>CM057231.1:79810833-80528913 GCA_029891385.1 Erythroxylum novogranatense | reverse complement strand
TGCACATATATATATATATATATATATATATATATATATATATATATATATATATATATATATATATATATATATATATATATATATATATATATATATATATATATATATATATTATTTAATTAATTAATAACATATATATATGTATATATAAACGCTAAAGTGGTCCAACACACTGGGGTTGGTCCTATCGCCTCACCGGGTCTCGGTATGGAAAACCACCAAACCCTTTTCAAAGAATATCGATGTCATGATCTCATCGGGACATATCTCGATCTCATCGGGATCTATTTAATCCTTTTGCTCTCCATATATTGGATCTCTATCCAAAACTATTTTATTTAATTCTCCGAGACACTTATTGTCGTGTGACCCATTAGGTTCTCGGTTATGTTGGCCACTTAGATTAACACTTAATCTGAGCAAGTCATGGCGTATCTAGCAACACATCATGACCCCCAATTGACCGGAAAGTAATTGGTTTGACGAATGAAGCTATATTCATCATGAACCATATTACTTAACCTTTTCATAGACAATTACTGTGCAATTCGTCCTTTCACCATGCTATACCCCACTTGGTTATGAGTATGGGCAATGTGTCAACTCTTACTAGATCGACTCGCCAAATCTAGTCCAGTGATATCGGTTCTTGTCTTAGGACTCATTACTTTATATGTCATTGAAGACACTCTTCATGACATATATACTCCCACGAGATTTCTAAGTAATGACCCCGACAAGAGGCCATGGGTATCATCTTCGCTATCACGTAGTGGTGAATCCTCTATTGGCTACTCAATTACCTTCAATACCTCAAGTTGCACCCAATCACCACCCTATGGCGACCTCGTAAGGCAACAAGGAATGGAGTCAAAGCACGTAATCAAGATCCAAGATATCCTCGAGCATCTCAAGTCTAAGGATACTTGCACCATTGCTATGATGAGATTATCACCGACATTAGAATAGGACATCCATGTGATGATCTCATAGCAGTCATCCAATGTACTTACTACCTCTAGTAAGCATCCACATCTCAACCCTAAATATCTCATATTTATAGTTTCGAGATCCACCGCTTGACCAAATCAAGGAGTTTGAGATGTCTAGTCTTTCCGGATTCCGATGTCCGCCTCAAGAATCCTATGACTATGGATAATTTAGATATCTTGACATAATTGCACATGATAGGAATCTCGGTGAGTATGATCACATCATAATTTCCTTCATGCTATGTCATACATCATGGACTTCATTAATTTGCTTATTGATCAATATCGGTTCATAAATAATGAACAAGAACATAATGAAATATGCCTTTCTTTATTTATTCATAAAGACCGTACACAAATTTGTACAAAATGCGCTAAAGGCGATTGCCTTGAGAACTTACTCTAACAATCTCCCACTGACCTAAAGTCAATCGCCTTGATATCTAATACTATAAAGCGGTACATGAGAATCAAAACTCTTCGCGTGACAATGGCTTTGTCAACGGATCGACAATATTCTCTCTGTGGAATTCTCTCTATCGCACATCACCGACCAATGATCTCCCCGATCGGGTGATATCTGCGAGTACGTGTTTGGATCGTTGATGAGACCTTGGTTCCTTCGCAGTCAATAGCCCCATTGTTGTCACAATACAATCAGATGGGCCCATCATCTGCTAGGAACCACACCAAGTTCAAGATAATGAACTTCTTAATCCAAACTTCCTTTGTCGCTCAAGCGGCAATGTACTCTACCTCGGTTGTTAAATCGGCGATCGTCTCTTGTTTGGAACTCTTCCAACTAATCGCCCGCCATTCAAGTGTGAATCGTAACTTTGATTGGGATTTGGAATCATCCTTATCAGTTGGAAACTAGCATCGTATACCCGCTCACCGAGATCTCCATCCCGTATATCAAAAACACATCCTTAGTCCTTCGCAAGTACTTGAGGATATTCTTGATACCACCCAAAGGACCCTCACCAGATTCGATTGGTATCTGCTCGTAACACTTAGAGCATATGATACATCGGGTCTCGTACATAACACAACAGACATGATAGATCCTACCGCAGATGCATACGGGATCATATTCATGCGATCCTCTCATCTTGTGTCTTAGGACACGAGATTTCGAGTGTTATCCCACGAGTCACGGAAGGTACCCTCTCTTGGATTGCTCCATGCTAAACCTCTTTAGCATCTTGTCTATGTACGTTGATTGCGAAAGACCAAGCAACCTTTTTGATCTATCTCTATAGATTCTTATCCCAAGGATATAAGTCGCTTCACCAAGGTCTTTCATGGCAAATTGTTTGGACAACCAAATCTTGACTGATTGTAGCATAGAGACATCGTTTCCTAGCAATAATATGTCATCTACATACAGCACAAGGAATACGATTGCAGTCCCACTAACCTTCTTATACACACAGTGTTCATCCGGATTTTGTGAGAAACCAAACTCTTTGATTACCTCATCAAAACGGATATTCCAACTCCGGGATGCTTCAATCCATAGATGGATTTCTGAAGTTTGCATACCTTTTCGCCATCATAGGAGGTGAAGCCCTCAGGTTGTGTCATATACACATCCTCAGCTGGATTTCCATTTAGGAAAGCTGTCTTCACATCCATTTGCCATATCTCATAATCATAATGAGTGGCAATGGCTAGGAGTATCCTAATGGATTTAAGCATTGCTACTGGGCTGAAGGTCTCGTCGTAGTCAACTCCTTGTCTTTGACGAAAACCTTTAGCCACAAGCCTTGCTTTATAGGTAATCACATTACCATCCATGTCGGTTTTCTTTTTGAAAATTCATTTTCACCCTATAGGTTTTATTCCTTCGGGTGCCTCAACCAAAGTCCACACTTGGTTTTCATACATGGAATCCATTTCAGCTTTCATGGCTTGAAGACATTTCTTAGACTCTGAACTCTTCAGAACCTCTTCATAGGTGGTAGGCTCATCATCTTCTATGAGTAATACGTCATTCTGTTTATTCACGAGAAATCCATATCTCTCGAGAACAGGCGTATCCTCGTGACCTACTTAACTTCGTGTGTTGTAGAAGGTTGAACTGTTACTTCATCCGTATGAGTCACAGTTTGAGTTCGAGCGATTGATCTATGTCATTCGAGCATCTTGAACTTTTCAAGTTCAATCTTGCTCCCACTTGCCTTCTTGTAAAAGAAACTCTTTCTCTAAAGACAAAGATGCTTTGAAACAAACACCTTTTGTTCCTCAAAGAAGTAGAATTGATATCCCATTGTTTCTTTAGGATATCCTACGAACAAACACTTGTCGACTTTGCATCAAGTTTATCGGACCGTGTCCGCTTCACATAAGGGACAACCCCAAACTTTCAAATGAGTAAGATAGGGTCTTTTGTTAGTCCACATCTCATATGGAGTAACATCAATCGCCTCTTTGATGGAACTCGCTTAACAAGTAAACAAATGCCTCTATTGCATACCCCAAAAGGATTTTGGTAACTTTGCAAAGCCCATCATCGATCGTACCATGTCTAACAAGGTTCGATTTCTCCTTTCTGCCACACCATTATCTTTGTGGTGTGTAAGGAGGAGTCCATTGAGATAATATCTCATTATCTCGAGATAATCAAAAACTCTTGGTCTAAGTATTCCCACCACGATCGATCGTAATGTCTTGATACTTTTCCCAAGTTAGTTTTCTACTTCATTTCAATTGTTTGAACTTTTCAAATGCTTGATTTGTATCTCATCGAATCTGAGTACCCATATCGAGAATAATCATCAATAAAGATAATGAAGTAAAGACAACCACTTACGCATGGATGGACATCGGACCACATACATCCGAATGTATTAGGTCTAATACTCCATCGCTTGTTCACCCTTTCCTTAAAGGGTAATTTAGTCATCTTGCCTAATAAACAAGATTCGCATGTGTCATATGATTCATAATCAAATGACCCTAAACTACCACTCTTATGGAGCTTAGCTATCGTCTCTCATTTATATGGCCAAGGCGACAATGCCATAAGTAAGTTGATTTTAAATTATCTCGCTTATGTCTTTTCGTGTCATTGACATTCATAATTGGATGTGACATATCTAATATGTAAATTCCATTGCATAATGTACCAAGACCATAAAGCATTCCATTCAAACTAATAGAACAACCATTGTTACTAAAAGTCAAATGGAAACCAATTTCTATTTAAACAAGAAATGACAATATGTTCTTTGTTAATCTGGTACAAAATAACATTCATCCAATTTAATTACAAGCCCGGTGGGGAGTGACAAAAGTAAGTGCCTACGGCTAATGCAAAGAACTCTTGCTCCATTTCCCACACGCAGTCTAGTTCTCCCTTCACGAGTCATCTCATCGTCCCCGAGGCCCTGCATATCATTGCATATGTGAGCCACAACCGTATCTAATACCCATATGTTATGGTCGAAAACAGATTAACTTCAATGACAAACATACCGAAGAAGCCGAGGCATCCGATGCCTTCTTCTCCTTCAATTCATCCAGATAGACTTTACAATTTCGCCTCGATGGCGGCCTTGCCACAATGGAAGCAAGTTCCTTTAGTGCGCTCTTTGGTTTTCTTCTTGGCTGCACTTCCTTTTGGTTTCTTAGACCTTTTCTTCTTTAGATTCTTTTCTTTGAACCGAAGAAGAAGCCACCATAAGCACTTGCTTACTATCCTTCTTGATAGATTGTTCATGCTTGTCTTGGCGATTGATCAACTCGAGGATTGTCGTGGATATTTTGTTCATCCGATAGTTTAACACAAACCGTGAATAACTATCGACAATCCAACTAAATTAAGTCAACACTTAATTCATAATCCATAACAAAACCTAAGACGGCCAACCTCTCAATATACCCATTCATCTTCGCATCATACCTTTGCCGCAGATGAACTCGAGTCATCTTAGTAGTGAAGAGTAGCCTTAAGGTCTCGAACCTTTCAGACCAAGCTTGCTCATCAAACAACTCCCTAAGATGAAACACTATGGTATGAGCATCCATAGACTCATGCTGCTCCTGCAGCTCTGGTGACATCGAGGCAAGCATAATGCAGGTAGCCATGTCATCGCCTTTAAGATGCTTACGATATGCTTTCTGATCCTCATCAGAAGCATCAACAGCAGGTGGATCAGGAAGTGGAACATCTAGGATATATCCCAGTTCCTCAGACCTGAGAACAATTCTAAGATTTCTCATCCAATTTAGAAAGTTGGGTCCAGTTAATTTGTTGGAGTCCATAAGTGAGCGCAAGTTCACACTTGAAGTCATCTTCAATAACCTATAGGGAAAGAGAGAAAGAATGTTAGAATAGAATTAAATGCATGATCATAAGGACTTGCATGACATGCATATGGCTCCCACTAGTTTCAAAGAATCTATAACCCTCAGTACGAATCCAAGAAACATTATGACAAAATGTCCTAGTGGGTCGATATCCGACATTGCTAAGGATAACCTTGGGTTTACCCAACAAGCCACCTTAGGTCAACCGGTAGGTATCGGTCATACCAATTGCATCATAGATATCCGACATTTCTAAAAATGACCTTGGGTTTACCCAACAAGCCACCTTAGATCACTCGGCAGGTATCGGTCATACCACTTGATTCATAGATACAACTATCGACTAGTGCTATCAACTCGTGATGTATGCACACACATTGGGTTATCAACTCTTGATGCGTGTACATTTGATGTACACTACCCAATTTCGCCTCTGTCCACGTTGACCTTGAGTTTACTCAACAAATCAACGCTTCTAGTGAAAACCGACCCATTAATCCGAAAATCTTATTTTCACGGTTCGAACATATCCGTATAGAGCGAGCTTGGGTTTACCCAACAACCCAACTCTATAAGAACTCTGGTTCTTCCCATATTAATGGAAGGCGTTAGTTTTCATATGATGTGTGAGGGTTTTTTGGTCTCATCTTTTTCTTCTCCAAGCCGTAGGATTATAGTCACTATGACTATATGGAATGAGTTAGGGTATTTCATCAATCACATTGAGTCTATACCTAAAATCATCCATCATCCCACCTCTGCATGTTGTTGTAGTCGACTGGTGCATGTTCTAATCGACTGGTGCATGTGCCAGTCGACTGGAACTTATGCTAGTCGACTACTATAGGTTATCAGTGCGTTCGGTCGACTAGTACATGTTCCAATCATTGGGATGGATCTATCGCACTTTCCAATGATTGTAATGGATGTGCGGATCGGTAGTACATGTGCTAGTCGACTGGTACATGTGCTAGTCGACTGGTTTTTGATCTGCTCTCTAATCGGCTAATTTCTCAATCTGTGTAGTTCAAATTCACAATACCAAGTGTAATATCGTTTATTATGATGTACCAATGAAACACTTTCATTGTACCATGCTTACCATATATAGTCAAACTATACATGAAACTTGAAATTGATGAATACAATCTTATTCATTTAGATTTTCAAATAATTTGAGAATATCAAATTATCACCCTAAGTATCTCTAGGTAGTCTACACTTTATCAAGACTATTTCGGCACCTGTCACAAAATTTTTGACGGCCAAAACAATCAAGATAAGGGAATATACTAACGAGACGCTAATGAGACACATTTGACATCCTAAATTGTTTGGAAACCCGATTTCAAGAAAATCATTTAGGAAAGCATACAACATCAATATAACACATTTTTAATCACATTAAAAATGATCCAAGGCATTGGAATTGTGAAATACAGAATTTATCATTTCAAACAAAACAGCTCCAGCAACTTTCTCAAAAATGCCAAGCTCTGTGTTTTGCTTGAAAAACTCATTGAAAAAATTTCAATAAATTCTGATAAAATTACAGAGGTTACAACATGTTCATAACATGTTCCATGAATTTTTTCAGGATTTATTTCCATCAAAAACTTATCCAACCTCAGCAACAAAACCAATGTAGAATCTGTGTTCCTCAACACAGTTATTCCCAGCAGCACACAATAAATTCTCAAATAAATATTAAATCACCTCGAAAACATTTTTCCATTATCATAGACATTCATAAACATATTAGAGACATGTAGGTGAAAGCAAATCCGAAAAACAATTTTTCTACAATTTATTCTCGAATTTATAAGCATGCCTGTTCATTGAATGTGCACAAACACAGCAACCAGAACATTAGGGAATAAATTAGCAAAACCATATCAAATCACATTGATAAATTCCAAGCTGCCACAGACATATGCAACAACATCTTGTGAACATATCTGGGCAAGAAAATTTTGAAAACTATATTTCTATACTGAATTCGAAATTCACACAATCAACATGCATCATCGTCACAAGCAATAGGCAACTCCGACCTAGTCATGGTTTCTTCATTATATACGACACAAGTGGCTTTGATACCACTGTAGGAAAATCTCGGTGTGAGCATCACATGCCCACGGTGCGGAAAACAAAAATTTTTGTTCCGGGACCTTCCCGAAAGCCAGGATCCATATGTCTATACAACAAGCTCAAACCATAACGGCCAAAGGAGACCATCTCTAACGGTATCCACGCAGAGATCGGAGAACCTAACCGAGACAAACCCTTTCACCCGGGAATAGCTAGAACAAATTAAAGACTACTAGATCTTACCTTTGTTCTTGGAGAGCTTGAGAAACGACGGAGAGAAGGAGAAAACTTGGAGAAGAAACCTTGATGAAAGATGAAAAAGTATAGGATTTCTCAAATCCCATCTTCAAACCCACGATCATCACCTTTGAAAGAGAAGTAGGAAAACAATTTTTTCTACCATTCTTCTCATCTTCCAAAAGCCAATGATGATCCTCATCTATCTTTTATTCTTTTGTCTTCTAGCCATTAAATGCTTTTGATGACAAAGCATGAAATGGAGAAGCTTCTCCTCTCTTCTTCCATCAATCCACGTTGCATATATATATATATATATATATATATATATATATATATATATATATATATATATATATATATATTTAATTAATTAATAACATATATATATGTATATATAAATGCTTTGAAATGGTCCAACACACTGGGTTGGTCTACCTAAACTCTAAGGGTCCCTTAGATGGAAAATCACCTAAACCCTTTTCAAGAATATCGATGTCGCGATCTCATCGGGACATATCTCGATCTCATCAAGATCCATTTAATCCTTTTGCTCTCCATATATTGGATCTCTATCCAAAACTATTTTACTGAATTCTCCGAGACACTCTTATCGTGTGACCCATTAGGTTCCGGTTATGTTGGCCACTTAGATTAACACTTAATCTGAAAGCAAGTCATGAGCGGTATCTAGCAACACATCATGACCCCAATTGACCGAAAGTAATTAGTTTGACGAATGAAGCTATATTCATCATGAACCATATTACTTAACCTTTCCATAGACAATTACTGGTGCAATTCATCCTTTCACCATCTATACCCCACTTGGTTATGAGTATGGGCAATGTGTCAACTCTTACTAGAATGACTACGTCAAATCTAGTCCAGTGATATCAGTTCTTGTCTTGGGACTCATTACTTTATATGTCATCAAGACACTCTTCATGACATATATACTCCTACCAGAGATTTCTAAGTAATGACCACGACAAGAGGCCATGGGTATCATCTTTTGCTATCACGTAAGTGGTGAATCCTCTATTGGCTACTCAATTACCTTGAATACCTCAAGCTGCACCCAATCACCACCCTATGAGCGACCTCTCAAAGGCAACAAGGAATGGAGTCAAAGCACGAATCAAGATCCAAGATATCCTTGAGCACCTCAAGTCTAAGGATACTTGCACCATTCTTATGATGAGATTATCACCGACATTAGAATAGGACATCCATGTGATGATCTCATAGCGGGTCATCCAATGTACTTACTACCTCTAGTAAGCATCCACATCTCAACCCTAAATATCTCATATTTACGCTTCGAGATCCACCGCTTGACCAAATCAAGGAGTTTGAGATGTGCTAGTCTTTCCGGATTCTGATGTCCATCCTCGGTAATCCTATGACTAGGGATAATTTGAATCTTGACATAATTGCACATGATAGGAATCTCGAGAGTATGATCACATCATAATTTCCTTCATGCTATGTCATACATCATGGACTTCATTAATTTGCTTATTGATCAATATCAGTTCATAAATAATGAACAACAACGTAATGAAATATGCCTTTCTTTATTTATTCATAAAGACTGTACACAAATTTGTACAAAATGCGCTAAAGGCGATTGCCTTCAGGGCACTACTCTAACATTATCTAGTTTGATTGGTTGGTTATAGAGTTATTTAGATGATTTAATTGGTATATTCAAGGATTTGGCATTTAGGGTTTCCGATGGGTGTTTTCGTTGATTTTAGGGTTGGAATTTTTGGGAATAATGATTATTTGGTGGATTTAAGGTTAGGAATGAGTAGTGTTAAGTGTAGAATGTTGTTTTGGAGTGTTTAGAATGGATTCGGAGGGATTTATATCAAAGAAGCTGAGAAATTTCTGGGTTTCGGACGTAAATCTGGGTTCGCACGTCGCGACGTGTGATGAACACGCTGCGGCAAACCCCCTTTCCTTGCACGTCGCGACGAAGATTTAATTTATACGTTGCGACGAGCTGAATTTCAGCGCCGCCCGCGATGAGGGATGGGTGCGCCATGAAGCGAATTATACGCTTGCGTCATGACGGCGGCGACGCAAGACGTCGCGACGAGCAGAGGATTTCACGTCGCGACGAGGAACCAGACGTCGTGGCGAGGAAGGTCAATTTTAGAAAGTTTAAGTTTTGAGGTTTTTGAATTTGGGGAATTAGGAATTTATGGATTCAATTAGTTATGGATTAAATTCAATTTGGAGATTATGAATTCGGGAAATTCAGAATTGTGTCGGAAATGTCATAACATGTATAGTACGTATATTATTTGATTCATATGCATCATTGGGTATTGGAATTGATACTATTAGTAATGTTATTTATGTTTTGATTGTTATAGAGGTGCCAATAGACCGCCGATTGTCCGACGTAGGTGAGACTTCTCGGCAGTAGCTCGGAAGTTCTGAGGTGAGTACCTAGTTGGTTTCTCAACCTTTATGTGTTTAATATTAGATGCATTAATGCCATGTGGAGTTGAGGATGGATTATATGTGTTTATTTTGGATTGATTTCAGACCACAGGTGTTCGAAATATTTGGACTGTACTATAGAAGTGTTAATTGTGTGTAAATTGATCATAATTGGTTTTAAATGGTGAGATTTAGATACGTGAAGTTTTATAGTGATGCATGTATTGTAAATTGGACATGTGCATACATGCATAAAAGTATGATTAGATAAAGGCAGTTGTGACCGGTGTAGCCACCGTATTCAGAGCTTTAAGCTCAACGCACAGGGCTTCGTGCCCAACGATTTCTAAAGCTTTATGCTCAACGTATTAGGGCTTTTGAGCCCAATGTTTTCAGAGCCAATGGCTCAATGTATATTAGCTCAGGCGCACGGTCACAACAACGAAAGAAAATGAAAGAGTCACATGTACATTGCATATATGAATGCTCAAGTGTGAATTGTATGAAAGGCGTATCGCCTTATAAATGTGAAATTAACTGCATGTGATTTCTGGTTGTGATAGATGTATGTCATTGTGTGATTGTCTGGATATGCATGAGTTGGGTAGACCATCGATGATGGTTTCTCACTGAGTTCGCAAACTCACCCAACATTGCATTTATTTTTCAGGACAGTGATAGTGTGACTCCTAGCTCCAGTTCGTGAGACTTTTCCTACTGTGTGTGTGCCAGCGAGAGGAGCATGGCCCACAGGTCGGTCAGCTGGGGATCTTTTTGGAGTATTTTGGGATGATCTATTTAGGAGTTGTGTTAGATCTTTTGGGCTTGTACAGTTGTAATTATGACCGGATGATGTATTTAGGGTTTTATGAAATGAATGAAAAGGGATCTTTTGGTTTTAAAATTTTAGTGAATTCGATATTGCTGCTTTATTATATTGATGCCATGAGGTTTATAGAAATGATCGTTTGGTAGTGCACCCTCGTCGTAGGTTATGCCTCGGTACGACCTATGGGCGTCCCGGTGTATACTCTACGGAGAGGGGGCGCTACATTTAAAGTTCTTAGATACTATTAGTTAGGGGATCATTAAGTTTGCTTTATGTACATTTGTACATTTTGATGTATTACGACAGCATGATGGTTCATCGATAAAGATGATCATTGTTTATCTTCAGTAATACGTATTATTGTATATTTTCATAATACGTATGAAAATCTTAAGATTTGTGTCGATCTTAAGCATTTAAAGGTCATTGGACATATATACATAATGACTTTGTGTCTATGTCATTTAGACGCATATAGTTTTAGTACGAATATCCATGAAGTTTGACATGACATAAGGGGATATAAGTTTTTAATCCCATAAAGGTTCTCTAATGCAATTTAACATTTAGATAGAGAACATAAAGCTTTTTTCTAATGTAGTTTGGCATTTGGTGAGAGGAAACAAGTTTTCTCTAATGTTGTTTACCATTTAGTGAGAGAAAACATGATTTCTCTAATGTAGTTTAGCATAAAGTTGAAGAAATCGAGACCTAGAAATGAAGATGATATAATTAGATCATAAAGGTGTCATCCTAGTTTGCCACACTTCATTTTTCTCATTCATCTTAGTAAAGTATTAGGTATACGTGATTGTATTAGATCTATGTCGCACATGACACATGCATTTGATACTTTTCGATATTGAAAGCCTTGTAGGACGGAATAATAAACTTTCATTATCTTTAGATCAAATGTTTTGTTTTTAAACCTAGTTAACTAATCCAGTAGCGTGGCTTAACCGCATTTTTAAAATGTTTTTAAACTATGTCAAAACTGTAATTAATGCTTGTCCAAATAGGAGAATGTTGGACAATTTTTTCCTTCTCCATAAAGTTGAACAACTATTAATTGCATTGTTTTGGTTTTTCAAAATCTTATCAGTTAAGTTACATAACTTGATTTAGATAAAGATAATAAAGTGACCTAATAAATAATCTAAATCAATGGGTCAAGGTTTAGGTAAAAAATGGATCCTAATCAGTGTAGACTGGATCCAAAATGGCCTTGTGATGGAAAAACTGGGTAGGGAAGCTATATATATAAAGGTTAAGGTCTCCTGTAGTTGCTCATATATATTAATCGTAAGCATAAGGATTTTCTAACCTATTGAAAGAGCTTATGTTTTGAGAAAATTATAGAAAGACTTTACCCGCATCTCGAAGAGGAGTTCTTGAGAAGGAGGCAGTAGATTCGCACTCGTTTCGGCTTTGAAAAGCTCATTTAAAATTACAGGGACCGAAATTAGGTATTTCTGCATTTCTTCATTTCTTTCCCTTTCACGTTTGGCTCAAGATACGTAACTAAGGTATTATTATGTATTATAAGAGATACTTGCATATACATTTAGATAACTAACTAGAAAAGGAAAGTGAAAATACAAAGAAGAAATTTTATAATCTACTGTTTGATGTTGGTTTAATTTGCCTCATTTCAACTATCCTTCTCATTATTGAGGAACAACATCCTCATTCTTAGTATAGAAATAAAAAATTAAATTACAATCCAAATATGACCAATTTCCAAACTAATAAACTTTAGAAATTTAACACCATTGTACTTGATTAGTCCCGATCGGTCAACCAATTTTCAGAATTTATTATAGCTTCTTTAACATAACGTAAGTAAGGAGAAGTGGTTTACCATGTTCTTGTTGTCCATTCTTCTTCGGGTGCTTGTACATCTCAATACTTTCACATAAAAATGAATTACTTACAACTTTATTGAGTATAAAAACTTTTTTAGCCATATCTAAATTGGAGCATCAACCAATAAAGAAAAGAAATGCTATAATTTTACGTGATGCAGTATGGTCCTTGTATGATCTAAAATCATAGAATTACAATTGAATAAATTCAACTGAAACTCTAGGATAAATAAAAAGAAAAAGAGGACAAAGAATAAGTAAGTAAGCATACTCACTTAAGATCATGATCATACAGTCATTGAAGTTAACAATAATAACCTTCAAGGAGTTCGATTTTTTTCACTTTTGGTAAAAATTATGTAAGAAGAAAAAATTGTGGATGTGGGCAATAAAAGCTATGGCGTTTTTCACTCTCAGGGAAGAAGGAAAGCAAAGATGAAAAAAGAAAAAAATTATGCATTTATTCACCATAAAAAATGAATACAAGAGGCTTCGTAAGTAACAAAGGTTTGGTTGAAGCAACAAAGGTTTGGTTGAAGCATAAACTGGGTAAGAACAAAAAGTTGTGGGTGAAATCAATGAAAACTTGAATTGAGGTTTTTAATACTCTATAGGAAGATGGAAAATGAAAATTGAATTTTGTTAATTGTTTTTTTTTTGGTATGCCATATGTTCATCGTTAGCATTTTGATCACTCCTTTTAAACATAAACCTAACGAAGTTATGTTTTAGAGTGCAAATTGTGTCATTTTGTAAATGTTAAAGAGTTAATTGGTACTAGAGATAAAAGTTGGGACTATCTTAAATATTTTGTTAAATGTTAATGGTTAAGTCGTACCTTTTGCCTTCAAATGATGGTGGCCCTTGCCCTATATAAAATTAGAATGAAGATATATAATTGAACTCCCTTTCCAAGTATTTTTAAATGACTCCGTCAACATTTCTTAATAATAGGATTATTTGATGGAATAAAATAAAAGACATGTATTTTTTGAGGAGGCCAACCTAAATAAATAATTATGTCCTTAAACTCTTTAAGACAGGAAGTGATAGTTGTATCAAAACTTTTGTAAGGTAATAACCAACTTTATTTATAGAGGGCAAACTTTAGAGCAACTTATAAGGTTATACTTTTGTAATAAAAGGTCACAAGATTAAATTACAAAAATCTCTTTATAAAATACAAAAAATATTGCATACAATTAACAAAGAAATAGTGCCTATTAATAGGATTTTTTGTATAAAAGTATTATTACTTTAAATTTTGATTTTATAAAAATTTTTAAATTATTTTATCTCGACTTAAAAAAATTTCTAAATCAGTAGTTATCTGCAAATGATTAATGTCCAATAGTGGTCGTAAAGACGTCAGTTAGGCCCAAGGCCAATGCTAAAAATTGTCAAATTGGTTCTCGTATTTCTTTCTTACTTACTAAAAATTGTCAAATTGTAAATACATCTTTTACAATTTGGGGACATATATAATTTCATTTTAAAATTAAACTAGCTATCTGGTACAATTTGGGGACATATATAATTTCATTTTAAAATTAAACTAGTTATTTGGAATTTGCTCGATAGCTATTATTTATGAGGCACTAGAATTAACTTTAAAAATATTAAATTTTCCTGTATTTATGTTTTATTTTCATACTACTAATATGTAGTGGTTTGAATTGGTCGTGTCGTCCGGATCCAGGTCGAACGCACCACGTGGGCGATCGGTCCACTCTTGAAGATCGCTTTATGCTGAGCCCATTACCCTTTGGCCCATCCGTAGAAGGAAGTCTCTCATGCAAACACGTAAAGACCTAAACTTAACTGCAAAACCATATATAAGTTATAGTTTTCCCATAATTGAGGTACGAAATCATAACCTAGTTGTCTTTCTCTGCATTGATCAACCTCACCTTCACAAAAAGCCTTACTTGAGCATTGGAGGGGCTAATCGGGACATAACCCCCGACGAGCCTTCCTTGTTTTGCAGGTATCTTTCGTCGACTCATCACGATAACAATGAACTCATGGAGCAAAACAGCAACGTCTGATTTAGCCAAAATCCGTGAGAACCAATTGGCGCCGTGGGGCCCAACTTCTGGCACCACGTCCGAAACACTCGAATCAGCCAGTGGCGGCGATGAACCTCGATATAGCGTTGTCGCGCTCTCTGCCGTCTGGCGTATAGGTTTGCGATTACTGCGACTCTGCACTTTGCATCGCGTGTTTCCCGCGGAATCCTCGATCCTAACGATCAACTACAACCTCAAACCTTGAACAGAAAAACAGGCGTAGCTTTGGAGGATAACGCCGCACCCAATACACACCCGAACCTCCAACACCGACGGGTGCGAACCTACTCCGGCTGTGCACACCACCCTGACTCGAAAATGATCGAGGAAACAATCGATCTGTTGATTCGCCAGATCTTAGCCTCAACCGCACAATGAGAGCTATCCACGCACGGCAAGCCGCTCGACAGACCAGCATGACGACCGATCATCGCCCAACCGAAGCCCTAGAGAAAATCGTGGATGATCGGATTAACGCAGCAATGAGCTTCCGTCCGGATCGCCCGACGGGGCAGTACAACTCTCCCTTCACTCCGAAAATCTTGGATAGCCTCCCGGCACCCGGCACAAAAATACCGACCCCCGAGAAATACACTGGGAAGACCGACCCCCTGGATTACCTGCAGCACTTCCAGTCCATGATGAACCTACATTGTGTTCCGGACGCTATCCAATGTAAGGCTTTCTGCACGGCCTTCCAAGAGGGAGCTTGGCGATGGTTTAACAGCTTGCCCCCGAGTTGTATCACATGCTTTGAAGATTTCAAGTTGTTATTCCTGAACCAGTTCGCCACTAGTAAGCGACCACAGAAGACAGCTTTGGAGGTGATGTAACTTACCCAAGGAAGGAATGAGAGTTTGCGGGAGTTCATCACTCGGTTCAACAACGAAGCGGTCGAGGTTCCCGATCTCACTTGCTCGTCCACGCCGGGCGCGCCATGAACAACACGAGGATGAGGAGTTCAAGAAGTCATTAGCCCTCGATCAGCCCGATCTGTTCAGAAATAAGAAACAGGCGGATAGGTACATTCAACGAAGAAGTCTTTGAAAAATACGAGGCGTCGGACGGATGATCGCTCGCCAAATGACAAGGCGGGCAATTCTCACAAGCAGCAAAAAAGTTAGTCGAGCTGGAGAAGGTCGACCGATCGACAGGGATATCGACAGGAGTTCACCCCACTCAACAGGCGATATCACGAAATCTTGGCGGCCATGAGCGGATGGGAAACCATCCGAGAACCTAAAAAATGAAGACCCCTACAGGATAGGAACCCCAATTTATATTGCGTTTCCACAAAAGGTCGGTCATGATACTAAGATTGCTATCGATTGAAAAAAGTAATTTCTCATACAAAGGGGACGGTTAGGCCGATTAAGTGAAGCGAACAAAACGCCGATCGGGATAGTCATCGCAGACAGTCGACTGAGACAATAAAGCACCGCCCAAGGCAAAATGACAGAATGATGGGGTAGGCGTAATCTGAATCTGAGATAATCGACGGAAGAGAGAGGCGGTCGAGGAAAGAAATGACTAAACGCAAGCAACAAGACGATCGACCCGGGGGGGTCATTAACATGATATTCGGTGGAAATGCAGCAGGCGGATCCACCACTAAAGGGAGAAAAAGATATGCCAAGCAGGTCAGCAAAGACTCACCCATCAAAAAACCGAAGGAGAACGACAGGATGATCTCATTCGATGAGTCGGACCTCGATGGAGTAAGTTGCCCTTATGATGACGCCCTCATGGTAAATCTGAACATAGACGGTTACGAGGTAAAGCGGGTGATGATTGATACGGGTAGCTCGATCGACTTGTTGTATTATGAGGCCTTCAAGCAGATGAAGGTACCCGAAGATCGACTACTACCTACAGACGACCCCATCAAAGGAGTAACCGGGGCGTCAGCATACCCGTTCGCCCGGGTGTATTTGAAAGTGAAGTTTGGACAGAAGCCGTGTCAGATAGAAAGGGACGTTGAGTTCCTAGTCGTAAAGTTTCAAGGGGCATACAATGCAATAATCGGGCGGGCTACTCAAAATGCCCTCAGATCGGTCGTCTCCACCTACTACCAGTCAATGAAGTTCCCGACACCCCACGAAATTGGTATTGTCAGGGGTCAGCAGAGAATCGCCAGGGAATGTTACTTAGCGGAGACTAAAACACTAGAAGGGGCGGTAATGCTGACCAGCTCCCTCGATGTGAGAACCGATGAAGAGACGGATAGGATGAACCCAGTAGAAGAAACGCAGCAGGTCGCATTGGACGAAGCCGACGCCTCTAAGTTCACAAACCTAGGTTCCGAGCTGCAAAAGGACCTGGTTAAAGAAATCACAGACTGTTTGGTGGAAAATAGGTCGGTTTTCATTTGGGTACCGAGCGACATGCCTGGAATTGCTCGATCAGTCGCATCGCACTCCCTTGGTATTCGCATGACCGTAGTTCGATCGATGTAAAAAGCGATGGCACAAAGCGGAGGCGACGGGGTGATCGAGAAAGAAGTAGAGAAGCTGCTTAAGGCCGGGTTCATCCGGGAAGTTAAATACCCCGAATGGCTCGCCAATGTGGTCTTAGTGAAAAAGAAGAATGGGAAGTGGAGAATGTGCATAGATTTCACCGACCTGAACAAAGCGTGCCCAAAGGACAACTTCCCCTTGCCTAAGATCGACCAGTTAGTAGACTCTACCTCGGGGCATGAACTGCTCAGCTTCCTGGATGCCTTCTCAGGCTATCACCAGATTCAAATGAGTCTGGAGGACGAAGAAAAGACTGCCTTCATAACCGACCAAGGTACATATTGCTACCAAGTAATGCCTTTCGGCTTGAAGAACGCGGGAGCGACCTATCAGCGGCTCGTCATAGAGGTCTTTAAAAAACAGATCGACCGTTCGGTGAAAGCCTATGTGGACGATATGGTGGTCAAAAGTAAGACGTCTGCGGAACATGTGGAAGATCTTAAGGAAGTCTTCCATACTCTGAATAAATTTCAGATGAAGCTGAACCCGGAAAATGCATTTTTGGAGTGGCATCCGAAAAATTCCTAGGGTTTATGATCACTCAGCGGGGCATTAAAGCTAATACAGAGAAGATTGGAGCCGTCATCCAGATGCCTTCACCGCGATGCTTGAAAGATGTACAGATATTGACCGGTTTGATAGTCTCACGAAAGGTTCATTTCGAGTTGGGGACAAGTGCCTTCCATTATTCAAGATCTTGAGGAAAGCGAACGTGACTCAGTTCCAATGGTCGGACGAGTGCGAGAAAGCTTTTCAACACTTAAAGCGATACCTGTCTAGTCCGCCTATCCTGCAAAGCCCGGTAGAGGGGGAGAACCTGATTATATACTTGGCGGTTATGGAGGGGTCGGTCAGCGCGGTACTTATTCGATCGGAGGGAAGCGAACAACACCACATCTCTCACGTCGCCAAGAAAGTGTTGACCGGACCGAAAACGCGATATACGCCCATAGAGAAACTAGCCCTCTCCTTGATAATGACAGCCCGGAAGCTAAGGCCTTACTTCCAAAGTCATACCATCGAGGTATGGACCGATCAACCCCTCAGGCAGTGCCTTCAAAAGCCCGAAACTTCAAGTCGGCTGATAAAGTGGGCAGTAGAGCTGGGAGAGTTCGACATACAATACAAACCCCGCACGACCATTAAAGCGCAGGTGTTGGCAGACTTCATCGCAGAGATGAGCCAACCGAGCACGAAGGACGAGCAGTTCCCCGCCTGGAGCTTGTTTGTCGACGAGTCGTCCAATGCAGAGGGATGCGAAGCGGGAGTAGTGCTAATCAGCCCGCATGTGGAAGAAAAGGTGGAATACGCCCTTCGGCTAGAATTCAAGGCCTCTAATAACGAGGCAGAATATGAGGCTCTGATAGCCGGCCTCCAACTAGCTAAGGAGATGGAGGTTAAACAGCTGAAGATATATAGCGATAGCCAAGTGGTGGTCGGCCAAGTCACCGAGCAGTATGAGGCCAAGGGGAACAGCATGATCAAGTATCTGGAGCTGGTAAAGCAGGAGTTGAGCAATTTTGAACAGCACTCGATCAGCAGAATAGAACGAGCTCAAAATGCTAAAGCGGATGCGCTCTCCAAAATGGCTTCCGACCGCGATGCCGTAAACAATGTTATGGTCGAATGACTAGACCGACCTAGCATTCAGAAAGCTGAGAAAGTTCTCAACATAAGTACCGGTCGGTCGAGTTGGACGGAACCGATCGCGCAGTACCTTTTAGAAGAAAAACAACCGAAAGACGCGTCAGAGGCCAAGAAACTAAGAATAAAGGCAGCCGAGTACACGGTCGTCAATGGTACTCTATATAAACGGTCTTACGACTGGCCGCTACTTCGATGCTTGAATGAAGAAGAAGCCGAGCAAGCAATGGCCGAAGTCTATGAAGGGATGTGCGGAAATCATATAGGGAGCAGAATGTTGGCTTACCGATTGATCAGACAGGGGTACTACTGACCGACAATGAGAAGAGACTGTCAGGAAAAGGTCGACCGATGCGAGGCCTGCCAGAGAAACAACAGTCTATCCCACCAGCCGATCGAAAGGATGAAAATTGTGAGTCATCCTATCCCGTTCGCTCAATGGGGAATGGATATACTGGGGCCTTTCCCTCTCGGTCCAGCGCAAAAGAAGTTCCTGATAGTGGTAGTGGAATACTTCACTAAGTGGGTAGAAGCGGAGGCGGTCGCTACCATCACCGAAGGGAAGGTAGAAAGTTTTGTAAAGAAAAATATACTATGTCGCTTCGGGATGCCTATGGTGTTGGTTACAGATAATGGTCGGTAGTTCGACAACGACAAGTTTAGAGATTTATGCGAACGACTAAAGATCAAGCTACAGTTGACTTCGGTAGCCCATCTCCAAAGTAACGGTCTCGCAGAGAACACCAATAAAAAGATAATGAGTGCTCTCGAGAGCGCCTAGATGGTAGAAAGACACAGGTGGAAGAACTAGACGAAGTATTGTGGGCGTATAGAACCACGAACGAGCCATTGGAAACACCGCTCGGGATGACCTTGAGGCGAAGCTTTAGTTCCAGAGAGGCGATTGCACAATCAAAGGGTGTCGGGCTATGAAAAAGAGCGGAATGATGAAGCCCGCAGAGCATAACTCATTCTCCTCAGTGAGGATAGAGAAAGGGGCAATTGCTCGTTCGAAGCCATCGAAAAGGCGACCAAATTCTACAATGAAGGGTTAAGCCGAAGCGATGTAAAGGTAGGTGGTTATGTCTCACTAAAAGCCGAGGCAGGTGAAGCATCTGGAAAAGCTCGGACGGGCGTGGGAAGGACCTTATCGGTGATTAAGCAAGTCGAGCATGGTTCTTACATCCTCGGCGATCTGAAAGGAAGGTTCTATCAAGGCCTTGGAACTCCTGTAACTTAAGGCGTTCTACCAGTAGATAAGTCTTATTCTAGTTAATCTTTGCTTATTATCGTTTTTGTATACATGTGGGTACCTTTTTCCTGTCCCTGCCAGGTAGGTTTTTTAACGGCCCACGCCCTCGTTATCATTAATAAAGGGGTTTCAGATTTCTTGGCAATAAAGAGTTGCATTATATGTGGCAAAGAGTAGAAAATCCAATCAGCCATCGCCCGACATCTCCATAGATCGACTACGGTCGGTCGGGTCGCCAAGACATGATCCTTGGGACCTCGCTCGGCATCTCCATAGATCGACTACGGTCGGTCGGGTCGCCAAGACAAGATCCTTGGGACCTCATTAGCCATCGCTCGGCATCTCCATAGATCGACTATGGTCGGTCGGGTCGCCAAGACAAGATCCTTGGGACCTCATTCGCCATCGCTCGGCATCTCCACAGATCGACTACGATCGGTCGGGTCGCCAAGACAAGATCCATAGGACCCTCGCTCGCCATCTCCATAAGCTGACTACGGTCGGTCGGGTCGCCAAGACAAGATCCTTGGGACCCTCGCTTGCCATCTCCATAAGCCGACTATGGTCGGTCGGGTCGCCAAGACAAGATCCTTGGGACCCTCGCTCGCCATCTCCATAAACCGACTACGGTCGGTCGGGTCGCCAAGACAAGGCTCTTGGGACCCTCGCTCAGCATCGACACAAATCGACTGCGGTCGATCGGTCGCCAAGATGAGATCCTTGGGATCTCGGTTCGGACTCTACTATAAGTCGACCTCGAAGTCGGTCGACTATGAGCAACTTCATCAAAACTCAACATACATTGAAAGTAAAGAGCATAAATACGAAAGAAGACATCAGGAAAAATGAGGCAAAAGTAAAGTTTCATTAATAACAATTTGCCCTGGTCTCAAGCCCGACCAGGTGAGCCTCAAAATTCTACAGAAGGGGAAGTGGGAGGATGCCCAGGAGAACCCTCGGAAGCGGGCGGAAAAGCCGAAGAGGGAGCAGGGTCCAAGGGAGCGGCCGGAGAAGTATCCTCACGAGGAAGCTCGTCCTCCTCGGTAGAGCTAAGATCCAGCTCCTCATTTGAGACTGGCCCCCGGTCCACCATGGCTCTCTCCGTCACTTCCTCCAGAGAAAGGCCAAGGGCGGTAGGAAGCAACGGCTCGATAAATCTCTCAAACGAAGGACCGTCCGACCCCTCAGGAACGCAGGCGTTATAACAATTCTTCAAGATCATGAGGGCCAGGTCACAGGAGAACTCCAAGCACTCCTCCTGTAAGAACCGCCTCTGCCATCGCAGGATCGCCTCAATCATTTGTTCCTTCACGGAGGCTTGCACCCTCCTCAACGTATCCTCGGTTTGGGCATAGTCCCGGAGGGATTTCTCCTTGAGCACCATCTCCACTCAGCCGCCTCATGAACGTCAAGATATTCCTCGGACAGCTTGTTCCTAGCTGCCATTGCCCTTACCCTTTCGGCCTCCTCCTCGGTGAGCCGAGTCTTCAAGGATCTCCTCTCCTCCTCTCCCGAAGCAAGCTGGGCTCTCAGGACATCGCGCTCCTCCTCCCAGAGTTTCTTGTCCTCCTCCCAAGAAGAAAGTTGAGCCCGGGAGAAGTCTCTTTCCTCTCTGACCTCCGAGAGCTCTGTCTTCAAACCGTCCACCTGCTCCAGGAGGGAATTGATCTCCCGATTCAACAGATCGATTCGTTGATGTGTGAACAAAGTGAGAGCCACATCCCTCATGGAATTACGGATGGCGCGACTCATCATCTCCTCAAGACTTAACTCATCAAAGCGCTCCTCGTCTGAAGGAGGAATAACCTTCTCAGCGAGATGACGAGCCACTTCGGCATTAACGATCGAGGCAGTCTTCTCGAGGCTAATCGCCACCTCCCACTTGTCGGCGCTCCCTGCCGGCTTCTTCCCTTTACCCTGGGCAGACGGGGCAGCACAATCTTCCACTTTTCCTTTCCCCTTGCTTAGGTCCAAGGGGCAAGGAGGTCGGTCGACCACTTGAGAAGGTCGGTCGACTACTTGGGGAGGTCGGTCGACTACCTGAGCCCCCTTCTCCTCTTTAGAGGTCGTTCAACCTCCTCCTCCTCCTCCTCGATCACAACCAGGTACTCACCGGGCGGGACGACCACAGTAGGGGCCACGGGTGGCTCGGAGACGGTCGGAGGAACACCCCGTTGCCCGGAAACAATTAGCCGAACAACCATCGAACCGACCTCCCTCCTATCTCCCTGACCTCTGACTCCCAAAGGCCCCGCGACCTGACGCTTACCCTTGGCGGACTTAGGAGGTCCGGAAAGTATTAACCTTGACCATGGTCAGCCAAACAAAGAAAGGTGTTAGAATCGAACCAAAACTTACAAGTAAGAAAACAAATCAACCACGAGGTCAACCCAAAGTGAGGCTCCCTCTCTAGCCCGCCAACTTGCGGCGGGGTCAATCGAAGAGAGTGGCCGAGGCCCCCACCAGTATCCCAAAATAAGCCGAAGCGGTTATCTTGGCCGAGCTCCTTTATACGGCTGACCACCTCTCGCTCCTCCCTAGACAGGAATAGACTTGACGAGTCATTCCATCGCTCGGCTAGGGGATACCTCCAAGGCTGGGACTCGGAAGAAGACCCCGAAGGCTTCACGAAGAAATACTTCGTTCGCCAACCGGTAATTTTGCCAGACGTCCCGGCTGGGCGATACCGGGCATCCTTATACATCAGGGAAGGGATCCCACCCCCATAACTCGGACTCTGGCTCATTCTTAAGAAGTGGAGCAAGATGTTAACCGAGGGCAGACAACCGAATTGGTGGCACAGCAGCACAAGTCCATTAATGAACCTCCACTCGTTTGAAGGAATCTGACTCGGCCTTAACTGATAGTCAGCACACACTTCATCCACGATCGACACGTACGGTAGTCTCAAGCTCCCAACCGAGAAGAAATACTCAGAGACGGCAATCCACCCACCTCTGCTGCTGTCAATCCTTTCATCACCCGAGGACAGCCTAGGCCCCCAAGACCGAGGGATACCGTTCCTAACAATCGACCTATTCAACTCCGCCGCAGACATCTTCGATTTGCCATTGGGCAATTCTTTACTACCAGCCCGTCTCTCCGTTCCCTTGTCGTAATCTCTTCAACATTCCCTAACCTTGACACCGCCGTCACTTCAGCCATAACTTCCGACGACCTCTCGTCAACACAATCCCTTGGAGAAACCCCACTCCGAGAACCGGTAGACGACATGCTCACTAAGAGAAAATTTAGAAGAGGAAAGTAAGGGAAATGGGCGTACCTATTTGGTGGTAAGAGAAATTTGAGCAACGCCGAAGAAAACCTCTGGGAACTGAGAATAAGAAAAAGCAGAGGAAAGCAAGAGAACAACAAGAATGAAATGAGCGTGAAGAAAAGCAAACTGTCTGTCGACTTTGAACATTTATAGGGAAAGCGTTCGAATTGCGATCCATCCAAAACTCGACGTGTGGAGAAAATTCGAGCTGCTCTTGGACACGCGGCACGATCTGAACGGAGACAAATTAGGGTTAATCGAAATCTGGAAGGGCACGAACAGTTGAAAGACGTCTGGAGACGGTATGTAATGGTTACAAAGACGATCGTTTGATTCGGAAAGTCGTCGACAAAGACGCCGTCAAATAATAAATGCTTCAAGACCTTCACGCGCCGCTAATGATGACCATCCTACTGCTTTAAGCGAAATGTCGTCTGATAAGTCTTAGAGGCCGATCGGTTGGAGCACTCACCGACCGACCCCAAGACGAGGTCACCTCAACTAGTCGACCAATCGATCGAAACTACCCGGGCTATCTCACGACCGAAGCTACAACAACAATGCTCGACCGATCGACTACTCCATTCACCGACCTATGACGAGCTATACCTCAACGCCCAACCGATCGCCCCAATCACAAGTCGTTCTATGTACGAGCTATGAAACCTCTACATACTCCTCCGACCCTTCTTTACGTTCAGGCTCGAGGAGTAGGGGGCTTATGATCGGGTCGGTCGTGTCAGGCCCGGATCTAGTCGAAACGACCCTTGGGCCAATCGGTCCACTCTTCAGAAGATCAGTTTTATACCTAGGCCCATGCCCCCCTTTGGTCCATCCGTAAAAGGAAGTCTCCCATGCAAACACGTAAAGACCTAAACCTAACTGCAAAACCATATATAAAGTATAGTTTTCCCATAATTGAGGTACGAAATCATAACCTAGTTGTCTTTCTCTGCATTGATCAACCTCACCTTCACAAAAAGCTTTACTTGAGAGTTGGAAGGGCTAATCGGGACACAACCCCCGACGAGCCTTCCTTGTTTTGCAGGTATCTTCACGTCGGACTCATCACAAGATGTGCAATGAGACTCATGGAAAGAACGACAACGTCTGATTCGATCAAAATATTAAAATTTCCTGTATTTATGTTTTATTTTCATACTACTAATATGTAGTATATGTAGTCGTTAGGTTTTTATTATCATTAAATCGTATTTTATGGTGTTTGATAAAGAATTACTAAAAAAATAATTCGCAAAGAGAGAAATGATTATAATATCTTTAAAACACAGTCTACTGAACCCAACTGTTGCGCTCAAAGATGCAGAAGTGGTACCAAAGCTGGCATGCATCTTAAAACCTATAGACGAAGATGAAGAATATCCAAATCCGCAAGCAAGCTTTTACAAAAGTCCACCGCCATGCCACTCCATAGCGATTCCATTATTGATACTTGTCAGTTAAATTAAGAGTTCCAACACCTCGCGGCTGCATACAACTACCGTGGAACCTCGTCCCAACAACTGGCACGCTTTCCTGTGCTGCCAAATTTTACTTTTTATTAGACTATAATACGACACAGCCCAAATGAAGCGGACCTCTGTTTTTCTGATGTTTCGTTTTCTTTTCTAAATTTTTCCCCCGAAATTAAAAACTCAATTAATTATATTTTTACTTAATAATAATAATAAATTATTAATTAATTTAATTAATTAAATAAGAATAATTGAATACGTATGAAATTATGTAATTAATATATAACTATTTTATATTTTTAAATATACTTTTAAGGCACTTTAGATCCAGATTTTAAAATAATTATTAAAATTTCTCTAAATAAATTATACATTATATTATATTAATTCCTCATTTTATCAACAATTAAATAAAATTATATTATCACAATAAAATGAAAATAAAAGTTATGAGAAAATAGATAAACTAAAAGCATAAATAAAAACGTGTAATGTAATGAGAATTATGACTAAAAAATTGGACAAAAGATTGTCTTTGTAAATAACTCCTCAAACCTCAATCATAAAATTAGAAATAGAAACGGCTTTTACTGGACTTCAGAAATTAAATTCCCAAACCAAAACTAATTAGCATAGTGGCAAATCCAAAATTGGGTATCCAATGTTGTTTAATCCACTGCACGTGCCAGCCCCCGACCACAGTCTTTCACACGCTTTAATGTGGTCCCCACCACCAACACAAATACCACTTCCTCTCTCTTTATTCGTGCCTCTGTCTGTTTGTATGTACACCAGCAGTGACAAACAACAACAGAGAAAAGAATTAAAAAAGAAGATTGAATGTTTTAGAGAGAGAAAAGGCGAGGAGGGTTAGGTTCTGAATGTACTCTTGCAGATTCAACAGATACTAATTCAACCAGGGGGGAAAAAAAAAAGCAAAAGCCAAGCACAAGTCTGTCTATTTGCTCTCTCTCTCCCTCTGTTCTTTTGCTTCTTTCTTGCTTTTCCACCCTCTTTACGTATTTCCTCCTCCTTATCTCTATCTTTTCCTGTTCTTCTCTTCTTTCAAGGAAAATCTAAGGCCTTGTAAATGCGAGCTGGACTTTAGGGTTCCTCTTGAACCCTGTTTTCAGGACATTTGCTTGTTTTAATTAAGGTGACGTTAACATTCTTCCATGTTTTAAGCTCTTAACATCCTTCAAATTTTCACTTTCTTTTTGTCTTTTTTGTGTTCATCTGGTCTGGTATTCTTCAAACTTGATGCCTCTTTTGTTTGTGTTGTGCTTTTGTTCGGGTTGTATTAAAACTCCCTTTTCTGTTTGGTTCTCGAGGAAAATAGAAATCAAAGGAGTGGAAGATAAGTAAAAGACACGGGAAATTTTTGAGAAAATCTCAGCTTGGTTTAGCATCTGTATGACTGATTTCTGGGATTTTGAGAAAGTTGACGAAAGACACTATTTTTAAAAAAAGGAAAAGATAATAAAAGAAAAGATGGGTATGGTGGTGTAAAACAAACTGAGTTGTACGTGTCATCTCTCTCGTAATATTTGCATTTTCTACATTTTTGCAGTAGCCGAACAAGTCGAACTTTTTATGTTTTTCTTTGCCTTTGGACCTAAATCTGCTGTGGATATCTAACTTATTATTGGGTTATAAAGCATATCTGTTATTTGCAGGGTTCAAACTTCCAGATCTGAAGACTCGGAGATCTTCTTTGCTAGTATCTTTTGAAAGTTGAATCCTTTCCTTTAAGTTCTTCCGTTTCGAAGCCTAATCGGTTAGTCAATGCCTAGATTGCAATACTTGCTTTACTTAGATTGTCGTTCTGCGTTGTAGTTTGCCATGTAAACCACTTCCCTTTCTCTTGCTTAACCGTTAAGGTGAGTGTTACTTCTTTAAATGTTTGAATTGATTTTCTATTTGTTAGTTTCCCCGAGTATTTAGGTGATTTTGTTTCCTATTTAGTAACGGCTAATTGGCATTCTTTATGACCATCTTCCAGGATCCTTGTATTTAAAATCCTTCCAAAACGCTTCAATAGGAACCTGGTATCTCAACTTGTAATCAAACAAATTTTGTGACTTGGAGAGCGATTTCACTCACGAGCCAAGACAATGCAGAGGCCTCCACCAGAGGAATTTCTGTTGAAGGAGACCAATCCCCATCTTGGAGGTGGGAAGATTACTGGGGACAAGCTAACAAGCACCTATGATCTCGTTGAACAGATGCAATATCTCTATGTCCGGGTCGTTAAGGCCAAGGACTTACCTGGGAAAGATGTTACTGGTAGTCTTGATCCTTATGTAGAAGTTAAGCTTGGAAATTATAAGGGCACTACCCGACATTTTGAGAAGAAGAGTAACCCTGAATGGAACCAGGTATTTGCATTTTCAAAGGATCGGCTTCAAGCGTCAGTTCTTGAGGTTACTGTCAAGGATAAGGATTTTGTCAAAGATGATTTTGTAGGTCGGGTTTTGTTTGATTTGAATGAGGTTCCAAAAAGGGTTCCACCAGATAGCCCGTTGGCACCACAGTGGTATAGGTTGGAGGATAGGAAAGGAGAAAAACTTAAGGGGGAGCTAATGTTAGCTGTATGGATGGGAACACAGGCAGATGAAGCTTTTCCAGAAGCTTGGCACTCGGATGCTGCTACTGTCAGTGGAATGGATGCTCTTGCCAATATCCGGTCCAAGGTGTATCTCTCTCCAAAACTGTGGTATTTGAGGGTTAACATAATTGAAGCTCAGGACTTGCAGGCAAATATTCAGGGTAGATATCCAGAAGTGTTTGTGAAGGCTATACTGGGTAACCAAGCCTTGAGAACCAGAATTTCTTCGAACAGGGGCATTAATCCTATGTGGAATGAAGACCTTATGTTTGTAGCCGCAGAACCATTTGAGGAACCGCTGATTTTGAGTGTTGAAGATAGGGTAGCACCCAACAAGGATGAAGTTCTCGGGAGATGTGCAATTCCCTTACAGTATGTTGACAGGAGGTTTGACCATAAACCTGTCAATACCAGGTGGTTCAACCTGGAGAAACATGTGGTGGTGGAGGGGGAAAAGAAGAAGGAAACCAAGTTTGCTAGCAGGATTCACATGAGGATCTGTTTGGAGGGTGGTTATCATGTTCTAGATGAATCAACTCACTATAGTAGTGATCTTCGACCCACAGCAAAACAGTTGTGGAAGCACAGCATAGGTGTACTTGAGTTGGGCATTCTCAACGCTCAAGGATTGATGCCAATGAAGACAAAGGAAGGTGGTCGGGGATCAACAGATGCTTACTGTGTGGCAAAGTATGGGCAGAAGTGGGTTCGGACAAGAACAATTATAGACAGTTTCATGCCTAAATGGAATGAGCAGTATACTTGGGAAGTATTTGATCCTTGTACTGTCATATCGATTGGAGTCTTTGATAATTGTCGTTTACATGGTGGGGACAAGGGTGGAGGGATGGACTCAAGGATTGGGAAGGTGCGCATTCGACTTTCCACACTCGAAACTGATAGGGTTTACACACACTCTTATCCGCTTTTGGTCCTACATCCCAGTGGTGTCAAGAAGATGGGAGAAATCCATTTGGCAGTTCGTTTCACCTGCTCATCATTGCTTAATATGATGCACATGTACTCACAACCCTTGCTACCAAAGATGCACTATCTCCATCCACTCACTGTTAGCCAACTCGATAGCTTGAGGCACCAAGCCACCCAGATTGTGTCAATGAGGCTAAGCCGAGCAGAGCCACCGTTAAGAAAAGATGTTGTGGAATATATGTTGGATGTTGGGTCACACATGTGGAGTATGAGAAGAAGCAAAGCAAACTTTTTCAGGATCATGGGGGTTTTGAGTGGGTTAATTGCTGTGGGCAAATGGTTTGATCAAATATGCAATTGGAAGAACCCCATTACTACGGTGCTGATCCACATATTGTTTATAATACTAGTGCTTTACCCAGAGCTTATTTTACCCACAATTTTCCTGTATCTCTTCCTGATTGGTGTGTGGTACTACCGATGGAGACCAAGGCACCCGCCTTATATGGATACTCGTCTCTCTCACGCCGAGTCTGCACACCCTGATGAATTGGACGAGGAATTTGATACATTTCCAACTTCTCGGCCTTCTGAAATTGTAAGAATGAGATATGATCGTTTGAGAAGTATTGCTGGGAGGATTCAGACTGTGGTTGGTGATTTAGCTACTCAAGGGGAAAGGCTACAATCTTTACTGAGCTGGCGAGACCCAAGAGCCACTGCACTTTTTGTGATTTTCTGTTTGGTTGCTGCCATTATTTTGTATGTTACGCCTTTCCAAGTTGTAGCACTTCTCACTGGTTTCTATGTCTTAAGGCATCCGAGGTTTCGGCACAAGCTTCCTTCGGTGCCACTCAATTTCTTCCGGCGGTTGCCAGCAAGAACTGATTGCATGCTGTGAGTAATTCTGGATGCATGACAAGTTGCATTTGGCATGTAATATTTCCTAGTTGCTGCCAAGTGAAGGAAATACTGTGAGGAGAGAAGCTCGTCTGCTTGACATTGGATGTTGATTCTGGTGTGACGGGTAACCTTCTTCTGAAGGCGGTAGATTTTGTGGATTTGTTGGTCGTTCTAAGTTGTTTAATAGGATTTATGCTTTGAACCGTGAGTTATTTGGTAATCATCTCTGTTCATTTGTATTTAGTAGGTTGGGATTGGAATATTGTGGTCTGTGACCTTCCTTTTGTGCTCTAAGTACATCTAACAGGATTTATGCTTTATAAGTACATCTAGATCTAGTAGACGCTATGAACTCTGAACTCAACCTCCTTGTAACATGTATGGGGGTGAAATGAGTTCTCCTTACACAAGGCATAGCATAGCATACCGGATGTCTCCGGATGCATGGTTGAAATGCCCTACACTTGGTGGAAGTGAATCACGGCTGCATTTCCCAGAACCAAACGGGGATCCTGTTCTTTCAGTTTCGCATAACTTTTGTTGATGTAGCACTCTAGTTTTATTTTTAAAAAAAGTAAAAGAAAACCCGAAAATTATGTTTTTAAGTAGGAAGTTGTTATTCCCATGATTGAAGAAGCACTTGTTTTTGTCGGTGATTTGGTCTTTTATTGTGGCCGCTTCCAAATTTCTTTCTTATTGAGATGAGTTAGATGTCACTGATTTCCATCTTTGTTTAATCATCGTAGTAACCTTGCCTCAATACGATGTGAAAGTTCTACTCTGGCAAGGAATTTGGCTAAAGTGCTTTTCTACGGTGAGGTTGTCTGATCTCCAACAGCCTTTTCTTACTGGTAATAATATTAAAGTCTAAAGTTGCAGTTTTTAGTTTCAGTGTTCTGCAGGTCGGTGGGGACCTTTGTCTGTGTCTATTGTCTCTTTTCCCGCTCCTAATGTCCTCTTTACAGCCTGTAAACGAGCTATCTCTTTGTCCTCTAGTCTTGTGGGCGTCCGTGGTTTGGTGGAAAAAGAGTGATGGAGATGAGCTTCGCAACTGAAATGATTGTGTACGAATAGATACTTTGGCAAATTCTTGTCCCATTCACTAAGCACGTAGTGGCCACAAGTCCTAGTAGCTATTTTCACAATTGAGAATGAGGTTTAAGCAAGTTATGCCCTTTTTTATTTTATGATCACACTAATCAATATGGAATTTATACAAAAAAATAAAAATATTAGAGCCTGCTATTTTTGGGTATTGTTTTCAGTTATTCAATTTCCTTTTTAATTATCAATTTAGTTGAATTCTTTTTAATATAGGTTGACTTTGTCTTACTTTCTATATTTTTCATTTCTTTCACACGATGAGAATATTGGGGGAATGAGGGAAAAATTAAACCATAGTTGGGAAAAGAAGACAACAAGGACATGCATGAAAGGAAAGCTGCGAGTTGGGTATACCAAGCCTCCAATTCAATGCAACAAGGAAAAGTTGTTAGGCAGTCTCTAGATTTGAGTTTGAATACTTTTAAAGGGTATCCTATTAAATGAAGTGCTTCTCGTGGTCGTGGAAAGCTATGGATCTGTTATGGCGGGTAGCCTAAGGTCTCGTCGCCATAACTCCATACCTGGGACCGTAGCTTAAGGTTTCGTCATCGTAAGTCAATGTTTGGGACCGCGTTTGCCTAGGGCTTAAAAAATAGTAATTGTATTGTGAATGGTTTTTGTCTATGAAATTGTAATTTTTTGCAATATGCCAGTTAAATATGATAAATTTATTAACGCCAATACCTTTTTGTTATTGTAACTGATGCACAGGACCCTTCGATTTGTAGGAGTCTGAAAAGAGTTAATATATGTAATTTTTAAAATATTTTATAAAGAGATTGTTTAAACCTATGACTTAATATTGAGTATAATTCATATACACAAAAGTATAATTTTAAAATACAAAGAACTTTTATGCCAATATGTGTCATGTTTTAACGAAAAGTGAGGCACATAATCTAAAACAGCGTCATGATTTGGGTTATGTTCATAATATACAATTTCATTTGAAATATATATTTTATAAATTAAAAACTTTTATAAAATAAAATTATTAGATTTATAATTAAGCTGAGTTGAATTTGATAAAGAATTAAATATACAAAATCTTACTAGTCAATTTTATAAACTTACTTTATATAAAACAAGTTACAATTATTTAAGTGATTTATTGAATAATCGTGAAGATGTAAAAACATTCAATTAGTCAAGGGCCATTTAAAGTATTCTTGTTATTCTCTTTCTTCTTCTGTTTTTAACATAATTCTATTCTTATTGGAAACACATTCACATAAACTGTGTGCTGAAGGAATATTGGTGGAAGCTTTTTCAACTGTTTCTTTGTGTTAATCTGTCGACCACCATGTTTGATTTGCATGTGTTTACTTGAATGTATAGGGCAGTTACTACTAAGGCTAGGCCGACATTTGGGAAAGAGGTGGGATGGACTCTCAAGGCACTGCCCTTGTAACCCAGGTTTATATAGTGGGACGTTATTTCCTTGGACCTCACTGGACACCCTATGGTTCGCTAAAAACAGAACAACTTGCCCAAGAATTTTTGGGCTTAGTACCGGAGCCACCATAGACCTCACCGGGGTTTGACTGTTTGAGTGCACGTGGTCTGAATAAATCTTGGTAAAAAATAGTTCTAGTCATTTTTAAAGATATATTTATTATTTTAAAAGACATTTTTTAATATCAAGTTCTATGAATATTTTTAAGCATTTATCAAACTACTTTAATAAATATTATTATATTGTTAGTATGTATATGACTGTTTAAATAAACTTTTATTAAAATAAATTAATAATTTTTTTAAAATTTCTTATATAACAAAACGAATTTTCTGGTAAATTGAGTCTTTAAGTCATTTCTTCACCCATTTTCTCACTCTATATAGTGTCACAAAATTGTACAATTCAAATTCTCACTCTTAAACTCTTAAAATTTTTAATCCTCAAATTTGTCACTAGAAACTGGTCGTTTAAAGTTTAAACTATCACTTACAATTGGGATTTAGTAACAGGGAGGAAAAGGAATCAAACTCATTGTAGGTTTTATCACATCTACAATTCATTTCATTGGTGCTTGAAGAAAAATTTCACCTGTCTTTTGAAGAATTGTAGCCCTAATTTAAGTGGGTATTCTTTAAGTCAGTTTGTAACTTTAAAGATGAGTTCATTCTTAAAAGCTTAACTTTTTTAACTTCCTCGGAGTGTAAAGGTTTCGGAATTTGATAAGTTTGGAAAGTTCAAATTTTATTTTTTAACTTCCTCTGAGTGTTAAGGTTTTGGAATTGGATAAGTTTGAAAAGTTCCAATTTTATTCTTTTTTTTGTTAACTAACTTATTTGAGTTCTTGTTTACTGCTACAAGGTTGATTTTGCATGTTGATTTTATGTATTTGGTCAAATTTAGTGATTTCTAGTTTCCTTTGCTATTTTTCCCCTAAAGTTGATATTAGAGTTCCAAATTTCTAAATTACTTGGTACTTCCTAATTAGTGTAGTGGCTCTTTTTGACTACTTTTTGTTCGAGTAGCTTAATTTTGTGCATCAGGATCTATTAGTAGAATGTTAGTTGGGTTTGTTTCTAGTTGTTAGTCAATGTTCTTGCAAATTAAATATGGCTAACAATTTGATGATTTAATACTATATTTTCGTGAATTCGGCTTTAAAGACTTCCTTTATTCCTTTTTATTATTACAGTTTATTTCTTAGTGTTGTTATTTAGTATAGCTTATTTGGTTTATGATTTTAGCGACTTTAATAGTTTCTTTTTCATGGCTTGTTTATCCCTTTTATCTAGCTTTTTTTAAGCTTCAGTCCTTGTCACTTTTCTTAAATAGTCTTAGCGCCATTTAAAACCTTGTTATGCTTGTCTTGTATACCTTTTGTTTGGGTGTTAGGGTAGGAGTGGTTGCTACTTATGGTAGTGTTAAGGCTAGTCATTCAATGAGTTTTAGGGATAAAAGGAATGAAGATGTTGATAAATTGCAGACAGGTTCCTGGAACATTGAGACTCTTACAAAGAACTTTTTAGAATTAATGGAGATTTTAGATAAATAAAAGATTCATATAATGTGTATCTAGGAGACACAGTGGATAGGGGCTAAAGTGAAAGAGATCCGTAAGTTCAAACTTTCATATTCAGGGTGTTTCAGCCATACAAATGATCTAGATATCTTGGTTATCAAAGAACATATACATCATGTTATGTGAATAAAGAGGATCAATGATATGGTTTTATCTTCAAAGATTTTAGTAAAAGATATTATTTTCAATGTGGTTTGTGCTTATGCACCACAAGTTAGGTTGAAAGAATAACGTAAGCATCAATTATAGGAAGAGCTAGATAAGGTGATTCAACAGATTCCCCCTAATGAGAAAATTATTATAGGAAGAGACTTTAATAGCCATATAGGGACAACCTCTGTTAGCGATCTAGAAGGGGGGTTGAATAGATCTTTAAACTTTTTCATAAAGTTCTACAATAAAATCAGAAGTTAATTCATACAATAGTAATTTAAACAGATTTAAATGCAAGGAGTAGGGAAGAAGAGCAAACACTATTTTTATAGAGGTTCGATGCTAAGACCTACGTCCTCTACCTAAGCTTCCACTTAGGATTTGGCAAACCACTTTACTGCACACTTTTTAGTTTAGTGTGAACTCTTACAACACCACTTGATTTCCGGCTCAAGCTACCTTTACAACTGATTTGTTTTCCGACACAAATCCTACCAACACCACTTGATTTCTGGCTCAAGCTGCCTTTACAATTGATTTGTCTTCCGGTACAAATCCTACCAACACTACTTGATTTCCGGCTCAAGCTACCTTTACAATTGATTTGTCTTCCGGCATAAATCCTACCTCACAAGTGACCTTTTCACTAGTCACTCAAATTGTAAGAGAAATGAGATATAAATGAAAGAACAAGTGCTCAATACAATTGTGTAACAAGATAAGAACAATAATGAGTAATTTTGAAGCAATAGAAGAGTATTTTCACTTGTAGAACTTCCACCATATTTTTCCTTGATCATCCACTCTTATACTTGAAGGAAAATCGCTGTTGGAACCCATTCTAGCCGTTGCATGATTGTTATGACCGTTCCTTAACATCCTCCTTTCCATTTGTGACTAATTGACTTGTTAGAATTAATTTGTTGTATCCATAAGTCGACTTGTCGTCATGTATAAGTAGACTTGTAACAACATTTTTCGTAAAATTTTATCTCCGCTCTTCTATAAGTCGACTTATGTTATGTAAGTCGACTTGTGTCCTTCGATAAGTCAACTTATGTACTATTAGTCGACTTGTGTTGACATATCTTCATATGTTAGTCGACTTATGATGTTCTAGTTGACTTATGTTGTTCGGATCTTGATATATAAGTCGACTTATGATGTGCTAGTCGACTTATGTAGGCTTCAACGGTAATATCCAATCAAATCTTCTATAATCTTCTTTATTAATGTCTTTTGCACTTATAAGGAAGCTTTCATCTTAATTCCTTAATGATTAATCACTTGCCCATCTTGATTTGCACAATAATAATCCCAAAATACCTGAAATAATTTCTTAACCAATTCTATACATTTTATTATTATCAAAACATAAGTGGGATTTAATTTGTCAACCACCATTGGTCCAACAATCTCCCCCTTTTTGATAATGACAAAACACTTAGAAATTGTTTAAGAAATGAGAACAAAGAAACATTGATCAAGGTTTTTATGCCTTGTCATTTTGGTTAGAAGTCTCCTCCTCAATCATATAAATCATTGAATTTAATAACCTTGTAAGATCAAATTCATAAAAGTAATTTGAAATCAAGATAGACTCAAATCAAAGACAATTTAACATACATACTCCCCCTTAATCAAGTAACTAAATAATTTCCAATTTCCCATTTTACTCCCCCTTTTTGTCATAATCAAAACAACTAATACAAACCAACAATTACTCGACTAATTCCTCAACCTTAGTCAACTTATACTTCAATTAGTCGACTGGAATATTTCTAAACTCCAGAAAAATCACAATTTAGCCTAAACGTAGATCATAATGATGTATTCTCAAATGGAATTGCAGATTTTCCAAATATCTTGACCATTTTGCTGTGCTAGAGTATGCAAAAAAAAACAATCAACCAATAGAATTCAAATCACACATACCAAGTCTCAATTTAATGTTCACAAACACTTTTTATTAAAAGAACTATCATTATGTAAAACAACAATATATGTATTTCCATGTTTCAAACCAATGAAAGCAACATTTTCATCTTTCTTAACCATACAATGAGATGATTCAAAAGTCACATTAAGATTCATATCACATAATTGAGAAACACTTAACAAATTATGTTTCAAGCCATCAACAAGCAATACATTGTCAATGGTAGGCAAAGGTTCCTTACCCACTTTACTAACACCAATGACTTTACCTTTGTTGTTGTCTCCACATGTGACACATCCTTGATTATTTGGTCTAATTTCTGCAAATAGGTTCTTGTCTCCACTCATATGCCTTGAACATCCACTATCAATGTACCACGTGCTTGGTGGATTTTCATTCCTTTCTCGTACCTATAACTGAAACATTCTTTCTTCTCATTAGTACCCAAGCCATTTTGGGTCCATTTTGGTTAGTCATATAAACCACATTAGGAGGTGTTGTACCTTTTACCACCCAAATTTTCTTAATATTAATACATCTCCTAATACTCTTACAAGCAATTTCTATATGACCATCTTTCAAGCATTTAGCACATTTTACAACTTTTTCATCCGTAGTGAATTTAGAAATCAACGAACAATCTCTATGAAAGGGATCATATCCTAATCCATGTTTAGAAATAGAATATCTTTGTAGAGATAACATCTTTTCAAAATTTTCATTTCCATTTGCAAATTTTTCAACCACATATGAAAATTCTTTTCTAAGTCTATCTAGCTCACAAATAAGATTTTCCTTTTCAACAAGGCATGCAGAATAATCTTCCTTCAGACAATCTAAGTCATCAATAGTCTCATGTAAAACACTATTCTCAGCAACTAGCTCCCTTATTTTCTTTCTCAATTTTTTGTTGATCTCAATAGCTTCTTCAAAATCGATTTGTAAAGCATTAAAAGAATCTATAAGATCTTGATCAATGAAAGTTACCTCATCTTCATCATCACTTTTTGAGGAGCTATTTGCCATAAGTGTTAAGTTGTTTTCATCATTACTTAGGTATGCTTCTTCATCATCACTCCAAGTGGCTACTAGGTTAGCTTTCTTTTTCCCTTTTTCATACTTGTCATTTCTTCCACCACGTAATTCTCTCTTCCTATTTTTGAGTAGTTCCTTGAATTTTCTCAAGTTTCTAGCATACATTGCTAGCTCTTCATCTTCTTCCTCCTCATCAAATTTTTTTATCACTTTCATCCACAAAAGAAGTGTTAGCTTTAAAAGCAATTGATTTTTGTGACTTACCTCTACCTCCTCTTGATTTGAGAATGATCTCATAGTTTATGAGTCATCCCACCAAGGCATTGAATTCCAATCGATTGAGATCTTTGGACTCCATAATAGCGGTGACTTGAGAGTCCCATTCTTTCGGTAGTGAGCGAAGAATCTTCTTCACCTTTTCTCTATCCGTCATATGCTTTCCGAGGTTTCCTAATTCATTTATGATTTCTGCAAAACGATCAAGCATAGTGGAAATAGACTCACCTTCTTTCATGACAAACATTTCATAGTCATGGAGTAGCATGTTGATCTTTGTTTCTCGAACTTGGTTGATTCCTTCGTGAGTAATGTGAAGTCTCTCCCACATTTCTTTAGCACTGGTACACGAGTTCACTCGATTTCTCTCCTCAATCGTGAGAGCACAATATATCAATTTCATAGCTTTAGCGTTGATGTAGGCTTGCTTCCAATCATTGTCATCATATTCCAACTCCGTTTTCACCTCGCCATTTTCTTTTAATGGAACATGTGGACCGAAGATGATGATCTTCCAATACTCCACTCCCTCGCTTATAATGTGATACTTCATAGGATTTTTCCAAGAAGAATAGTTTGTACCATTAAAGAAAGGAGGGCGATTATTAGTGTTACCTTATTCCGCTAGATTGTTGTGTGCCATCCCTGGATACTTCTGCTCTGATACCAATTGTTAGCGATCTAGAAGGGGGATCTTTAAACTTTTTTGTAAAGTTCTACAATAAAATCAGAAGTTAATTCATACAATAGTAATTTAAACAGATTTAAATGCAAGGAGTAGGGAAGAAGAGCAAACACTATTTTTATAGAGGTTCGGTACTAAGACCTACGTCCTCTACCTAAGCTCCCACTTAGAATTTGACAAACCACTTTACTGCACACTTTTTATTTTAGTGTGAAATTTTACAACACCACTTGATTTCCGGCTCAAGCTACCTTTACAACTGATTTATTTTTCGGCACAAATCCTACCAACACCACTTGATTTCCGGCTCAAGCTGCCTTTACAATTGATTTGTCTTCCGGCACAAATCCTACCAACACTATTTGATTTTCGGCTCAAGATACCTTTACAATTGATTTGTCTTCCGGCACAAATCCTTCCTCACAAGTGACCTTTTCACTAGTCACTCAAATTGTAAGAGAAATGAGATATAAATGAAAGAACAAGTGCTCAATACAATTATGTAACAAGATAAGAACAATAATGAGCAATTTTGGAGCAATAGAAGAGTATTTTCACTTGTAGAACTTCCACCATATTTTTCCTTGATCACCCACTCTTATACTTGAAGGAAAATCGCTGTTGGAACCCATTCTAGCCGTTGCATGATTGTTATGACCGTTCCTTAACACCCTCCTTTCCATTTGTGACTAATTGACTTGTTGGAATTAATTTGCTGTACCCATAAGTCGACTTATAGTCGACTTGTCGTTATGTATAAGTCGACTTGTGACAACATTTTTTGTAAAATTTTATCTCCGCTCTTCTATAAGTCGACTTATGTTATGTAAGTCGACTTGTGTCCTTCGATAAGTCGACTTATGTACTATTAGTCGACTTGTGTTGACATATCTTCATATGTTAGTCAACTTATGATGTTCTAGTCGACTTATGTTGTTCGGATCTTGATATATAAGTCGACTTATGATGTGCTAGTCGACTTGTTGGGCCCCGATTCGATTTAAGCAGGTTTTCTTTATTTTGAGGTTTAGATTGATTAAGTCCTTTAAGTTAGAATTTTTGTGTTTAGTTAATAGAAATAAATTGAAAGGATTTAGTTAAAATTAAAATTTTAAGAAATTATTAGAAATTAAAGGAATAAGTTGGTGTAGGATTAATCTAGGAAGTTTGTTTAGATGTTTGGGCTTAAGGTTTAAAAAAATGGGCTTTTAGCCCATTTAAATAACATTAAATCAATAATAAAGGAAATCAAATGAAGAGGCTTGAATGAATAAGTGTAATGGACGAAAATTATAAGGGAAGGAAGGCTTTAATTGAAGTGACGTAGTTTTGGTGAAGGGTTAGGTTATAAGTTAAAAATCAAAGTCTTTAGGCTTTTAAGTTAGAAACATACGAAACTTACAAAACAAAAGAATGGGAGAGGGTGAGTTTCGGCCAAGATAAGGAGAAGAAGAAGAAGAACAAGAAAAAGAAGAAGAGAAGTAGGAGTTTAGGTTTTTATGCTTGAAAAAGGAGGGTTTAAGAGTTTTGTGCAAGAAGAAAGTGGAAAGGAAGAGTTTAAACTTCCATTAGAACAAAAGAGCAAATTCGTGGCTTTCCTTAAGGTAAGGGATTTTGAATTTTCTTTGATTTATTTAGGTAGGTTTTAGTTTAAAGAGCTTAGAAAGGTTATGGGTAAAGTTAGATAGGTTAAATTCCATGCTTTCGTATCCTTAAAATTGTCCAATTTTGATATCCTATGTTCTTATGGGATAATCATGTTTAATGAAGGTGAATTGAGGCATTTGGAGGAAGAAGCAAGGCCTTTGGATCAATCTCAAAGCTAAAGGAATTTAAGGTGGGTGATTGCTTAATAATCGAGTTATAGGCTAAATGAAAGTTTTATAATAAAAGTTAATTATGCTTTCTAATGAATTAAGAATTTTAAATGAATTATCCTATGTATTGATTCTAATTTGTATAACGTATCTTTTATATGTAAGTTTATGTTGAAAGTGTTTGTTAAACGGTTTGTTAAGTGAATAGGTGCGGATATGTGAATTTGCAATTATGTGCAAATTATGTGAAAGTGATACAAAATTGTGGCTAATGCTTGTAAATTGTGTGAATTATGTGATGTGCATGTTTTCTTTGGGTTTGTGGTGGTCCAATCTGAGTCAGTGCACTGCTCATCCATAGGCTTCTCCCTTTGCCCGCTAGTGGCCGTGGAGTTCCTCTCGGGGACTCTATTTGTCACGGTTACTACATGACGCTTCATGGAAATGTGTAGTACGTTCTGTTTCGGATCCACCCGAACCATCTTGTTTGTGATTTTGTGAAAAGTCAGATTGTTTTGTGATTTTGTGAAAAGTCAGATTGTTTTGTGATATGTTATATTTGTAAACTGTTGATGTGATACATTCGACGAAAAGATTTGAAAATTGTTAATGTTTTCCTTTATGTGATATTGTTTTGAAAATGAAAGAATGATTAATGATTTGTGCTTATATTCTCGTTTATTAAGTTATTACCCACTGAGCCGTCGAGCTCACCTCCCATTTTTCCTCCACAGGTGTCGAGCGAGAAACCGAGTCACCGCATCGGGATTGAGGCATACTCTGATGCTTTTTGCTTTTGAAGTTGTATTTAAGAAAACAAAGCTTTAGGTTGCATTTTGGAACTATTAATGTTTTGTATTTTGTTCTTTGAAATTTTGGATGTATTCGGGCTAAAATGCCCTCTAAAGCTTTGTATTTACTTGTTTCCATGTAAAAAGTAAGAGTTTGAGTTTAAAATGTATTTTGTATATGTTTTCTAAGAATGTATTGTTGTATGGTTGAGAATGACAAAAAGGAAAGAATGGAATGTGTGACTTTATAGATTGGAAATGAGTAGATACTTAGGAGTGAGATTGCCCTATAGTTTGAGAAATGTTTAGAAGCCTAGGAGTGTGCTGCTGCTATTGGATATTGAGTTTTTATGCAGGTTGATGAATTGAATTGAAAAGTTGGATTAGTGACATAATAGGGGAGGTGCTGTCCAATTTTTCCTAAAATTGGGCAGCAACTTCACTTAGGGTTTAGGATACTTTAGAGTTTGAATTTTAGTGAGATGCCTTCTCGAAGATTGTAGTGCATGATTATATCTTTCCAATGACATAAAGTTTGTCACATTCGGACTTAAGATGAAAAAGTTATGAGAGTTGAAAGGTTTCAGCTACTGTTGATGAGGGCTGAAATTGTGCAGCACCTTTAGAAGACTTTTTCACCCTTTTAGAGGCTGATCTGATTTTTGCTTTCTTCATGAAAAATGTAGATTATCCTTCTATATTTAAAATGAGGTATGATTTGCAATTATTGGAGTTAGGAATAAAAAGTTATGAGGTTGGGAATGTTGACAGTTACTGTTCATTTAGGTAAAATTACTGTTCCATTGGAGAATTTATAGGCTGAAACTTTGAGTGTGTTTTTACCCTCTTTAATGATTGAATTAATTTTTGCACCCTTCATGAAACTTGTAGAGCATCTTCTTATCTTTCCAATGGGGTAAAATGTGTCATTTTTAGACTTGTGTGCTAAAAGATATGAATGCTCAAATTTATGGCAATGTGTAGGAAAATGTAATTTTTAATGGCAGCAACCTTTGAAGCAATTTAGGACCCTCTTAATGGCTAAGTTAGTGTTTAAATCCTTCTAGGAAGTTGTAGAGATTCCTTTTACCTTTTTATTGATACTAAATTCATGAATTTTAGACTTCGGGAGCAAAAGTTATGATGTGTGTAAATTCTGAAATTTTCCTGCAAATCCAGACTTCATCCTTAGACGTGCCCACGCCTAATCACTGAATATCCTCCTCTCACTCTTTTTCTTGTAACTTTTTCGTTTGGCCTCGGATTCACTCGGTTTTCGAAGCATTGAGTTTCTAAAAAAATTTTATACCCCTTTTTAGTAAAATGAGAGTGTCGGGTTTTAGTCGGACTTTACGGACATTACGAAAGAGAATCAATTTTGTGACGGGTTTCGATATAAGTCCGTTTTTGGGCGATTTTGTGACCTATAGAGATCCGATTGAAGTGAAGTTCGTTTCTACTTGCCCTAAAGATGTGGAATTTCATTTTAGATTAGGAATCGGATTTCGTTATGGTCCCTAAGCAAATCAATTTTTACTTGAGGATAATTAGGGTGAATTTATCAAGTTTTGCTCGGATGACATTAAATTAAGTTGAATGCGAGGTTTCCTTCGTGGTGAGGAATTCCTCCCTCGTGAGATACGTGTCCAAATGTCACGCAGGACGTCGGACACACGACTCACCGGGGAGGGGTTCCAACACGACTTATGTAGGCTTCAACGGTAATATCCAATCAAATCTTCTATAATCTTCTTTATTAATGTCTCTTGCACTTATAAGGAAGCTTCCATCTTAATTCCTCAATGATTAATCACTTACCCATCTTGATTTGCACAATAATAATCCCAAAATACCTGAAATAATTTCTTAACGAATTCTATACATTTTATTATTATCAAAACATAAGTGGGATTTAATTTGTCATCCACCATTGGTCCAACAACCTCTGGCGGGTATTCTTGTGTCCATGAGGGTTTTAGGTATGAAGATAGGAATGATAGTGGAACTACTTTGTTAGGAATGATAGTGGAACTACTTTGTTACACTTTTCATCTTCGTTTAATTTGGTGGTAGCCAACTCATTCTTTAACAAAAAGAGAGGATCACTTGGTAACTTTACTAGTAGAACCGCAAAGATTCAGATTGACTACTTTCTCGTAGGGTGAAGTGATTGACCCAGTTGTAAAGATTGTAAGGTGATACCTAACATATGCTTGTCAACTCACCATAGATTGTTGGTCATGAATCTTATAATTAAGTGTTATAAAAAGAGAAGTTCTCGAGGTGTACTGAAGTTAAAAAGGGAATTTAAGAGGAAACATTCTGGAATGGCTTATAGATAAAGTAATGTCTAGAGAAGCATGAAAACTAGAAGATGTTAACTAGATGTGGAAGGAAGCAACAACAATTTTATGGAATGTATTTAAGGAAATCTTGTGAATTTCTAAAAAGCCTAGAAGTAGTAAGAAGAACTCTTGGTGGTGGAATGAAGACGTCCAAGACAAGGTGAAAATTAAGAAGGTTGCCTATAAAGCACTACTAGATAGTAACATGGATGAAGAAAGTGCAGTAGAAATCAAAAGTAGAGCCTATGAGAACTTATATCAAAGATTGGAAACTAAGGATGGAGAAAAGGATATTTTAAGTTAGTGAGAACTAGGGAACAAAAAGTAAGGGACTTTTATCAAGTTAGTTATATAAAGGATGGAGTAGGACAGGTTCTCGTGGAGAAAAATGACATTAAGAGAAAATTACAAAACTACTTCTATAAGCTTTTTAATGAAGGTGAAGCTTAAAATATTTTATTAGGTGATCTTAACACTTTTGAACAATATGGTAACTTCACTTTTTGCTAATGCATCATGATAGAAGAAACTAGAGGAGCTATTAAGAAGATGAAGAATGGAAAAGAAATAGGATCATATCACATACCTATAGAGGTGTGGAAGAGCCTAAAAGAAGAGAGTTTTGCTTGGTTAGCTAAGCTTTTTAATATGATGATCCTCAAGTCTCCAAAAATGTTGAATGAGTGGAAACTTAGCATATTAATCCCTCTCTATAAAAAAAAAGGACAAATTCAAAGCTATATTAACTACAAAGGCATCAAACTACTCAATCACACTATAAAGCTATGGGAGAGAGTGATTAAGAATAAAGTGAGAAATGTTACAACTATATCATAGAATCAATTCAATTTCATGTTACAGAAGTCCACTAAAAAAGCCATTCATCTCATTAAACAATTAATAGAATATTATAGGAATAGATATAGGGAACTGCACTTAATTTTCATTGATTTCGAGAACGTTTATGGCAAGGTACATAGGAAAGTCATATAGAGATGTTTATAATCTAAGGAAGTTCTTGTTGCCTATATGTGAGTTATTAGAGATGTATATGAAGGTGTTAAAACTAGAGAAAGGACAATAAGAGATACATAGTATTTTTCTATTAATATTGGGCTACATTAAGGATCCTTGTTAAGCTCCTTCCTATTTGTAGTAGTTATGGATGAGCTTATCAATAATATCTAAATGGATGTGCATTGAGTTATATCTTTTACTGATGAGATTGTTTTAGTTGACGAAACAAAAGAAGGTGTTATTGACAAGTTAAACTTTAGAGGGATATACTAGAATCAAAGGGCTTTAAAATGAGCAGGACTAAAAATGAATACTTAGAATGTAACTTTTCAGGTTGTAAGGCTACATTTAATATGGAGATCAAGAATAGTACTAAAGTTATACCATGGAAAGATTTTTTTAAATATCTTAGATCTATCATCCAAAGTAGTGGCGAGATAGATGACCACATAGTTCACTTTATTTAATTAGGGTGGTCAAAATGGAAGAGTGCCTTAGGAGTTTATGTGACAAGAAGATATCATTTAAGTTAAAAGGTAAATTTTATCAGTTAGCAATTAAGTCAGCTATACTCTATGGGGTAGAGTCTTGGACATTCAAAAAGGCGCATAGTTATAAAATGGTAGTGGAGATGAGGATACCCTATTGGATATGAAATCTTATAATAAGAGATTAGGTTATGAATGAAGTGATAAGAGAAAAATTAAGGTTGACTACTATTGATGGTAAAATAAGGAAAACAAGACTTAGGTGTCTCGAACATATTAAGAAGAGACACCTTAATACTCTAGTGAAAAAATATGAGAAAATTATACTTAGAGCCCATAAAAGAAGAAAAGGAAGACCTAAGAACAATTAGGTAAAGGTGATCAGGAATGATATGACCCTATTAGAACTTATCGAGGACTTAGCCTTCATTAGAAAATTTTTGTGAACTAAGATACAGGTAAAAGATCCTACATAAAGAGGTCGTTCTCTTTTTATAGGCCTTTTATACATTTTCCTTTGATTCTTGTGTCTTTTAATTAGCCTAAACACTTTTGTTTGTAGCACTTATTCCTTTAGTTATTTTATTTATTTGTTTAATATTTTTGATTACTTTTTTGTTTAATTTACTTATCTTTTTCTTTTTGTTTATTTATTTACTTACTTTATTTTATATCTTAAATTTCCTTTTCCTTTTCATTTTATTTGGCCTAAATATTTCCTTAGCATAAATATTTTCTTATAATGACATATTTGATTATTTTGTTTCTTTGTCTTCTTTTTGTGTATTTATTTACTTATTTTATCTTTTATTTTATTCTTGACCTTATTCTATGTTTATTATATTACTTATTTGTAACATCCCGTTATCGCAGGAAGGTTAGAATAGTAAATATAAGCGATCAGTGAGAGCTTAGAAATGCATTTTTCATGCTCATGCATAATATGTCATATACATATACATGAATAGTGAAATTGTTGCAAAAAAAATTGCACATACACTCATGAATAGTTCCGGATATAATTGAACGAAATTGTGATAAATTTGGAATTTAAATTATATTGGAAATTTTATTGATTAGTGGAATTATATACTTGTGAATTTCGGTAAATTTTGGATTTATCTCATAATTTTTGGAGTATTAGGGAAAGAAGGAAAAAAAATTTAAAAGAAGATTTAGAGATAGTTGGATGGTAAGATTAGAGTTAAGAGAGTTAGTTTCAAACAAAACTAAGTTAGAGATTAGACCATAGGAAAGTGACAAGTGTTAACTTGCTTTTTATACTTTTGTTAAAAGTAAGTCTTGATATCCGAGAGTTCAAAAAGGATTTTGGTATTTCTTAAGTTTCTTTCCTTGTTATCACCTCCTTCAAATTTTCTTAAAACACACAGAATTTTTCCATCAAAATTCTTTTGAAAAATTTCTTTGCTTTTCCTTCCTCTACCCTACTGCTAAGTGTTTCTTCTTCCTTAACAAAAAACTAGAGGTTGGTTAGTGTTCACAGTGAGTTTTGCATGGAGTAGAGCTTGAAGATAGTTGGAGCTTTTAGGAGTTTTAAATGAGCAAGTAATAAATAAATTTGTTAGAGTTAAATTTTTGAAATAAACTGACGAATTTTTGTCATCGCATATATCATGGACTATATTTTCTTGTGGATGATATTGATTTGAAATGAAGTAGAAAAGGTGACCTTGGTATGAGTTGTGTTAAGGAAAGATTGTGAAACAAAATAGGTCGTTGATCTAGAAAATATTCTCGGAGTATACTTTAGTCTTTTAGCCACAACGTTTTCTCTAGTTATCCAAATGAGATGATTCTTAATTTGAATTAAACTAGAAACATATGGCTACATTTCTTATAAAGACATTGAATTTAAATTCTGTCTTTAAGAATCTCAAAATTTGTCATGAAATTGAGAACTGGGTGTAGTACATTAGTGGATGAATGTAAAAATTTGTATTCTGAATTTGAGGGCGATTATAGATTTTTTAAGGCTAAATTAGATAAATTTGTCTCTAAAAAGTTTTATATCTTTCTTTTAGCTTTCTAACGATATATAGTATGAAAATTTTGGACTTCTAGTCTAAAAGTTATGGTCCTTTTAAGGGAAGATGTATCTTTTTGCTTCTTATGTGTTTTGTTTCTTCTGCTTTTTGCTTCTTTTGCTTTTTTGCCTGACCTATATTCTGCTCCCTTTTTGACCCTTCAAAAGATAGAATCTATCTTTGAGGTTTTCATAAAAGTTGTAGATCTTGAAGTCTTCTTTCAAACCATATAAAGAACACCTTAATCCAATATCTGTAGAGAAAGTTATAGGAACTTTCCCCATTTGTCTGTCTTTTTCTATTAGTCTGCTTTTTCCTTTGGCTTCGTCTGTATCTATCTTTTATTCCAGTTTTGACCCTTCATATGATAGAATATGTCTTCAAGGTGTTTATAAATTCGTAGATCTTGAAGTCTTATTCCAAACCATCTAAAGAACACACAAATATGATATCTGTAGGGAAAGTTATGGCAATTTTCCCCATTCATCTGCTTTTCCCCATTCTTTTGTTTTTCCTTTGGCTTCGTTTGGTCCATTTTGACCATTCAGATGATAACATCTGACCTAAAGGTCTTCTTCAAAGTTGTAGATCTCAAAGTCCTATTTGAAATTGTCCTAATATGATTTTAATCCGACATCTGTAGAGAGAGTTATACTATTTGTCCCGAGACAGGTTCAATATGATTAAGGACAAAACCCTATTTGATTCGTTTGGCCTTAACTTTTCTCTAGAATCCCAAATAAATTGATTCTTAAACCATTGGACTCATAATACATTGATCTACATCTCCACTAAAAAATTATAGCCGTATGAATTGAATTGAGAAAGATTGAGTGAAAAACGTGAGACGGGTATAGTGAGCGTGCTCTTCAGTAATATGAACTGGTGTTATTCCACTGAACATACTTTAGTATTTTGAGTATATCTAGACCTGTAAGATTCCAAATGAGATGATTATTAATTTGCAGTGAACTAGAGATATAGGCCTACAAATTGTCTCAAGAAGTATAATTGTGATTCAGTCTCTAAGATATTCAAAGGAATTTATGCATAGTACACTATTTTTGGAATATGACAACCCGAAAATGTTTGAGACATATCTTCTGAAGTACTGAACCAAATTGAGTGATTTTGATGTCAATAGAAACCTAAGACATAGAGGAATACTTTTCTAGAAGATGGTATGACCAAATTATGACAGTTTCACCTTCTGATTGAACATAAACAGTAGACCCGAAAGGGGTGTCTTAGAAAAATCTGAAGTGATTTAATGAGAATGAAATGTGAATTTAATGGTTTTAGTGAGGTGTAAACCTAAGCATAAATCATACTTAGATGAGATTTGATATGAGATTGATTTTGGTGATGAAATTGATCGATAAATACCCGGGGTTATCATAAAAATGCATTGTACATAATTTATTTCATATATGTGCATTATTGAACAATTATGATTATGCATATTATGATATATGTGTATGTGTTTAATATAGAGGATCGAATTGAGCATCATCCTCCGGACGTTGCTGGGACTTCGAGACAATAGCTTCGGGAGCAACTTGTGAGTAGTCTAGACGGTTTCTTTCAATTATTGTTTGCTTAAATTATGTTTTGAATGATAAATGAATGTATTTGATTGTTAATTCCGGATAGGAGGTCCGATGATTGTGAAAGTGTAATGTATATTAAAGTACTACTAGAATGTGAATTTGAAGAATTAAGTGCCTTAAAATGTAAGTGATTGTGGTGCATGCATTCTATACATGAATGCATAATCAGATAACGGCAGTTGTGACTCGAGTAGCCACCGATCAAAGCTTAAAACTCAACGAGTAAAAATGAGCCTCGAACTCAAAAGTGATTAAGAGCCTAGGGCTCACTATGTAGAATGAGCCATGTATCCTCCCAAGCGGATAAGGGATAGTTATTAATGAGCTCAGTATCCAAAATAGATACGGGATAGTTCAGGCACTCGGTTACAACAACATAATAAATGGAAAGTGTCTTATGAGCATTTCATATGCACATTGTTAAGTATATTTGTTGAAATGAAATGCCTATGCTTAAGTGAAAATGTGAAATTTATGAAAAGTGCACTATGTGATTATATGTTAGGTGAATTGTTGTGATGCATGAATTGAGTGAACCATCGATGATGGTTACCTCATTGAGTTCACAAAACTCACCAAAGTTACAACGTTATCTTTTCAGGACCGAGAGACGACTCTAGCTATTGAGGGGCTCTATTAGCCGTGTAGATTGTGATTGGCAAGACAAGGCATGACTCAAAGGTCGGTCAGCGGGGATTTTTGGATATATTAAATAGACTTTGTATACTTTCTTTTTTCCTTGTAGTACTTTTTTATTAGGTCTTGATGATGTACATATAGTAAGAGTTTAAAGATGTAATGTAGATTTTCGATTTTGTGAAATGAAATGAGGAAAAAGTTAGTTTTAAAATATTGTGATTTTCTTATGATACCATGCCAAGCGAAGTGAGTGTAGTGATTGAACGTGCCGTGCCCATATTATAGGATACGTACCGAAATGACCTCCGAATATCCTGATGTATATCCTGCGGTAAGGGAGTGCTACATTATTTTTATATTTATACTTATTTATTTATTTTATTATCTTTTATGGTTATGTTTAGTTTTAATTATTATTACTTTATTATTTTAATATGTATATATATGTGTGTGTGTGTGTGTGTGTGTGTGTGATATTTATGTGGGTCTATCAAAAATAATCTGTCTACCAGTTAGGGTTAAGACTGCGTAGTTCGTGTATCAATGAGACTTTTACCAGGTTGTTGTCATTTTTTATGTATATAGTTATATGTATATGTATTTGTTTATTGTTTTCTTCTAATTATTTTCAAAACTTCTTATGAGAATATATATTTTGGACCTCTTTAGACCTTATATCTTAGAGATTTTTTTGAAACGTTGTTATTGCTACTGCTGTTATTATTATATTGTAAAATAATTTAAAATGATAAAATATTTGTTTAAAATAACTAAAACTATAAGCAAAATTTGTGTTTTCTACCCTTAAATGAGAACATTACAATTTTCATATTGTAATTTAAAAATAACATGTCAAGGAATCGGATTTTTTGAGACAAAAAATGAACAAATAGTTATTAAGACTAAGAAGTAGCGATAGTATGGTTAAAATTCATATTGAAGTTCCATTTTATGTTAGGAAAGTAATCTAAGTAGGAGTCCGAAGTATTTATAGAGAAGCTTTAGGATTATCTACAAGTAAAGCTGCTCGTTGTCATCTGGTGCATGCATCCTTATTGGGACACATGCCAGGTGTGTATATATTTCAGAACAGCAGGCCTTAATTCCTGATTCTAGGCCCAATGTAGAAAAACCTAACGTTTCCTTTTGTCTTACATAGAACTGTTTAGTGAGGGGAGTTGGATTGACTAGACTAGACTAGTAGTTTTCGGTTCAAATGGGTTCAAATGAATCGTATAAATTCCACTTGTGTAATTTTAAGGGCGACACTTACGTAATGTATGGTTGATGTCTCTTTTAGTGGGACAGATGACAAAATAAAAAAATTTTATCTCTTTGTGTGTTTGGTTGCTATCTCAAGTGATTTTTGTTCTGTCCTTGAGTGACAAAAACAAAAATTTTTGTTCTTACTAAAATTGAAGGACAAGATTTCTTGTCTCCGTCTCTGAGACAAAACACATAAACAACTTTCAGAAATACTCTTTCTCTCTCACATAAGCAAATTTTTTATTCTTAATTATATTATTAAACTCATTATTATTATTATTATTATTATTATTATTATACAAAATTAATTATCTTATTATTATTATTATTATTATAAATTTTGTATTTATTATTGTTATTATTATTATTATAAAATTTTATTTTTTATTTATTATTTTATTATCAAATTATTATTATTATTATTATAAATTTTGTACTTATTATTTTTAATTTTGTTTTCATTTTATTATTAATTTTATTATATGAAATTAATTATCTTATTATTATTATTATTATTATTATTATTATCATTATTATTGTTATTATTATTATTATTCGATATTCATTTTATTGATATTATTATTATTATTATTATTATTATTATTATTATTATTCGTTAACTTTTTTACTAATACAAATCTTTCGTTTTAAAATAATCAATGAATTAAATATTTCCAATCATATTATACTGCATGGGTAATTTAGTCATTGACACTGTTTTTATATTCTGTCAACTGCAACTAAACACATTTTTATTATTGAGACGGAGACAATTTTATCTATTTTATCCATCACAACCAAACACCTTACAGTTTCAAATTTTTGTTTCATTCTGTCTCTGCATACAAGAGACAACAACCATATGTAGCGTTGTTTCCACTAACTTGAGACAAAACTAAATAGTAAATACTTCTCCCATTTATCCTCTTCATTAAGTTGGAAGCAATTAACTACGTATTATTTGAATATTGTTATAGAATGATGTCCCAATTGGGTATAAAAAAATTCTTTGATAAAGTTATTTAATTTGTAAGATAATTAAGTAAAATGAATGATTTATTCCATAAAAGAATTAATTATATTTCAAAATTTAAAATTTAATTTAATTTTATAACTTTTAAATGTTTTTTCCAAATATAGTCCTCAATCAACTCTTAGCTTTAATCTTGATGATGTAAACTATATAAAATGAAATCTTCTACCTCAAATAATATGTGAAATTTTAATAAGTGTAATATTTAATACATTATAATTTTATGATTTTAAAATTATTCTTAACAATGAAAAATGTGGTCAGTTAATTTTATTTATTTTAATTAATAGCATAACTTTTATTCATTTAATTAACTTGGATGAATCCAATTTATGTGACACTCTAAGTTAATGAAGATAATGACAAGGATTAATAAAGTTAAATTTTTGGGTTATATTTCTATCAAATTAAAATTTTGTCATTTAGTTTTATATTTTGTATGTTTTAATATTACAAAATCAAATTAAATTCCAATTTTAAATTATAGTTTACCCTTGACCGAATTACAAAATATGAAAAAATGCAACTACCATCCCGTCGTGAAAATATAAATAGATCTACTAAATGATTTGTTTGAAATACATAATAAAATAAGTTAGTTGTCTCCTCAAATGATCTCTACTCTTTGCTCTAATTCTCTAGTTAATATGTTCATTATTTAATATTATTCTTTTCTTAATTTTCTTAAATTTATAAGATGTCATTAATAAGAGGCTTTAAAGAAGAAAAGGTACACATTTTGCTTATTCTAATATATAGAATTATACTAAATTAGAATATATTGTTCTTAATAATTTTGGAAAAAATTATTTGTTTTGGATTATTGCTAAATGTAGTTTAATGCTATATGTTTAGGAATTACAATAATATAGAAAATACAATATCCTAAACAAAGCCTTGATTACTCTTAAATTTAATATTCATTAGGACATAAAGATGAAAATATAACTTAAAAACCTAAGGTGTAAAGCCCACAATAAGGAAAATTAGTGATATATTTGTTTTCAATATTATTCTTGATTTTCAGCATGTCTATATCTCTCAGGTTAAGAATGTGCAACATAGTCCAAAAAGTACTACTGTTGGGTTTAATACTCCAACAATAGTATAAATTGAGTTCATCTTGGAAAGGACAAACTTCTATTGCACAAATTTTTTATTCTTTTATGAACATTTTCAATTAAAGATTGAAAATCTACATTGGTTGGTCTTTTATTGTGACAGGAATACCTAAATATATGAAGGTACTTAGAGTTCTATTAGGATTGATAACAAGTTTGATAGATGATTTGCTCGAATGGTTACAAAAAGCTTACTCTTTTTCCTATTTATGTAAAGACCCGAAAGATCTTTAAAGGCATAAAGAGTTGACATTAAAGCACTAATTAAGCTTGAATCTACGGTTCAGAGGAAAAGTAAACCATAAAAAAAGATAAGCTATGAATTTTAATTTACATATTTTTTGATGATATTTGAATCCCTTTTCTTATTGAATTACATGATCTATAAGCCTATTAAGGACTTTCATTACTAGAGTGAATAAGTAAGGAGATGACTGGTGTCCTAGACTTAGTTCCTTTGTTCCTTTAATGAGTTCAATCACCAACTTCCATTACATTTAAAGCAAGATGCCCCTAAATCCTTAGGAGATTTGCTTTATTAAAGTAGGATAATTTTGCCAAGCAATTTATGCCAGAGCAACAAAGAATTTGTCAACTTTCTCTGTCAAACCCTTAATAGCCTCAACCATATAGGCTGAGTTATACTTCAATTCTAGAATTTTGTTTAAGCGAACAACATCATTTCATTGCAGCAATTTAGGATTTTTCACCAGTATAACATCTTAAGAAAAGCCTTGATTATTCTTAAATTTAATATTCATCAGGGCATAAAGATGAAAATATGACTTTTAAAAACCTAAGGTGTAAATCCCACAATAAGGAAAATCTAGTATCTCAGCCTTAACAACTAACCCAACCTATAAGAGTATTAAATAGAGGAGTATAAATAGAAGCCAACAGTTGCAACATTACACACCAACGAAAATCAACTTGTCTTCTTCATTTTCCTTTCCATTATTTCCAGCTGGTAAGTGTGTAAAGGCACCACTTTCTCCTACACGTGAAACTTTTCTCATATGTTCTCTCACTTTGTTTGTTTTGTAGCAAATTGTGAGAAATTTGTGAAGGTTAACAACCCTAAAATCTTTTAGTAAGACATAGACTTCACATAGGTAAAATTCCAGCAACAATTATATGCCTTTTTGTGATTTTTAGTCATCCTAAACTAGCTTATAGTTGGATTGTATGCTGTGATTGTTTGGAACAATAAATTGAAGTCATAGAAAGAAAGAAAAAATAGAAAAGGTGGCTGAAAAATAAGAAAAGAATAGGAGGTGGGAGAAGATGAGAGGGTTAAAAAGATGACAATTTTCGGAAATTTAAGTTGTATTAAGGGGATGCAAAAAGTTACAGGATAAACTGGAATTTACTTCTAAGAAGGGTATTTTTGTATTAATAGAAATAAATGATGGTAAAATATGACTTAATAGTTAAGTGCATTTTAGTAATTATGGTGGTTAGGTTAGTAAGGATATATTTTGAATAATTAAGAATGAAGTGAAAAAGGGAATAATGTTGGATTATTAAGTGTAACTGATTTGAAAAATTTTATTAAATTAGTCTAATAAAATTTTGTAATGCCTAGATCCAAAGGGTGGATTAAGGAGTAAATTGGACTTATCAATTAGCTGAGTCTAAAATTGAGGTAAAGATAACCTTAAACTGTGCTCTTAGAATAGTATTTTTATTAACAAATTATTATATAATGAATGATATTTTAAATTAGTCATTAATTAAATTAATGATTGACCATTACAATGATGGATTTCTAAATTATATGAATTGTGTTCATTTTACTTCACAAATAATTAACAAAGTATAAGGTATTTTGGTTTTATATGTTGTTACATATTATAAGGCGTATCACTTGTTAGTTAGGAAAAAAGTGTGTTAAATAAATAGAGACTAGATGATAATATGTTGTGAATAAATGGTGTAAATTCGTGGATTTGTGGCTTGCCTAGGATAGTTTACATTCGAGGGTCATAGATTGATAGGTTGTTTAGATATGAGTAAGTGATGGCTAAGTATCCGTTCGTAAAGTAGGTATCAGGACATCCTAAGTCCCAGGATATCTGGCGCCAATAGATAAGCACCAGAGTGGTATTAGGATATCCAGAGACTTGGGTGTAATATGCTATTTCAATTATTGTACTGTGTAATGTGCTATATATAAAATTTATAGAGTATGATCTATTTATGGCATTAAATGTATTATTAAGGTCATAATGGATATCATAGATAGGCAAAAAATAGTCTTAGACTCGACCGAAAATTTTTCAGAAAATTCTTAAAAACTTCAAAAAGCTTCAGAATGAGTCTGAACGAGCTTTAAACCCCAGAAATATACTTTGGTGATTTAGTTGACACTTTTGAATAAAATTCAGATAGTTTGGGTGACATTCAGTGGTTTTTGGATTTAATTTGAAAATTCTTTGAAACAACTAAAAAAGTTACCAAACAATTTCAAAAATATGATAAAAAGCTTCAAAATTAGGATTCGAGTCCTTGGGAACTAAAATGGGTCAAAATAGAGGTTGTTTAAATAGAATTTGAATAATCCTAAATTATTAGACTAAAATGCCCCTCTTGGAACATAATGAGCATTGATGATTTTAAACCCATTCGAAAATTTTAAAAATATCCAATCAATAAGTACTGACCAAATTAGAGTATTTCAAGGTCAACTTGATGATAAGATGATTGTGGAATTTTTTTAAAGTTAATTTGGTTAGTAGGTGAATTAAACTCACTAAAGGGAAATTTGTTTTTTTGTTTGTATAAAAATGGTATTAATGGATTAATGGGTCACACTTGATGACCAATGAGAAAATGAAATGGGTATGATGAGTCATTAGAGATGAACAATTAGAAAATGAAATATGTGTGATGAGTTAATAAAGATGTCCAATGAGATGATGACATATGTCTAATTAATGAAGAGTATATGCTGGGCCCCGTTTTCGAAGGCCAACAATCCATCCGGAGTCATAAAGCGGGAGTGGGTCCCCTTGTAGGGTTATTTCATTAACCCTCATTTGCCATCATCAGTTAATCTTCATTCTTATAACATCCCAATAATTTTCCCCACAATTTGTTCAATGAGAAAATGACATATGTATATAATTGACTTCTATACAACAATTGTGGCTCCAAGTATCTAGTTTTCTTTAAAGAAAGAATCATCCCAATCGGAGCTCTATAGCTCAAGATATGCTTAAAACACCAAAGGGTGTTCCTACCCCAATCATGCTCTCCCAATCCACCTCTCACTTTCTTTCAACCAAACTTTTTCAAATTAATACAAAAGGCTACAAATTTTCATTAGAGATAGATACATGTCTTAGGAATCTATCGCTTCAAAATTCACTTCATTTGGAGGTCAGATGAGGAAGTTATGGACAAAAGAATCCAACATGTTCATGTCCTTAATCATATTATACCTGTCTTGGCGCAATTGCTATAACTTTTGCTACAAATGACGGATTGATGTCGTTTTTAGACCATTTGAAAGAAAACTTCTAGATCTACAACTTTCATAAAGACACAAAGTAAGATTCTGCCTCTAAAAAGATGAAAAATAGAACAGAAGATGATGATACAAACTAAGACGATGTAGAAGGTCAAACTAAGACGGTCAAACTACGACGATGCAGAAGTCAAATTAAGATGATGCAGAGGGTCAAACTAAGATGATGTAGAGGGTCAAACTAAGACGATGCAAAATTCAAACTAAGACAATACAGAAGTCAAACTAAGACGATGTAGAAGTCAAACTAAGACGATACAGAAGTCAAACTAAGACGATGCAGAAGTCAAACTAACATCAATATCCATAGCTGTCACATACACACATGCTATGCAACATCACAACTTGTAATGCTCATATCTCTCAACTCCGATATCTAAAAAGTACATGCTTTATAGCGTCCGAAAGGTAAGAGGATAACCTACAAGCTTCCTGAAGACCACTCTACCTAGTTCTATCTAGATTATTTCAGATTTTCCTTTGAATTCAAAACATAAAATTTACCCTTATGAAATACTTGAAGTTTGTCCCAACTTCACTTCCTCCATTATACATCACTCATAACAACTCAACTACTAATTGGAATTCATCCAACTCTCATCATCCATAAAAGTCCTATCTTTCATTTTCACAATATCCCACTTATATGTATATATAACAATAGCTCATGTTCAAGATTCATCATCTCAATTTGGTACTCCCTCAAGTGCACCTAATTGTAACTTAACCTCGTCCATAATTAATTCATATTTCAACTCCACCTCATCTTATAACCATTTAAATTCTAACTTTTCTTCATCCATTCTTAAATCTTAGCTCATTTCACTTATCACATTTAGCTACATCTCATCATGCAAAATTCCTATGTGTCTTTTCCATAACATCTCACCGATATTTATATATATATATATATATATATATATATATATATATATATATATATATCAACCATTCATGCTCAACATTCATCATGCTCATCCATACATCATTATTAGTTCATTAACAACAAATAAGAATTTTACAAAACTTTAATGGCATTCTAAGCCATATTACATAATCAATACTTTAATATTCCAAAATCCCCCAATTACACAAGATACTTGAAAGATAATTTCTCAAAATGCAATTACAACTTTATTATACACAAATTACTTGAAAACAAACCAAAACATGCAATTTTGGAGTAATTCCTTGATTCACTTTCACTTGATTTCTTGCTCATCACCTGAGTAGGGGAAAGAGAGTGGGGGTGGGCTTAAAAGAGAGTGGGTAACATGCTTATAACCGAAAAATAAGCAAAATCATTGAAATTATTCATTTGTCATAGAAAATTCTTATTGAGTTCAATAAAAGCATAGTTCTCAACCAATTCACAAAATACAAGTCATGCATGCATCAACTTGACAATTCACAAATGCAATACACAACAAATGGCTTGAGGGTTCTATGGAAACAAAAGGGAGAAACTGAAGTTTGCACCCTGAACAGAATGGGTCCATGTTCGGAGCTCATATCCCACAAGTAGGCAGTCGGGAGAAGGTTTTTGTCAACGTGCACGTGATGAACAGAATGGTTGCAATCTCGCCCAAACATAATCAAATTTATGCTCAATGCATTTCCATATATTTTCATATTCTCATGCTTTTTCCTCTTTTTCTTTATACAAAATGCCATGACATATTTCAATGGCATAGCATGATCATACATCACAATGCATTTTTCCACATTCACAACAATTCAAATCCAATCAAGTAAGCATATGCACACATATAAGCAACTTCTTTAAATCATTTAAAAGCAATATATATGCACATTGATGAAGTAATTGGAATCATTTTATTCTTTTGATTTGGAAAAACTTTAATAGCTCATTATTTAATTATAAACATGAAACCCACCGTATTTCCTTGCTCATAAACTTGCTCAAAGATGTCCTCTCCCCTTTATCCTCTTTCCTTCCTTGATTTCCTTTAACATAAGCCAAAAATTCCATTCAATAGGAATTCCAATTGAGAGCCCACAGACACATATTCATAAAATTGATGCTAGAATCCTTAAATTCATTCATTTCTTAAGCTATATGAACCAAAACCCCATTCAAAAATCCAAAGATTAAAATCCAACTTACCTTGAATCTTCACCAATTGAAGAGTTTCTTGGCTCTAATGAAAGCTCTCATCTTCTTCTTCCTTTTTCCCTTCTTGAGCAACCTCAAATTTTCTCTTGAAAGCCAAACAAAGATGAAACCCTAGTTTCTTTCTTCTTCTTCTTTTTCTTATCTCCTTTCTCTCTTCTCTTCGACTCTCTCTCTCTCTCTCTCTCTTCTCTTCTCTCAATTTTGTGCTTCCTTCTTTAAAAGCCAAACAACCTTCTTATTACAATCATGCCATTAATGAGTCTAAATTGTCCAATTTGCCCTTCCTTCAAAGCCTTATAACCTTAATGCTTAAGTGTTCTTCCCAAATATATATATACTCTTACAAGACTATTTTATTTCAATTGAACCATATGATAAAACCCTAAAATCATTTACATACTACTAACTCCAAAAATAGTCCATCAAAACCTTGTAATTAACTAACCTTTCCATATTTACCCTTCTTTTGTATTTATAACAAATACCTTATACTTCTAACTCCTTAACTAATGATCGTGTACAAATTGAAGGAATTTAATTAATAGTTCCTTCTCCAAAAATGTTCCTCATTGTATTATTTTTCAATGACACCAAAATCATTCAATTTGGTTTAGAAATCTGAAAGTTATATATCAAATGTTGGACCAATGGTGGTTGACAAATTAAATCCCTTTATGTTTTGATAATAATAAAATATCTAGAATTAGTTAAGAAATTATTTCAGGTATTTTGAGATTATTATTCACTAAAAGAATTGTGCAAATCAAGATGGGCAAGTGATTAATCATTGAAGAATCAAGATGGAACTTTCCTTCTAAGTGCAAGACTCATTAATAATGAAGATTATAGAAGATTTGATTGGATATTACCCTTGAAGCCAACATAAGTCGACTAGTACATTATAAGTCGACTTATACATCAAGATCCGAACAACATAAGTCGACTAGTTCATCATAAGTCGACTAACATATGAAGATCTGTCAACACAAGTCGACTAGTAGTCCATAAGTCGACTTATCAAAGGACACAAGTCGACTTACACAACATAAGTCGACTTATAGAAGGCGGAGATAAAATTTTACGAAAAACGTTGTGACAAGTCATTTACACACTACGACAAGTCGACTTATGAGTACAGCGAACTGATTTTGACAAAGTCAATTAGCCACAAATGGAAAGGAGAATATCAAGGAACGGTCATATCAATTAAAAAACGCCGAGAATATGTTCCAACAGCTATTTTCTTCTAAATATAAGAGTGGATGATCAAAGGAGAAAGCACCAAAATTCTACAAGTGAAAATACTCTTCTATTGCTCCAAAATTGCTCATTATAGTTCTTATCTTGTTACACCATTGTATTGAGCTTTGTTCTTCAATCTTTATCTCATTTCTCTTACAATTAGAGTGACTAGTGAAAGGTCACGTGTGAGGTAGGACTTGTGCTGGAAAACAAATCGGTTGTAAAGGTTGCTTGAGTCGGAAATCAAGTGGTATTTTAAGAAGTTCACACTCAACTAAAAAGTGTGCAATAAAGTGGTTGGCAAAATCCTAAGTGGGAGCTTAGGTAGAGGACGTAGGTCTTAGCACCGAAACTCTATAAAAATAGTATTTGCTCTTCTTCCCTACTCTTTACATTTAATTTTGATTAAATTGTTTTTGTGTGAATTGACTTCTAATTTTGTTGTAGAATTTTACAAAAAGCTTTAAAGATCTATTCAACCCCCCTTCTAGATCGTTTACAATTGGTATCAGAGCAGAAGTATCCAAGGATAACACACAATAACCTAGCGGAAGAAGGTAACACAAACAATCGCCCTCCTTTATTTAATGGTACTAACTATTCTTCTTGGAAAAATCCTATGAAGTATCATATTATAAGTGAGGGATTAGAATATTGGAAGATCATCATCTTCGATCCACAAGCATCGTTGAAAGAAAATGGTGAGTTAAAAACGGAGTTGGAATATGACGACAATGATTGGAAGCAAGCCTACATCAACGCGAAGGCTATGAAACTGATATATTGCGCTCTTAAGGTTGAGGCAAGAAATCGAGTAAACTCCTGTACCAGCGCTAAAGAAATGTGGGAAAGACTTCGCATCACTCATGAGGAAACTAACCAAGTTCGGGAAACAAAGATCAACATGCTTCTCCATGACTATGAAATGTTCGTCATAAAGGAAGGTGAGTCTATTTCTACTATGCTTGATCGTTTTGCAGAAATCATAAATGGATTAGGCAACCTTGGAAAGCATATGATGGATAGAGAGAAGGTGAAGAAGATTCTGTTAGAGTAGTGCCCTAAAGGCAATCGCCTTTAGCGTGTTTTGTACAAAGTTGTGTACAGACTTTATGAATAAATAAAGAAAGACATATTTCATTAATTTGATGTTCATTATTTATGAATTGATATTGATCTATAAGCAAATTAATGAAGTCCATGATATATGACATAGCATGAAGGAAATTATGATGTGATCATACTCTCGAGATTCCTATCATGTGCAATTATGTCAAGATCTAAATTATCCCTAGTCATAGGATTCTTGAAGTGGACATTGTTAATCCGGAGAGACTAGCACATTTCAAGCTCCTTGATTTGATCAAGCAGTGGATCTCAGAAACTGTAAATATGAGATGTTTAGGGTTGAGATGTGAATGCTTACTAGAGGTAGTAAGTACATTGGATGACCTACTATGAGATCATCACATGGATGTCCTATTCTAATGTCAGTGATAATCTCATCATAGCAATGGTGCAAGTATCCTTAGACTTGAGGTACTCAAGGATATCTTGGATACTGATTCTGTGCTTTAACTCCATTCCTTGTTGCCTTACAAAGGTCGCTCGTAGGGTGGTGCTTGGGTACAGCTTGAGGTATTCGAAGGTAATTGAGTAGCCAATAAAGGATTCATCACTTCTGTAATAGCAGAAGATGATACCCATGGCCTCTTGTCAGGGTTATTATTTGGAAATCTCTGGCCGGAGTTCATATGTCATGAAGAGTGTCTTCAGTGACATATAAAGTAATGAGTCCCAGGATGAGAACTGATATCACTTGGACTAGATTTGACGTAGTCAGTCTAGTAAGAGTTGACACTTTGTCCATACTCATAACCAAGTGGGGTATAGCACAGTAATTGTCTATGGAAAGGTTCGTGATATGGTTCGTGATGAACATAGGTTCATTCGTCAAACCAATTACTTTCCGATCAATTGGGGGTCATGATGTGTTGCTAGATACCGCTCATGACTTGCTTGGATTAAGTGTTAATCTAAGTGGCCAACATAACAAGAACCTAATGGGTCACACGATAAGAGTGACTCGGAGAATTCGTAAAATAGTTTTGGATAGAGATCCATTATATGGAGAGCAATGGAACTAAATGGATCTCGATGAGATTGGGATATGTCCCGATGAGATCGAGACATCGATGTTGCTGGAACAGGTCTTCGGTATTTTTTCCATACCGGGGCCCGGTAGGACCGACCCCAATGTGACTGGACCACTTCAGCATATATATATATATCTTATTAATTAATTAAGTAATTAATATATATATATATATATATATCATCATTTACGTGGAAGGATGAGAAGCTTCTTTTAGCCTTGTCAAAAGTAGCATTTAATGGCTTTAAATGAAAAAGACAAGATGACTAAAAGACAAAAAATGCTAAAGGAAGGTAGATGGTCGTTGGTATAAGAGAGGGTTTAGAATTCAAAGGAAAAAGTTAGTTCTTGAAAAGTTGTTTTAAAGCTTCTCTTTCAATACACATGATAATCATCCTCTCTCCAAGCTTAATCTTCCTTCTTCAAGCTTCTTCTCCTTGAGCTCTCCAAGAATATGGTAAGAGCTAGCACTCTCTCCCTTATTCTAGCTATTCCTGGGTTAAAAGGTTTGCCCCTGTTAGGTTCTCCGACCTCTGAGTGGATACCGTTAGAGACGGTCTCCTTTGGTCGTTATGGTTTGACTTCGTTATATAGACACATAGATCCTAGCTTTCGGGAAGGTCCCGGAACAAAATTTTTTGTTTTCCGCACCGTGTGCATGTGATGCACACACCGGGATTTTCCAACAGATTCTTCACTCTCTACCGAAAGAATGGGATTCACAAGTCACCGCTATTATGGAGTCTAAAGATCTCAATCACTTGGAATTCAACGCCTTGGTGGGATCTCTCATCAACTATGAGATCATTCTCAAATCAAGAGGAGGTAGAGGTAAGTCGCAAAAGTCAATTGCTTTAAAAGCTAATGCTTCTTCTCTTGATGAAAGTGATGAAGAAATAGATGAAGAAGAGGAAGACGAAGAAATAGCAATGTATGCCAGAAATTTGAGGAAGTTCAAAGGACTGCTCAAAAATAGGAGGAAAGAATTAAATAGTGGTAGAAATGGAGAAAGAAAGAAGTTTTCCATAGAAAGAAGATCAAAGGGGTATGATGAAAAGAAAAGAAATGAAGAATGCTGGAAATGTGAAAAAAGGGGACATCATGCTAGAGAATGCAAGAGCTCATCTTCCACTTCAAATTTCCAGAAAAGAGACAAATATGACAAAGGGAAAAAGAAAGCTAGCCTAGTAGCCACTTGGAGTGATGATGAGGAAGCATACCAAAGCAATGAAGAAAACAACCTAGCTCTTATGGCTAATAGCTCCTCAATAAGTGATGAAGAAGAAGAGTTAAATTTATTTGATCAAGATCTTAGAGAGTCTTTTAATGCCTTACAAATTGATTTTGAAGAAGCTATTGAAATCAACAAGAAATTGAGAAAGAAAATAAGGGAATTGGTTGTTGAAAATAATGCTTTACATGAGACTATTGATGATTTAGATTGTCCTAAGGAAGATCATTCTGCATGTCTTGTTGAAAAGAAAAATCTTATTTGTGAGCTTGATAGACTTAGAAATGAATTTTCTTATGTGGTTGGAAAATTTGCAAATGGAAACGAAAAGTTTGAAAAATTGTTATCTTTGCAAAAATATTCAATTTCTAGACATGGATTAGGATATGATCCTTTTGATAGAGATTGTTCTTTAATTTCCAAATTTACTAAGGATGAAAAAATTGCAAAATGTGCTAGATGCTTGAAAGATGGTCATATGGAAATCGCTTGTAAAAGTATTAGGAGATGTATCAATGTTAAGAAAATTTGGGTGATTAAAGGTACCACACCTCCTAATGTGGTTTATGTTGCTAACCAAAATGGACCCAAAATGGCTTGGGTACCTATAAGAAGAAAAGATGTTGCTATTGTAGGTACAAGAAAAGCATGAAAAGTCGTCAAGCACTTGGTACATTGATAGCCGATGTTTAAGTCACATGAGTGGAGACAAGAACCTATTTGCGGAAATTAAGCCAAAGAATCAAGGATATGTCACTTTTGGAGACAACAACAAAGGTAAGGTCATTGGTATTGGTAAAGTGGGTAAGGAACCTTTGCCAACCATTGAAAATGTCTTGATTGTTGATGGTTTGAAACACAATTTGTTAAGTGTTTCTCAACTATGTGATATGAATTTTAATGTAGTTTTTGAATCATCACATTGCATGGTTAAGAAGGATGGTCATGTTGCTTTCATTGGTTTAAGACATGGAAATACATACATTGTCGATTTACATGATGACAGTTCTTTTAATGAAAAGTGTTCGGTGACATTAGAAGAAAATGCATTTTTATGGCATAGAAAATTAGGACATGCTCCTTTGCCTTTAATTTCTAAGTTTTCAAAAAATGACATTGTGAGAGGTTTGCCTAAGATAAAATTTGTTAAAAATCACTTGTGTGAATCTTGTTTAAAAGACAAACATGTTAGAGAATCTTTCAAACCAAAGAAAGAAATTTGCACATCTAGAATTCTTGAACTTGTTCATATGGATTTGATTGGACCATCTAGACATGCTAGTCTTAGTGGTAAATTGTATGTCCTTGTTATTGTGGATGATTTTTCTAGATTTACTTAGGTGAGATTTCTTACGAATAAAAGTGATGCTTTTAACGAATTTACTAAGTGGTGTAGGTTGGTTCAAAATGAGAAAAATTTGACAATTGTTGCTATTAGAATCGATCATGGAGGTGAATTTGAGTGTGAACCATTTGAAAGTCTCTGCGACAAATATGGGATTGAGCACAATTTCTCAACACTAAGAACACCACAACAAAATGGTGTAGTAGAAAGGAAGAATCACTCTCTTGAAGAAATGAGTAGAACTATGTTAAATGAGTACAATCTTCCTAAATCATTTTGGGCGGAAGCAATCAATACCGCATGCTATGTCATCAACAGGGTGCATTTACGAAGAGACAAAAACAAGACTCCATACGAGCTTTGGAAAGGTAAGAAACTCAATATTTCTTATTTTCATCCTTTTGGTTGTAAAGTTTTTATTCATAATAATGGAAAGAACAATTTAGGAAAATTTGATTCAAAATATGATGTTGGTGTGTTTATTGGTTATTCTCAAACTAGTAAGGCTTTTAGAGTTTATAATAATAGGACTAAGTGTGTTGAAGAAAGTATTCATGTTAAATTCGATGATATGATTTCACCCCCGATAAAGGTTTGTTTTGATGATGATGCAGGAAATTCAGGAAATAAAGTTGAAGAAATTGAATCCAAGATTGAGGAATTGAAGTTAGATGAAGAAAATCATGTACCCAACATTAAAACATGGGCGAAAGCAAAGAACCATCCTATGGAGCAAGTCATTGGTAGCTTGGATGATGGTGTGAGGACTAGGAGAAATGTCTATGAGTAAATGAGCAATTCAGCGTTTATCTCATTAGTTGAACCCAAAAATATAAAAGAGGCTCTTGAGGATGAAAATTGGCTATTAGCTATACAAGAAGAGCTTAATCAATTCAAGAGGAACAATGTATGGGATTTGGTAGCTCCACCAAAGGACAAGACTATTATTGGAGTCAAGTGGGTAAATCGGATAAAATATGATGAGAATGGTGAAGTGATTAAGAATAAATCAAGGTTAGTAGCCAAAGGATTTTATCAAGAAGAAGGACTTGATTATAATGAGACATATGCTCCTGTAGCTCAATTGGAGGCAATTAGACTATTATGTGCTTTTGCGTCACATAAAAGGATCAAATTAAATCAAATGGATGTTAAGAGCGCATTTCTCGATGGATATATCCAAGAGGAAGTTTATGTCAAACAACCGTCGGGATTTGAAAATCATGAACATCCAGATTATGTCTACAAACTCAAGAAGGCACTCTATGGGTTAAAGCAAGCACCTAGAGCATGGTATGAAAGGTTAAGTACCTTTCTAACTCAACATGGTGATTTAATGCAAAGTGAATTTGAAATGAGCATGATGGGAGAACTCAAGTTCTTTCTTGGATTGCAAATCAAGCAACTAAAAAATGGCATCTTCATTCACCAATCTAAGTATACCAAGGAGCTTCTAAAGAAGTTCAAAATGGAAGGATGCAAAGTGGCAGCAACACCAATGGCAACAAATTTGGTCTTGGAGAAACATGAACATGAAGAAGATGTTGATCAAAAACTCTATAGAGGTATGATCGGCTCTCTCTTGTATTTAACTGCTTCTAGACCTGATATTATGTTTGCTACGTGTCTTTGTGCGAGATTTCAATCTTGTCCTAAAATTTCTCACTTGAGTGCTTGCAAAAGAGTTTTTAGATATTTGAGTAGAACTGTTAATCATGGTTTATAGTATCCTAGTTGTGAATCATTTGACTTATATGCTTTTAGTGATGTTGATCATGGTGGCTGTAGGATCGATAGAAAAAGCACTAGTGGCTTGTGTCATTTCTTAGGATCATCATTGATATCTTGGGCTAGTAAAAAGCAAGTAAGTGTAGCTATTTCCACTGCTGAATTTGAATATGTAGCAGCTGGGAGTGCATGTGCCCAAGTTCTTTGGATTAAACATCAATTGCTTGATTATGGTATTGTGGTTAAAAATATTCCTATTTATTGTGATAATACCAGTGCAATTTGTTTGAGTAAAAATCCAATTTTGCATAGTAGAACAAAGCATATAGAAATTAGACATCATTTCATCCGTGATCATTGTTTAAAAGGTGACATTTGCTTGAAGCATGTATCATCTAGTGACCAATTAACTGATATTTTTATTAAACCTCTTAAGGAAGATGTGTTTGTGAATATTAAATTGAGACTAGGCATGTGTGATTTAAATTCATTTGGTTGAATTTGTTTCATTAATATATCAAATGGTCAAACTATGAGGCAAATGTGCAATTACATCTGAAGATTCCATCATCATGATTTACACTTGGGCTAGAATATGACTGATTTGGGGTGTTGACTCATTCTAGTCGACTAATGGATGTCTAAGTCGAGTTATTGGTGACAAGTCTGGTAACAAGTCGACTTATGTGGGTTAACAAGTCGACCTATGATATACGCAGCTCTTTGGATATGAAGTTATTTAAGGATAAGTCGACTTATGAAGGTCGATAAGTCGACTTATGGGGGTAAACAAGTCGACTTATGTTTACACGGACTCTTTAAAACCTTTTCTCCCTTTCATTCTCCGAAACCCTATTCTTTCTAAACCTCTGAAATTCATCTTCTCCAAGTCGACTTACAGCTCTCAATCCCATCCAATCGCATTACCCATCTTCAATCGACCATCTTTAACACAAAACCCACTCTCTATCTCTTCAAATCAACCTCCATTTTCGAAAACCCCTCTCTCATCTTTCTCAAACCCTAACTTTCTTTCTCTCTCAAATCTCTCTAAAAAACCATGGCTCCACGCAAATCTACAAGGAAAGAAAAAGAACCCGCTCAACCACAAGGTCCCCGTGTTCACTATGGACCACGAGTTCGTGGGTCTTCATCAAGGGGAGATGCTGCTAGGGAGGATGACGCGATTGAGCCTCGGTTTGTTTCAAAGGATGCTCAAACTTTGTTTTATAAGGTACTCAAGAACGAAGTGTTGATTCCTTCCATGAGATTTGATTAGATTGAGTTAGATAGTAGTGAGTTTTCAGATGTGTTTTCTGAAATTGCTAATGTAGGGCTACGAGATTTTTTGGGTTATCATGATGAGATTTATGAAGATGTGGTTAGGGAGTTTTATGCGAATCTCATTGTGACTGGTAGTAATGTTGATGATGGAGTTAATCTGAAATCAAAAATTAATGGAAAGGAAATTTTTCTGTGTGAAGCGAATTTGTGTACTTTATTTCGACTGCCTAGAGGAGGAGTCTGGCCTAGAGCTTCTTTTATCGATTTTGATATTTTGAGGAATGAGGATGGTGATACCGATGAGGAAGCTGAAGAAAATTTTGGCTATACTGAAGAGAAAGGGGCTGATCTGCTTAGTCAATTATGTTCTGATCATTCCCCTCCCTTTGAAGCAATGGACTTACCTTTAAATTATCAGTTGTTACATTATGCTATTAGCAGGGTTGTTTACCCGAAGAAGGCAAGTAATAATCAAATTACTTCTTTGGATAAAGAAATTCTTTGGCATATGGAGGAAGGGAGAAGGATAAATTACCCAGCTTGATTATTCAGATGATGAGGAAAAAGGGTAGTCTTTTACGTGGTCAGCTTAAAGGGAAACCTGTTCGGCATAAAGGAATGCCTTATGCAGCCTTGATAACCTCTCTTGCTTAGTTACAAAGGTGTGATCTGAATAATTATGCACATTATCCATATCCTCAGAGTTGGAGATTCACTCCTTATAATTTACGAAGCATGAAGCTGGTGAAAACCGTTGAAAAAGGATGGGTGTACTCTTATCATGTAGAGAAACTCGGTCTGACCTTGGAGGGTGAACAAGTGGCTCCACGACAACGTTCTAAGCGGGCAGCTGATCTTTCGAGTAGCTCTCGGCCCAGTACTGTGAGAAGAAGTGAGGTCTCTCATGAGGAGCTTAATGAAATCAACGATCAATTGGATGACCTAAATGATCGTGTTGATAGTATACATAGTATGTTTCATGGGTTGGCAAAGAAGGTTGATGCTCAACACCGTATGCTTAAGAAGATTTTTAAGAAGTTAGGTTGTAGGCATGATGATTCTTCATCATGATGTGTATTAACTTTTGCCTCGACCAACATTTTCTCTTATGTTTTCAGTATGTATGGTGCTTTTTGTGTTTGTTGGATTGCTATGTTATGACTATTGCATTTAATCGTGTTTGCTGTTTTGGTTGTTTATAAACTCCCTTATGCCTATTTTTCCCATTGGTTTTTTATTATGACAAAAAGGGGGAGTAATATTGGAAATTGATAATTGGTATCTTTTAGTCACAGTCACTTAATTAAGGGGGAGACTATCTTAATTTCACTTGATTTGAGACTATCTTGATTTTTATTAAATTCATTAGTTTATTAATTAAGGGGGAGACAAACTAACCATCGATACAAGGGATTAAAAACCTTGATCAAGTTTCTTGTTTTTCAAATTTCTTTTCAATTTCTAAATATTTTGTCATTATCAAAAAGAGGGAGATTGTTGGACCAATGGTGGTTGACAAATTAAATCCCTTTATGTTTTGATAATAATAAAATATCTAGAATTAGTTAAGAAATTATTTTAGGTACTTTGGGATTATTATTCACTAAAAGAATTGTGCAAATCAAGATGGGCAAGTGATTAATCATTGAAGAATCAAGATGGAACTTTCCTTCTAAGTGCAAGAGTCATTAATAATGAAGATTATAGAAGATTTGATTGGATATTACCGTTGAAGCCAACATAAGTCGACTAGTACATCATAAGTCGACTTATACATCAAGATCCGAACAACATAAGTCGACTAGTTCATCATAAGTCGACTAACATATGAAGATCTGTCAACAGAAGTCGACTAGTAGTCCATAAGTCGACTTATCGAAGGACACAAGTTGACTTACACAGCATAAGTCGACTTATAAAAGAACGGAGATGAAATTTTACAAAAATCGTTGTGACAAGTCGACTTACACACTACGACAAGTCGACTTATGAGTACAACGAACTGATTTTGACAAAGTCAATTAGCCACAAATGGAAAGGAGAATATCAAGGAACGGTCATATAAATTATACAACGGCTAGAATATGTTCCAATAACTATTTTCTTCTAAATATAAGAGTGGATGATCAAAGGATAAAGCACCGAAATTCTACAAGTGAAAATACTCTTCTATTGCTCCAAAATTGCTCATTATAGTTCTTATCTTGTTACACCATTGTATTGAGCTTTGTTCTTCAATCTTTATCTTATTCCTCTTACAATTTGAGTGACTAGTGAAAGGTCACGTGTGAGGTAAGATTTGTGCCGAAAAACAAATCGGTTGTAAAGGTTGCTTGATCCGGAAATCAAGTGGTATTGTAAAAAGTTCACACTTAACTAAAAAGTGTGTAATAAAGTGGTTGGCAAAATTCTAAGTGGGAACTTAGGTAGAGGACGTAGGTCTTAGCACCGAACCTCTATAAAAACAGTGTTTGCTCTTCTTCCCTACTCTTTACATTTAATTTTGATTAAATTGTTTTTGTGTGAATTGACTTCTAATTTTATTGTAGAAAATTACAAAAAGCTTTAAAGATCTATTCAACCCCCTTTCTAGATCGTTTACATCAAACATTTCCGAACTGTTCTTATACTGAAATAATATTCTGTGCTCAACTTCCATTAGAAAATTGAAATTCTTCAAGACCAAATTAGAACTCTATTTCATCACATAATTTGTAGCCTTATCTCCTAGTTTAACCTAAATTAAGAATCATCTCATTTGGATAACTAAAGAAAAAGTTATGGCTAAAATACTAAAGCATACTCAGTTAACATGTTTTAACTACATTTTTCTAGCTTTCAACTTCTAACATTTCACATATAATAGTTCTAACTCCTAAGAAAAGTTTTGGGTCCAACAGTATAAAACACAAATTTTAGTCACATTTTGCTTCACTTTAGTGTTAATCGTGAGAGCAAAAGTGAGAGTGAAAAGGAAAGGGAAAGGAAGAGAAACCAAGGTGGAGATTCAACCAAGGAGAAAAAAAGAAGAGAGATAGAAAAGAAAAGAAAAGAAAAAGGAGAAGATAGAGCTTTGGCTAGGCCTTGGAAAAGTGATCCAAGGTTTTTGTAATGCTCTTCTACCTCCAATCAAGCATCCAAAAAGATCCCATAGCCATCCAAGCGAAGAGGAACAAGAAAATGAGTTGATAAGCTTACTAGTTTTGTTGAAAATTTGGATTTGTTATGTTATAGTTGAGATTTAGTTTTGATAGTGTCAATTACACCCTTATGATGTGATATCAAGGTTTTATTGCAATGGAAGTGATTAGGAGAGGAAATTCACTAAACCTAGTGTGTGAAACCTTGGTCAAATTTGGTCAAAGGTATGCTCCATTGCCTAAAGTGTTTTGTCTTGCAATTTGATGATTTAAGATTTATGAATGGCATTCGGAAGTCAGTTTAATAATGAAAGAAAGAAAGAAAAACCATGGAAATGATAAGATGAAATTTCAACCATAGTTAGGGTTTTTAATGTGATATGATCCAAAATTCTATTTTAATGTTTTATGATGTTCATAGGACGATTTTGATGCTAATGAAGCAAAAAAGTGAAAAAAAATAATTGATTTGGAATTAGTTTTTGTTGAATTTAGGCCAAGGGTGCATGATTATGTAAAAATTGTGAATAAAATTTTATGGCTTAAATGTGTGTATTAAAATGTAATGGAAGTGAATTTGGATTGATTTCAAGTGTTAGAAATCAAATGGAATTGAATTGGAAAATTTTAATGTAAAATAAGTTAAGATTGGCCTTATAGAATTTTTTGGTATAAAAATATGGTTACGATGTAATAACAATGTGACTATGATTAAGGGTGGTCATTAAGTGTAATTGTGACATTAGAATTATTAAATGAAGTGTTATGTTATTATTTGAAAAAAATTTACTATATGGAATGTATGTAGAAAGTAATGAAGTTGAAATGGTTTATGGTGTATCTGGTTGGAAAATGTAGTAAGGAGTTGAATGTGTTCATATTAGGTTTTCAAATAGAAAAATGAAGCCAATTGAAGGATTTTGAAGTGGTGAAAAGGAAATTTGCAAGTAATGAGTGTATTTTAATTGTTTTATATCACTAAATTCTTTGCAGAAGAATTGATGACATGTGATTTTAAATTATGCATTAAATTGAATGATTATGAATTCTCCTATAATTGATTTTGAAAATAAGATGAATTGAAAATGTATGAGTTGCTTTTTCCTATGGTACATTTATAGGCTTTATATATGTTATATTATACCAGTCAAAATATTTTGATCATGCATGATAGTGTTTGAGGGGCATCTAGAATTATTAGAGGAGAAAGACAGAGATAATAAGTCAGTTAGTGAAGTGTTTGTGTCGCCTACTACAAGTATGGAGTACATAAAGTGCTAGCGATGCATAACCAACTTGGTAACTAATAGTTTATAGCGGTTAACTTACTGTGGGTAAGCAATAAAGAACTAACTGAATAAATAGTAATTAACCAGTTACAAGTAAGCGATGCAAAACCAGCTCTGTGACTTTATGCCTAGTGTAGCTTCTAGTAAAGAAATTAGTGGTAGGCTATGTTGAGTAAGACGGTTTATGAGAATAATAATGCCACCATTATATATTTTAAAAGTAATTTAAGAGGCACTGTCTAGTACCATGTCTAGTAGTTGGCTTATTTTTAGTATAAAATTTTTCTGAAAACTTATTATCGCCATTACTTGTTGTTTAAAAAAAGGAAAATGAAAAAATTATATTATGAGCTTAATTTCTAAAAAGCATTTCGAAATAGTATTTTAGATAAATTGAAATTGCGCTTTACAAATTGTTATTTATTACCAGATTTTATGATGCATGAACAAATTTTTATGAAGATTATTTTACCATAAGTTTTCCTGTTGTATGGGAATATTTTGGTTATGTTATTATGAAAAGTTTAAGTTTCAGTAAAATGATTAACACTTATTGAGCTTGTTTAGCACACCCCTATTTTTATGCTTTTAAAGACCTCCTCAGGTATACGTAAAGGTGTTACAGTAGCTGGGGTCCTATTGTAGAATTAGTTGATTGTCAGGCTGCTGTGCTTATGTCATTTTTGTTATGTATGTGTTTTCTTGAAATTGCCTTAGTTATTTGTTTATATGTTTTAAATTATTTTAGAAAGAGGTTAAAAGTGTGATCTTGTAAATATATTTGTGGTTATTTGTGATATGGATCTGAGGTCTCATTCCAGAAGTTAAGATAGAATATGAAATACTATAAGTGTTCTAAATCATGTTATGCAAGTTTTTAAAAATTTGGACACTATTTTCCATACTTTTAATTTTTAAAGTATAAAAGGGCCTTAACAGTTAACAGCTTGGCTTTGTGGGAATCCTTCAATTGAGTTATATATCAATTGAAGGGCCACTCGAGTTCCAAAAGGGAAACTCTAGGATGGGTCCTTTCAGGTGGTATCAAAGCACGTCTTAAAATGGGATTGTCTCTATACGTGTTAATGTGTTTTTACATTGCTTTTATGAATAGGTCAACATAAAAAGTTTTTTATTTTTCATATATCTGATTTAAAAAAATCCAATGTTAAATGCACAACATTATGCACTGACGAAACCTTAGAGATCCCAAAGCCACACCAGAGGCTCCACCACTTGAATTACTTTTAGCTCGGGAGGCTGAGAACATGGATGAATCAATAATTTTTTTCTTTACTAATCAACCCCTTCTAGAATTATTAAGATAAGCAAAACCGCTAGTGATTTTTTTTTTACCTTGAATGAACAATATAGATATGGGTAGCGGCGACGCGTTAATCGCGAGAGGCATTAGTAGTGCAATAAAGTTTGATCGAATGTATTTGTAAGTTGGGCACAAAACCATTCGATAGAAGTAGAGATCCCAAAAGTGACCTAATTTGGTCGTACATGGCTAAGAATAATAAATTTAAAAGGTTTGGTAACAAAAGGATTAGACAATGAATATTGTTTAGTTAGAGGTCAGTCAGAACACCTATAGTGTCTAGAGAGTCCCTAAATAATGGGAGTTTTATACAAGGTATGGCTAATATGGAAAGAGAACACCTGCATAAGCTAAGATAATTGTAGTAACCTTGTAGGATGCTGAGGATACATCTAGGTACAATTATAGTTTCGATCGTGGTGAATATATTTGGACAGATCCCATAACTATGCATTCTTATGTTTTTAAAAGATTTTGTTAGATGGATTAGTATGAAGTTAGAGCTTTTAGAGTGCCATATGAAAATTGGTTATTTTTATTTATTTACTTAAAACAAAAATATCAAGAGGAGATTTTTTATATTTCTCCTCCATTCTATAAAAATTCAAAACAATGCAATTTTTATCATCTAATTAAATTTTCATGGAAATAATCAAAATCCTGTGCAAATAAGCTCGATACAATTCCTTCAATTTAGAGGGTTCAAAATCATTAAGTGTATCAATAACAAAAAGATCAATTTGGCTTGTAGAAAAGAAAGGTTAAGGCTCAACATGGTTTTCTCAGGATAAAAAGTAAGGTAGGTTTGTTTAGGTTAAAAAATAGTTATCCTAAATGCCCTTATCATCTTTACACATAAATTCATCAATAGTGTGGTCTCAACACATATTCAAAAGCAAGATCTAGCATAAACAAACTATGTTTGATAACACACAACAAAAAGATATGCATGAGCACATATGTGATGAATACTTTTAGGATCAAAGCCCACATAGATGTGAAAAAATGCATAAAGTCTTACATACTTTCATTCAACAAAACCAATGAGATGCTTGAAATAATTTGATGAAAACAATGATCATGCTTGTCTCTCTTATGCATTAAATCTTAGACCGAAAATGCTTCCTAACTTATGGATTATTCATGAATAACAATCAGAAAATTGTGAAGCTATCATGAGAAAAAATTAATATATGAATCAACATATCATGAGTCTAAATGCAAATCACAATGTTCATCATAATATAAACACTTGCTCCCCCCACATACTCACATCTCAACAAAAATAATCAGAGAAATAAAGAATAGAGGACTCCCTTGAGGTGTGAGCATTGGAAATGATGTGTACTATGGTGTTAGCTTGGTGAGGAGTATGTTACGGCTATGTTGTTTGGTATGGAGTGGCTGAGTTTGTAGCAGAGTTGCTGTGGAGACACTCCAAGTCTGTTGTAGCTAGTGGTGCTACATTGGGTGACTTGAATTCTGCGTGGCAATTGCTGCTTGGAATCTACGTGGTTACTAGGAATCTATGTGGGTGGAGGGCTACGTTTTGCTTATAATTTCCTGCAAAAAGGAAACAAATAGATGAGGTTTTTTTAAGTAAATAAAATCGTTAAAATAATTTTTTTTAAGTAAATAAAGAAATTAAATAAAATATTTATTTTCAATTTTTAATTTTCAATTTTTAATTAATATTTCATTTTTTAAAATATTAATTTATAAGAGACTTTTAGGGTTCCAGAACACTAAATCATTTAAGGCAAGGTCTCGCCTAAAGAAATTAAGTAGTCTGGAATTTTAGAGCACTAAATTACATAAGACGAGATCTCATATTATGAGATTTAGTACCCTGAAATTTTAAGGTCTTTACTCTAGAACACTAAATTACATAAGGCAAGATCTCCCTTTATGAGATTTAGTAGTCTAGAATGTTAAGACTCATTTTTTCCTTAAGCCAATAAATTTATATTTCAAAAACAAGCAAATGCAAACTATTTAAAAGTTAAACAAAATATATAAAATTATCATATTTTGGGTTGTCTTTTGAAAATGCAAAATTTTAACGTCGTTATGCTCCACATGGCTTTTTACTCTCAAACTTCTATATAATTGCAGTTTTCTACTCCTTAAGTAATGTTACTAGCCCTTCCTTTTACTCCATATTCAACCTTTTTGAAATGATTGTAGGTAATGACTCTCCACAACCTAAATAGACATATTTTAGGTGATCAGGTAAAACTTCAATTCTATCTTTGGAGCCTGCAAAATAGAAGGTAAGATTTCCTTATGAGTTATAGTAGGTTCATCATTCAAAGGCTCCAAATCTATTAGCATTACTAATAATGATTCTAAAACTTCACAAGTTTCATTAACTTGCTCTTTTACTTCTAATTTAGCTTAAAGCTCTAACTCATCTTCATCACTTTCTTCCTTAAGCATGTACTGCACAAATGAATTAACAATATCTATATGATAGACAAATTTAAGATCATTAGGGTATTTCATTGCTTCAAAAATATTGAACTTTACTATATCTCCATCAAACTCTATAGAAAGAGTATCCTCATTCACATCAATTTTTGTCTTGGCCATCTTCGTAATTGGCCTACCCAACAAAATTGAAGCCAAATGTTCAACAATCTCTCCCTCCATTTTCAAGATGTAAAAATTCACTGGAAATAACAAACTATTAACTTGGACTAAAACATCTTCAATAACTCTAATAAGACACACATATGAACGGTCATCAAGTTGAATAATCACATTAGTTTCTTGCAAAGAATTTAGATTTAAATATAGATAAATTGAGTATGGCATAACATTAATATATGCACCTAAGTCTATTATGACACACTCAATTTTCTTATTACAAATAACATATAGAAGTGTAAACATACTAGATCTTTGCATTTTCTAGTAATTTCCTATTTATCACAGCTAATACATTATTTCCCAAAATTATTCTCTCCTTGTCCTTCAACTTTCTTTTATTTATGCACAGCTCCTTCAATAATTTTACATATTTCGAAAGTTGCTTGATGGCTTTAAGAAGTATATTGATTTCCACCTTTTTAAAGGTTTTTAGGATCTCTCTTTTATGCTCACCTTTTTTTGGTTTAGCTAACCTACTAGGAAAAGGAGGTACACGTGCATTAATTGATATTGATGAGATAAATCATTTTTACCTCTCTTGCTTCTTGAGTTGGAAGTTCTTCCTTCTTTTGTCCATCATTGTTCTTTTCTTCCTTCAATGGTAAGGAAGTTCTAGATTGAATTTCCTTACCATTTCTCAGAGTCATTACACTCACATTCTCTTTAGGATTCACCATCAATTGGGAAGGTAATTTTCTTGATGCTTGTGTTTCCAATTTACTTACCGAGGTGGCTAGTTAAGTGATTTGATTTCCTAAGTTTTGAAGGCTTACCCTTATTTCCTATTGAAATTGTTGAGTATTATTAGCAAGTGCCTTTAAATTTTCATCTAAAGATATCCTAAATTTGAAGATTAAGGTTTACTTGAGGTTGTTTAAAATTGTGAGGTTGATAACATTGTTAGCCTCTTTGATTTTCATAGCTCAATTTTAGATGATCCCTTCATCCTAGATTGTAGTGATTGGAATATGGGTTATATTTTCGTTGAGGTTATCTAGGAAATCCCCCTATTACCTTAGCTTTTTGAAGAAAGTCTTCTTGCAATGTAGGGCTCATATCTGTAGGATGTCTAACGAATAAGCATATGTTGTACACTCTTGTCAATTGCAATTGACCTATAACCAATTAACAAAATAGAGTAGTTAAATCTAAAATTTGATCCTTAAAGTGTTTATTACTTACCTCATTCACACGCTTAACAACTCCATCCATCGTTATCCCAAATTGTTGAGAATTTTTGGCCATAATTGATATCAATTGTTTAGCCATATCAGGTGTTTTGTTTACCAAAGCTCTTCCACTAGCTACATCAACCATACTTTGATCCATTGACAATAGTCCTTCATAAAAATATTGATTCATAGGTTGATCAGGAATTTGGTGATGTGCGCAATTGGCATATAACTCCTTAAACCTTTCCCAATATTTATATAATGTTTCTCCCATAATTTGTCTTATCCCATATATCTCCTCTTTGATATTCGTTGCTCATAATGTAAGAAAGAACTTCTCAATCAAACACCTACAATCAGTTTTAAACGCACTTCTATACTGAAAGCAATCTCAACAACAGTACCAAAAGGTTCATACATAAGGTCTCTTACAAACTACAAGATAGTTAAGAGTTAATTTATAAAATCATAAAGTATATCAAAATAACCAACCCAATAAAAACAATTCATGAGCCACTATGCAACAAAAGTAAAAAACAGAGGTTACCCACGTGTGGTAATGCCCCGATAATGTCAAAAGACCGCACAATACACTCAGAGCTTCAAGCTTACCAAATGAACTTGTATGGTTGGGAAGTGAAGAGGGTGAGTACACTATTTACTTAGTGAGTAGGAAAAACATATATCGTAAATAGAACTCAATGCACACCAAGACGGTGTAGGTAACCTATGAAGTGAACATACATGACATATAAACACATAGGCCTAGCCTATGACTCATCGTATACTGGTTAGGAGCTATATAGACCTAGCCTATTAAACACTCATTTGATGAACATAAGTTTTAGTACACAAAAGCAGAAAAAAAACATCACATGTATAATCGAATCTCGTCAAAAAACAAATCTCATAATAAGCTAAAACAATTATGTGTGTCACCACTAGTCGGTCAAACAAAAGTACATAGCCACCGATTCTCGGTGTTGGTCTACTTTCATTTGTGGTGAGTCCATACTACAGTTGACGAGAGCATCATAACCTTAGGTGATGACCTCGTCGGTTTCCAGACCCTAGGTGTAGAATCACCTACAAGTCCCATAGGAAAGTGTCAATACAAGGACACGACTTTTATGTACCAATGTCATGGGCACGGGGGTCGCTTAATCTGTTGTGCCTAGCATAGGATTGGCTAATTGTTACCTCACCAATCACAAAAATCATATAAAAATATTAAGTAAAAAATCAAGTAAGACACTATGCCTTTATTTATCGATCGGTCCAACCGCTAAAATAGAACCTTGTCATGGCTCTAAGCCAAAATAGAACACAAACATGCAGCATACATGACTCGATTATGCATATGTAGATTCCAAAATATTATTTCATACAATAAAAGTCATCTTTTACACTTCAAGTGCAAAGTGTTATTCAAAACAATGTTGCTTATTAAATACACAAGTATACTAGCATCCATTTGAGATTTAATTCTAATATGCATTACCTAGGTTCAAAATTCATATACAAGCCAACATACATGCCTTAGGATGTTCTAATCTCATTTGAGAGTATAGTTTTCCCAACTCACCTCAAAAGAAGATGTACACCGCCTTGACTTCAACAATCCTCAATACAAGCTCCTTAATTGATAGCTCGTAAGCCTTTATATATAAAATTATATAATGTATTTACTACTCAAACATATATCTTATATTTATAAACCATCACATAAGTGTATAAACACAATATCACTATCTTTAAGCTATAAGATTTGGCCATTAAGCTTCTCACATGATTACTTCATTTACTATTCACATTAGCTTTTTTTTGCATTTTTCGAGGCATTTAATGTGTTTAATCTAATACTTACTCATTTCAAAATATAATCAAACACATTTGTATCCTAACACATTAGGCCAGTACTCATCAATCTAAGCATAATTTTAAGTTTATTCTAAGTAAACATGAAAGTCACTTTCCAATGCATATCATTACGAATCCTTAAATCCTAAGCTAAGTTCACTTAGACATTTTGTCAAACACCTAATGCGCATGACTTTCAATTCATATTTTCAAGACTTTATCATAGTAATTCATGCTCCTATCTTGTTATATAACAAACACTTAAGCCATATTCATCATAATTATATAACTCATTACATTAATCCATTCCTTCTCCCATCATTTCGACCAAGCCTTATCCAATACACATCTTCTTCATTTTTCATCATCAATTCACATTATACAAATACAATTAACACCATAGAATTAATTTAAATCATCAATTTCAAAAGATTTTCAAAAATTCACAAACTTTCACCAAAAAGAGAACATTTCAGTTTTGGCCTAAGGGAATTTCTCCATGACTCATTTCATTTATCTAAATCATATTTCGTGTATATTTAAGATGGAGAACATCATATTTTAACACCAAACTCAAAATCATAATGTAGAGAGAGATGACACAAAATTTACCTAAACCTTCCTTTGGTGATATCTTTAAATCCTTTGAGAATTTCTCAAATCTAATGATAGATTTGATATCCTTGATCCTAAATTAACTTAGAACACCTTGATTTGAGTTGGAGAATAAAAAAAGGGTAGAATTTTAGTGATAGCTGAAAATGGGTTCTTCTCCTCCTCTCACTTCTTTCTTTTAATTAAAACAAAATGTTTGAAGTCTTTAATGGTGGGATGCATGGCCATACATGAAGAAGGGTTTAGAATATTGACTCTTCTTTGACCAAAATATGGTGAAATTTTCTTTTTGCCCTTAGCTTATGTGAAATTACCATTATACCCTCCAAACTTTTCGTAAAATTGCAATTAAGCCCAAAATTAGGGAATGAGCAAAACATTTATTTTTATTTTGGTCCCTGAACTTTTGAAAACAATAATTATGCTCTTAACTTTATAAATTACATATTGATCCTCCAAGAATTGAAAATTACAATTAAGTCCTTCAACTTTTAAGAATTGATAAATAAGCCCTTATGTAAATCAACTTTTCCAATTAAGCTTTTTAAACGTCTAATAAGTCTATAAATCATGTCTAATCACCCCTAAGGCATTAGAACACATTTAACTCTGCCATCATGGTCATATCCATCCAATGGACTTAGTTTTACACACTTAGAAGCTCATATGTCAGAAATCTCTAAGATTTTGCATATCAAGGAACTCTAAGTTCATATAAGGGCATATAACATTATAAATCACTGACATATATACCCAAAAGGATTTAAATACATCTTTGAACTCATATACAGCCATATATATATATAAACACACACACAGTAGTATCTCTAAGTACAAAACAATACAAAAGGGCTTAGAGAGTCTGACATTACAATAAAACTGTCAAATGTGTGTAAAGTCTGGTTCTACGATCAATCTTGGCCTAAACTCGATTAAACATATCCCATCATTCTAATATTTTCACACCTCTCCTCGAATTATTGATCGTGGATTAATAATACGTTATGCTAATCCTAGATTTCCTTTAGCTCCTGTTTAATCAAAAGACGCTCGTTAATTAAACCTAGCCATCAAATAACCTAGGATATGATCTCTAGATTTAATTTGACAGTCACATTATGAAGAAAAAAATAGATCAATATAGGCAGTAACCTCACACATTTGGGTTATCTAACCTAAGTTTCATTATTCCTAACAATTCAAGATTATTAGTGGCTACTAATAAACATCAAACATAACGATTATAGGTTATATTCAACATTCTAGCAATAGATTCATAATAGAATAATCCAAATAACATATCAAGATTATCTTTACAAAACCTAATTCAATCAACACAAACAACAATAATAGTCCGAAAAGAAAGATTGAACATTAACAAGATGACATAAGCTTAACCATGATGTGGGCGTCAATTTCACCTTCGAACCAGTTTTGAGATGTTAGTCTTCCATCTTCTTCATTAATCTCCAAGAATCAGCCTCTGTATCCTCCATTCTTGTTCAAAAACAAAGAGAAATTGATGAAGAATGGCTGCTTTCCATTTCTCCTTTGGTTGCTCACTTCAAGCCAACTTATTCCCCTTTTTGTCTAGTTTTTACTCTCTCTTTTTTCTCCATCCCTCACAACATTCTAGGTTCAAAAAAATGGTGATGAATGAAATCTTAGAAGGGGCACCTCCACTGTTGGTTTTGTTGCTATCTTTGTTATTCACTTCCCTTCCCTATTGTCGTCATGCACACTCTTGCTTATTATAAAAACTAGGTTAAAATTAAGTGTGGGACATGTGGCTAATGTGAGTTGTATAACATTCTAGCTACCTCCTCACTTTTTAATAAAATCTAGGTTTTAAGGAAAATGGGATAAGTGATCGTGGATTAATAATACGTTATGCTAATCCCAGTTTTCCTTTAGGTCCTGTTTAATCAAAAGACGCTCATTAATTAAACCTAGCCATCAAATAACCTAGGATATGATCTTTAGATTTAATTTGAAAGTCACATTATGAAGCAAAAAATAGATCAATATAGGCAGTAACCTCAACCGTTTAGGTTATCTAACCTAAGTTTCATTATTCCTAACAATTTAAGATTATTAGTGACTACTAATAAACATCAAACATAATGATTACAGGTTATATTCAACATTCTAGCAATAGATTCATAATAGAATAATCCAAATAACATATCAAGATTATCTTTACAAAACCTAATTCAATCAACACAAACAACAATAATAGTCCGAAAAGAAAGATTGAACATTAACAAGATGACATAAGCTTAACCATGATGTGGGCGTCAATTTCACCTTCGAACCAGTTTCGAGATGTTAGTCTTCCATCTTCTTCATTAATCTCCAAGAATCAACCTCTGTAGCCTCCATTCTTGTTCAAAAACAAAGAGAAATTGATGAAGAATGACTGCTTTCCATTTCTCCTTCGGTTGCTCACTTCAAGCCAACTTATTCCCCTTTTTGTCTAGTTTTTACTCTCTCTTTTTTCTCCATCCCTCACACACATTCTAGGTTCAAAAAAATGGTGATGAATGACATCTTAGAAGGGGCACCTCCACTGCTGGTTTTGTTGCTATCTTTGTTATTCACTTCCCTTCCCTATTGTCTTCATGCACACTCTTGCTTATTATAAAAACTAGGTTAAAGTTAAGTGTGGGACATGTGGCTAATGTGAGTTGTATAACATTCTAGCTACCTCCTCACTTTTAATAAAATCTAGGTTTTAAGGAAAATGGGATAAGTGGCTTAAAACCCAAAGAGTGGAGGCACTCAAAGAGTGGAGCTGCTTTCCACTCTAACAAATTTTCTCTTCTTTTCCTACACACTTTTCCATCACACACCCTTTTTTCTATCTTTCTAAGCTAGGTTAAATGGACATGGACAGCTAGCATGAAATAGGACAACATGAGGTGTCTCTTGGTAGTTTAAAATAAACTTTGTAATTCATGCTACAACCTTGGTTTTATGGCGGTAACTTTTTAATTATTACAACTATGGTCTCCTTTTTATACTCTGTTTTATCGTTTCTTCTTTTAATCTTTTTCTTCTTGCTTCATGAAGACAATAGAGTATGAACATTGAGAAGATGGCTCAATAAGTATGCTTTTTGGTCACTTTAACTCCTTCTAAAATGTACATAAAATCAAATATGAGCTAAAGTGAATATCCTAAGCATTTTAAGGCATTAATCACTAAGTCTAATGGATTAAACGTATCAACAATTAAGCATATATCAAGTTCTCCTACACTTAGCCTTTTAACCATTCTTGGGGAAATCATCAAAATCAAAGTCACAAACTAAAATATTTACTCATTTTCCATATTTCCTAATAATAGATAATCATAAGTAAAAATGAATGACTTTAAAAAACTATAGCAATAACTTAACATTCAAAGCTTCTACTCATTGTTAATCAACATTCATTACCTTTAGGAACTGAGCAATCTAGAGGTAGACTTGGAAAATATGTTTAAACAAGATAGATTCACAAGTGCCCTCAAATACCATTCACAATCAAGACATTCCACAACTTTGCAAATCATTTCATTTCTCCAGCATTAAGGGTCACATGCAAAATCATGAATCAAAGGACTTTTTGGGGTTGTAATGTGGGAAAGGTAAGGTGAGATGTATTTGGGTAATGTAGTGTCAAAGATATCAAAGCTAGTAAAACAAAAGTAACACTTAATGCAACATCAAGCGTAAAAATTAACATTTACATTTAATGCAACATCAAGCATAAAAATTACTAGTCATTTAAAACTGGGTATCATCAGCTATAATGAATGCAAAAATCATGTTTCACTTCTCAAATTCAAGCTCTCACTCCTCAAACCACATGAAGCATAACCTACTAGAAGGAATCACTTATACAATTGATGATGATATATTGAAACTACATGAAGTGATCCTTCAAAGCCACATCAACCTTATAATCATTATACTTAAGTAACCATTTCATTTCAACTTTAAGAGGAAAGGTTAATAATGAGTAACTTTGCAAAACATATACATTTCCTCCTTGATACTTTATTTAAACATTTTTTCTCTTTTCTTTCTTTTTTTATTCAAAAATTAAAAGGAGCTATACCAATAAAGGAATTTATAGCATGTCATTTTAACAAATATAATCAACCCACATATATGCACACCCCTACACTTAGACTTTTGTACATCCACAATCATCAATAAGTAATAAATGCTCCACTAGCTCTATGGCTTGGGTAGGACATTTGGTTAAGTCCAATAGCATGTAATGTGGTTAATACAAAAAGAAAGACTAATATAGCTCAAAGGGGCTTAACAAAGGAAATTTCGTATAAATGGGCAGGTTATTTGGCTAATGTAGCTTATAAAAACAAAGAATGCCTAACCATTTCATATTAATGCATGTGATAAAAATGTGGTTTTAAATAGAAATCAGAGCAAAATTAGGATGTACATGTCATAAAGGTCACACACATAGGCAAAAGACAATGAAATTGATATGAATGTATCAGTCTAATAAGTCTCAAAATCTCACTGACTTTTGTCTACCACTAGTTACTATTTTTCTATAGATAATGCATATTAATCAATCACAAGAGCAAAAGTACATGCTAAAGTTGCCATGGATTTTTTTTAGTCAATTCATACTCTAATTATGATTATATAGTCTTAAAAACAATAGAAAATGAGAAAATTTTTTATTTTGTTTGTTTGATTTTGAAAACTACCTAAGAAGCCAAATAAGCTACAATTAAGCTACAAAATATGCATAAAAACTAAGATCCACACCCCTACACTTAAAACTTACAATGTCCCCAATGTAACATCAAATGCAAGAAATGGAGCATTTAATGAAAATAACAACTGCAAAAATATAAATAAATAGAAATTAACTTCTCTTGGGGTGCCTCCCAAGTAGCACTTTTGTTTATTATCGTTGGCTCAGCTTCTTAACTTCCTCATCACCTATCAAAATTATGATTCTCAGGTGTCACATGTGCTTTCTCCACTTAAGGTTCTTTAGGATAGGGCATCAGTTGATGATCATTCACATACAGTGTCTTCCTTATCTTCAAACTTTCAATCTCTACTAAGGCTATGCATTCTGGAAAGATCTTGAAAGTCTATTCACCTTTTTCTTTTTCATCTAATTTCTCCAATCTGCTATATAAAGGTGAAGGTTTAGTATTAACAATAATCATAGACTCGGTACTCACATTCGAGCTAAAAGATGCCTTTTTCTACTTCGAGCTCCTTCTTCACTTCCTCTACACAATCAAATCCTTGAGTAACCCTCTCAATATTCTCAAGCTCCTTTTCACCCTTTAAGGTCTCCATACTAACGTCCCTTGGTTACACCTTGAGTTGAGATGGTTGCTTCTCTTTGCTTTGTGATTCAAAGTGGTCGAGAGCTTCTTCCATTTCACTAATTTGGCTTGTCGCGTTATAGAGTCTAGACATTGTATCCTGGTGGAATTGCCTCATATTATAATGAAATTGCATCATATCCTCCTAGAACTGCTTTACACTCTGTTGAAGACCATATTGAAGTTGAATATTGTTAGCAGTCATAATATTAAGAACCTTCTGGTCTATATAGGAATTGTTGTGTGTTTTGTATACTATCAAAGAAGTTGTTTTGTTAATTCTTCCATCCATAACTAAAGTTAGTATGATAATTCCAAACTTGGTTATAAGAATGGGAATATGAGTTATAGAAAGCTTATTTCCGTCTATGAAAATTTTTTAAACAAAATAAACACTAAACAAAAAGTGAAAAGATCATGAAATAACTAAAAAGAATTAAATTGCAAACAAATATGTATAAAACACCAATTAAAATCAAGAACGAAAACTAAAGCACAACATTCCTCAGCAATGGTGTCAAAATTTAACAGTGCATGTCAAGTGCATAGCAAAATTTACCTAACTCTGCACACTAAAAACTTGTAGAAGTGGTAAGTCGAGATCGTATCCATAATGAATGTTTGGTTAATTTTTGTAATGAAAATAATTGATGTAAAGGAAAAAATGGATTTCTTGTTGGAAGTATCCTTAATCCCATTGATAACGAGTGGGACCAAATAATTCAATGGAGGTAGTTGCTGAACCATACCATATAGTTCCGGCAACAACAAAAGCTGCAAAAAAGACAACAACGATACTACTAGAAAGAACAGTTTCAATATTTCCCATACGTAATCCTTTGTATAGATGTTGCGGCTGATGGACACTAAGATGAAATAGGCTTAATAGAGTTGATATGATTGCTATAGACGGTCCGATACTGAAAAATTGATTATCGCCTCGAGATGAAAAAAGATTCTCTTTGAAAATTAATTTTGGTTTTTTATGTAATTAAAAAATAAAATAAAATTAAACTAGTGAAAACAAATTATAGAAAAAACAATGGAAAATGATAAAAGTGTTGAATGCATGTAAAATCTAGTTCTAGGATCAATCTTGTCCTAGACACGATTAAACATATTCCATCATTCTAATGTTTTCACACCTCTCTTCGAATTATTGATCTTGGACTAACAATATGTGTTGGACCAATGGTGGTTGACAAATTAAATCCCTTTATGTTTTGATAATAATAAAATATCTAGAATTAGTTAAGAAATTATTTCAGGTATTTTGGGATTATTATTCAATAAAATATTTGTGCAAATCAAGATGGGCAAGTGATTAATCATTGAAGAATCAAGATGGAAGTTTCCTTATAAGTGCAAGAGACATTAATAATGAAGATTATAGAAGATTTGGTTGGATATTACCGTTGAAGCCAACATAAGTCGACTAGAACATCATAAGTCGACTTATATATGAAGATCTGTCAGGTTAAGAACAACACAAGTCGACTAATAAACTACAAGTCGACTTATCGAAGGCCACAAGTTGACTTGCACTGCATAAGTCGACTTATAGAAGAGCGGAGATGAAATTTTACGAAAAACGTTGTGACAAGTCGACTTACACACCACGACAAGTCGACTTATGAGTATAGCGAAATGACTCTGATGAAGTCAATTAGTCACATATGGAAATGAGGATATTAAGGAACGGTCATAACAATTATACAACGGCTAGAATGGGTTCCCAACGTCTATTTTCTTCTAAATATAAGAGTGGATGATCAAGGAAGATAGTACTGAAGTTCTATAAGCAAAAGACTCCATTATTGCTCCATATTTTGCTTTCAATTGCTCTTATCTTGTCACACCATTGTATTGAGCTTTGTTCTTCAATCTTTATCTTATTTCTCTTACAATTTGAGTGACTAGTGAAAGGTCACGTGTGAGGTAGGATTTGTGCCGGAAAACAAATCGGTTGTAAAGGTTGCTTGAGCCGAAAATCAAGTGGTATTGTAAGAAGTTCACACTCAACTAAAAATTGTGCAATAAAGTGGTTCGCAAAATCCTAAGTGGGAGCTTAGGTAGAGGACGTAGGTCTTAGCACCGAACCTCTATAAAAATAGTGTTTGCTCTTCTTCCTACTCTTTACATTTAAATTTGTTTAAATTGTTTTTGTGTGAATTAACTTCTGATTTTATTGTAGAATTTTACAAAAAACTTTAAAGATCTATTCAACCCCCCTTCTAGATCGTTTACAATTAGTATCAGAGCAGAAGTATCCAGGGATGGCACATAACAATCTAGCGGAAGAAGGTAACACTAATAATCTCCCTCCTTTGTTTAATGTTTCTAACTACTCTTCTTGGAAAAATCCTATGAAGTATCATATTATAAGCGAGGGAGTAGAATATTGGAAGATCATCATCTTCGGTCCACAAGCACCGTTGAAAGAAATTGGTGAGTTAAAAACGGAGCTGGAATACGATGACAATGATTGGAAGCAAGCCTACATCAACGCGAAGGCTATGAAGTTGATATATTGCGCTCTCACGGCTGAGGAAAGAAATCGAGTAAACTCTTGTACCAATGTTAAAGAAATGTGGGAAAGACTTCGCATCACTCATGAAGGAACTAATCAAGTTCGGGAAAAAAGATCAACATGCTTCTCCATGACTATGAAATGTTTGTCATGAAGGAAGGTGAGTCTATTTCCACTATGCTTGATCGTTTTGCAGAAATCATAAATGGATTAGGCAACCTTGGAAAGCATATGACGGATAGCGAGAAGGTGAAGAAGATTCTTCGCTCACTACCGAAAGAATGGGATTCACAAGTCACCGCTATTATGGAGTCCAAGGATCTCAATCACTTGGAATTCAACGCCTTGGTGGGATCACTCATCAACTATGAGATCATTCTCAAATCAAGAGGAGGTAGAGTTAAGTCACAAAAGTCAATTGCTTTAAAAGCTAATGTTTCTTCTCTTGAGGAAAGTGATGAAGAAATAGATGAAGAAGAAGAAGAGAAAGAAATAGCAATGTATGCCAGAAATTTGAGAAAGTTCAAAGGACTACTCAAAAATAGGAGGAAAGAACTAAATGGTGGAAGAAATGGAGAAAGAAAGAAGTTTGCCATGGAAAGAAGATCAAAGGGGTATGATGAAAAGAAAAGCAATGAAGAATGTTGGAAATGTGGAAAAAGGGGACATCATGCTAGAGAATGCAAAAGTTCATCTTCCACTTCAAATTTCCAAAAAAGTGACAAATATGACAAAGGGAAAAAGAAAGCTAGCTTAGTAGCCACTTGGAGTGATGATGAGGAAGCATACCAAAGCAATGAAGAAAACAACCTAGCTCTTATGGCTAATAGCTCCTCAACAAGTGATGACGAAGATGAGGTAACTTTATTTGATCAAGATCTTAGAGATTCTTTTAATGCCTTACAAATTGATTTTGAAGAAGCTATTGAAATCAACAAGAAATTGAGAAAGAAAATAAGGGAATTGGTTGCTGAAAATAGTGCTTTACATGAGCTATTGATGATTTAGATTGTCCTAAGGAAGATCATTCTGCATGTCTTGTTGAAAAGGAAAATCTTATTTGTGAGCTTGATAGACTTAGAAAGGAATTTTCTTATGTGGTTGGAAAATTTACAAATGGAAACGAAAAGTTTGAAAAATTGTTATCTTTGCAAAATATTCAATTTCTAAACATGGATTAGGATATGATCCTTTTGATAGAGATTGTTCTTTAATTTCCAAATTTACTAAGGATGGAAAAATTGCAAAATGTGCTAGATGCTTGAAAGATGGTCATATGGAAATTGCTTGTAAAAGTATTAGGAGATGTATCAATATTAAGAAAATGTGGGTGAACCGGATAAAATATGATGAGAATGGTGAAGCGATTAAGAATAAATCAAGGTTAGTAGCTCAAGGATTTTATCAAGAAGAAGGACTCGATTATATTGAGATATGCTCCTGTAGCTCGTTTGGAAGCAATTAGACTATTATGTGCTTTTGCATCACATAAAAGAATTAAATTAAATCAAATGGACGTCAAGAGTACATTCCTCAATGGATATATTCAAGAGGAAGTTTATGTCAAACAACCGCCGGGATTTGAAGATCATGAACATCCGGACTATGTCTACAAACTCAAGAAGGCACTCTATGGGTTAAAGCAAGCACTTAGAGTCTGGTATGAAAGGTTAAGTACTTTTCTAACTCAACATGGGTATGTTCGTGGTAAGATTGATAATACTTTATTCATTAAACATGTTGATCAAGATATGCTTATTTGTCAAATATATGTTGATGATATTGTGTTTGGTGCCACTAATGAATTTTTGTGCAAAGAATTTTGTGATTTAATGCAAAGTGAATTTGAAATGAGCATGATGGGAGAACTCAAGTTCTTTCTTGGATTGCAAATCAAGCAACTCAAAAATGGCATCTTCATTCACCAATCTAAGTATACCAAGGAGCTTCTAAAGAAGTTCAAAATGGTAGGATACAAAGTGGCAGCGACACCAATGGAAAAAAATGTGGTCTTGGAGAAACATGAAAATGAAGAAGATGTTGATCAAAAACTCTATAGAGGTATGATCGGCTTTCTCTTGTATTTAACTGCTTCTAGACCTGATATTATGTTTGCCACGTGTCTTTGTGCTAGATTTCAATCTTGTCCTAAGATTTCTCATTTGAGTGCTTGCAAAAGAATTTTTAGATATTTAAGTAAAACTGTTAATCATGGTTTATGGTATCCCAGTTGTGAATCATTTGACTTATATGCTTTTAGTGATGCTGATCATGGTGGCTGTAGGATCGATAGAAAAAGCACTAGTGGATTGTGTCATTTCTTAGGCTCATCTTTGATATCTTGGGCTAGTAAAAAGCAAGTAAGTGTAGCTATTTCCACTGCTGAATCTGAATATGTAGCAGCTGGGAGTGCATGTGCCCAAGTTCTTTAGATTAAACATCAATTGATTGACTATGGTATTGTGGTTAAAAATATTCCTATTTATTATGATAATACCAGTGCAATTTGTTTGAGTAAAAATCCAATTCTGCATAGTAAAACAAAGCACATAGAAATTAAACATCATTTCATCCGTGATCATTGTTTAAAAGGTGACATTTGCTTGAAGCATGTATCATCTAGTGACCAATTAGCTGATATTTTTACTAAACCTCTTAAGGAAGATGTATTTGTGAATATTAAATTGAAACTAGGCATGTGTGATTTAAATTCCTTTGGTTGAATTTGTTTTTGGCTACATTCATATATCAAATGGTCAAATTATAAGGCAAATGTGTAATCACATCTGAAGATCTCTTCATCATGATTTACACTTGGGCTAAAAAGTGACTGATTTGAAGTTTTGACACATTCTAGTCGACTAATTGGTGTCTAAGTTGACTAATTGGTAACAGTCTGGTAACAAGTCGACTTATGTGGGTCAATAAGTCGACCTATGATATACGCAGCTTTTGGACATGAAGTTATTTAAAGATAAGTCGACTTATAAAGTTCGACAAGTTGACTTATGAAGGTCGATAAGTCGACTTATGGAGGTAAACAAGTCGACTTATGTTTACACGGACTCTTTGAAACCTTTTATCCCTTTCATTCTCCGAAACCCTATTTCTCTCTAAACCTCTGAAATTCATCTTCTCCAAGTCGACTTATAGCTTTCAATCTCCTCAAATCTTCTTTGCCCATCATCTTTCGACCTCCATTATCACTAAACCCACACATTATCTCTTCACATCAACCTCCTTTTTTCAAAAACCCTTTTTATACCTACAAACCCTAACTTTCGTTCTTCTCAACTTCTCTCTAAAAACCCATGGCTCCACGCAAATCTACAAGGAAAGACAAAGAACCCGCTCAACCACAAGGTCCCCGTGTTCACTATGGACCACGAGTTCGTGGCTCTTCATCGAGGGGAGATGCTGCTAGGGAGGATGACGCGATTGAACCTCGTTTTGTTTCAAAGGATGCTCAAACTTTGTATTATAAGGTACTCAAGAACGAAGTGTTGATTCCTTCCATTAGATTTGATTGGACTGAGTTAGATAGTAGTGAATTTACGGATGTATTTTCAGAAATTACAAATATTGGGTTGCGAGATTTCTTGGGTTATCAGGATGAGATTTATGAAGATGTGGTTAGGGAGTTTTATGCGAATCTTTGTGTGCTTAGTAGTGATGTCGCTAATGGAGTTAATCTGAAATCGAAAATTAACGAAAAGGAAATTTTTCTGTGTGAAGCGAATTTGTGTACTTTATTTTGACTGCCTAGAGGAGGAGTCCGGCCTAGAGCTTCTTTTATCGATTTTGATATTTTGAGGAATGAGGATGGTGATACCGATGAGGAAGCCGAAGAAAATTTTGGCTATACTGAAGAGAAAGGGGCTGATCTGCTTAGTCGGTTATGTTCTGATCATTCCCCTCCCTTTGAAGCAATGGACTTGCCTTTAAACTATCGTTTGTTACATTATGCTATTAACATGGTTGTTTACCCGAAGAAGGCAAGTAATAATCAAATTACTTCATTGGATAAAGAAATTCTTTGGCATATGGAAGAAGGAAGAAGGATTAATTACCCCAGTTTGATTATCTAGATGATGAGGAAGAAGGCTAGTCTTTTATGTAGTCAGCTTAAAGGGAAACCAGTCCGACATAAAGGAATGCCGTATGCAGCCTTGATTACCTCTCTCTCTCAGTTACAAAGGTGTGATCTGAATAACTATGCTCATTATCCATATCCTCAGAGTTGGAGATTCACTCCTTATAATTTGCAAAGCATGAAGCTGGTGAAAACTGTTGAAAAAGGATGGGTGTACTCCTATCATGTAGAGAAACTCGGTCTGACCTTGGAGGGTGAGCAAGTGCCTCCACGACAACGCTCTAAGCGGGCAGCTGATCGTCCGAGTAGCTCTCGGCCCAGTACTGTGAGAAGAAGTGAGGTCTCTCACGAGGAGCTTAATGAAATCAATGATCAATTGGATGACCTAAATGATCGTGTTGATAGTGTTAGACCCCGAACTTTGAGTGGAAATTAGAAATATGAAAATGAAAGTAAATGAGTGTTTTTGTATATACTTTTTGTTATAGATGATTATGATATAGATATGGGTTTATGTAAGGATGATGAGTTGAGGAACCTTAAGTATGAATTATGGTTATATATGTGAGTGCAAAAGCAAGAGAGGAATTTGGTTAATGACATGATGCTTTTGAATGTAAGAAATCATATGCATTGAGGTTGAGTGTAGAATAAAAATGTGTATGCTGATTCAAGGAAAATTAGGGAATGATTGAAATAGAATTGGCCAAAGTTGCCTTCTTTGAAGTTGTAGCTTGTTGTTTTATCTTCCCAACGAGACTACATATGCAAGTTTTCGAGATCGGAATTAAGAGTTATAGTTGATACAAGTTATGATGTTATATAAGATTGATGTTAGTGACAGCTTTGATGGCATGTTTGAGATTTGTGGTTTTGAAGAACCAATTTAGTTGAGTTTTGAGAAGATTGTGAATTGAATTTGTTGTTTCGATTATTATGAAGAGTTAGGCATTTGAATAAGTAAATATGTGAAGATTATAAGTGTATATGATGTTAGTTTGGATGTGAGAAGCTTTGGAAAGGGTTGAAGAGGTTTTGGGAAACGCATGTCCATTAAACGGACATGGGAGTCCGTTAAACGGACCTTCTCGAGTCAAAAGGACCCTTTGCTGTGCCTATGTCCGTTATACAGACATGGATGTCCGTTAAACGGACTTTCTCGGATGGTTTGGTGCATTTTGGGCCGCACGGGTCAGCTTGTTAAAATCACGATTTTTGACACTTTTGGAGGCCGAATCTGATTTTGTGGTCTTCATAAGAGTTGTAGATCTTGAAGTATACTTTCTAATGGTCTAAGAACGAAATCAATCCGACTTCTATATTGAAAGTTATGGCGATCATGCCAAGAGAGGTTCAAATCAATTTCGGGTTTAAGTATGGTTTACTCTTTTGGGCACAACTCACTCATCCAACTTCGGATTGAAGTGATTCTTGAAGCAATGAATTCCTAAGACATGTATCCTTCTCTCCATGAAAATTCGTATCAATTGGAGTTAAATTGAAAGAGTTAGATTGAATCTTATGATAATCGGGAACGATTTGTTTCATTCTGATCTTGCTATTTTTCCTTCCTCATCCGACCTTGTAAAATCATTTGCTTATATCTTTTCCGTCCGACATCCGATTGACTTGGTTCTTGAAGCGTTAGATTCCTAAGACAATGAATTTCATTTTAGGTGAAATTGTGAATTTTAGAGTCTTAATTGAGGAAGATTGTTTAAATCAAAGTGAGTCGGGAAATTTTCTGAACATGGTTCGGTATTTTGAGAAATTCGGGATCTGTAGAGATCCGATTGAAGTGATACTTGAGGAAAACTAAAATTAAGACATGGATCCACAAGTGATATGAAGAAATGAAATTTCAATTTAGCCCCTAAGACTTTCAATTTCTGAATTGAAGTTTGGATTAGTTTTCAGTCTTGGATTAGGAGCATATAAAAGTATTTTGGCCATAACTTTTGCTATAGTTATCAAAATGAGGTGATATTTGATTTGGATTGAACTAGAGAAATAGGAATACAATTGTTATGAAGGAATTCAGTTTCATTTTGGCCCTTAAGAAGGTCAATTTTTTTATGGAAAGAATGTGCTAGAAAATGTGTTAGCAGATGATATGTCCGACATGTTTGGACTATAACTTTTGAAGTAGTGCTCCAAATTGAATGATTTTGGTGGCATTATGAAATTAAGACAAGGAGGAACAACGTTCTAGAAGGAAGTTTTAGCAAATTCCTTCATTTTAATGTGAGAATAATGTCCTAAAGTAGCATGATTTAAAAGTAATGTTCAGGGGCATTTTTGGAACACCACTTAAAGAGTTAGAATTTTAGCCTAACATGGAGGGGCATTATGGTCATTGGTCACCCATTTTTGTTGGACCCCGATTTTGAAGTAAGAATAAGAAATATTCGAAAGTGGATGAGTTGATTGAAATGAAGTTAAATGGCAAGAACTAAAAAGAGAAAGTGTGAAAATATGAAAAATTATAAAAAGTTTGACTTTTTGGCCTTTGAGGGTTGACTTTTGATTTAGGCAAAATTTGAGAAAATGGTCTATATGAAACTTGTAGATTATGCCAAGAGCTTTCTGTAGCCATAAAGTTTGCAATTTTTTGATATCAGGAGTGGAAGTTATGATCAGTCAAAGTTTATGAGTGATAGAGTTGACTTTTGACTTTAATTATGGCTGAAATTTTGACTGAGAAATTAACCTAGTTAGAGGTTAATTGAGCTTTGATGTTCTTCATGAAAATTGAAGGATTTGCTTTGATCTTTATTTCGATATAAAGTATGGAATTTTTCGATCAAGGAATAATAAGTTATGATTTTTACTAGTTTATGTTATGGTTTTAGCATGAATATTAGAGGACAGAACCTTTGACCAGAAAATGGACTCCCTTAGGAGTCAAATTGAGTTTTATGTCCTTCGTGGAAGATGTAGAGCTTCCTTAAGCTTTCTATAGAGACTAAGTTTGTCAAATTTGGAGTTCAGGATTAAGAGTTATGAATTTTGGAAGTTTCGGATTTTTCATATGAAATAAAAAGGAAAATGAATTATCCCCGTCGCTAGGGCGACTCGGTGAGCGTCCAGCCGCCGTCGCTACGGCGACGCATCGCCGTAGGGATGGCGAGCGTCCGGCTCGCGACGGCGACACGTCGCCAGGGCGACCTCACCCTCGCCTCGCCCAATGCGCTGTGAGCGTTCTACTAAACGACATCTGCTTTTCCTTCAGATGCTATACTGGCCTGCTTTTGATTTCCTTGTTAGTTTCCTCCTCCAAATTCGACCTTTGTTCACTATTTTGCTTATATCTTTTCCGTCCGACATCCGATTGAGTTGATTCTTGCGGCGTTGGATTTCTAAGATAATTCCCTACATCCTCATGAGAAATTTGTAATTTTATGAGATTAAATTAATGGTAATTAATTTAATCAAAGTGAGTGGACTAATTTTCTGAACATAGTTCAGTATTTTGAGCAATTCGGGATCTATAGAGATCCGATTGAAGCGATTCTTGAGGAGAAATAAAGATAAGACAAGGGGATACAAGTAATATGAAGAAATGAAATGTCAATTTTGCCCCTAAGACCTTCAAATTATGAATGGAAGTTCGTATTAGTGTGTAGTTTTTGGATTGGGAACATCTGAGAGTATTTTGAGCATAACTTTTGACCTGAGAATCTAAATGAGGCAATTCTTGATTTGAATTAAACTTGAGACATAAGTCTACAATTGTTATGCAGACATCGAATGTCAATTCTGGGATTAAGAATGTAAATATTTGGAATTAAATTAGAGTAATGTTCAGTCTCGGATTTTTCGCAGGTCCGATAGTATTTAAACTATAACTTCTTCGTTTCTGATCCGAATTGAGCGCGGTCAGTGGCGTTGGATTCGTATGATTGAGAGGAACATTTCTCTAGAAGGAAGTTTTAACAAATTCCTTCAGCTTGATAGTGCGAATCAACCCGCAAGTAAGCATGACTTTAAGCTTTGAATGGAGGGGCAATATGGTCATTTGACCTCCATTAGTGACATGGCTTTAAAACACAAAAGGAGATGTCGTTTTTAGCCAAATAAAGCCTCGAAATTGGCTGAAAAATGAGAAGAAAGGAAAGAAAATAAGAAGAAAAAGAAAGAAGTAGAAGCTTCGTCCATGGAGAAAAGAAGAGAGAGCTTTCCATTTTTCGAATTTTTGAAGCTTTTAGCATGAGTTTTAAGTTAGTTTCAAAGGAAAAAGATGGAAAATGAAGGAAGCTTGCTTTGGGAACCAAGAAATCCGAAATTTGAAGAAGAAAAGAGGTAAGAGAAAAATTTGAGCTTTGAGATTTTGATGAATTTTTGGTTGAGAAACATGGAAAATGATATGGGTATGTGATATATGAAGTCAATTTTGATGTATATGCCTTAGGTTGTGTTTAATTTTGGATGAAAATTTGATTAAGGTTTAGGCTTAATTTTGTGATTAAGAATTTTGTGAAATTTTGGTGTAGAATTATAGATGAGAATATGGGTTTGTGAAATATGAAAGCAATTTTGAAGAATTTGTGTATTATGATATTGAATTTAGATAAATTAGTTTAGGCCAATTTTGAGATTTGAGAATTTTTGAAATTGGTGGTTCAGATATCTTGAAAGTAGTATGAATTGATGAATTATGACATCAATTTTGGAAATTAAGTTATTTATGAGATTGAATTTGAGTGAATTGGTTTAGGTCAAATTTGGAATTTGGAAATTTTAGAAATTCTGGTTTTAGAAAGCTTGGAAAAATGATAAATTTTGGTTCCCTATCGTTAATTTTGATAATTATGCAAATTGTGATGTTGAATTTGAATGATTATGGCTTAGGTCAATTTTAATTGAAAGAAGGAAAGAAGCAAGGATCAAATTGATGATCGGGACGAGTTCCTAGCATCATTTCAAGATGGGTAGCATATTTATATTTTGATCTGTAAGCTATACATGCAATTTTAAAAAAAATTAAAGAAAGCAATTTTGAAAGATTTAAAGAAAGCAAAAAAAATTGGACTTTTGATAAATTATTGTTTTTGTAAATGTTTGAAAACAATGTTGATTAATGTTTAAAAATATGATTTCCGAACGATTTTTGAGAAATTAGTACAGTTAAATTCATTTGTTATAAATGCATTATTGAATTATGCACATTGTTGAAAACATTGATTGAATGATTTTGATTGTTGAAATTAGTATTTGAATGATGAATTGATTGAATTGTATGCATTATGTGAATGTGTAAAAATCAAGATTTACGAAAAGTGCCTTCGGGCAATCCGACCTTTCGTTTTCACTTATGTGTTAAGTGGGTTTGGTCAGGTCCCTAGTGAGTCAGTGCACTGTCTCTATTCGTTTATAGCCTTGTTCAGGCTGCCCGCTAGTGGCACGGAGCTCCGATTTCGGACTCCCTTCACGGCTACACTGGACCACTACGCGGAAAAGTGTGGTACGTTCTGTTCACGGCTGCATATGACCGCTATGCGGGAATGTGCAGTATGTTCTGTTCCGGACCGAACCAGACCATTCTGATATGTTACGTGTTTTGATTTGTTTCGTGTCTTGCATTCATGCTAAAAATTGAGAAAGGAAAAAGTGAATTTTGTTATAAAAAGTTTGAAGAATTGAAAGGTTTGAGGAAACCGTTTTGAAAAGTTACAAAGTTTGATAAATTAGCACTTTTGGCAAAAAGCTTATGAAAAATTGATTTCTGCTTTTTTGTTAATTTATAAATGTGTTATCCACGAGCTTCCGAGCTCACCCCCCTTTCATCACCATCTCTAGGTTTCGAGCAGGAGATCGGATGAAAGAATGTGAAGACGTTTGGTCCGATTTTGCATCGTTTGTATTGTTATGTGAATTGAGATTTGGAATATTTTGTAAATGGCTTGAATTGCCGTTAAGTAAGTGATTATGATGTATTTCAGAATGTATGAAGATTATGAATGAATGAATGAGAATATGAAATTGTGTATGAATTTGGAAATGAGATTGAGTTATGAGATCAGTAAATTGAATTATAGTTATGAGAATGTTTTAGAATTAGGTTTGCGTTTGTGTGTGCTGAGATCCCGGACGGAGGGTCCGGTTGATTTTGATGATTGTATGATTGATTGGGCTTTTAGAAGTGTATTTTTGAACCATTTGCAGGTTTTGGGTTAGGTCAAAGGCAGCCGTTATGTTGCCGAAATTTCGACAAAATTAGTACGAATGTGAATTTTGGGATTAATATGAATGTATAAGAAAGTGTGTATGGATTGAGAATTTGTTTGAGGATAATTTCCAAGACAAGGGAAATTGTAGGGATTTTGCATAAGTTTGAATAAATATGAGTATAAGAAAAAGAAAAAAATTTTATACCGGATTTGGATAGTCTAGGTTTCCAACGCGACGCTTCTTTTAGATAATTTATGCACGGATGTCGGACATTTTTTATGCTTTTCGATTTGACCTCATTTGTATACTTTGATTGTAAGGTTTGAATTCGATCCGTCTCTGTTGCGCCTTTGATTGTAACCGTTCTGATTTTCTATTTTCGGTTCTGCATTCGCTTTGCTTCCGCTTTCGCTTTGTTTGTCGTTATTCGTATTCGCTTCGCTCGCTTCTTTTGCTTTGTGATTCAAGTTCGTTTTTGCTATTGGTTTCTACTATTTGTTTCCGATTCAAAATTTCGATGCAAAATTTCCGTTTTCATTCGCCTCGTTATTCGTATCCGTTTCTACTTTCCGGTTGGGATCCGGTTCCCGAATCGGATCCCAACATTTATGGTATCAGGGCCCAGTAATAGGATCTAAACTGGGCATATAAGATTGATAAGAATGCGTGAGGATAAGGTTGAATTAGTGAAGATATGCTAAGTGATCATTTGATTTTGATGAAAGAAGTATGATTGTCGTTAGGAATTTGAAATTGACGTGCATGACTATTTGACAAATTCAAGTGATTGGTTAGATTTGGGTGTTAAGAATATGATTGATTTTCGAAATGTGTTTAGGAACTTAAGATTAGAATTTCCTTAGAAATTGTGACAAATTGATATAGATGAAAGAATGAGACAGATTAAACGATGATTGAACCATATTAGGGTTTCTTAAGAAATGGACTATTGATTTGTGTCCATAAGTGTAGAAACAATGAGTTAGGAATATAGTGTTTTGATATGATATGAGTGGTATGTGATTTAAGGAAGTAAAAATTGTGAAGAGATTGAGAATATGTATGATGAGTAAATTAGATAAAAAAGTGATTGATTATAAGTTTTGGGAAAGAAATTAGTAAGAAAGTGCTTGATGATCTTTGTTTAGAAAGAAATTTATGCAAGAATGAGTTACTTGGAGTTTAAGGAAGTATGAATTTCGAGGACGAAATTCTTTTAAGAGGGGGAGAAATGTTGGACCCCGATTTTGAAGTAAAAATAAGAAATATTCGAAAGTGGATGAGTTGATTGAAATGAAGTTAAATGACAAGAACTAAAAAAAGAAAGTGTGAAAATATGAAAAATTATAAAAAGTTTGACTTTTTGGCCTTTGAGGGTTGACTTTTGATTTAGGCAAAATTTGAAAAAATGGTCTATATGAAACTTGTAGATTATGCCAAGAGCTTTTTGTAGCCATAAAGTTTGCAATTTTTTGATATCGGGAGTGGAAGTTATGATCAGTCAAAGTTTATGTGTGATAGGGTTGACTTTTGACTTTAATTATGACTGAAACTTTGACTGAGAAATTAACCTAGTTAGAGGTTAATTGAGCTTTGATGTTCTTCATGAAAATTGAAGGATTTGCTTTGGTCTTTATTTCGATATAAAGTATGGAATTTTTCGATCAAGGAATAATAAGTTATGATTTTTACTAGTTTATGTTATGGTTTTAGAATGAATATTAGAGGACAGAACCTTTGACCAGAAAATGGACTCCCTTAGGAGTCGAATTGAGTTTTATGTTCTTAGTGGAAGATGTAGAGCTTCCTTAAGCTTTCTATAGAGACTAAGTTTGTCAAATTTAGAGTTCGGGATTAAGAGTTATGAATTTTGGAAGTTTCGGATTTTTCATGTGAAAAAAAAAAGAAAAATGAAGTATCCCCGTCGATAGGGCGACGCGTCGCCCTAGCGATGGCGAGCATCCAGCCGTCGTCGCTAGGGCGACGCATCGCCTTAGCGATGGCGAGTGTCCGGCTCGCCGTTGCGAGGGCGACGCATCGCCAGGGCGACCTCGCCCTCGCCTCGCCCAACGCACGGGCGTTTCTGCTGAAATGACGCCGTTTCCTTCGTATGCTATACGGCGCCGTTTTGATTTCCTTGTTAGTTTCCTCCTCCAAATTCGACCTTTGTTCACTATTTTGCTTATATCTTTTCCGTCCGACATCCGATTGCGTTGATTCTTGCGGCGTTGGATTCCTAAGACAATTCCCTACATCCTCATAGGAAATTTGTAATTTTATGAATTTTATGAGATTAAATTAATGGTGATTAATTTAATCAAAGTGAGTGGACTAATTTTCTAAACACAGTTCAGTATTTTGAGAAATTCGGGATCTATAGAGATCCGATTGAAGCGATTCTTGAGGCGAAATAAAGATAAGACAAGGGGCTACAAGTCATATGAAAAATGAAATGTCAATTTTGCCCCTAAGACCTTCAAATTATGAATGGAAGTTCGGATTAGTGTGTAGTTTTTGGATTGGGAACATCTGAGAGTATTTTGAGCATAACTTTTGACCTGAGAATCGAAATGAGGCAATTCTTGATTTGAATTAAACTTGAGACATAAGTCTACAATTGTTATGCAGACATCGAATGTCAATTCTGGGATTAAGAATGTAAATATTTGGAATTAAATTAGAGTAATGTTCAGTCTCGGATTTTTCGCAGGTCCGATAGTATTTAAACTATAACTTCTTCGTTTCTGATCCGAATTGAGCGCGGTCGGTGGCGTTGGATTCGTATGATTGAGAGGAACATTTCTCTAGAAGGAAGTTTTAACAAATTCCTTCAGCTTGATAGTGCGAATCAACCCGCAAGTAAGCATGACTTTAAGCTTTGAATGGAGGGGCAATATGGTCATTTGACCTCCATTAGTGACATGGCTTTAAAACACAAAAGGAGATGTCATTTTTAGCTAAATAAAGCCACGAAATTGGCTGAAAAATGAGAAGAAAGGAAAGAAAATAAGAAGAAGAAGAAAGAAGTAGAAGCTTCGTCCATGGAGAAAAGAAGAGAGAGCTTTCCATTTTTTGAATTTTTGAAGCTTTTAGCATGAGTTTTAAGTTAGTTTCAAAGGAAAAAGATGGAAAATGAAGGAAGCTTGCTTTGGGAACCAAGAAATCCGAAATTTGAAGAAGAAAAGAGGTAAGAGAAAAATTTGAGCTTTGAGATTTTGATGAATTTTTGGTTGAGAAACATGGAAAATGATATGGGTATGTGATCTATGAAGTCAATTTTGATGTATATGCCTTAGGTTGTGTTTAATTTTGGATGAAAATTTGATTAAGGTTTAGGCTTAATTTTGTGATTAAGAATTTTGTGAAATTTTGGTGTAGAATTATAGATGAGAATATGGGTTTGTGAAATATGAAAGAAATTTTGAAGAATTTGTGTATTATGATATTGAATTTAGATAAATTGGTTTAGGCCAATTTTGAGATTTGGGGATTTTTGAAATTGGTGGTTCAGATATCTTGAAAGTAGTATGAATTGATGAATTATGACATCAATTTTGAAAATTAAGTTATTTATGAGATTGAATTTGAGTGAATTGGTTTAGATCAAATTTGGAATTTGGGGATTTTAGAAATTCTGGTTTTAGAAAGCTTGGAAAAATGATAAATTTGGGTTCCCTATTGTTAATTTTGAGAATTATGCAAATTGTGATGTTGAATTTGAATGATTATAGCTTAGGTCAATTTAAATTGAAAGAAGGAAAGAAGCAAGGATCAAATTGATGATCGGGACGAGTTCCTAGCATCATTTCGAGGTGGGTAGCATATTTATATTTTGATCTGTAAGCTATACATGCAATTTTGAAAAAAATTAAAGAAAGCAATTTTGAAAGATTTAAAGAAATCAAAAAAATTGGACTTTTGATAAATTATTGTTTTTGTAAATGTTTGAAAACAATGTTGATTAATGTTTGAAAATATGATTTCCGAACGATTTCTGAGAAATTAGTACAGCTTAAATTCATTTGTTATAAATGCATTATTGAATTATGCACATTGTTGAAAACATTGATTGAATGATTTTGATTGTTGAAATTAGTATTTGAATGATGAATTGAGTGAATTGTATGCATTATGTGAATGTGTAAAAATCAAGATTTACGAAAAGTGCCTTCGGGCAATCCGACCTTTCGTTTTCACTTATGTGTTAAGTGGGTTTGGTCAGGTCCCTAGTGAGTCAGTGCACTGTCTCTATTCGTTTATAACCTTGTTCAGGCTGCCCGCTAGTGGCACGGAGCTCCGATTTCGGACTCCCTTCACGACTACACTGGACCGCTATGCGGAAAAGTATAGTACGTTACATTCACTTTTGCATGACCGCTATGAGAATGTGCGATACGTTGTTCCGGACCGAACTAGACCATTCTGATATGTTACGTGTTTTGATTTGTTTCTGTGTGCTGCATTCATGCTAAAAATTGAGAAAGGAAAAAGTGAATTTTGTTATAAAAAGTTTGAAGAATTGAAAGGTTTGAGGAAACCGTTTTGAAAAGTTACAAAGTTTGATAAATTAGCACTTTTGGCAAAAAGCTTATGGAAAATTGATTTCTGCTTATTTTTCAATTTATAAATGTGTTATCCACGAGCTTCTGAGCTCACCCCCCCTTTCATCACCATCTCCAGGTTTCGAGCAGGAGATAGGATGAAAGAATGTGAAGACGTTTGGTCCGATTTTGCATCGTTTGTATTGTTATGTGAATTGAGATTTGGAATATTTTGTAAATGGCTTGAATTGCCGTTAAGTAAGTGATTATGATGTATTTCAGAATGTATGAAGATTATGAATGAATGAATGAGAATATGAAATTATGTATGAATTTGGAAATGAGATTGAGTTATGAGATCAGTAAATTGAATTATAGTTATGAGAATGTTTTAGAATTAGGTTTGCGTTTGTGTGTGCTGAGATCTCGGACGGAGGGTCCGGTTGATTTTGATGATTGTATGATTGATTGGGCTTTTAGAAGTGTATTTTTGAACCATTTGCAGGTTTTGGGTTAGGTCAAAGGCAGTCGTTATGCTGCCGAAATTTCGACAAAATTAGTACGAATGTGAATTTTGGGATTAATATGAATGTATAAGAAAGTGTGTATGGATTGAGAATTTGTTTAAGGATAATTTCCAAGACAAGGGAAATTGTAGGGATTTCGCATAAGTTTGAATAAATATGAGTATAAGAAAAAGAAAAAGAAATTATACCGGATTTGGATAGTCTAGGTTTCCAACGCGACGCTTCTTTTAGATAATTTATGCACGGATGTCGGACATTTGTTATGCTTTTCGATTTGACCTCATTTGTATACTTTGATTGTAAGGTTTGAATTCGATCCGTCTCATTGCGCTTTGATTATGCTGCTCGATTTTACATTTCGATTCCGCATTCGCTTTGCTTCCGCTTTCGCTTTGTTTGTCGTTATTCGTATTCATTTCGCTCTCGCTTCTTTTGCTTTATGATTCGAGTTCGTTTTTGCTATTGGCTTCTGCTATTTGTTTTCGATTCGAAATTTTGATGCGAAATTTCCGTTTCCATTCACCTCGTTATTCGTATCCGTTTTCGCTTTCCGGTTGGGATCCGGTTCCCGAATTGGGTCCTAACAATTTTAATGGCATGGCACTATATAAGAGAGGAGTTGTCATTTTTGAAGGGAAGAGCCCAAAAATTAGAGAAAAATACAAAGAGAGAATGAGAGAAGAGAGGGTTGGCGATGGAGAAGAAGAAGAGAGAAAAGGCGAGAAGAGCTAGGGCTGGATTTTTCAAGGGCTTCAAGGGTGATTTTCAAGTGGGTCAAGAAGGGAAAAACGTGGAGGATGAAGAGAGCTTCATCTTGAGCCAAGCAATGTCGAAAATAGAGAAAGAAAAAGGTACGAGAACCTTGTGAGCTTTGAGATTTTTTTGAGCTTTTGGTTGATTTGGCTTAAGATTGATATGGGTTTGTAAATTATGTAATCAATTTTGAGAATTATGATGGTTATGATATTGGATTTGGATGATTATGGCTTAGGTAATTTTAAATGGGAAGAGAGAGAGAAGTGAAGATCAAATTGAAGCATTGGATAAGCTTATGGCGTGGAAATAAGGTGGGTAATATGTTTGTTTTTCAAATTTTAAGCTATTTGTAAGTTTTGGAAAAATCAAGAAAGTGATCATGTTTCTAAGCTATTGTTTTACAATTGATTTTGGAAAGATTATAAATTGTTAAGTTCATTATTCCCAAATGATTTAAGAAATTCCTCTAATTGTTTTCGGAAAATTTTTATAAATGATTTAAATTGTTCATTCAATGGATTTTGAATGATTTAATAAAGTTAAAATACTCGTTTGAGTTCATTATGTTTAATTGATTGAAATTTTAATATGTGAACTTGTGTGACATGATTTTTAAATGATTTGAAATTGTCTAAAGTATGCATTCTTTGTTTGGAATAATTGAAAATTGTTATGTGAATTATGGTTTGCAAATTGTGAAGTGATGCTAGAAATGCATATATATGTCATGCTCATGAAATCAAGTTTTCAAGAATGTGCCATTTGGGCAAAGTATTTTCAATGCATCAATTACATGTTATGTGGGTTCGACATAGTCCCTCAAGAACCGTCACGTGCACGTCGACCCAAGAAAAGGCTTCTCCCGCCTGCCCGCTAGAGGCACGGAGTTCCTTTTAGGACTCCCTTATGTGTACGACTACACAAGGCCATTTTATGGAATTGTGTAGTCATCATATGTATGGACTTGCCAAACCATTATGATGTGTTATATGATTTGATGTTGTTTGAAATGTGATGCATCAATATCTTTGAAATTGTTCTTGCTTTGTGAAAAGAAAATTTTGAGTTTTACGAGAATAAGAAAGTGAGGTTTTAACTGTGGCAGTTTTGGCATTTGGGTATAAATGTTTTGAAAAGTTGAAGAGTTTGTGAAATAAACACTTGATGAAATATCTACTGTGAAATCCTTTATAAGATGGCAAAGTTTTGAGAAATGGCTTTTGCTTATTTTTCAACTTATAAGCATATTATCCACGAGCTCTCTAGCTCACCCCCCTTTCATCCCCATCTCTAGGTATTCGAGCAAGAGATTGGATGAAAGCATGTCAAGATTTTATGTTCGTTTTGTACAGCGTGTGTTTTTGTATAAAGTAGAGTTTGATATTGATTTTTGTATAGGTCTTGGATATGGCTTAAATTTCCATAAATGTATTACAAGCATTTTATTTCAGGATGTATGAGAATTATGAAATTGTATAGATTTGAGTAAGATGTGTATGATGTATATACATGATGGAGTTATGTATGGCTTGGAACTATAAACCATATGTAGGGCTATGGAATGTGACTTGTGATATTATGAGTATATGATATGATATGATTGGTTTGAGATTGGATTGGATTATGTTTTGTATATTGACTTGAGTATGTTTGTGTTTTGGATTCCGGACGGGTGGTCCGATGACTTTGATAATCGATTGGGATATATATATAGAAGTGTATTCAAGTTATTTGCAGGTTTGGGTTATTGATAGTGCAGCCATTATGCTGCCGGATTTTCATATGGTAGTATATGGATAAGTGAAATTGTGTATGAACTTATGGATTTATTGACATGAGTATGAGATTGTTATGGTAAAGAATAAGAATATGATGAATAAGAAGAATCAAGTAATTTGAGATAAGTATGAGTTTAAGGATAAGTTTCCAAGTATGATAGATGAAAAGCATGCCTAAGAAAGCATGAAAAAAAAATTTATACCGATTTCGGATTGGTTAGTCCAGGGTTTTCAACGCAACAAGTTTTCTATGTTCACGCTTCGGATGTTGGAAATTTGAAATTCAGTTCGAACCCACCATTTGTACGTTATGATTAAGATATTTGTATCAGATGTCAGTTTCGGTTTTTATTAGCTTCGATTCAATCTGTACTTGTTTCGTATTCCTGTTATTCGATAATTTGATTCCGACCATTTATTCAATTTCATTTCTGATTCATGTGTTTGCTTCACTTTGATTCGCTTTATGATCCGATTCATTATTTTTCGTTCCATTTCGGATTTGATTTAAGAGTGATCATGTTCAGTTTAAGCAGTGGGGTTACAAGTGTTAAGTTTGATTTGCGTTAAGTTTATACAGTTGGGTTCCGAAAACGGGATCCAGCAGATAGTATACAGAGTATGTTTCATGGGTTGGCAAAGAAGGTTGATGCTCAACACCGTATGCTGAAGAAGATTTTTAAGAAGTTAGGTTGTAGGCATGATGATTCTTCATCATGATGTGTATTGCCTTTCGCCTCGACCAACATTTTCTCTTATGTTTTCAGTATGTGTGGTGCTTTTTGTGTTTGTTGGATTGCTATGTTATGACTATTGCATTTAATTGTGTTTGTTGTTTTGTTTGTTTATAAACTGCCTTGCGACTATTTTTTTTCCATTGGTTTTTGATTATGACAAAAAGGGGGAGTAATATTGGAAATTGACAATTGGTATCCTTTAGTCACAATCACTTAAATTAAGGGGGAGACTATTTGAGACTATCTTGATTTCAACCTATGTTTATACACTTAATTCTTACAAGATTATTAACTGCATTGGTTTATTAATTAAGGGGGAGACAAACTAATCATTGAGACAAGGGATAAAAAACCTTGATCAAGTTTCTTGTTTTTCAATTTCTTTTCAATTTCTAAATATTTTGTCATTATTAAAAAGGGGGAGATTGTTGGACCAATGGTGGTTGACAAATTAAATCCCTTTATGTTTTGATAATAATAAAATATCTAGAATTAGTTAAGAAATTATTTCAGGTATTTTGGGATTATTATTCAATTAAAGATTTGTGCAAATCAAGATGAGCAAGTGATTAATCATTGAAGAATCAAGATGGAAGTTTCCTTATAAGTGCAAGAGACATTAATAATGAAGATTATAGAAGATTTGGTTGGATATTACCGTTGAAGCCAACATAAGTCGACTAGAACATCATAAGTCGACTTATATATGAAGATCTGTCAGGCTGAGAACAACACAAGTCGACTAGTACATCATAAGTCGACTTATACATCAAATTGAGAACAACACAAGTCGACTAATAGACTACAAGTTGACTTATCGAAGGCCACAAGTTGACTTACACTGCATAAGTCGACTTATAGAAGAGCGGAGATGAAATTTTACGAAAAACGTTGTGACAAGTCGACTTACACACCACGACAAGTCGACTTATGAGTATAGCGAAATGAAGTCAATTAGTCACATATGGAAAGGAGGATATTAAGGAACGGTCATAACAATTAGACAACGGCTAGAATGGGTTCCCAACGTCTATTTTCTTCTAAATATAAGCGTGGATGATCAAGGAAGATAGTACTAAAGTTCTATAAGCAAAAGACTCCATTATTGCTCCATATTTTGCTCTCAATTGCTCTTATCTTGTCACACCATTGTATTGAGCTTTGTTCTTCAATCTTTATCTTATTTCTCTTACAATTTGAGTGACTAGTGAAAGGTCACGTGTGAGGTAGGATTTGTGCTGGAAAACAAATCGGTTGTAAAGGTTGCTTGAGTCAGAAATCAAGTGGTATTGTAAGAAGTTCACACTCAACTAAAAAGTGTGCAATAAAGTGGTTGGCAAAATCCTAAGTGGGAGCTTAGGTAGAGGACGTAGGTCTTAGCACCGAACCTCTATAAAAACAGTGTTTGCTCTTCTTCCCTGCTCTTTACATTTAAATTTGTTTAAATTGTTTTTGTGTGAATTAACTTTTGATTTTATTGTAGAATTTTATAAAAAGCTTTAAAGATCTATTCAACCTCCCTTCTAGATCGTTTACAATATGCTCTATTAATCTCAATTTTCTCTTAGGTCTTGTTTAATTAAGAGACGCTGTTTAATTAAACCTAGCCACCAAGTAACCTATGATACAATCCCTAGATTCAATTTGACAGCCATATTATGAAGAGGAAAACAGGTCAATATAGGCAGTAACCTCACATGTTTGGGTTATCTAACCTAAGTTACGTTGTTCCTAATGATTCAAGATCATTAGTGGCTACTAACGAACATTAAATATAATGATTACGAGTTATATTCAAAATCCTAACAATAGGTTCGTAATAGAATAATCCAAATAATGTGTCAAGATTATCTTTACAAAACCCAATTCAATCAACAAAAATAATAATAATAGTCCGAAAAGAAAGATTAAACATTAACAAAATGAGATAAGCTTAACCATGATGTGGGCATTGATTTTACGTTCAAATAAGTGTCAGGATGGTAGCTTTCCATCTTATCCATTAATCTCTAAGAATAACCTACATAGCCTCCATTCTATTTCAAAAATGAAAAATAATTGATGAAGAATGGCTGCTGTCCACTGCTCCTTTGGTTGCTCACTTCTAGCCAACTTATTCCCATTTTTTGTCTCGTTTTTACTCTCTATTTTTTCTCCATCCCTCACACACATCCTAGGTTGAAAATGCTACATCCCGTTACTTGAGGGGAGGTTTAAATAGTTAATATGAAAGATTACTGAGAGATTAGAAAACACATTTCATGCTCATGTATAGTATGATATACACATTCATGTAAATAGTGAACTTTTGGCATTTGAAAATAATTGTACATGCATTCATGGATAATTTTGGGTATAATTGAATTGTGATGTGAGATTATTAAGAATTGTGAATTTGTTGTATTAAAAATTTAATTGGTGAGTGTTTTTGTTAATTTTAAATCTTGGTGAATTTTAGGAATAATTTCTGAAATTGTTGGATTTTATTGTATTAGAAAAAATGCCACTTGGCAAATAAATTGATGTATGGAAAATAGAAATGAGTGTAATGATATTGAAGAAATTTGTGAGGAGATGACTTGGAAAACTTTGGAGATGATTGAAATGAAAGGATGAGAGTTAGGGAATTAGTTCAATAAGAACTAGCTAGTTAGGAAATTACCTAAGAGCTTAAGAAGTGGACAAGTGGACAAGTTTTAAGTTAAATTTTCTTAACCTTGAAAGACCAAGTACTGTACTCTTGTCCTCGTCTCCTTCTTTGTAGTCTTTTCCTTCAAGTTTCCTCTTTCACACAAAGTTTTTCATCAAACCTTTACTAAAACCATACCTTGTCTTATTTGTTTATTTCCACTTCAACTTTGCTGTTTTCTTTCATTAACCTTAAGAAAAACCGAAGCTTGCCAACTTTTACAAGGTGCACGTGAGTTGCATGAAGTTTAGGAATTCTTGAGATTTTACAGATTTTGGAGCAATATCAAGTAAGTATTGTGTAAATCCTTTAGAGTTGTGATTTTATGAAACAAAAATGGTGATTTATTTGTCATTGCATGATCATGAAGAAAAATGGTTATTTTTTATAAACACCATAGGTTTAAGATATGAAAATTCTTGATGTGTGACTTCGAATATTTGATGATCTAGATGTCTTAAGATAGTGTAGAAATGATTTATAAGTTGAAAGATCATAGGAAACATGTATAATTAAGTGTAGAAAAATTTGGAGAGAAGAACAAGTAAATGCTCTTTTTATGGTTATGTATTCACTTTATATGTGTGTTTATAGTGTTTTTGGAGATGAATAAAAGAATGTACTTAGAGTTAAAGAATAGTTGTATGATTGTAACATCCCACCCCCACTGGGAAGGGTAAAATAGTAATTTGGAAAGGCCCGAGAGTGTTTAGTATTGGGTTGCAATATTTATGCATACCATTACACGTGAATAGTGGAATTGCACATGAACTTGACTGTACATGCATTCATGACATTTCCCGGTATTTGTGCCTAAATGGAATGTGGTTGTGAATTACGTGGTAATGGTATTTGAAAATTTATTTGGAGTGAGTCTTTGTGTGCTTTATATTTTAAGAGAATTTTAGGAAATTTTCTGAAATTTTTCGGAAAAATTTTCGGACCAAAAAAACCGCCAAGTGGCGAACCAGTTGATTTTCGATATGGAAAATTTCTGTCCAATGGCATTGGGTACATGATTTTGGGATTGAAATTAGGGCCATTGGAATTGAATGGGTCAAAGATTCATTTCATTAGGGTTTAATTTTATTAAAAGCTTGTCTCTATTCTTATTTTGTCCTTTCCTTCTAAATGGACAAGTGTCCTAGTGACACATCTCCACCTTATTTAATGTTGGCTTGCTTCCTTTCTCGGTTTTCTATGTTGAAAGAATGAAAAGTTCAAGTTTGCTTGCTTATTTCTTCATCCATCCGAAAATCTCTTCTTCTTTTTCCTCTTCCTTGCTTTTCTTCACATATTTTAGCTTCAATTGTTGTTCTCCTTCAACCTTAAGATCACATGCATACAAGTTTAAGCTTCCTACCTTCTTATCATGGTGGTTGTCCTGCATGGTGTGGAGGAATAGAGGAGTTAGTGCAATAAGTTGAAAGATTAAAGAGCTGAAAACTTGATTAGGTAAGTTTTTGTTTTAAGCTTTGGTTGTTCATTTAATGAATGAAGTGGTAGTTAGATGCATTAAATGGGAATTATTGTGCATGAATTATGATGTATTGTGAATTAATTGCATAGAGCATGGCTTGATTGTTTGGGTACAAATTCATGATTGTTGATGATGAGTGAAGGAGATTGGTTTTAGCTTGGTTTTGACTTGATTTTTGGAAGGTGAGATTAATGGAAATTGAAGGAAAACTAATTTTGCGTATGCTGCCATTTCTAAGGCGAGATGCTTAGGTGAAGGTCTTGATGACCTATTGGCTGAATCCTTGTCTCTAGTGGATGTTTATTGATGTGTAATTGGCATTGGAAGTGATAGAATATAAGTTTAGGAGCAAAGCTGGAAAATGCAAATTGATCATGGTTTCACGTTTTTACCATAACTAATTGTGTGGTTAAGCAAATGAGGTGAGGTTTGTGCTAAATTAAACTTTAGATGTTTGGCTTCAATCTCTTGTGAAATAAGTGTTGCCTAATTGTAACTTGAAGAGGTTGAATTTCTGCCTTGAAGGTGAATTATACTGGCTGTGTGAACAATATCCGAATTAGATGACCTGAAACTTTGATGATTTTTCTAGATTGATTTAGGAGGACTTGGTGAAAATAGTCTTAATGAAAGTTGAAGCCTATCTTGTTAGCTTTCCATTGCCACTGATTTTGCAATTTTTCGATATGTATGTTGGGAGTTATGAATTGTTGACTATTGACTGGTTATGTGCATTTTGGTGAAACCTAGCCATAAGTGTGAGTTTGTGAGTACTGTGATTGGAAGCAAATTTAGAGATTTCTGTGATTTGAATTGGCTCAAGTGATCTTTTGGAAAGTTGTATAGGAAGCAATTATCTTGAAAACGAGATATACTACACTATTTTTGGATATCAGAAATGGGAGTTATGAATTTTCAAAGATTGAACTTAAGTTAGGTCATTGACTAGTGATCAGAGCAGCCACTTGCATGACAGTTTTGAGTTTGTTAGAGATTAAATTGGTTGTTAAGCCCTTCATGAGAAGTGTATTATTCTGTTTGATCTTTTCATGGGTATAAAGTATGCAATTTTTTGACATTTTTGCAAGGAGTTATGCTTTTTAGCAAATTGCTGTTCAGTTTAGGTGGTTTCAGTGGGCAAAATCATTCATTGAATTGTTTGACCTACTTAGCAATTGAATTTGATTTCATGTTTTCATGAAAGTTGTAGGTCACATTCTTATCTTTCATTTGGCATAAATCTTGTAATTTTTAGCAAAGGGAATGAGAAGTTATGGATTTTATAAAATGTTGCACTATTTTGACAAAATGTTGCACTGTTTTGAGGGGCATTGTGAAGGCAGTAACTTTAAGTGTATTTTTAACACCCTTAGAGATGAAATTAGTTTTTGTGTCCTGCGTGAAACTTGTAGAGCTCTCCTTTCTCTATAAAATAGATACCAAGTTTGTCCAATTTGGAGCTCGGAGCAAGGAGTTATGAATTGTGAAAGTTGGGATATCGGAGGACGTTTGTTCCATATCTGCCATTGTAGTGGCATAAGTCGACTTGCATCCTCAGATAAGTCGACTAGGACATACACAGTAGCATAAGTCAACTAGGATTCTCAGGCAAGTCGACTAGGATCATATATTTTTCTTCTTTTGCTTATAACTTTTCCTTCCAACGTCCGATTGACCTGATTCTTGAGGCATCGGATTCATGAAACATTGAATTTCATTTTATGAGAAATTGGGAATTTTTGGACGGGAAATTGACGTGGGTCCAAGTAATGGTTCTTTGGTAATTGTTTTATTTGTTTTTGGACCTATAGAGGTCCGAATTGAGTAATTTCGGTGCCGTTAGATTTCTAAATTTTAGATGGAATGTTTGTGATGGAAATTTTGGATTAAGGCCAGGAATATCATGAACATGCATTGTAAACATTTTAAATCACTACATGTGCATTTGTAAATATTTCTGATTTGGACAATTGGTAATGTTTATATACTATAACTATTATAGAGGCACATTTGGAGCGTCGATCCACTGACGTTACTGAGACTTCCAGGTATTAGCTCGAAAGTACAGGTGAGTAACCTAGATGGTTCTTTCAATTATTATATATCTAATGTGGGGAATAATGGTGGGATTGTATGCAATTTTTTGACATTTTTGCAAGGAGTTATGCTTTTTAGCAAATTGTTGTTCAGTTCAGGTGGTTTCAGTGGGCAGAATCATTCATTGAATTGTTTGACCTACTTAGCAATTGAATTTGATTTCATATTGTTCATGAAAGTTGTAGGTCACATTCTTATCTTTCATTTGGCATAAATCTTGTAATTGTTAGAAAAGGGAATGAGAAGTTATGGATTTTATAAAATGTTGCACTGTTTTGAGGGACATTGCGAAGGCAGTAACTTTGAGTGTATTTTTAACACCCTTAGAGGTGAAATTAGTTTTTGTGTCCTTCATGTAGAGCTCTCTTTCCTCTATAAAATAAACACCAAGTTTGTCCAATTTGGAGCTTGGAGCAAGGAGTTATGAATTGTGAAAGTTGGGATATCGGATGACGTTTGTTCCATATCTGCCATTGTAGTGGCATAAGTCGACTTGCATCCTCAGATAAGTCGACTAGGACATACACAGTAGCATAAGTCGACTAGGATTCTCAGGCAAGTCGACTAGGATCATATATTTTCCTTCTTTTGCTTATAACTTTTCCGTCCGACGTCCGATTGACCTGATTCTTGAGGCATCGGATTCGTGAAATATTGAATTTCATTTTATGAGAAATTGGGAATTTTTGGACAAAAAATTGACGTGGGTCTGAGTAATAGTTCTTTGGTCACTATTTTATTTATTTTTGGACCTATAGAGGTCCGAATTGAGTAATTTCGGTGCCGTTAGATTTCTAAATTTTAGATGGAATGTTTGTGATGGAAATTTTGGATTAAGGCCGGGCATATCATGAGCATGCATTGTACACATTTTAAATTGCTACATGTTCATTCGTAAATATTTCTGATTTGGACAATTGGTAATGTTTATATACTATAACTGGTATAGAGGCACATTTGAAGCGTCGATCTACTGACGTTATTAAGACTTCCAGGTATTAGCTCGGAAGTACAGGTGAGTAACCTAGATGGTTCTTTCAATTATTATATGTCTAATGTGGGGAATAATGATGGGATTAGTGGTTGCGGTTGTTTATGACTGGGTTCCGGACACAGATGGTCCGATGAATTGGGAGATTTGACATAGAAGTGTCCTTTATGTGCTGATTGTCAAATTGCTTGCTATTACTGTGCTTCATTGCGTTGCCACTCTTGTGATGATCGCTTTTATATTGATCGTGGTATATTGGGCATATGCATTTCATACACAAATGCATGAACGGATAATAACATTGTGACCGAGTCGCCATCGACATCAAAAAGAGCCTCGAGCTTGAAGGGAGATAGTGCATACCCAGAGGGCTCTCCTACTCCCAAGACGCGTCTACTGTCTAATGTTTACTGTTTAAGCGCTCGGTCAAAAGTGTCACATATGCATTGCATCCATAGTTGATTGAATACTGTAAATGGGAACAAGGCAAGAGTGCCTTCTACAATTATGAATTTCTTTTGTATAATGATATGGTACTTCTGACTTTGTTATTGTGAACTGAATTGTGAATTGCTTATGTGATGGATGAATTGGGCCAACCATCGATGATGGTTCCTCACTGAGTTCGCAAAACTCACCCAAAATTTGCAATCATTTTTTTCAGGCCTTGAAGAGTACCCCGTTAGACAAACGGGAGTATGCCTATTATATACCAGTCGAAAATAGAGGTCGAGATCAATTCACGTCTGCATTAGTGACATTCAATTCTTGTAAATATGTATATTTCTGCAATTTCTGTAAAATAGTGCTTGTAGTTCAGTGGGCCCCAAGTGGCTATTGACATTCTTTTGATTGTGAAGTAAGTACTGAAAATATTTATGATTAAAGTTTGGCCCAATGTGATTATGGATTTTTGTTCATTCGATGGCTAAATGCTGTGACTGTATTATGATGACCTAAAATGTTTTTTTTTTAAAATTATACTGAATGTTTGACGGTATTCAAATACTCTAGCATACCACTCTCTTGAGACACTGACTCGGATATCACCCACGATATCGGGTTCGGGTCTTGCGGGAGTGGAGTGCTACATATGTGGTATCAGAGCCCAGAAGTACGATTGTACATGGCATTCTGAAATTTGTGTTAAGTTACATCATTTTGGTCATGTCAAAGCAGATGGTAGAAACTGATCCCTAGTTGAGTCGCATGAGCATGTATAGAATGTTTAAGTTGACATAAATAGGGCAAAAAGTGATGGTATATCGTAACGGAAGGTTGTATATGTGTAGAAATGAGAAATTGTACATGATTTGATATGTCAGATAACGATATGAGCCAATGAAGGTGTATGGGCCATTAGGAATGGGGAAGGAACAATGGTAATGTGATTGTAAACCCTTGAAGATGATATGAATGTAAATACATGGGTATGGGCTACTTCAGGAAAGAAGTGATATCAAACCAAATACTGAGACATAAAGTGTATAAAGCGAGTTGAATGAAAACAAAATTTTCTATAATCTGAAGAGGTCAAAGTTGCACATGAGAGGAATATCGGTTAAAGTGATAAAAGTATGAAGTGATGCTAAATATGCCTATACGAGATTAAAAGTTCAGGCTAACTAGGTATTTACGATTCTGAATTGTGATTTTATATGCATAGAGACATGATGAAAGTCTCGAGGGCTAAATTGAGTACATGGTTTAGAATTTCTATCATAATGATTGTTTTGAGAATTTGGAAACATTAGGCATACCGAGACATTTCGGAACTGTACGGATTAATCCAATTCGAAGATAAGAAGAATATATGTGGAAAGAATGAGACTAAAATGTACAAGCTTAGTTACAGGAATAAATTTTTCTTTATGACCATGAAAGGTTCGATTCGGATACGAAATGAATGTTGTATACTTGTGTAATTGAGACCAAAATTTTAGGATGCCCAAGTCTCCATGTGTCTGAACTGATTCTGGATGATAAAGTGTGGATAATTGGCAATGAGAAAAAGTATATGGTTTGACAAGGTAGATAGAAATTCACTATATGGTGTTGGTGTGTACCTTAGAGCATAATGATATTGATCTTGGACTATAATGTTTGTAGCGACCCGAACTTTGCGTACCGGGTGAGTTTCCCGCGCACCTTAAGAGGCCCGCGACCACTACCGGGGTGGATTTTCCCTCGGTATTGTCTTCTTTGGTACTTGGATGAGTCACCACTCGAACCCACTTTAAGTGCACGCCTCTTACCATTGAGCAATGGTAAGAGGCGTGCACTTAAAGTGCAACAAAACCTTGAGGTCTTGGGTTCGAGTGGTGACTCATCCAAGTACCAAAGAGGACAATACTGAGGGGAAATCCACCTCGGTAACAATCGCGGGCCTCTTGAGGTGCGCGGGAAACCCACCCGGTACTGAAAGTTTGGGTCGCTACATAAAAAAGGCGCCTTTTTTATGTAGAGCCCAGCCTCTACTACCATCACTCCAGGTATTGTCCTCTTTGGCATTTGCGTGAGTCATGACTCGAACACAAGACCTCAAGGTTTTGTTGCACTTTAAGTGCACGCCTCTTACCATTGAGCCAATTGGCTCAATGGTAAGAGGCGTGCACTTAAAGTGCAACAAAACCTTGAGGTCTTATGTTCGAGTCGTGACTGGCTCAATGGTAAGAGGCGTGCACTTAAAGTGCAACAAAACCTTGAGGTCTTGTGTTCGAGTCGTGACTCATCCAAGTACCAAAGAGGACAATACCGAGGGGAAATCCACCCCGATCGCAGGCCTCTTGAGATGCGCGGGAAACCCACCCGGTACGCAAAGTTCGAGTCGCTACATAAAAAAGGCGCCTTTTTAATGTAGAGACCGGCCTCTACTGCCATCACTCCAGGTATTGTCCTCTTTGGCACTTGCGTGAGTCACGACTCGAACACAAGACCTCAAGGTTTTGTTGCACTTTAAGTGCGCCTCTTACCATTGAGCCAATTGGCTCAATGGTAGAAGGGCTCAATGGTAAGAGGCGTGCACTTAAAGTGCAACAAAACCTCGAGGTCTTGTGTTGAGTCGTGACTCACGCAAGTTCCAAAGAGGACAATACCGAGGATGGCGGTAGAGGCCGGCTCTACATTAAAAGGAACCTTTTATGAAACCCGACCTCACCGCCATCACTCCGGTATTGTCCTCTTTGGAACTTGCGTGAGTCACGACTCGAACACAAGACCTCAAGGTTTTTTTGCACTTTAAGTGCACGCCTCTTACCATTGAGCCATTGCAACAAAACCTTGAGGTCTTGTGTTCGAGTCGTGACTCACGCAAGTGCCAAAGAGGACAATACCTGGAGTGATGGCGGTAGAGGCCGGGCTCTACAATGTTCTACCTCAGAATCTATAAAAAAAAGAAAAAAGGAATAGATATAAATGATTTTACAAGTGAGGATAAGTAATAAGTGGTGTGTAGTACCAAGATTATAGAAATACACCTAAGTTTGGCTTTGTAATTATACACGCGATTAAGGAAGAAATACTGAATCAACAGAAGAGGAGTGAATGCGCTTATAATGCCATATGAAATGATGTTGTTTTCGAAGAGGTAAATGCTGGGAAATTGAAATAGAATCACTGGTAAGATATGTGTTTCCATGAGAAAGAAAGTACGGGGCATGATGATGGCCTACACAAAATATGATTTTGTGATGATCATACGGGAAACCCCCATTCATGGACAGGAACAGGGATAGAAATGTTATCTAGAAACAATTGGAATGTATATAGCATTAGTGCATGTTCTTACTTGGAAACTTGACGTGAATGCAATTAGGCGAGATGTAAAGATTTTGGAAGGTATATACATTACCTAATACCTTATGGCGAGGGTGTTTTGACCTTCTTCGTCATGATATGTCTTGATCTTATCGAAACCCTAGGAAATCTTATTGAGATCCTATGCAATGTGGAAGCTAATTTTTGCGAAGTGCTACAACTGATTAATAAGAAAATATAGGAACTGGAATCATGAACAATATGGAGGGAAAATGAAAAATGACCAATGAAGGAACAAACCCAAATGACCAAATAGTGAGTTAAAATTGAATATTGGAGTTGCATTCGATGCAAAGAGTCATGCATAAGAGTCAGAAGGGGCTATTGAGAGTGTATACAGTTTGTTGATATAACGTATCCCACTATATAAGTGGATTTTTGAATTTGAGAGAAAATTTGGTTCATTTGCTAATTAAAGAGATGAATTATGGGCAGAAGGACCCCATGTTGTAGAGTAACGTGATTTCAGTTACATGATAGCAATTAGTGATTATGATCATAGACCGTATTCCGATTGTGCTTTAGAAATGTAAGATGAGATTTTGACTAATTGTGATATCATATGTAAGTCGCATCAGTGAGGAGATCCCAACAAATATTTGAGGAATTTATGACCTCCGTATTGATGATACTGTTTTGAATTGGAGATTTTATAGGAAATATATCACGTTTCCTATTAGTGATTTCAATACGATTGTTTGCAACACTATAAAGTGATTCGTGTACTGAGGACAATTTTTGTCTCGAGAGCTTAAGTCATCTATTCAAAAACTTGAAATGTGGTATACTAGTAGTTGGTTCGAAAACGTGGAGACACCGATAAGAGTAATATCAATTGTTATTTGAGATTGGAGATTTCCATACAATGATGTTTTATAGCTGGGACTAAAAGTATAAGAAAGTGATTTCATATGCATTGAGACGACTAGAGTCCCATACGCTGATTACTGAATGCATGGAGTAGAACTTGTTACTGTAAGCGATCTAGAAGGGGCAGTTGAATAGATCTTTAAAATTCTTTGAAAATTTCTACAATAAAATCAGAAGTTAATTCACACAATAGTAATTTAAACAAATTTAAATACAAAGAGTAGGGAAGAAGATCAAACACTGTTTTTTATAGAGGTTCGGTGCTAAGACCTACGTCCTCTACCTAAGCTCCCACTTAGGATTTTGCAAACCACTTTATTACACACTTTATAGTTCAGTGTGAACTCTTACAATCCCGCTTGATTTCCGGCTCAAGCTACCTTTACACTTGATTTGTCTTCCGGAACAAATCTTACCAATACCGCTGATTTCGACTCAAGCAACCTTCTGATGATTTGTCTTCCGCACAAATCCTACCAACAATACTTGATTTCCGGCTCAAGCTACCTCACATGTGACCTTTCACTAGTCACTCAATTTGTAAAAGAAATAGGATAAAGATCTAAGAACAAATGCTCAATACAAATGTAAACAAAGTAAGAATAATGATGAGCAATTTGGAGCAAGATAAGAGTATTTTGGCTTGTAGAACTTGTGTATACTCTTCTTCCATCATCCTCTATTTATACTTGAAGAAATATAGCTGTTGGGACTTATTCTAGCCGTTGCTAGATTGAAATGACCGTTCCTTAATAATCTCCCTTCCATTTTTGGCTAATTGGACCGTTGGAGCTGAATCTGTGCATCCATAAGTCGACTTGTCGAATGAATAAGTCGACTTGTTTCAACCATTTACATAAAATTGTAACTCCGCTCTCCAATAAGTCGACTTGTTCTGTATAAGTCGACTTGTTGTCTTCGATAACTCGACTTGTGTGCTATAAGTCGACTTGTCTTAATACATCTTCATATATAAGTCCACTTGTACTGCTCTAGTTAACTTGTTATATTCAGACCTTGATGTAAGTCGACTTGTATTACCAAATCCTTTATAATCCTTAAGCTTTATGCCATTTTTACTTAGAAGATAACTCCCAACTTGATTCCTCATTGATTAGACCCTTGCTCATCTTGATTTGCTCAATCCTTTCATTGAATAATACCTGAAATAATTTCTTAACTATTTCTAGATATTTTATTATTATCAAAACATAAAGAGATTTAATTTGTCAACCACCATTGGTCCAACAATCTCCCCCTTTTTGATAATGACAAAATATTTAGAAATTGACAAGAAAATTGAAAGACATAAAATTTGATCAAGGTTTCCCTTGTCTTGATTGGTTCGGTTAACTCCCCCTTAATTCATAAATCAATGATTAGAATAGAATTCAATAAAATTGCAAACCAATGAAATGTTCACTCCCCCTTAATCAAATAGCAATTTCAATCTTATTCCCCCTTTTTGTCATAATCAAAAATTAATTAGAAAAACAAATGAAGATTAATGAAATGTAACACTAAACATAACATCAAACACAAATGATATTCATTAAAAGAAAATGTCAACCCAACAAACATATAAAACACAGAAAACAACATAAAGCAAACAAACATAAGTCGACTTGCTGATGGTCCAGACATAAAAGTGTGTCCAAAACTCCGAATAATTCACTTAAATCAGCCCAAGTAAGCAACACGATGAATGTATCTTCGGATGTGATTGCACAAATGCCTCAAATTTTGACCATTTGATATATGAATATAGCCAAACATAAATTCAACCAAATGAATTTAAATCAAACATGTCTAATCTTAATTTAATGTTCACAAACACATCTTCCTTAAGAGGTTTAGTAAAAATGTCAGCCAATTGATCATTAGTTGATACATGCTTCAAGCAAATGTCACCTATTAAACAATGATCGCGGATAAAATGATGTCTAATTTCTATATGCTTTGTTCTACTATGCAATATAGGATTTTTACTCAAACAAATTGCACTGGTATTATCACAATAAATAGGAATATTTTTAACCACAATACCATAATCAAGCAATTGATGTTTAATCCAAAGAACTTGGGCACAAGCACTCCCAGCTGCTACATATTTAGATTCAGCAGTGAAAATGGCTACACTAACTTGCTTTTTACTAGCCCAAGATATCAAAGATGATCCTAAGAAATGGCACAAGCCACTAGTGCTTTTCCTATCAATTCTACAACCACCATGATCAGCATCACTGTAAGCATACAAATCAAATGAATCACAACTAGGATACCATAAATCATGATTAATAGTTCTACTCAAATATCTAAAAATTCTTTTACAAGCACTCAAATGAGAAATCTTAGGACAAGATTGAAATCTAGCTTCAAAGACATGTGGCAAACATTATATCAGGTCTAGAAGCAGTTAAATACAAAAGAGAGCCGATCATACCTCTATAAAGTTTTTGATCAACGTCTTCTTCATTTTCATGTTTTTCCAAGACCAGATTTGTCGCCATTGGTGTTGCTGCTACTTTGCATCCATCCATTTTAAACTTCTTAAGAAGTTCCTTGGTATACCGATTGGTGGATGAAAATGCCATTTTGTGTTGCTTGATTTGCAATCCAAGAAAAACTTGAGTTCTCCCATCATACTCATTTCAAACTCACCTTGCATTAAATCACTAAATTCTTTGCACAAAATTCATTAGTGGCACCAAACACAATGTCATCAACATAAATTTGACAAATAAGCATATCATTACCAACATGTTTAATAAACAAAGTATTATCTATCTTACCACGAACATATCCATGTTGAGTTAGAAAAGTACTTAACCTCTCATACCATGCTCTAGGTGCTTGCTTTAGTCCATAAAGTGCCTTCTTGAGTTTGTAGACGTAATCTGGATGCTCATGATCTTCAAATCCCGGCGGTTGTTTGACATAGACTTCCTCTTGAATATACCCATTTAGAAATGCGCTCTTGACGTCCATTTGATTTAATTTGATCCTTTTATGAGACGCGAATGCACATAGTAGCCTAATTGCTTCCAAACGAGCCACATGAGCATATGTCTCATTGTAATCAAGGCCTTCTTCTTGATAAAATCCTTGAGCCACTAGCCTTGATTTATTTTTAACCGCTTCACCATTCTCATCATACTTTATCCGATTTACCCATTTGACTCCAATGATGGTCTTGTTCTCTGGTGGAGCTACCAAATCCCAAACATCATTTCTCTTGAACTGATTAAGCTCCTCTTGCATAGCTAAAAGCCAGTTTTCATCTTTAAGTGCTTCTTATATATTCTTGGGTTCTACCAACGAAATGAAAGCTGAATTACTCATATTCTCATAGATATTTCTCCTAGTTCTTACACCAATATTTAAATCTCCAATGACTTGCTCCATAGGATGATTCTTTGCTTTTGCCCATGATTTAATGTCGGTACATGTTTTCTTCGTCTAGCTTCAATTCCTCAATCTTGGATTCAATTTCTTCAACTTTATTACCGAACTTCCTGCATCATCATCAAAACAAACCTTTCTCGGGGGTGAAATTATTTCATCAAATTTGACATGAATACTTTCTTCAACACATTTAGTCCTATTATTATAAACTCTAAAAGCCTTACTAGTTTGAGAATAACCAATAAACACACCAATATCGGATTTAGAGTCGAATTTTCCTAAATTGCTCTTTCCATTATTATGAATAAAAACTTTACAACCAAAAGGATGAAAATAAGAGATATTAGGTTTCTTACCTTTCCATAGCTCGTAAGGTGTCTTATTTTTGTCTCTTCGTAAGTACACCCGGTTGATGACGTAGCAAGCGGTGTTGACTGCCTCTACCCAAAATGATTTAGGAAGATTGTACTCATTTAGCATAGTCCTGCTCATTTCTTCAAGTGAGCGATTTTTCCTTTCTACTACACCATTTTGTTGCGGAGTCCTTGGTGTCGAGAAATTATGTTCCATTCCGTATTTGTCACAAAGACTTTCGAAAGGTTCACATTCGAATTCTCCTCCATGATCGGTTCTAATTGCAACGATAGACAAAATTTTCTCATTTTGAACCAATCTACACCACTTGGTAAATTCATTAACGGCATCATTTTTATTCGCAAGAAATCTTACCCAAGTAAATCTAGAGAAATCATCTACAATCACAAGTACATATAATTTTCCACTAAGACTAGCATGCCTAGAAGGTCCAATCAAATCCATATGCACAAGTTCAAGAATTCTAGATGTGCAAATTTCTTTCTTTGGTTTGAAAGATTCTCTAACATGTTTGCCTTTCAAACAGGACTCACACAAATGATCTTTAACAAATTTAATCTTAGGCAAACCTCTTACAATGTCATTCTTTGAGAGCTTAGAAATTAAAGGCAATGGTGCATGTCCTAATTTTCTATGCCATAAAATGCATTTTCTTCTAGTGTCACCAGCATTTTCATTGAATGAAGTATCATCATGCAAATCAACAATGTATGTGTTCCCATGTCTCAAACCAATAAAGGCAACATGATCATCCTTCTTAACTAGGCAATGTGATGATTCAAATGATACAATATAATTCATATCACAAAGTTGAGACACACTTAGCAGGTTATGTTTCAACCCATCAACTAGCAAAACATTGTCAATGGTTGGCAAAGGTTCCTTACCCACTTTACCAATTCCAATGACCTTACCTTTGTTGTTGTCTCCGAAGGTGACATAACCTTGATTTTTTGGTTTGATTTCCGCAAAAAGGTTCTTGTCCCCACTCATTTGTCTCGAACATCCGCTGTCGATGTACCAAGTGCTTGACGACCTTTCATCCCTTGCTTGTACCTACAATATCAACGTTCTTTCTTCTTATAGGTACCCAAGCTATTTTGGGTCCATATTGGTTAGCCATATAAACCACATTAGGTGGTGTTGTGCCTTTAATAACCCAAATTTTCTTAATCTTAACACATCTTCTAGTACTATTGCAGGCAATTTCTATGTGACCATCTTTCAAACATCTAGCACATTGAGCAACTTTTCCATCCTTGGTAAATTTGGAAATTAAAGAACAATATTTATTATAAGGATCATATCCCAAACCATGTTTAGAAATAGAATATCTTTGTAAAGACAACATCTCTTCAAACTTTGCATTTCCACCAGCAAATTTTCCAACCACATAAGAAAATTCCTTTCTAAGTCTATCAAGCTCACAAATAAGATTTTCCTTTTCAACAAGACATGTAGAATGATCTTCCTTAGGACTATCTAAATCATCAATAGTCTCATGTAAGGCACTATTTTCAGCAACTAATTCTCTTATTTTCTTTCTCAATTTCTTGTTGATTTCAATAGCTTCTTCAAAATCAATTTGTAAAGCGTTAAAAGAATCTATAAGATCTTGATCAATGAAATGTACCTCATCTTCATCATCACTTGTTGAGAAGCTATTTGCCATAAGTGCTAGGTTGTTTTCATCATTGCTTTGAAATGCTTCCTCATCATCACTCCACGTGGCTATAAGGCTAGCTTTCTTTTTCCCTTTGTCATTTTTCTGGAGATTTGAATTTGAGGATGAGCTTTTCTTTTCGTCATAACCCTTGGATCTTATTTCCATGGCAAATTTCTTCCTTTCTCCATTTCTTCCACCATTTAATTCCTTCCTCCGATTTTTGAGAAGTCCCTTGAACTTCCTTAAATTTCTAGCGTACACAGCTATTTCTTCGTCTTCCTCATCTTCATCTATTTCCTCATCACTTTCATCAACAAAAGAAGTGTTAGCTTTAAAAGCAATTGATTTTTGTGACTTACCTCTACCTCCTCTTGATTTGAGAATGATCTCATAGTTGATGAGTGATCCCACCAAGGCATTGAATTCCAAGTGATTAAGATCCTTGGACTCCATAATAGCGGTGACTTGTGAATCTCATTCTTTCGGTAGAGAGCGAAGAATCTTCTTCACCTTCTCACTATCCGTCATGTGCTTTCCAAGATTTCCTAATTCATTGATAATTTCTGCAAAACGATCAAGCATATTGGAAATAGACTCACCTTCTTTCATGACAAACATTTCATAGTCATGGAGAAGCATGTTAATCTTTATTTTCCGGACTTGGTTGGTTCCTTCATGGGTGATGCGTAGTCTTTCCCACATTTCTTTGGCGCTGGTATACGAGTTAACTCGGTTTCTTTCCTCAACTGTGAGAGCGCAATAGATTAGCTTCATCGCTTTAAGCGTTGATGTAGGCTTGCCTCCGATCATTGTCATCGTATTCCAAATCGCTTTTAACTCACCATTTTCTTTTAACGGTGGTTGTGGACCAAGATAATTATCTTCCAATATTCTACTCCCTCGCTAATGATGTGGTACTTCATATGATTTTTTCAAGAAGAATAATTAGTACCATTAAATAAAGGAGGGCGATTATTAGTATTACCTTCTTCCGCTAGGTTGTTGTGTGCCATCCCAGATATTCGCTCTCGATACCAATTGTGTTTATCTAGAAGGGGTTGAATAGATCTTTAAAATTCTTTGAAAATTTCTACAATAAAATCAGAAGTTAATTCACACAATAGTAATTTAAACAAATTTAAATACAAAGAGTAGGGAAGAAGATCAAACACTGTTTTTATAGAGGTTCGGTGCTAAGACCTACGTCCTCTACCTAAGCTCCCACTTAGGAATTTGCAAACCACTTTATTACACACTTTATAGTTTAGTGTGAACTCTTACAATCCCGATTGATTTTTGGCTCAAGCTACCTTTACATTTGATTTGTCTTCCGGCACAAATCTTACCAATACCGCTTGATTTCCGACTCAAGCAACCTTTACAGATGATTTGTCTTCCGGCACAAATCCTACCAACAATACTTAATTTTCGGCTTAAGCTACCTCACACGTGACCTTTCACTAGTCACTCAATTTGTAAAAGAAATAGGATAAAGATCTAAGAACAAGTTCTCAATACAAATGTAAACAAAGTAAGAATAATGATGAGCAATTTGGAGCAAGATAAGAGTATTTTGGCTTGTAGAACTTGTGTATACTCTTCTTCCATCATCCTCTATTTATACTTGAAGAAATATAACTGTTGGGACTTATTCTAGCCGTTGCTAGATTGAAATGACCGTTCTTTAATAATCTCCCTTCCATTTTTGGCTAATTGGACCGTTGGAGCTGAATCTGTGCATCCATAAGTTGACTTATCGAATGAATAAGTCAACTTGTTTCAACCATTTACGTAAAATTGTAACTCCGCTCTCCAATAAGTCGACTTGTTCTGTATAAGTCGACTTGTTGTCTTCGATAACTCGACTTGTGTGCTATAAGTCGACTTGTCTTAATACATCTTCATATATAAGTCGACTTGTACTGCTCTAGTTAACTTGTTATATTCAGACCTTGATGTAAGTCGACTTGTATTACCAAATCCTTTATAATCCTTAAGCTTTATGCCATTTTTACTTAGAAGATAACTCCTAACTTGATTCCTCATTGATTAGACCCTTGCTCATCTTGATTTGCTCAGTCCTTTCATTGAATAATACCTGAAATAATTTCTTAACTATTTCTAGATATTTTATTATTATCAAAACATAAAGGGATTTAATTTGTCAACCACCATTGGTCCAACAGTTACAGTAGTGATTACTTCGTTAGTTGGGGACATGATAGATGTAGGGGAATTCATTATAGAGGTTGACAGAACTGAATCTTCGATTGAGACAATGAATAGAGGTATAGAAAGATGTTGACTAAGCAAATGAGTACTTCCCGTAAAGCTAGTGTTGTACATCGGTGTATTGAACATAAAATCCGATAATGGTATAAAACAAATTGTGATATTTAGGTCACCATTACTACTGCATTAAAGAGCACAAGAAGTCGAGTTGAAGTTTGGGCAAACTGAAGTACTTTTAAAAGTTGAGTTTAAGCTTAGTCTCACAACGAAAAGTTGAGCAAGACCCCAAATTGGTGATTCATAAATTTTGGCTCTCCCTGTGACGCTGACAATGAATTCGGATTCTGAAGATTGAATACGGAAATGTGACTGTGTGATTAAAATACAGAGGACGTTGCCTTGACTAAAATAGTCAAGAACCGTATTAAATCGAAAGTCTTAATGGGAGGCGAACATGTGATTAGTTTGCAATCAGTTATGTATCAAGGAACTGACAAAGCCTAAATCGAGGAGTTAGAACTTGTAAATTTTATCAGGGACTTTAATTGAAAATAGACCCAATTTGTGACTAAATGATATGATAAAGGAGGATTAAACACTGTTAGTAGAAACATAAGAAACAATCGAAGCTCTATGGTCTAGTAAGAGTACGCCGAAAGAGCAATTGTTGATAAAGAATGTAGAATTGAGTGACTACACATTTGAGTTGCTAGTAGTCTTAATTATTAGAGACAAATGTACATATTATATTTTTGAGGTCTTAGGAACATGGGATTAAGTTATCATGTAAATGACTACAGATACAATAAGCATTAATTTGGTGACACCATTAGAATTTTCTATGAGGCTTTGGATGACAAAAAGAGTCGTTCACCATTTCGTTGCAATAGAGAGAGAACCTAGAAAAATGATTACTGTTAGTGAGTGAAATGAGTATAGACTCAAACTGAAGTGACTTATGAAAGCTGAATGGGTTGGATGAGGTGGAACCAGATCGGATAGATGAAATATAGTAAAATGAATATACGAATTGAGTGCGTGAACACTACAGAATAGGGAATTGGCAAAGGAGAGATGAATCTGAAATAAGAGTCAATGAGATATGAAGGACAAATGAGTTAGAGATGAAGTATTTTGTAAGTATCACTGGAAAAAGGTATCAATGAAGCTATATGAATTGGTCTGTATGTTACTGGTGAAAGAGGTATTGGATTTATAATACGTGATAAGTGAATAAGTGCGGAAAGAACGATCTGATCCTTAGCATACGAAATAAAGTTAGTGTCTACTCTGAAATAGTCAAGTGAGATAGTTAAGAAAGTGTGATGGGATTGAGAGACCTATCGGATTCATTCAATAAGGTTTTATGAAAGAAACCGCTCGTTTCCTTAACCAAATATTAATTTCGAGGACGAAATTTTTATTAGGAGGGGGGAGTTGTAACATCCCACCCCCACTGGGAAGGGTAAAATAGTAATTTAGAAAGGGCCGAGAGTGTTTAGTATTGGGTTGCAATATTTATGCATACCATTACACGTGAATAGTGGAATTGCACATGAACTTGACTGTACATGCATTCATGACATTTCCCGGTATTTGTGCCTAAATGGAATGTGGTTGTGAACTATGTGGTAATGGTATTTGAAAAATTATTTGGAGTGACTCTTTGTGTGTTTTATATTTTAAGGGAATTTTAGGAAATTTTCTGGAATTTTTTGAGAAAATTTTCGGATCGAAAAAACCGCCAAGTGGCGAACCAATTGATTTTCGATATGGAAAATTTCTGTCCAATGACATTGGGTACATGATTTTGGGATTGAAATTAGGGCCATTGAAATTGAATAGGTCAAAGATTGATTTCATTAGGGTTTAATTTTATTAAAAGTTTGTCTCTATTCTTATTTTGTCCTTTCCTTCTAAATGGACAAGTGTCCTAGTGACACATCTCCACCTTATTTAATGTTGGCGTGCTTCCTTTCTCGGTTTTCTATGTTGAAAGAATGAAAAGTTCAAGTTTGCTTGCTTATTTCTTCATCCATCCGAAAATCTCTTCTCCTTTTTCCTCTTCCTTGCTTTTCTTCACATATTTTAGCTTCAATTGTTGTTCTCCTTCAACCTTAAGATCACATGCATACAAGTTTAAGCTTCCTACCTTCTTATCATGGTGGTTGTCTTGCATGGTGTGGAGGAATAGAGGAGTTAGTGCAATAAGTTGAAAGATTGAAGAGCTGAAAACTTGATTAGGTAAGTTTTTGTTTTAAGCTTTGGTTGTTCATTTAATGAATGAAGTGGTAGTTAGATGCATTAAATGGGAATTATTGTGTATGAATTATGATGTATTGTGCATTAATTTCATAGAGCATGGCTTGATTGTTTGGGTACAAATTCATGATTGTTGATGATGAGTAAAGGAGATTGGTTTTAGCTTGGTTTTGACTTGATTTTTGGAAGGTGAGATTAATGGAAATTGAAGGAAAACTAATTTTGCGTATGCTGCCATTTCTAAGGCTAGATGCTTAGGTGAAGGTCTTGATGACCTATTGGCTGAATCCTTGTCTCGAGTGGATGTTTATTGATGTGTAATTGGCATTGGAAGTGATAGAATATAAGTTTAGGAGCAAAGCTGGAAAATGCAAATTGATCATGGTTTCATGTTTTTGCCATAACTAATTGTGTGGTTAAGCAAATGAGGTGAGGTTTATGCTAAATTAAACTTTAGATGTTTGGCTTCAATCTCTTGTGAAATAAGTGTTGCCTAATTGTAACTTGAAGAGGTTGAATTTCTTCCTTGAAGGTGAACTATACTGGCTGTGTGAACAGTATCCGAATTAGATGACCTGAAACTTTGATGATTTTTCTAGATTGATTTAGGAGGACTTGGTGAAAATGGTCTTAATGAAAGTTGAAGCCTATCTTGTTAGTTTTCCATTGCCACTGATTTTGCAATTTTTCGATATGTATGTTGGGAGTTATGAATTGTTGACTATTGACTGGTTATGTGCATTTTGGTGAAACCTAGCCATAAGTGTGGGTTTGTGAGTATTGTGATTGGAAGCAAATTTAGAGATTTCTGTGATTTGAATTGACTCAAGTGATCTTTTGGAAAGTTGTAGAGGAAGCAATTATCTTGAAAATGAGATATACTACACTATTTTTGGATATCAGAAATGGGAGTTATGAATTTTCAAAGATTGGACTTAAGTTAGGTCATTGACTAGTGATCAGGGCAGCCACTTGTATAACAGTTTTGAGTTTGTTAGAGATGAAATTGGTTATTAAGCCCTTCATGAGAAGTGTATTATTCTGTTTGATCTTTTCATGGGTATAAAGTATGCAATTTTTTGACATTTGTGCAAGGAGTTATGCTTTTTAGCAAATTGCTGTTCAGTTTAGGTGGTTTTAGTGGGCAAAATCATTCATTGAATTGTTTGACCTATTTATCAATTGAATTTGATTTCATGTTGTTCATGAAAGTTGTTTGTCACATTCTTATCTTTCATTTGGCATAAATCTTGTAATTGTTAGCCAAGGGAATGAGAAGTTATGGATTTTTTAAAATGTTGCACTGTTTTGAGGGGCATTGTGAAGGCAGTAACTTTGAGTGTATTTTTAACACCCTTAGAGGTGAAATTAGTTTTTGTGTCCTGCATAAAACTTGTAGAGCTCTCATTTCTCTATAAAATAGATACCAAGTTTGTCCAATTTGGAGCTCAGAGCAAGGAGTTATGAATTGTGAAAGTTGGGATATCGGAGGACGTTTGTTCCATATCTGCCATTGTAGTGGCATAAGTCGACTTGCATCCTCAGATAAGTCGACTAGGACATACACAGTAACATAAGTCGACTAGGATTCTCAGGCAAGTTAACTAGGATCATATATTTTTCTTCTTTTGCTTATAACTTTTCCGTCCGACGTCCGATTGACCTGATTCTTGAGGCATCGGATTCATGAAACATTGAATTTCATTTTATGAGAAATTAGGTCTAAGTAATGGTTCTTTGGTCACTGTTTTATTTGTTTTTGGACCTATAGAGGTCCGAATTGATTAATTTCGGTGCCGTTAGATTTCTAAATTTTAGATGGAATGTTTGTGATGGAAATTTTGGATTAAGGCTGGGAATATCATGAACATGCATTGTACACATTTTAAATCACTGCATGTGCATTCGTAAATATTTCTGATTTGGACAATTGGTAATGTTTATATACTATAACTGTTATAGAGGCACATTTGGAGCGTCGATCCACCGACGTTCTTGAGACTTCGTGTATTAGCTCGGAGTGCAGTGAGTAACCTAGATGGTTCTTTCAATTATTATATGTCTAATGTGGGGAATAATGGTGGGATTAGTGGTTGTGGTTGTTTATCACTGGGTTCCGGACACGGATGGTCCGATGAATTGGGAGATTTGAAATAGAAGTGTCCTTTATGTGTTGATTGTCAAATTTCTTGCTATTACTGTGCTTCATTGCGTTGCTTCTACTGTGACAGACTGTTTTATATTGACTGTGATATTAGGCATATACGTTTCATACACAAATGCATGAACGGATAATAACAGTTGTGACCAGAGTCACCACTGATACTGAAAAAGAGCCTCGAGCTCGAAGGGAGATAGTGCATACCAGAGGGCTCTCCTACTCCCAAGACGCGTCTACTATCTACTGTTTACTGTTTAAGCGCTCGGTCAAAACACTGAAATAAAATGAGAAAGTGTCACATATGCATTGCATCCATAGTTGATTGAATACTGTAAATGGGAACAAGGCAAGAGTGCCTTCTACAATTGTGAATTTCTTTTGTATAATGCTATGGTACTTCTGACTTTGTTATTGTGAACTGAACTGTGAATTGCTTGTGTGATGCATGAATTGGGCGAACCATCGATGATGGTTCCTCACTGAGTTCGCAAAACTCACCCAAAATTTGCAATCATTTTTTTCAAGCCTTGAAGAGTACCCCGTTAGACAAACAGGAGTATGCCTATTACATACCAGTCAAAAATAAAGGTCGAGATCAGTTCACTTCTGCATTAGTGGCATTCAATTCTTGTAAAAATGTATATTTCCGCAATTTTTGTAAAATAGTGCTTGTAGTTCAGTGGGCCCCAAGTGGCTATTGACATTCTTTTGATTGTGAAGTAAGTACTGAAAATGTTTATAATTAAAGTTGGGCCCAATGTGATTATGGATTTTTGTTCATTCGATAGCTAAATACTGTGACTGTATTATGATGACCTAAAATGTTTTTTTAAAAAATTTATACTTAATGTTTGACGATATTCAAATACTCTAGCATACCACTCTTGTGAGGCACGGACTCGGATATCACCCAAGATATTGGGTTCAGGTCTTGCGGGAGTGGGGTGCTACAATGATGATGGTTGGAGATGAGAAAGATTGTTTAAGATGAAAGTTGAGAAGAAAAATAGAGAATTTATAGAAAAGTTAAAGTGCAGAGAATGGTGAAATGTAGAACATGAAGAACATGCATGACTGATATTTTGTTTTTGATGATTTTGAGAATTTTAAGTAAACTTGCATATTTACTTGTACTGTGAATGTGTTATGAATGAGTTAAATGGAAATGGAGTAAAAAGAGTAGAAATGAATTTGAAGTGTCAGATTTGGTGAAATAAGATAAGTTAGAGAAGTTGGTTTAGAATAAAAGAAAGAAAAGAGAAAAAGGGGTAAAAATGTGGTTTGAAATTTTCATGATTAATTCTATGAAGATTTTGACAAAAAATTTTTCATGAAAGTTGTAGATCTTTCTTTTAGCTTTTTAATGATATAAAGTTTGAAATTTGTGGATCTCTATATTGAAAGTTATGGAGGTTAGAAGCGAGGGAGTGTGACTGGAAAGTCGCGATCGCGCTACAGCCAACTCGCGATCATGCTTATACACGATTTCGACTTTTGAGGTTAGAGGCTGACAAAACATCCTTCAATCTTTTGAATATATATCCTTTTTTCGACCTCCAAATGGCATGATACTTGAACCATTAGACTCGTAACAAACTAATCTACTTCTACACAAAATATCTTAGCCGTCTAAAATGATTTTGGAGAGATTGAGTGAAAAACGTGGGATGTGTCTGGTTGAGTGAGCATAGGCGTGACTTTTCTTCCTCACACCCATGAATTTTTTTCCTCACACCCGTGAGTCACTCACACCCATAACTTTTCTTCCTCACACTTATGAGTGTTTATTGCTGGACCACGGTTTTAATTGTCATATCATGACACTATACTCTCAAATAGTTTGTGCACCTAAAAGCACCTTGCAAACTGAATAGTCTTGCTTTTTTTGACCATAACTTCTTCTCTAGACCTAAAAATAACTTTATTCTTGAACCAATAGGTTCCTAACACATTATTATAGCTCTCCTAAAAAATTGGTAGCATTATGAATTGATTTGGAAAAGATTGATTGAAGAAAAGTGAGGGAATCTGTTGGAATAGTATGAACTGGTATGATTTCATTGAACATGCTTGGGTATTTCAGTTACATATTATTCTGTAGTCATCTAAATGTGATTATTTTTCATTTGGAGTAAACTAAAGACATAGGGATACAGATTGTTTGAACAAATCGAATTCTAATTCAGTATCTAAGACTTTCAATTTCTGGATAGAAGTTGATTATAGTGTACTGTTTCAAAATAAGAACAACCTGAGAATGTTTGGAGTATAACTTTCAGATTTCTAAACCAAATTAAATGATTTTGGTGTCATTTGAAACTTAAGAGATAGGAGAGCACTTTTCTAGAAGAGAGTATTATCAAATTACTTCATTTTCATTGTCTAAATGATCAAGAATAGTGGACCTGAAATTTAGTTTTTGGAAAAATCTGAAAGTGATTCAATGACTTATGAATTATGATTTTAATGGTTTTATTAAGGTATAAACCCAAGTATAAATTATACTTAGGTGAGTTTTGAGATAGGATTGATTATGTAATGAGGATAATAGAAAAATACCCAGGATTGTCATGAACATGCATTGTACATATTTTGTTACATACATGTACATTATTAAACACTTATAATTGTACAAATTGTGATATATGTGTATGTTATTTGATATAGAGGAGCAACTGGAACGTCAACCTCCAGACGTTGTCGGAACTTCCAAGCATTAGCTTCGGGAGTGACCTGTGAGTAACCTAGACGGTCTCACCCAATTACTTGTTTGCTTTATATTTTGTTTGAATTATTGAATGAATGTGAATTGATTGTGTTGATTTCGGACAATGAAGGTTCGATGATTCTGCTGTTTGAATGAGTTATTGAAGTGCTCCTTGTATGTGAATGTGATGAAATAAATGTTGCTTAACAATTCTATTGAATGCTGGAATAAGGTCCGAAGATAAATGTGATCTGAATGTGAATGTTTAATCATGTGATTAACTGAGAATATGTTATATGAAACATTCAATACATGAATGTATATATGATAAAGGAAGTTGTGACTAGAGTCAATAGGATGGAAATGGAGGGCCGCCTCCAAGATGTCATTCATCACCATTTTTCTTAGGTTTTATGTGGCGCCCTCTTAACTTAGGGTACATATCGGAACACCCTGAGAACATTCCAGTACATAACCTATAATAATGGCGCACTACGTTCAATCACAACATTCACATAACATGACATCATCTATCTTTATTCTCTTATAAACATCATAAGGAAAATCACAATATTTTAAAACCTAATTTCCTCATTTCATTGCATAGAAACTGAATGTCTACAATATGTCTTTCAACATTTATACTTATGCAACATCATATCCTAATATAAAAATGTGCTACATGAAAGAGGAAATATACAAAATCTATCTAATCTGTCCATATCTAGCTGACCGACCTGAGAATTTTTCTTCCCTTTCCCAAAATTACAAGTCTACACTGCTTGTAGCGTCCCTCAATAGCTAATAACGTCTCTCGGTCATAAAAAATCAACGTTGCAATTTTGATGATTTTTGTGAACTCAATAAGGTAACCATCATCAATGGTTCACTCAATTCATGGGTCACATCAATACACTAACATATTATTCACTTCTTTTTACATATTCATAGAATATCACATTTCACTTTCAAAACAATCATCATAATCCTTTCATTCATATACAACACACATATGAAGTATAAATGCAATGCACGTAAGACTCACTTTCATTTATTATTGTTGTCATGACAGAGTGGTTCCTTAAGTATAATATTAGATCGAATTGATCATACAGATAATTGTCAAAGCCCATAAAAAATTAATGGACATAGTCATCCTCTCGTTTCTTGCCCCTTTAAAAGCCAAGGTTATAAGTACACCTTCCACAACAGCATAACAAAGGTTGCATATAATAACTAGCGACCGTCTGTTCATCTTGAGTGTACTTGGACAAGTTCGACCTTAGTTGTTGAACACGAGGACCATTGTCAATAAAAAATCTTTGTTTTTGATCCTCCTATAACTCTTTCAAATCATCATAGTAAGTGATGGTTGAATATAGGGTCAGTTTAACAGACTAAAAATTCTAGCCTACAAGCATTGAATTAACGCTTCACCACTCTTTGATATCCGTTGCATCTTCAATCATTAAGCCAAACCTTAGAAATTCAGTTAAAGAACTTACTAGCCTTTTTTTTTTCCTATATTCGTAGTTATTGAAAGTTCATAAAAAAGAATAAGTCAAAAAGCCAAAAGTGAGTTTACCAAAACATGCGGATAAAATATAAGCTTGGAAGTAAGATATAGCACTTTAGCTTCAATTACAAACCACTTTGATTGATTTAGTGCTTAATTTGATTTTATAACTTGTACTATATGCAATTGTATCTGATACAAGAGAAAAACTTGAGTGTGCCTAAATGCCCACAAAGAACTGACATTTCTTTTCTTACTGCCTGTGAACAGAGTATCAATAAAGGTTGCCCAGTGCACAAGAGGGTCCTAAATTGTACATAAACAACCTTTTGTATTTTACAAAGAGATTATTTTCGTGATTCTAATCGTAACTTTTCAATAAAAAAGAAGTAACCTTATTAGTTACTCCAAAGACCGTCCTTTGAATAGAACATGAAGTTCAAGGTAAACAAACTTGAGGAAAGAAAACATATAGTAAAAGCATCTCAAATATGGTCTAGAAAAGGATTCATGACATAGGTTTTAGTTTCATCTAGAGTTGTGATATGGTCTTTTGCTACTAAAAGTTGACTATGATGCTTTGAGAGTTTGAGTGATCTTTCTATGTATATACTCAAAAAATTAGATCAAGTATCATTGTCTAATGAAAAATGGTTAAGAAAGAGTACTTGAGAATCTTCCCAACAAAATGTAACTCAATTTACTTCTCTTAGATGGTTGATAACTTGAAATCTTATATTAATGGATCAATAAATACGCATTAGTAATTATTTTAAGATATTCAAAATATTAACAATTACAAGATTAAAATTTAGAGTGAATAGTAATTTCATCCATAATAATAATAGTAGTAGTATAATGCTCATTATTTCTTTTATGATCATGATTTAGTCTTATTAGTTGCCAATTCAAATCATTAGTGCATAAAGAAAATGAATCAATGAATGAATCTGTAATAATAAAAACATTGAAACCTTGTGGAACCGGTACGCTAGTTTTGTAATTTTATCTTCATGCCATTTTTGTTACGTGTGATTTTAATTTGAGATTGCCAATTTAGTACCTTCATTACAATGATAATCACGACCCACTTGTCCTCATAACTTACTTCATATAAGTCATCAGGTCAATCGAATCAAACCCCGCCACGCGAGTCGTATTTTCTATGTCCGCCCACAGCTTATCCTAGCTCCACACTCTCTTCTGTCTCTCTCTCCGGCCTCACATACACACCCAAAAGCGCCATTCATTGCTGTTCCCAAAGATCTGCAGAAAAATAAAATGAAATAATAGCCAAAACTTCTTCATTGCTCCCTCTCCAACGATGACGGACTCCGTTGAACAGCCGTCAACGTCTGCGAGCGAACCAAGTACGCCGGCAAGCCCCTATTCGAGCTCTCTACTGCACCCGCGACGCGAGCCTTTCGAGCACGGGCTCCTCCCAATCCCAAAGCTCATATTTCCCGACCTGACTCAGACCCTCACCCAATTGAAACAAACACTTGCCGGTAGAACTCGAGTCGACTCGGCCACCCTCTCGGAGTCGCTCCAGATCTCCGCCGTGCACGCCAGGCTTGTCCTCGAGACACTCGCTTCGGTTCTCCATTCCGAATCGGATCCGCTAGTAAAAGCTCTTTCCGGCGAGATTGACTCGGTTGGAGCAGATTTTCGTGATCTGATACTTTTTTTGTATATACAGTCTTATAAGAAGCTTTTGCCGAGGTCTCATAAGGACTCTGCCGCCGTGGCCGATGTTTGGCCATCCACGTCAGCTTTCGACGGGTACTTGTCTGCATTATCGCCACTTCAGGTTAGCTTTTTGATCTCTTTCTTGGGTTTGTTTGATTTTGGAAATGTTGGTGCTTTTGTTGTTAATTGTGTAAATTATCATTAATTTCTGCTCCTGGTATTGTTGAATGTCTGAAATTCCTTGTCTTGATGTGTACAATGTGGTAGAATATTGTATGCGCTATTAAATGGAAAAAAGCTAGTTCGTTGTTTCCGGGGTATTGAATGTGGTTTGTTCAGAAATGCAGTTAAGTTTAAATTAGCCTCTTTTCCATAACAAGGTGAGAGGTGTGAATTTGAGAAATTAAGTATAATTAGTTTTGCAGCGGGTTCGGTTGTCTATGAGTGGTTGGGAACTTGGTTTGGATATGTAAGTTGCATATAGGCAATAAATGTTGTATTTGATCATTGTTCTTTTCTTTCCTCAGATTCAACCACTTTTTGCTGTTGGAACAATAACTTATGGGACCTGCCTTCTGAAAATTTCAAACTCCTTTTGTACATTGACTTTTTCTTTGCAAACATTAGCTTCAATGAAAAATTTTCTTCTTTTGCATGGAACATTTAAATGTCTTTGTAATGAACTTTGTGCTGGCTATATTGACGTATGGGTTGTTTTCCCTGTTCCCTATTTAGTTAAGGTGTGCTGAAATTTATTCTACACTTGGCTGCCAATGAATTTGTTGCATCAGTTTTCTTTACCCCGTTTCCCTTGCTTAGGCTTAGCATATGTTGCATGGATGTTTAAATTGTTGCATAGGTATTATTAAAAATTATGTTTCCAGTTTTGCTCACTCTCATCGTGTTGCAGCTTGTACGAAGCAATAGTCGCCGGTTTATGCCATCACATGCTGATGAAGAGGCTCATCAGTTGTCCTATCTACAAAAGCACATTGCTAATATTTTGTCACTTTTGGCAGAGCCAGTGGAAGGAGAAGGAGAAGGAGAAGAGTCCCTGGTTTGTAGAATTACCTTGCTCTTTTCCTCTTATTCTCATTCCTTGCAGTTATTTTTTAGAAAACTAATGTATGACTGTATGAGAATCTGAAGAAAAGGATAATGTTGGTGAATTCAAGGAGTGAACTTTTGTCCTAATTTCTTACTTTTCTTTATGTTATTTCTTTTGAATTATTCTGATAGGACTAGCATGGCAAAGAACTTTCTGGGGAGTAAAAATGAGGGAATTACCTGTGTTGAATGTACTTACATCTTGTTGCCAATATTATGTTGTATTTTCTTAATTAGCTTGTCGGAGGAGGACCTCCTAACTTTTTTCTGTTGGCTAGTTTGTTTGATCTTGTAAGATATGAAAAAACAATTCCATGTTTTACCAAAAGAACTGATATACAATAAGTAGCTTGGGGCGCATCATATGACTTTGTTGCTCAAACTTTGAGCAATATGATGAAAACAATCAGCCGTTTAGGTTTTTGGTTGTCTGTGAGTAGTATTTCCATTATCATCCTGATGTGCCTAATTTTTTCGTGTACCTGGGTTTGTCTCAAGATTTATTGGTAGATGTTTTGCCATTTGATAGAGATATTGAAAAAGGCAAGTTTGGTTTAGTGTCTCTCAAACCCATACATTAGGGTTTTATGTAAAACTAAAAAATAAAGCCGATTTTCCAAACAAGGTTGTACCAATTTACATGGGACCTCAGTAATCTGTAGACGGAATAGGTTTTTTCTTTTACTTTTATGAAAATATCTTTAATATTAATATTTTTACTTGTTTGCTTAAGAAAGGTAAACAGAAATATTCATTCTCATTTAAACTTTTGTGCAAATCAGTGCAAGTTGAAAAGTATAGCATCAGTTGTTAACCTGCTGACACATTGTGACTTCCCAGTTGAAATCTCTGCAATTTAGGTCAATTGTGTTTTAATGAAATATTGAGGTCCTTCTCTGCTAAGTTTAAGCATGAACTTAAACATTAAACTTTTATGTGCCCTGTTTGGTTGACTTGTAATTTTGTTTGTATTGAATTTCTTTAGACTTTTCGAATTATCACTTGAATAAAGTCTGCATGAAAAGTATTTTTATTTTTAAAGGGAACATTGTTTAGAGGAACTTCTTCTGTGTGATTTTATCCTCTTTGATTTTTCGTAACAGATTTTTTTTCCTTCAACATCTCCAACTCATTGGTATTTCCCAGCTTTGCTTAAATTGCTAGCTTAAACAATATTGTTTTAGGTCTTGACAGTTGAAGGATTTGAGCACCTCGGGTTTCTAATTCAATTTGGTGATAAGGGATCTGAAAGTGTTCCTTTAAGTCAATATGCTCCCTTTTTTGCCAATTCTGATCCTGATATGCCTGCCGTTCCTGTTGCTGCTGCACAAGTCCATCACTGGATTTCACAGACTATAACCTCTGCTTTGGAACATGTTAGTGAAAGAATTTCCGCAAAAGAAAATGGCCCACCAAGTACATCTGATCAGGATGTTGCCATGACTGAGGCCTGTGCAAGTTCACTCAAGGCCTCACCAACTCCTCGAGGTTCCAGTTTTATAGAGGGGATCTCGAAAGCATCGTTTGTGAAGCATGCATTGGAGCTTAGAGGTTCCTCTGTAAAGGTCTGTTGTTATGCGAATATAATGTTTTCTTGTGGTTAAATATTCAGTGAGTAGTAATTTTGCAACTTTAAATTGCTTGACAATAACTTGTGTGAAAATCATATTGTGTTGTTGTGGCAGAAAAACGAACTTTATATATATTTTTTCGAATAAAAGTTAAGAAAACGAACTTTATATTGTAAAGTAAAAAAATATTGTCATTAACAAAAAGTTGAAGTTTATAATACCTTGAATTCTGATTCTTAATGGTCCTTTTTTTTTTAGTTGAGCTCCAGCATTTAAACATTATTGACAAGGGAAACCTCCTGATACATAAGACATAAGCTAAACAAGGAGTTCTTTAACTTTACTACTGATAAACAAGGCTTCCACAGTTGAAGACTGCAAGTATTGCTGCTACAGTACTACCATAGTAAAGGAGTAGCAGTAGAACAATTACCGCTATTAACATTCCAGCACCTAATACTGCCAAATAAATGCTTCCAACTGAGACATTCAAGACTTTTTGATCCTCTTATAAACTCTTGTGTTAATTTGAACCAGTCTGGCATTTTTGTTTGGGTTTTATGGTAATATGTCTTCCCCATCAAGTGAACTTTTATGCTTGCTTTGCCTTTTATGCAATGTGTACACTTTTGTACAATTCCAGGTTCTCAACTGTCATGATTCTGTAATCTACATCTTAGCACCTTTGAGATATGCAACTGTCTATGGATGCTCTGATGCTACTATAGTCCTTGGAGCTGTTGGCAAGGTAATTCTGAAATTATGGTTTGTTTTAATTTTTAGCATTTACTCATTATCATAAATTTTAAATGAACTTAGTTGCATGATCCGCTATATGTATTTGGATGATGTTGAGCAGGCAGTAGCATGTTTATCTTGAACTCTTAAAAGTGGATTACAAGAAAAATTCTTGTGTTTGCTGTAGCTGATCAAGCTGCAATAAGATGAAAGACCCCATAATACACATCTATAAAAAATGAGTTCCGGTAGTTAATTTGTGATGAAAAGTCAAAGAATCAGGAAAATGTTAGTGTATTGTGTTCTTGAATACTGTGCATTATCTGGTTCATATTTATGTTGTTGATCACATCCTAACATTTTTTAACAACATAGATTTGAAAGTAATTTCCAAGATATATCTGTATCTGATTGAAGAAGAGTATTTTTGCTCTTTGAATATATGAAATGACTTCTGTTGCAATTACATGAACTGCAATTTGCATTTGATAGTGTGGATTTTCCTTTTTAAGTAGCTCTAAAATTGGACTAGTCAGCTAATATATGAAGCCAAAACAGATCTACCAGCAGCATAACAGAGATGTCAAGAATCTGTGATCTAAAAGAATAACATGAGGCATGATGAGAAACCAACAGCAAATGAAGAGTATTATCATGACCATTAACAGTATTGTATGAGATTATTAGGGCATGTAAACCAAGTATGAGAGAATCCAGCAATAGGAGTCATTTTTAACTATACATACATATATTGATAGCTACTAATACATTTTCACTACAGAGAAACGCAATACACAAGCATTTGTAGTGTTAGCAATTATTTTTCTTGATAACTTATGCCTTGGTTTTGTAAATGTGTCATCTCATTTCTGGATAAATATGAAACATATATGCCTGCCTTAGATTTTGCTGATGTCTTTACAGGCTGTAAAAATTGAACATTGTGAGCGAGTTCATGTTATTGCAGCAGCAAAACGAGTCTGTATCGCCAATTGTCGTGAATGTGTGTTCTTTCTTGGAGTAAACCAGCAACCACTAATTGTTGGTGATAACCATAAGTTGCAGGTTATTTCGTCCCCATTTCATGTGATATGTAATGTGCTGTAGTGCGTTGGTTTCCATTATGTTTGTACTGTTCGATAGCTATAAAATGAAGTTTGAGGGAAATTGTTCTGGGATGCATGTTTTTAATAATCTTATTTCAAAGATAAAGATCTTTGAACTTAAACTTCTTTTTGGAGATTCTTAGCTGCCCTAACGAAATAGACTTTACATCTTTTTTCCGGGGATTCAAGGTAAAAACCCGAAGTTCTGCTTTTTGGGTGGCATATGATGTTTTAGATTGTTGTCAAATTTAGTTGCAGAAGCTTTTTATTTTTAGTCAATAACATGTTAGGTTGATTCTCTTTCGGCTATCTGATCCAATATTATGCCCATAATTTTTCAAAAGTTCATGTCTATCTGAAGATTTGCCTCCACAAGTTTAGTCAAAGCAGTTGTATCTTTACATTTGGAAGGTTTGCACTAAGCCACCATTGTGATTGACTATATGTTTGGTGATATTTGACATTTCAAATCAGGTGGCACCATACAATACTTATTACTCAGAACTGGAGGAACACATGGCAGAAGCTGGCATTGAAGCAACTATCAACAGGTGGAATGAATCCGTGACATTGGGGGTGGTTGATCCACATGATTCATTGTCTCATCCTGCAGGCACATCCGAAGTTCAATCAGAGACTGCAACGTGTCTGGAACCTGAGCACTTCACTAATTTCTTGGTATGCTATGCAGATTAATTTATGCTCATATAGAAAATGCTTTCCAATATCTGTTAATGGAAGCTGAATATTTCTTTTGATTTGATTAACTTTTCTTGTTTTGTCCATTTGATTCTATCTTGCACTCTTGCAATCTGAATCTTGGTATTAGATAATTTCGATTTATTCATAGTGCTGAGCTTTTGTCTGTCCATATCAATATCAGTATTTACTCTCTTTATCATTTTACCTTTATTTTTAGTGGGGTGAATTTTTGGGGTAGGGGGTTAATGGAGTCTTAATGTTTCTAGAACTTCCCTCGTAATGATTTAGGGATCAACTAAGATTTGGTTGTATTTGTTTTTCTCCTGTTACATAGATTCCTAGCTGGTTTGGAGGTGAAACCTGTGGATCTACAAAGGATAACCCATTTCCATTGCCAGACATATACATGGCATCCCAGCGGAGAAATGTATGTGAACTGGTGCTGATTATAAGAAGAGCTGTAGATTTGTTTCTAAGAATTGCTGCATGTAATCATAAAATGTACATTGGTCTGACATTTGAATTGGTGAATCGTTTGCGATGTTTCAGCAAAAGAATTTGGGGGAGTTGAAGCACTTATTGAGGGAAGCACCTCTTGAGGAAAATAGGAAGCGGGAGTTGTCATGTGCGCTTCATCTCTTATTCAAGGACTGGTTATATGGTAATTTTAATGTCAAGCCCTGGCTATTCATTATTTTCACTGTAGTATGCTAGAAATGAAATGCTTTTTGTAGAGAGTACACATTCTTAATTGAGTTTTTAATACCTAAACTATATTTAATCGGCTTGACCATCAGAAACAAAAAATAATCTCTCAAATCCTGCTTAACGTTCTGTACGTGCAGTAGAATATATCAAACAAAGTAAAATTCTTTTGTATTTCCATTTCATTTTCTGATTTTGCAGCTATTCTTGAGGAGCAGCTCCATAGTAATGCTATATGTTTGCTTCAAATTTTCAACCTGCTTTAAGCATCTCCCCTCATAAGAACTTATTTTGAATTGTTGGAGCAAGTTGAAGACCTACTATTATTTCCTTTATGAATACGTCCTGAATAGGAAAGCAAAAAATGTTATTGCTTTCAAATAGTCATGGAGTTTCTTAGGTATATTTGGTAAAAATGGTACGTATTTCATTTGTCTAGGTTTTTTAGAGAACAAAAGTGCTGAAACATTTGCTCTCTAAGTCCAGCATGATGTGTTGAATTGACATTGGCCTCATGGAGAAAGCTTACCTCTGTCAGAAACATGGTAATTATAGATTATACTATATATAGCGGTATGTCATTTTTGGGAGAAATTGACAGTGTTATTGGGAAACTTTGATGGAAAAGCAGCTTGTTTTTGCGAGTGGGATGTCAGGCCTTGAACTGATTAATTTGTTAGGAACTGATTAATTTTTAGGAATCAATCGAGTACATAATACATTCCTCAGATGCTTGTAGCATTCATCTCATGCTTATTCGTGACAGCAGGATTTAATTTAAGCATTTTTGGTCTCCTTTTAATCAATATGTATCAAATTTTAAGACTTATTGTGAGGCTAAATCATAAAACCTGGCCTGATGATGTTTGTCTAAATAGTTGTTGAAGCAACCAAGGTTACAGAAACCATGCATTATTGCAAGGTTTTTCGAATCTACAGTCTACCCTTAGGCATCTTGAGATTCATGAATTTGTCTTAACAACTGTATATCTATGAGTTTACTAATTGGTGTCAGCACATTTTGTGTTTGGAACACAGCTTCAGGGAATATCCGTCAGCTTTACTGCCTGCAAGGTGATTAATGTTGGATGATGAACGCGTGACTCAATTAGTCAGCTCTGGGGTGCTCTTTCCGTACCAATGCCATTGATAGTGGCTTTTTAAAGGCAGATGAGAATCAGCTCGTTGTAGTTTGGGAGCTGGTACGCACGTTTCTTTGTTGACAATGGTGCACATATTACATTGGAAACGCTAATCCCAGTTTAATATTTTTTGAAAGAAAATAACACCTGTAATTTTTGTTCATTTAGGTTCGCAATTTTCTTGCGTTCTTGTTTTTCCCATCTTAGTGTCTCTCGGCTTGTTAACGTTAATCATAAAAGTTCTCTTTTACTTTCTGCCAATTGTTTAGTCGGTTGGTTTCAAGGACTTCTATGTCATTATAGTACAAGTAATTTCTTCCTCATTTCACTGAAGTAAATATGCACACGGGTATTTGCATAAGATCCTGAGAATACGAGGCGATGAGATTGGAAAGAACTAATCAAAAGGCTTGTTGATTTGGCTTGAAACATGAAGGAACACGGTGTGATTTTAATTCTATTAGAATACAAAGTCGCGAAAACAACCTTACATTGAATTTTACGGGAAGTGCAAGGACAGAAAAACTTAGGTTTGAGATTTGCAACTATAGTTCCCAACATTATAAGATCTTCCTGGATGTAGGGATGTCAAAAAGGGCCTGGCTCGGGTTGACAGAGTCACGGGCCGACTATGACTTGACCTGTGGCCTGATTATTATATTAAAAATGATGCTTTTGACGTTTTTCTTAAAAAAATGTATATATGGTGAGTCAAGTATCGACTCATTTCGATCCGTTGAGTTGTGGGTCAGTTAGGAGCAGCTCGAGTTCGGCTCGACCTATTGACATCTCTACTGTATGATTGTGACCCTATAGATAAAAATTTTGAAGGTAAAAGTTACCATTTTCTTATGATAACTTTGAATAAAGAAATTTTTTGATCTTTAAAAATTTCAATCTAATCTAATTCTTAAGCTCATTTTAAATTAATAAAATTGATTTAAATTGTTAATTTGTTATACTTATTTTAATTAATTAATTAATATTATAGTTAATTATTTAATAATAATTGATATGTTAATGATATTTGATTAGTTTGTTTTAAACGAAGTTAATAATTTTTGAAAATAAAATTCAAAATTTTAAAATTAATTAAACTATAAGAAAGTAGCTTATTTTTTACCTGAAATTTTATTTAATAAGAGGGTCAAATTCTTGCCGACATTTGACATTTGGTTCTATAGAAGAAATAAATCTATTCGAAAATACAAGTTATATCCTTTTCATCAACTTGAATGAACTAAAAGTTGAGGCATGTGCACATTACAATTGACTCAAGAAAGCTTTTTTTTTTTTCTATTATCTTCATGTTTTCAACTTTGATTTATACTGAAAATTTAGATTCTAAAACGAAAATTTATTGAGACACCAAAATGAGTAAGGGTAAAAATTGAAGGTTCCAGGATTGTCATAGTTCGTTAAGATTCTGAGGTCCTCGAGTTGTCCCGTTGAAAGACCTATAGCGAGTTAGCAACATGCATTTTCATTTTAACTTACTTCATAGGCATAAACTATAAATTTATTGTTAGTTTCCATTTGAATCAGTCTATCGACTTCAATCCCACGTTGGACTGGATTGCATGAAATAGAATTACAATCACAATATCGAATTATAAGAAGATTTTTAATTACTATATTCTAATTGTTCTTTAAATTTATGCATAGAGGCCCTATCCAGTCTAATCAATTACTATATCTCCTTAAGTCCAAGCTTTTTATTGGTCTTACTAACCTTTGATTTGCAAATGACCTATTTTCTGCAAAGCCAATGATAGGTCCATCTATACCCTTGTATCATGCTTGAAGGTATTCAAATATCTTTTTGAATTAGAAGCAAACTCCAACAAAAGCCAGTTAAACTTATCGCTAAGTGTCATAGAAGAAGTAAAATGGCTTTTAAGAATATCATGTTTCAAAACTACCTAATCTTTTATCGCATATTTAGGTTTACCTGTATCTACAAGGAAATTAAGGTTTATGATTGCTGGAAAAAATTTCATAAAAGACTAAATCATTGGTCCAATAAGGACCTTTTTAATGTAGGGATGTTAATGTTGATTACTTTTTTTCTAAGCTTCCTCCAGATTTAAAGGTTGGTTCACTTAGGTCTCCTTAAAGGGGTTATCAAGACAATAGAAAAGATTATGAGAACTTTCCTAGGGGGTGGTAGAGAGGAAGGAAATTTTTTAGCTAAGTTCAAGTAGAATGATGTGTGTAGGCCCTAGGAAAAGGGATTGTGGATCACCAAGATAAGCATAACAAATAAAATTCTTACTACTAAAAGGCTTTGGAAGCTGTTAGTGACATAGTCTCTGTGTTCATGTTGGGAGTATACTCATATTCTAAAAAATAACAGCATATGGGAGCCAACTACCAATACAAGATCCCTCTAGTTCCTATCTCAAATCCTAAAAGCTAAGGAAATACTATACAACTCCGTTAAATGCAAGATTGGGAACGATAGAAGGAATTTTATGTACTATGACAATTGGGAAAAATATTAGTCCCTTAATCTACTCACAATTTAGAGATCAACTCCTAGAAAAATTCCTTATAAAGGCCAGAGCGGCAATGTGGATACATGAGCATAATTGGGGTAATTTTCCATTTGGATTATTCCAATTTGTACTTAATTATAGCCTCCAAGTTGACTCAGAAGATAGCTACATATGGCTCAGACATCCCTTTGGCGAGTCTACTAACAGATCCTATAAGTAGTTATTCAAGACTAGAGCAATTAGGGTAGACTAGCACCCATATATTTGGCATAAAGCACTCATCCCTAAAACTTCCTTCCCGAAGTGGTTGGCATTATTAAATGGCCTAACCATTAAGGATAGGATCAACTACCTTAACATTTAAGATAGCTATGTCCTCTGCGGATCAGAGAAGAAGACCATTCCATATCTCTTTTATAAATGTCAATAGTAGGAGAAGATAAAAGAACCTATCAATATGAGGAGAAGGCTATTTAGTCTTTCCTCTATAGTGATTTGACTAATAGAGGATCACACCATTTCAATTAAAGATAATAAATTTATTATTTTGAATTGGGGAAAATGCTTGTATAAACTATAAGTTGAAATAAATCACAAAGGCTCCCAAAACAAAGAAAAGACCATAGAAGAATTGCTAAAGGAAATTAAATAGTGGAGTAGATAAACTTACCTACTATAGAAACCCAAAAAACTGACTTCCTCAATTGTTTCCTATATTTGCTACCTCTATTGCAAGGCTTAACAAGGAAAAGGGTTAATCTCCATCAATTGCTCCAAAGAAGGTATGGTCTAATCAAGCCCACTACCCATCGAGAGCTAGCCCTATCGCAACTCTAAGAGAAGACAATGATCACTTCTCTCTGTGCTTTTCCAAAGGCAACTAAGTCTAAAGCATAAATCTTTTGTCTAATTACTAGAATGTGCAGAGTCTATACTGGGTTAATTGTGGCCTTAAATTAACCAACTATTTTCATTATTTACAAGTGTTATAACTTAATCATTTGGGGTTAACTTTGGTCTTACTTAAGCACGAGAATTAGTAAGGAATTATACGATTAGGAAGTTAAGACGGTTAGAGCATAACATGTGCTTTAAAAAACAATGATGTATTAGTAGGAGGTTAGTTAAAAGGTGACCATAATTGGGAGATAGTTGGAGTTAAACATTTATAGGGGAATTGTTTAAGGTAGTTGGATTTGAGAGGGTTGTATAAGAATACCAGAATCATAAACTAGAGACACATATATGTTCACAGATGTTACCTAGATAAAAAATCTTATCATTGTTTCAGCTTTCTTGACACTTCGTACTCATCCTTTACTTAAATACAATTATATGTTTAATTTAAACTTTAAGCCCTGTTGCTCTTTAAAATTAGGCAATTTGGTATCTTAGAATTTCATTCTCTAAGTTTTCCAAAGTCCACATATATTTTTGTTAGAAGTTAGGTGCTTTTTTGGGAGTATTCCTCCCTGACATACTCTATTTCAAGTTGGTTGTAAAAAGTGATCAATAATTTGGCACTCTTGTTAGGACATTTGATGTCGTGTACTAAGAATGGAAAAGAAGTTTTGCCTCCAGCCTTAGAGGAAGAAGTCCCTACTGTAATAGGAAACGAAGGCTTTGTATCTCAAATGATTAAAAATTTGTGGAACACAACATCACCTTTAGCTAAGTCTCCAATTGGTGAGAATTCCAAATCGTCACAACCATCAACAAAAATGATGTATTTATGCAAATGATATTTAGAGTTGAAGTCCAATTCAGCCTTTACAACTAAAGCAATTAAGATGTTGACAGAGAAGATGAGAAAACTTTTTGTTACTTTAGTATAGGTCACTAGGCATAATTCTCCTTCTCTAGTAAGAAAATTTTTGAATGGTTAGAAGGAAAAATTGCACCAAATGTGATGTTTGAAGTTGAAGCTAATGGACTTAATTATGGCTCAAGGGGAAGCTTTTTAGTTGCAAACTATAAACCTATCTCTATTGTTTCTCCTCCATAAATGAGGTTTCAAGCTAATGTGGGAGCTATCAAAGAAGTTATTTGAGAGCTGAATGGGCCTAGTTTGAGACATATTGGCCACTTGGAATTCCATAAGCCTTATCAAAAGCATATTAATCATAATAATCCTTATTTTCACGATTACAAAATTCTTGAATTTGTTGTGCTTTTTGGTGAAGATGCCTAGTCAACTATAAAACACATTGCCAAATTTACTATTCAGTACAATGAATTGGTTAATTATAAAAATTTCAACTATTTTAAGCTTACGTTGTTTCCAAATTCTTTAATGGGTATGTCATTTTCCTAATATGCATTGTTGCCTAGGAATTATATCCTTTTGTGGGCAAAAATGGAAAGAATGTTTCCCACTTAGTTTTTCTAAGTTGAACTTATGGTCAATATAGCCAAATTGTCTTAAGTTACTAAGAAAAATAGTGAGAACATAGACATGCTTACCACAGTTTAGGAAAGTAAGGAGTTGATGTCGAATTACACTCTTGAAGATTGAGTATGTGAAGTTGGAACAAAGAGGTCTCGATATTAAACTCTGAAAAAATAATTTAAGGTATAAAATTACAAGATTTTTATGAGTTGGTAGCAAAAATTTCTAAACATAAAGAGCTTCTTAAGGAGGAAGGACATCAGAGAAAGAGCTTAGTTGGTACTTATTTTATGGAAACAAGTCCATATGATCCAATAGTGGTTAAGGTTAATATCTAGGGTACTTACATTTTCCTTGCTCTAAAATAGAGGTCACTTGAAACCAAAAGAAAAGTATAAGCACCAACTACTCAAATGCAGTACACTTTTGATATTTCCAAAAACATAAGTACTTTTTGATTTCTTATTGCACGAGAAGTTATTACTTTACCGTTAGAACACAAGATTTCTATAATGGAAGAGATTTGAGGGAGTGGCTACTAGAAGTACCATAATACATGGAGTCACCTTATGAATTCATACTGGGGATTCAAGAATGTTATTTAGGATCAAATCAACCAAGGAATTATATTATTTATTGAAGCTAATCAGACCATACTGATAGATAAAGATCCATTTCCACTAGTTGCAACTGTTAATACAGTGGAGTTTGGTTTACAACTCTTCTTGGATGTTAAGAGGAAGCTAAAGATGATAGAGGATTGTTTAGGGCTAGTCATAAGTTTAAATACTGATATTTTTGTTCTTAATTATAGTTTGAATGCTAAATTTAAGAAAAAGAATCGGTGGATTCCTATAATCTAGTAGAAAGTAGAGATTATAAGATGGAATCATAAGACAAATCACTCAAATTTTTAAGCAAAGGCCTATTGCTCAAATTTCAAGCTTTTGGTAAATATTTGGGGAAGAAATTGGAGCCTTTACTTGAGAAGAGCGAATGTAAAATATCGATGTTGGCCATAGTCTAGGAATTTTAGAGAAAGTAGCTCTAAAGAAATAAGTTGACAATATGGCTCAATATTATACTAACCAAAATGATGGAAATATTGGGCAAAGATGATATAGATTTGATCCTAACAAAAGTGTTTTTTGCTACATTTACTAAGGACACAACTAAGGTATAGGTAAATCTCGTTGCAAATGTCACAGTAGGGAAATTCTTTATTAGTGGATTTCTTCGTTGTAAACACATATGCAAGTTATCAAGTTTTGTTGGGAGAGATTGGATTCATTCCAATTTTTGTATTCCTTTATTTCTTTATTAACTTTTGCTTCTGTGGAAAGGTATTGAGGTGAAAATTGCTTGGGCAATTCTCAACCTTTCCATTCTAAAGTAGATGCTTTAGAGGTAAAATAATATGATGATCAAGTGAGGCCCATTTAGATTTAAATTTTAACTCATGGAGAGTGTTTAAAGAACAAGGATAAAGAAAAGATAAGGTCAGATTTATAACTGTTATTAAAAGCAACCACCATCATGCTTGTTAATAGGTCGATGAATGTTTCTGTTATTGAGGAATATGATAATAAGACTTCAGAAAAGAGAAACTATGGTACCTATGACCATAGAAGTCAAAATTCAAATGTTGCAAATTATGAGAATTCAAAAGAGCTAAAAGGATATGAGAATGTTGAGTTAGTTTTTTAGGAGAAAGAATTTTTTATAGAGGATGAGCGTATATTGAAAGATTTGGAAAATAATCTTGTAAAAATTGATGAATTCGGAAGTTAGAATCAAGAATCACCCGAAGAAATAAATTTGAGTAGATATTGAAATGCTTGGATTAAGTATAAAGTTGGTAGAAAACAATCTTCCTATAAAGCTTAAGTTTTGTCTTTACCGTCAACGTCCTAGGTGTTGGTCCAAAGAAGTTAAGTTAAAAATCAAAGAAGAGATTGAAAAGTTGTCTATGGCTAGTTTTATTAGACCAACCAGATAAACCAAATGGTTAATATTGCACATGTAGTGAAGAAAAATGGAAATTTAAGAGTCTATGTTGACTTTAGATATTTGAATGCTACCATTTCCAAAGATATTTATATGATGGCGAACATTGATTCTTTAATTGATGCAACAACTAAACATTCATTGCCTTTTTAAGGATTTCTTTTCTAATTGCAATTAAATTTTTATAGCTATGGATGATATCCATAAAACAACTTTTATATGTCCCGAATCAGTAGGAGCATTTGAATAGATTGTGATGTCTTTTGGGTTAAAGAATGAAGGATTTACTTATCAAAGGGCTATAAATGCTATCTTTCATGATCTATTAGCTTGTACTTTAGAAGTTTATATAAATGATATTGTTGTTAAGTCTAAAAGGAGTATAGACCATAAAAAATTTAAGGGAAGCTTTTTAAACGATGAGAATACGTAAATTGAAGTTAAATCCTTTGAAGTGAGCCTTTGGAGTAAAAACAAGATCATTTTTAGGTTTCTTAGTCCATCAAAGAGGGATTGAATTAGAAAATTAAGATAAAGGTGTTTTTTGAAGCAAAGCCACCTCAAAATAAGATAGAACTCTAAAGGTTTTCAGGCTGAGTAAATTGTGTCAAAAGGTTCATTGCTAATCTGGTCGACCAAATAAAAGAATTCTTGGATCTCTTTAATTTGAAAAATTATAAAGGATTCTATTGGGAAGAAAGGCATTAATTGGCATTTCATAAGATCAAAGAATACTTGATTAAACCCCTATTTTTGATGCTACCTCAAAAGGGAATACCTTTAAAGTTATATATTTCTACTGCAGAGTAATCTTTTGAGTGCTAACTAGCCTAAAACAAAGAGGTAGGTTAAGATGTTAGCCCCAATTTTTTTTTTAAAATTAAGCATGATTAGATTAATTGAGTAAGTTATGTTAGCATTAATTAAGTTGACATTAATTAATATGTGATAGCATTAAAGAGTTAAGTAATAAGTTAGGTAAGAGTCAATAACATTTAATATGTTAGTTGGTTAGTTAGGTTAAGATTAAATGCAATGGGCTTGTATGGGCCTAAGCAAGTTGTAGTAGGAAAGAAAAGAGAAATAAAATGGGCTTAAAACATACATGGGCTTAAGTAGTTAAGGAAGAAATAAGAAGGAAGGAAGAAAGGAAAGAAGAGGAATGAGTTGGGCTTAAGTTAATGGGCTTAAGTGACTTGAATACGGAGTATAAAATGTAACACCCCACTCCCGAGTGACTCGAACCCGATATCGTTGGTGACATCCGAGTCCGTGCCCCGCGAGGGTGGCGTACTACATCAGTCGGTCGGTAAAACTCGGTATACTTTTTTTTGAACCATTCATTCCACGTTAGCGCGACAAAAATAGTAGACAGTAGAAAACCTTTGCAGAGATACAATCATTTAATAATATTTTACAAGAACCAAAAGTACAATTACAAATCATTTTACAACAATTGCGGATTACAAAATTAGGAAACACTAATGCAGACGCGAACTGATCCCGACCTCTATCTCAACTTGCACCCAGGCATACTCCCATGTCAAACGGGGTACTCTTCTAGTCTTGAAAAATAGATTGCAATTTTGGATGAGTTTGCGAACTCAATGAGAAACCATCATCGATGGTTTTCCCAATTCATGCATCAATTAACAATCTATAGTAATCAGGCAGTTTCAGTAATACAATAGTGTACAGTCATAGTAGACATATGTCACAGTCACAAAATACAGTCAATCACAACAATCACAGTAGTCATACAGTTATTCAGTTCAGTCTGTGTGCGATGCACATGTGATGCTTTCCAGTTTAGTTCAGTGTTGTGGACCGAGTGCTTTACAAGAATCGATGGCGATGGGGAGTGGATTTCTCCCTTGAGCTCAAGCTCGATATCGATATCGATGGTGCCGAGGTCACAACCGTTATTATCAATTCATGTAGTGATGTATGCGATGCATATACCAAGATTCACATCATTTACCGATCGATCCACAAGAATAATATTCATCACAAGATACACAAGGCACAATAATCCTCGTAGGGCAATCAAGTCACAATAAACACGATGCACAATAATCCCGTAGGCAATCAAGTCACAGTAAACACAGTGCACAATAATCCCCGTAGGGCAATCAAGTCACAGTAAACACATAGATTGAGATAACCAACTAGGTTACTCACCTATTACTTCTGAGCTATTATCGGGAAGTCACTGCTACGTCGGTCGATCGACGCTCCAGTTGTGTCTCTATAAGAGCAGAGCACAAAACGATCAATAAAAATCCAATCCGAATTCGTTAAGGATACACATGTAGGTGTATAATGCATGTTCATGAATTCCCGGCCCTAATCCCATTTTTTCTTTTCTCAAAAAATCCGTTTAAAAAATTAGAAAACCAATGGTGCTGACGACTCTCAATTTGGACCTCTATAGGTCCCCAATTAAATAAAACAGTGATTAACGGTCCATTACCCGAACCTACGTCAATTTTCCGTCCTAAAATTCCCAATTTCTGATAAAATGAAATTAAATAATCAATGAATCCGATGCCTCAAGAATCAGGTCAATCGGATGTCGGACGGACAAGATATGAGCAAAAGAAGCTCAAAACAATTTAAAATAAATTTAAAAAATAAAATCAGCTGAGCTGTCGCACTCGCGACCGGCTCGCGATCGCGAGCCGTGGCTCCGTTCCTTCAGCCATCCAGCTCGCGATGGCGACGGTGTCGCACTCGCGAGCCTCCACTTCCTTTTCCTTTCTTTTTTTCCAATATTCTATCCGAAAGTCAATAATTCATAACTTATTCTACACAATTCAGAAAAATACAATCTATACCTTGTTGGAAAGATAATGAAACCCTCTACAAGTTTCCTTTAGATCAGAAAAATCAATTTCACCCCTAAGGGTATCAAAAATCCAATGGAAGATACTGCCAAGACACTTACCTCATAAAATAGAACAGAAATGGGAAATTCATTAACTTTCATTCTAGGCAGTCAAAAATTTTATAATAAATATGCTCATCAAGATCACAATTTGTCTACAACTTTCATGAAACAACCCAAATTGCAATTCCCTTGCTAACTAGGTTAATTAATTCATTCAATGCTGCTGTCCCTGAAATCATTCAATTTGAGCAGTAAACTTCTAACAAGCATAACTCCCTGTTCACAAGTCAGAAAAATCACCACTTTATATCCCTGAAAAGATCAAACTTCAAACTTCAATTCTTCCTGAAATAACCAACTCCAATTCAGCCTCTAACAATGTCAAATCTGTTATGCAAGTTTCTGACCTAATCAGCACTTAACATCACAATGTAGGTTCAGATTATGAAATTCCATATCTCCCACATCTGATTTCCAAAATTTACATGCCATATACCATTTTCAAGATCAATGTGCCATATAAAACTCTTCAGTATATTTCCAACACCAATTCAATTCATAAAAATTGCTAAAATTCTTCCAAAGAAAAATGTGCATCAAATCTGCCAATCCAGCTAGGTGTCATTGAATGCATAAAAACAGTCAACCATAATCAGGCCATAACTCCTACTATACACATCTAAAAATTACAAAATCAGTGGAATTGGAAAGCTAACTTAATAGGCTTCAATTTTCCATCTAATCCATTTGTCCTAATTCCTTCTCAATTAATTCATAAAAATTAGCAAAACTTAAGGGTATATTCTCGGATACTGTTCATTCCAGTTAAGAGCAGTAACTTTCCATGCAGAAATTCACCATTTGAAAGCTAAAATTGGACAATGCCTATTTCACACAAAAATGTAGCTAACATCCCAAAGTTTCAGTGGCCACAAACCTTACCTCATTTTCATTCCTACACAATGAATTATAATTAAAACAGTAAAATCAATTAAAAACCCTAATTTTCCAGATTTGGTGTTAACCTTAGTTCTATCATTTCCAATGCCTTTAACACATCACTAGACATCCAAATAAACACAAATTAGGTCTTACCACATTCATACATATACTAGGGCTAATACTTAACAATTGCAGCACTTAACTCTCACTTTATTTGCAAGATTAGTCATCAAAATCAATCCAAAACCAAGCTAAAACCAAACTAAACCATGTTCATTCGCTTACCTTCACACAATATACATTTATACCCAAATAATCCTACCCTTATCTTCACGAAATTAATGCATCATAAACCATATTTAATGAACAATAACTTCCAATCAATGCATCTAACCACTACAACTTCAAAAGCATAAAGAAATTCTTACCTAATTAAAGCTTCCTCTTAAATTCTTCAACTACCAATAACTTCTCCACTATTATACTTTCTCTACTTCTCTAACATCATGCATGGCTATCATCATGAAAAGAAGGTAGGAGACTTAAGCTTGGTTTGTGTGTGTGTGTAGAAGCAAGCAAAAAGCAAAGAAGGATGGAAGGAGAAGAAGACAATCAAGGAGAGCACGAAAGAAGAGAAAGCAAAGCAACGGATGAGCTTTAGGCTTTCAAGTAATTTGTTTTAAGTCTTTACACAAGGAATGTCGTGTATAAAGGAAAGAACAAGACAAATACATTCAATGCAAGAGGACACTTGGCATATTAGGGAGAAAAAGACAAAAAATCAATAAAAGATAAAGATAATTTATTAAGAAACCCTTACTCCAATCCAATGGCTCCAATTAATCCAATCAATGGCTCTAATTAATCCCAAAATCAGCTATTCAATAATCCCATGCCATAAGGCAGTACTTTTCGGTACCGAAAATTCACTCAGTTAGCCAGTTTAAAAATTTTCCGGTCCAGGAATTTTCTCCGAAAAATTTCTAAAAATCTCTTAAAATAGAAAACAATTTATGGCAACCTCAGAAAAATTTTCCAAACCCATTAACCACGTTAATCCCAATAAATTTGTCTTAGGCACGCAAACCGGGAATATCATGTATGCATGTACCGTAATTTCATGTGCACATATTTCACTGGTTACTAGTACCAGTATGCATGGACAATCCTAAGTCATTCCGATCCATCTCATCCTATGCCAATTTTACTATTTTACTCTTCCAGTAGGGGGTGGGATTTTACATAAAAGGAGGAATTAAATGAGTTGTAGGAAGAGAAGAGGGAAATCACGAAATTTTAGAGAGGGAGAAGAGGATTTTCGGCAATGAGGAGAGAAGGAGGAGAAAAAGAAGAAGCTTTGGTTAGGGCTTGATTTTCCAAGAGTTTTAGAGGGTTTTTGAAGAAGGTTCAAGAGGAAAAAGTATGGAGGAAGGTTCAAGCTACACTTTGAACCAAGAAATCACTTGGTTAGCTAAAGATTCAAGGTAAGCTTCTTGATTAGGGTTAAGCTTTTGTTGGTTTTATGGTTTAGATAGCTTAGAAAGAAGATGAGTTTAGTGATTTCTAAGTAAATTGCATGAAAGTAGTTATGTGGATTTTTCAATTGAAGCTATGTTGAAGTGGGTTTTGTTTCTCTTGAAATAGAGCAAGAGAGAGGAGAAGAGCAAGAGGAGGAGCTCCATTTAGCAAGGATTTAGCAAGTATAAGGTGGGTTTCACTTTTATCTTTATGTTAGTAAGTATTAAACGCTACTTTAACTAATGAATTTAATGTTTTGTAACTATTTGAGATAAGCATTGATTGTGCCTTGATTATGTACGTAAGATGTTGTATGATTACCATTAAGTAAGCATTTTAACAGTATATGACATTGCTTGTTATTGCTTGAAATTGCCATGAATTGAATGAGCATGAATGAAGTCATGAAATGTGAGCTAAGCATGAAATATATCATTTTCAAGAATCAGCTTTATGGATGCATGAAAATCCATTTTTAGAAAATCAGTCAGTGGACAAGACAAGTCCAATTTTTATGCATGAAATTCAGTATTATGTGGGTTAGTTAAGTCCACCAGCAAAGTCACGTGCACGTTGACCAGTATAGCCTTCGCCCGGCTGCCCGATTGTGGCATAAGATGTTCCTTTTTGGACTCCTCAGCATATGACTACACTTGTGTAGCTCATCAGTAACCCGTGGACTTTTCGAACCATCAGCTATGTGTTTATGTGTTAGCATATGTTTGCAAGAATGAGAATTATATGGATCATGAACATTGTGTTTTGAGATTGATAAATTACATGAAATGCATGATTGTATGATTGCTATACAAAGGTGCTAAAAGTATGATTAATGAAGTAATGTAGCTTATTAGCCTAAATATAAACGTGTTACCCACGAGCGAAAGCTCACCCCCACCTTCCCGTCCCATCTCCAGGTGAAGATCGGGATCTCGAAGAATGAGCTCAAGGCATACTCCAAGATCTTAGTGTTTTGTTTTTGTATTTCAAGATAACTATTGTAAATCAATGCTTTAGATGCATTTTGGGCAAATGATGTTTTTGGCAAGTTTATGTTTTGGATTTGATGTAGTGGCTTAAAATGCCCTCTAAAGCTTTGTAATAACTCATATTTTTCATATGAAAGCAAGAATATTCAGTTCTAATGTATTTTGAGCAATTCATGTATGTTTTGAAACAATTGCATCATTGTATAGCTTGGATATGATTAGAATGTTAGGAGTGTGGTTGTTGCCTTGAATTGAGTTGGAGTTACTCTTGGGATTAAGTTGTGTTATATGAGGTTGCATGTTGAGTTTTATGCAGGTGGAAGCACTAGAATTGCAAATTGGTTAGTTGCATTTTTCAAGGGAAGTGCTGTCAAATTTTCCTAAAATTTGACAGAACTTCGCTTCAATTTTAGACCCTCTTAGGGCTTGATTTAGATCAGGAAGTCTTCATGAAGATTGTAGTAGAAGTTCAGAGCTTTCTAAGGGTGTATGATTTGCTTCATTTGGACTTAGGGTTAAAAAGTTATGAGGTGAAGAACACATTCGATTCTCGCTCATGTAATTGTTACATTGGTCTTTAATGAGCAGTGTCCTTTGAGTGGCTTTTTGCCTTGATTAATGATGGAATTAGCTTTTACGTCCTTCATGAGAGTTGTATAGAATCTTGTTATCTTTCCATAGAGGTATAGTATGCACATGTTGGAGTTAGGATTAAGAAGTTATGAGAGTTGAAAGATGATAGTTACAAGTGGTTTTGAGGATGGGAGGTTTGAAGTTTTGAAAAAATGGCGTGTCCGTTAAACGGACATGAATGTCCATTAAACGGACAGCCTCGGGTGCCAAAACATCCCTTAACCTGCCCATGTCCGTTAGAAGGACATGCATGTCCGTTTAACGGACATTCTCGAAGCGTTTGGTACCCATCCACCCGAATGTGTCCGTTTAACGGACAACTACGGGAAAAAGTGCATTTTGGACATTGTTAGAGGCCGAATTTGGTTTTTAGGTCTTCATGAGAGTTGTAGATCTAGATGTCTAATTTCAAATGGTGAAAGAAAGAACACAATCAGACCTCTAGATAAAAAGTTATGGCAATCGCTCCAAAAGAGTTTCACTTGGATTTTTGAAGTGAGCATGGTCTATTGTTTTGGGCATAAATCCCTCATCCGACCTCCAATTGAGGTGAGGCTTGAACCATTGGATTTATAAGACATATATATTTCTTGATAAAAACAATAGGTATAATTTGGAGTTAAATTGAGGAATTTCTCATTAAAGGAAGTGAAAGGCCGGTTAAGAGAGCATGTTTCGGGTATGAACTCTTCTAGGTTTTTGGGGTGTATCTTGAGTTATATAACTCCGATTAAGGTGATTCTTGTCTCTATGCGAACGTGAGGCTTTAAGCTATATTTGATATGAACAAGTCAATTTGTGATTACGATGTTTAGGTAGTGTACGCTCATCACTTTTATGGAACAACAGCGAATTGCACTGCAATGTCCTAAGCGCAAGGTTTCAGGACTACGAAAGTTGGGCTCTTGAAACGGGGTCCGACATTATTATGGTATCAAAGTCAAAGTAAGAGTATTAGGTTATAAGCAGTTGGGGTCCGGTTTACGGATCGGGTTCCGACATCTATGGTATCAAAGCAAGTGATAAGTGTAAGTTATATTTAGTTGGGTCCCGGATCCGACATCTGAGGTATCAGAGCAAGTATGACAGTGGTAAGTCTATGCAGTTGGGTCTCGGATCCAACAACTGTGGTATCAGAGCAGTTCTAGGTTTATGATTTCTCAGGAACCCTAGTGGGTAGCCTCAAAGGTAGAGTCAGCATGCATCATGTTACTTGAACCCTATGCATTCTTTTAAATACAGTACATGCATCATTGGTTTTGAATTGTTTTACATGATTTGAACTGGTTTCACAAAGCATAAGCTAAAGATTTGAAATGATTTTCAATTTAAAGGAGTAATATGCCGCCTCGAAGAAGAACTCGAGGAGCTCAATCTCGATCAGGCTTTCAGCGGGGAAGTACGGATGAATCCCACATTCCCCAGGATGCAGGGACCATCCCTGTTACAGATTCTGAGGCACCAAGTGTGCAGCATGAGGTGCCTCTCCAGCCTCCTCCTATGCCAAATCCAGTAGACCCACGATTCTTTCAGGCCTTCCAAAGCTTCGCATATCTTGTGGGCGGGAAGGCGAGCTCAAAGCCAACTCCAGCAGATCGGAGCGGGCAGTATGATAAGCTCCGGAAGTATGGAGCAGTTGACTTCAGCGGGACTACTAATCCCGAGGAAGCCGAAGCATGGTTGAAGAGGACCGAGAGGGTCCTGAATCGATGAAGTGTTACGATGATGAGAAGCTCGATTATGCAATCGACCATCTGCGAGGGATGCACCGCGACCGGTGGGAGTCGCGTGCCATAGATCGGAAGTACCTCCAGATCTTGACATGGAGGGAATTCCTAGAGGCCTTTCGGAGGAAGTATTTCTCGATGGTCTATATGTAGGATAAGGCCAGGGAATTTCTGAATCTCGCTCAGAGGGAGTTGAGTGTGGCAGAGTATGAATTGAAGTTCACTCAGTTATCGCGATATGCAGCCAATATCGTGGCAACTGAAGAAGACAAGTGTCGGAAGTTTGAGGGTGGATTGCACCTAGGGATCAGGGAAAAGGTGGTAATTCAAAACTTCCGTGATTACCAGCAGCTGGTTGATGCTGCTCTTCAAGCAGAGAAGTTAGAGAACATCAGGGCTGAAGTGACTAAGAAGAGGAAGAACAGCGATTCTCCAGAAAGGCATGAGTGCTCCAAGACTGCGAGAGAGCACTAGAACTCATCATACACAGTGAGGTGGGCAGCAGTGGCCCCACTCAGAGCAAGCAGCCTAGGGCTATGTCAAGGCAAACTTCAAGTGTAGCAAGCCCGGGATGGACAGGCAGAGGAAATTCCCAGTGTGATCACTGTGGGAGATTTCATAAAGGGGAATGTCTGCTGAAGATAGGAGCATGTTTTGGTCAGGCCAAGGGGCCTGAATCAAGGATTGTCCCAGCAACAAAGCAGAAGGGTCTCGATCTCAGCCCCAAGAAGAGCAGAAACATTGGCATCTCGGCCAGTGCATGATGTGGGCAGTTCAGGAACTGCAAGGAAGGCATATCCGGCAGGGAGACCTAGAGGACAGGGTAAGGCACCAGCTCGAGTCTTTGCCATGACCAGGGAAGAAGCTACAGCCGCTCCGGAAGTAGTGACGGGTATGGCTATGCTATTTGATTTACCAGTTTATGTGTTGATTGATACTGGCTCCACCCATTCATTTGTTTCCTCAAGTATGAATTTGCATGTTGTGTGTCCTGAGATTATGGACAATTTTCTGGTTGTTAGTACTCCTTTAGGGAGTAAGGTGGTGATTAGTTTGATCTATAAGAATTGTGAGCTCAATATCGACGGTGCTAGATTGGTAGTAGACTTACTACCTTTAGACCTTCAAGGGTTGGATGTCATACTAGGAATGGATGCCATGGAGAAGTATAAGGCAAAACTAGACTGTAGTCTCAAGGAAGTAGAATTTGATCTAGGAGATGGTCAGAAAGTAATCTTGAGGGGACAAAACCGCCAAAGACTGAGGATCATTTCAGCTTTGCTAGCTGACAGGATGATGGGCCAGGGGGCCGAGGCCTTTTTGGCACATGTGATGGATCCAGAGGTAAATGTTTGAAGATTGCAAGATTATCAGGTTGTCAGGGAGTTTTCAGATGTGTTCTCAGAAGAGTTACCGGGGTTGCCGCCGGTGAGGGAAGTTGAGTTTGCAATTGACCTGATTCCCGGAACCGCGCCAATCTCGATACCACCATACAGGATGGCTCCAGCTGAGTTAAGGGAGCTTAAGGAGCAGTTAGAAGAGTTGTTGGAGAAGCAGTTCATCAGGCCGAGTTCTTCATCTTGGGAGCTCCGGTCTGTTTGTTAGGAAGAAGGATGGAGCGTGGAGGATGTGTATAGACTACGTGAAGCTTAACAAGATGACGATTGAATAAGTATCCGTTGCCACGGATAGATGATTTATTTGATCGATTGCAGGAGCAAGGGTCTTTTCAAGATTGACCTAAGATCGAGTTATCATCAACTCCGAATTAGGGAGTCCGATGTAAACAAGACAGCTTCGGGACCGTTCTGAGCACTATGAATTGAGGTCATGCCCTTCGGATTGACCAATGCTCAAACCGCCTTCATGGATCCGATGAATAGGGTGTTTAATGAATTCTTAGATCAGTTTGTCATTGTGTTCATTGATGACATTCTGGTCTATTCCAAGGATGAAGGAGAGCATGAACGATCTCATGATAGTATTGCGAGATTGAGAGAGCGGGGCTGTATGCCAAATTCAAAGAAGTGTGAATTTTGGCTGCGTGAAGTAGTTTTCTGGGACATGTGATTTCGATAAAGGGATCCATGTTGATCCGAGGAAAGTAGAAGCGATGAGTGAATTGGCAAGAGCCCAAGACAGTAAAGGAGGTAAGGAGTTTTCTAGGCTTGGCAGGTTATTATAGGAGATTCGTAGAAGGATTCTCAATGATAGCTGCCCCTATGACTAAGCTGTTAAGAAAGAATCAGCAGTTCATATGGAGTGAGGAATGTCGAAGAGCTTTGAGGAGCTCAAGAACAGATTGACAAGTGCTCCAGATTGGTTTTGCCCAATGGAGACCAGGTATCTGATGTCTGATGATGCTTGAGGAAGGGTTTAGGATGTGTCTTGATGCAGGATGACAGGTAATAGCCTATGCTTCACTAAGGTTGAAGCGAAGATGAGTTAAATTATCCGACTCATGACTTGGAGTTAGCAGCGGTAATTTTTGCCCTAAAGATTTGGAGACACTACCTATATGGGGTTCAGACTAGGATCTTCACGGACCATAAAAGTCTTAAGTACATTATGAGTCAGAAAGAGTTGAATTTTAGCACAGCATTTCATCCTCAGACGGATGGTCAGTCTGAGAGGACTACTCAAACCCTAGAGGGAATGCTCAGAACATGTTTCATGGACCTCAAAGGAGCATGGGATGAATAATTGTCGTTGGTCGAATTTGCCTATAACAATTCGTACCACTCGAGCATTCAGATGGCTCCTTATGAAGCGCTATGTGGTAGGAGATGCAGGACTCCTATATGTTGGGATGAAGAAGGTGAGAGGAAGCTAGTAGGACCAGAATTGGTTCAGATGACAATGGATAAGGTTAGTTTGATCAAGCATCGGCTTAAGGCAGCGCAGGAAAGAATGAAAAGTTATGCAGATGCTCACAGAAAGGAAATGGAGTATGCAGTAGGTGACAAAGTATTCCTTAAGACCTCTCAAGGGAAAGGGGTCATGAGGTTTGGCAGGAAAGGGAAGTTAATTCCTCGTTATGTGGGTCCGTATGAGATTCTAGAGAGGATCGGGCCGTTAGCTTACAGGTTGGCATTGCCTCCAGAGTTGTCTCAGATCCATAATGTTTTTCATGTTTCCATGTTGAGAAGGTACAGATCAGATCCTTCTCACATTATTCAGACCTCAGAAGTGCAGTTGAATGATGATCTGAGCTATGAGGAGATGCCAGTGGCAATTCTGGATAGCAAGGAGAAGGTTCTCAGGAACAAGGCAATTCATCTAGTTAAAGTCCTTTGGAGGAATCATGCAGTTGAAGAGGCGACGTGGGAACCTTTGGATGCAATAAAGGAGAAGTATCCACACCTCTTCAATGAATCAGGTAAGAATTTCGAGGACGAAATTTCTTAAGGGGGGAGAAATGTTAGCCCCAATTTTTAAAAAAAAATTAAGCATGATTAGATTAATTGAGTAAGTTATGTTAGCATTAATTAAGTTGACATTAATTAATATGTGATAGCATTAAAGAGTTAAGTAATAAGTTAGGTAAGAGTCAATAACATTTAATATGTTAGTTGGTTAGTTAGGTTAAGATTAAATGCAATGGGCTTGTATGGGCCTAAGCAAGTTGTAATAGGAAAGAAAAGAGAAATAAAATGGGCTTAAAACATACATGGGCTTAAGTAGTTAAGGAAGAAATAAGAAGGAAGGAAGAAAGGAAAGAAGAGGAATGAGTTGGGCTTAAGTTAATAGGCTTAAGTGACTTAAATAAGGAGTATAAAAGGAGGAATTAAATGAGTTGTAGGAAGAGAAGAGGGAAATCACGAAATTTTAGAGAGGGAGAAGAGGATTTTCGGAAATGAGGAGAGAAGGAGGAGAAAAAGAAGAAGCTTTGGTTAGGGCTTGATTTTCCAAGAGTTTTAAAGGGTTTTTGAAGAAGGTTCAAGAGGAAAAGTGTGGAGGAAGGTTCTGTTACACTTTGAACCAAGAAATCACTTGGTTAGCTAAAGATTCAAGGTAAGCTTCTTGATTAGGGTTAAGCTTTTGTTGGTTTTATGGTTTAGATAGCTTAGAAAGAAGATGGGTTTAGTGATTTCTAAGTCAATTGCATGAAAGTAGTTATGTGGATTTTTCAATTGAAGCTATGTTGAAGTGGGTTTTGTTTCTCTTGAAATAGAGCAAGAGAGAGGAGAAGAGCAAGAGGAGGAGCTCCATTTAGCAAGGATTTAGCAAGTATAAGGTGGGTTTCACTTTTATCTTTATATTAGTAAGTATTAAACGCTACTTTAACTAATGAATTTAATGTTTTGTAACTATTTGAGATAAGCATTGATTGTGCCTTGATTATGTACGTAAGATGGTGTATGATTGCCATTAAGTGAGCATTTTAACAGTGTATGACATTGCTTGTTATTGCTTGAAATTGTCATGAATTGAATGAGCATGAATGAAGTCATGAAATGTGAGTTAAGCATGAAATATATCATTTTCAAGAATCAGCTTTATGGATGCATGAAAATCCATTTTCAGAAAATCATCGATGGACAAGACAAGTCCAGTTTTATGCATGAAATTCAGTGTTATGTGGGTTAGTTAAGTCCACCAAAGAAAGTCACGTGACGTTGACCAAGATAGCCTTCGCCTGCCGCCCGATTGTGGCATAGGATGTTCCTTTTGGACTCCTCGACATATGACTACACTTGTGTAGCTCATCAAGAACTGTGGATTTTTGAACCATCACCTATGTGTTTATGTGTTAGCATATGTTTGCAAGAATGAGAATTATATGGATCATGAACATTGTGTTTTGAGATTGATAAATTACATGAAATGCATGATTGTATGATTGCTATACAAAGGTGCTAAAAGTATGATTAATGAAGTAATGTAGCTTATTAGCCTAAATATAAACGTGTTACCCACGAGCGAAAGCTCACCCCACCTTCCCGTCCCCATCTCCGGTGAAGATCGGGATCTCGAAGAATGAGCTCAAGGCATACTCCAAGATCTTAGTGTTTTGTTTTTGTATTTCAAGATAACTATTGTAAATCAATGCTTTAGATGCATTTTGGGCAAATGATGTTTTTGGCAAGTTTATGTTTTGGATTTGATGTAGTGGCTTAAAATGCCCTCTAAAGCTTTGTAATAACTCATATTTTTCATATGAAAGCAAGAATATTCAGTTCTAATGTATTTTGAGCAATTCATATATGTTTTGAAACAATTGCATCATTGTATAGCTTTGATATGATTAGAATGTTAGGAGTGTGGTTGTTGCCTTGAATTGAGTTGGAGTTACTCTTGGGATTAAGTTGTGTTATATGAGGTTGCATGTTGAGTTTTATGCAGGTGGAAGCACTAGAATTGCAAATTGGTTAGTTGCATTTTTCAAGGGAAGTGCTGTCAAATTTTTCTAAAATTTGACAGAACTTCGCTTCAGTTTTAGACCCTCTTAGGGCTTGATTTAGATCAGGAAGTCTTCATGAAGATTGTAGTAGAAGTTCAGAGCTTTCTAAGGGTGTATGATTTGCTTCATTTGGACTTAGGGTTAAAAATTTATGAGGTGAAGAACACATTCAGTTACTGTTCATGTACTGTTACATTGGTCTTTAAGAGAGCATGTTTCTGGTATAAACTCTTCTAGGTTTTTAGGGTGTATCTTGAGTTATATAACTCCGATTAAGGTGATTCTTACCTCTATACGAACGTGAGGCTTTAAGCTATATTTGATATGAACAAGTCAATTTGTAATTACGATGTTTAGGTAGTGTGCACTCATCACTTTTATGGAACAACAGCGAATTGCACTGCAATGTCCTAAGCGCAAGGTTTCAGGACTACGGAAGTTGGGCTCTTGAAACGGGGTCCGACATTATTATGGTATCAAAGTCAAAGTAAGAGTATTAGGTTATAAGCAGTTGGGGTCCGGTTTACGGATCGGGTTCCGACATCTATGGTATCAAAGCAAGTGATAAGTGTAAGTTATATTTAGTTGGGTCCCGGATCCGACATCTGAGGTATCAGAGCAAGTATGACAGTGGTAAGTCTATGCAGTTGGGTCTCGGATCCAACATAAGAGCAGGCTATTTATTGTTTAAATAGAATTCTAATGCCAACAAAAAGACATTTGGCATTATATGTAATTATATTTTGCATTATATTTTCTTTCTCAAAATGAAGAAATTATTTTCTTTAAAATTAGGTTTATATGGATTTGCAAAATAATTTGATGAAATATGTGTCAAATAAATTAGTTATTTTTGGAAACATTATAAAGTGGTTTAGGACACTTACAAATTTTAACTTAGTTTATTATCCCTAAAAATCAGTAAAGGTTTAAGCATTACCTCACTTTTTAGCAAGCTACCCAATGATAGAAATTGAAGGGTGTTAAGTCAAAATGACTTTACATATATGATTTTGATGAATAACAAATAATCTAGTGAAAAGCAGACGAAAGAAGAAAAGCAGATGGAAGTTGAAAAATGATTAAGTTGAAAAATGTATTTAAAACCTAAAAAGTATTAAGTAGAAAAGGCGAATATTGAAAAACAGACGGAAGTTAAAAAACAGACGGAAATTGAAAAACAGATGGATGTAGAAAAGCAGACAAAAATTGAAAAACAGACGGAAGCAAAAGCAGACGGAAGCCAAAAGCAGATGAAATTGAAAAACAGATGGAAGCAAAAGCGCATGAAGCCAAAAGCATTTAAAGCGAAAAAATGCATGTAAGTAAAAGGCATTTAAAGCCAAAAGCGCATTTAAAGCAAAAATGCGATGTAAGAAAAGCAGACGGAAGTTGAAAAATAGGAGAAAGCGAAAAACAAACGAAAGCAAAAGCAGACGATGGAAAGTAGACGGAAGCCAACCATGTCAGAAACAAGAATCAAGAATCAATTTGAGTTTGTTACAGAACTCAACTGAATAACCGCTTCTTCCAAGATTCAAGAAGCGAGATTAAAGAAGCAAGAAACAAAAATCAAGAAGCTGTTGAAGACGAAGGCTATAAATAAGAGAGTCGAAGTCGAAGATTGCAAAGTTACACACATTAGAGAACTTGAACATTCACGCACGCAACAATTGTTTCAAAGCTTACTTGAGAGTTTATTGTGAAAATAGCTAGAGCTATCCTACTGTAACAAAGCTCAAAATAAAAATTATGAGAATGAGTTTATTTTAGTGCAAATTTATATTGATGATATCATTTTTGGTGCTACTTTAAAGAATTTATGTATGAGTTTTGAGAGTCTGATGAAAAATGAGTTTGAAATGAGTAAGATGGGAGAGTTAAAGTTCTTTCTTAGGTTGCAAGTTAAACAAACCAAAGATAAGATCTTTATCCATCAACAGAAATATGTGAAAGGGTTGTTGTCTAAATTTGATATGGAAAAAGTCAAACCGATGGCAACTCCGATGCATCCTTCGAACCTTTTGTTGAAAGACGAAATTGGTAAGAAGGTGGATCAAACCTTATATAGAGGGATGATCGGTTCTTTGCTTTATCTTACAGTAAGTAGACCTGACATACTGTTCAGTGTATGCTTGTGTGCAAGGTTTCAGGCCGATCCTAGAGAGTCTCATTACATAGCTGTTAAAAGAATTATGAGATATCTCGTAGGTACTACTGATCTTTGCTTAATGTTTGAGAAAAGAAAAGATTTAAGGTTGATTGGATATTGCGATGCGGACTATGCCGGAGATAGAATTGAAAGGAAGAGTACGAGTGGAGGCTGTCACTTTCTTGGCTCAAACCTAGTTTCATGGTCAAGCAAGAGACAGAGTTCAATTGACCTATCAACTGTCGAAGCTGAGTATATGTCTGTCATAAGCTGATGTTCACAAATATTGTGGATCAAATACCAACTGGAAGATTATTCAGTACAAAAAGAGGAGATCCCAATCTTCCGTGACAACACCAGTGTCATCAACTTATCGAAGAACCCTATACAGCATTCGAGAGTGAATCATATCGAAGTCAGACATCATTTCTTGAGAGAATATGTTCAGAGAAAGGTTGTGAGTCTACAGTTTATTGAGACAAAGTTTCAATGGGCGGACATCTTCACTAAACCATTGAGTGAAGAATGATTCAAGAAAATCATACGGAACCTCAATATGGTGATGTTAAATGACCAATCGTTTGACATTTCACAGCCAAGTCAAAAGGTCGTCAAAAGTTAACGGCATCAGAAACAGTGAGTTACAGTTGGTAACTTCTCTCACAAGGAAATTTTGGAGGGAAAGTCTCATAGCCTTGAGAACTTCACCGATTCTAGAACACGCCTGATAAGACCTTTCGAGTAGTCTGAAATCAAAAACCTTTCGAATGCTCTCAATCCACAAACTTTTCATCTCTCTCAAAATCTCTATAACCAACCTTACTCTTTGAAGAACAACTCAGTTAACTCAGTTACTACTCATCAAAGAATCAATGGAGCAAGCAATGATCTACGGAAGGCATGTGGATTTTGAATCCTTGAAGAAAGACGACATGGATATCGAACCGGAGATTATAGAAGCAGGATGGAGGAAGTTCTTCCAGGTGCGGGAGTATGTATATCAAAATGAAGTGTATGACTTCTGGAAGAATGTGCAGCTGGTAGACAATGATATTGTTTCTACAGTAGATAGATTGTCTATTGTTGTGACAAGGGAGTTGATTGAGAAGGTGACTGAATGTTCATCTGTCGGAGAAAAGCTTACAAGCAAAGCCAGATGGATGACGAAAGTTAGTATGAAGGAAGACGAAGTCAGTCGACAGTTATATGGGGACAATGACCTATTGGAGAGGAAGACCTCGAGTCTGGTGCCGAAGGCTAGGGTCTTACATGCGATTCTGTTCAACTACGTCTTACCGAGAGCAGGATCAAGGCATTTGGTGGCTACTTTGGATGAACAATGCCTATTCTACCTGCTGAATCGCCATCCCATAGACTTACCATTTCTGATTTTCCAGTATATGGTTAAGGGGATGAAGGATACTAACAGTTATCCTTATGGGATGTTGCTAACAAGGATGTTCAGGGAGTTTGGAGTCCTTCTTGACAGAGGAAACATAATGAAGATATCTGTCAAGAGTACTATCAACTAGGGTACTATAGGAAAAATGGGCTTGAAGAATCTAGACATAGCAGAAGCAGATTATGAGATGAAAGCTAGAATTGAGGGGGAGCGAACAAAGAAGAAATCTCCTATAACGAGTTCTAAATCTCAATCAATTAGAAGCATGCCCATGATTGAAAGGAGAAAATCATCTGAAGAAACCTTAAAGAAGAAGATGATTAGTCAGAAAGATAGTCGTGTACGGAGTACAGACAAAGGTGCTTTGAAGAGAAAAGGGGAGAAGCTTCTGAGTGAGATCCCGAAGAAAGTTAAGAGATCACCCAGGATTCGAACCCTACGCCAACAAGAAGAGAAGAGAGCCAGAGAAGTTAATCAGGTAGAAGTCTCTGAGACTCGTGCACCAAAGGCTACGAGATCCCTAGTCTCGATCCTAAATGAAGACATAACCAAACAGGCTAAGGAAACTGAGAGGAAAAGAAAGTTGAAGTCTGAAAAGCAGAGACCCCAATTTCAAAAGACCCCGAGACTGACTGAGGCAGTGAAGAAGACTAAGGAAATTAGTCAAAAGAAGAGTGTGCCTACTGCTAAGGAAGTTAGTCAGAAGAAGGATACTCTCATTGCTGTTCAACAGGAGAAGCCAGCAGAGCTTAGCCTGGTTCAGACTACTCCTATCATTGTTCAACTGGAGGTAACAGTAGAACTCAACTTGGTACAGGTTCAACAGGAGGAGCCAATGGAACTTAGTCTGGTACAAACTATTCTCACTGATGTTCCACAGGAAGAATCAACAGAACTCAATCTGGTTCCCTATAACTACTCTCAATTTTTTAGGAGAGAAGAGTTGAGCATCAGATTGATTAAAGAAGTTCAGCCTGCTACTAAAGGGAGTAATTCAATTATCAGCAGGGATACACCGAAGAGGTCAGTAAAGGCATATCTACAACGTATTCTGATAGATAGTTGTACATGGAATCTCTTGAATGACGATGAAAGGAGCTTTTATGAAGCCCTGAGGTATGCTGGCACAAAACCATACCCTACGAAGATGACTAGTCAACCGCACACTATCTACCCAATTTCAGAACAGACGACGATAAAGGTTGTACCAGACCTTCAACCAAGGTGTCCAATAGATGTAAATAAGGGGAAGAAGAAATTATATCCAAAAGGGGTATTAGATGATCTGTCCGCAGATCAGATTGAAGAACAAGTGCGAAGAATAGATGAAGCATGCACCACAGAATAGTCGATATCGGGAACCTTTGTTTCCCATTATATTTCTAGAGCTAGTAGTAGTTCAACAACAAAGGATGAACATTGTCCAGTGGGAGGGAAAGATTAAAAAAGGGACATTCACTGAATCACTTGTTATGAGTATTAGACCACTATCTAATACATCTTCGATTGAGAAAGAAGCCCTATCCCTGCATGGAAGAAAAGTTATTAGGCTACCAGCTCCGTATGACTTAGACCTTCCTGAGCCCAATCTATCGGTTCAACCTCCTACCCTAGCGGTTATTGAAGAATATGTTTCATCTTCAGACGCATACACTACTACAATTGCCTTTGAAGAAGAACAACTAAAGAATGATGACCGACCCACCTCATCCTTTGACTTACAAGCAGAAGTACAACATCTACGCAGAGAAGTCAAAGAATTGAAGGACATGGTGAAAGAGTTACTGAAGCGTCAACGGTTATAATAATTTTTGATTAATAACAAATAGGGGAGAAACAAAAGAAGAAATCAAAGGGGGTGAACGGATGAGAAGCATTTTTTCTTAAAGGAGAAAGAAACAGATAAGGGGAGGAAGAGTAAACAGAAATTGGTGACGTCTGAAGTAGAGATACGTTTTCTTATTTCTCGAACTGTACATTATTTTTTTACAATTTTTCTTTTTACTTGTATGAATATTTGTTATCATAAAAAAGGGGGAGATTGTTACGTCAAAATGACTTTACATATATGATTTTGATGAAGAGCAAATAATCTAGTGAAAAGCAAACGAAAGAAGAAAAGAAGACGGAAGTTGAAAAAATACTAAGTAGAAAAGGCGATTTAAAACTGAAAAATGATGGAAGTAAAAAAGCAGACTAAGTAGAAAAGGCATTTAATATTGAAAAATGTATGAAGTTGAAAACATACAGAAATTGAAAAACAAACAGAAGTAGAAAAGTAGATGGAAATTGAAAAACAGACGGAAGCTAAAAGTAGATGAAATTGAAAAATAGATGGAAGTCAAAAGCAGACGAAATTAAAAAACAAATGGAAACCAAAAGCAGACAAATTAGAAAGCAGACGGAAGCAAAAGCAGACGGAAGCCAAAAGTAGATGAAAGAAAAAAACAGACGAAAGCAAAAGCAGACGAAAGCCAAAAGTAGATGAAAGCGAAAAACAGACGGAAGAAAAGCAGATGGAAGTTGAAAAGCGGACGAAAGCGAAAAACAGACGGAAGCAAGAGCAGACAATGGAAAGCAGACGGAAGCCAACCATGTCAGAAACAAGAATCAAGAATCATTTTGAGTTAGTTACAGAACTCAACTGAATAACCACTTCTTTCAAGATTAAAGAAGCAAGATTAAAGAAGCAAGAAACAAGAATCAAGAAGCAGTTGAAGATGAAGGCTATAAATAAGAGTTGAAGTTGAAGATTGCAAAGTTATACACATTAGAGAACTTGAACATTCGCGCACGCAGCAATTGTTTCAAAGCTTACTTAAGAGTTTATTGTGCAAATAGCTAGAGCTATCCTACTGTAACAAAGCTCAAAAATCTTTTTGTAAAAAAGTAGTACAGATAGCCTGCAGAGGCTAAGTGTGAAAGAATACTAACTTTAAGAGACCTGAAGAGGCTCGGAGTAAAAGAATACTTGTAACATTTGAGAAGTAGTGAAATCTCAAAAAGACATATGAGAATTGAACGTAGCCCACGGTTTGGGGTGAACCAGTATAAAAATTACTGTGTCAACTTCTCACTACCTTTATCTCTCTTATCGCTCAAAGTTTCAATTTTACTTAGTTTTCAAACAAGTTTTCGAAGAATACGATTAACTTTGATTTGCAGTAGTTCTTGTGAAAAGAATAACTTTTTCTTTTGAAAAAATGATTTTGAAGGTTTTTCAAAAAATGGAAATACACAATTCAACCCCTCCTTCTTATGCATTTATACATCGTATAATAAGCATTGTAATAACGTGCGATTCACTTCAAAGGGAGTATACAACATTTAGTGTTTTAGGGATAGAATAAACTACTTATTTTAGAGAACATTGGAGAGTGGCTTATGACACTTATTTTAACTTAATTTATTATCCCCAAAAGTCAGTAAAGGGATAAGCATTAGTTGACTTCTTAGCAAGCTACCTAATGATATAAATTTAAGGGGATGTGGATAATTTAATGTTTACTTGTAAGCCTCAGTAATTGAAATTCAATTGTTTTAGTATAAAGGAGTCATTTGGTGTTGGGATGGTATTACTTTACCTAAGGGGAAAAAGCTTTTCTTATACTAATAATCAAGTTGAATATGAAGGCCTAACAACTGGGTTCGAACTTATGGTAGATCTTACAGCTAAAGAAATCCTCATTATAGGAGATTCTTAGCTGGTATTACGATAAGTAGTAGGAGAATATAAGTGCGTAAGTTTGACTTTATTGCCATATTATACTATTACCGTTTAACTAACGGAATTCTTTGATGAGGTTGAAATCCAATATATTCCTCAAGAATAGAATTGGGAAGAGAATAGACTTTCTTAAACTTCCTTTGGGGTAAGGATGTATAAGGAGCTTATTCATAAATGTGATATTATACATCAAAGTCTCTCCATTTATAAAAGAGGGATCTATCTAGAAGTTTTTAACATGGATAAAAGGGTCATTTAGGATTAGAGGGATGCGATTAGAGACTTTTTGAAGAACTCCAGTAATAATGTTCCTTATAAAATTAAGTTATAAACACTTTGTGTTGACTAAGAGAATCCTATTTTGTCAAAGCAATGATGAACTTCTTTTAACATGTTTAGGGATGCCTAAGAAATTAATAGCAATAAAATAAGTTTATGAGGGGGTATGTTGTGCTCATCAGTCTATAATTATGATGAGATGAATCATTAAACATCGTGGTTATGACTAGCCTTCAATATTAAAGGATTGTATATCCTATGCAAAAGGTTGCTAATAATGTCAAAAGTATGGGAGAGTACAACGAATTCTTACCCACTACATTATTAATCCATAGCCATTTAGGGGTTGAGACTTTGACCTTATTGCAAAAATATACCCACCTTCCTTTAAAAGTTATAACTTTATTTTGTTAGCAATAAATTATTTTACTAAATTGGTGGTGGCTTAGCCCATGAAAAATTGAACAAACGAATGTAATAAAGCTCATTAAAGAGCAAATTATTTATCAATTTGGAATTCTACAATCAATAACAGGTGGCCAGGGTACCATTTTTACGTCTCAGAAAGTGAATGATTTTTCCTTATTATGCAATGCAATTATTGAAATTGACTCCTTACTACACTCAGGCTAATGGATAAGGTGAAGTGTTGAATAAAGTAGTAGTTACATTATAGAGAAGATGTTAAAGGAGAATTCTAAAGATTTGCATAGGATTTTGTTTGAGACATTATGTGCATATAACTTCTAAACATACGACTATAGGGGTTAGTCCTTTTACTTTGACCTATGACTATAACGTTGTTCTCCCTATGGAAGTATTAATTCCATCTTTAATAAAGCTAAGAAGAAAACTTTAAATATTTTGTAGTATTCTAATGTGATGATGATGAAATTAGAGGATCTACCTGAAGTTTATCTTTACGTTTTGAATAACATGATTATACCAAAAAAGTGGCAAAATTTTACAATAAAAGAATTCATAAATGAAAATTTCTATAAGGTTATTTGGTGTGGAAAGTAATTTTGCCTCCTAGAATGAAAGATAGAGAGTGGGGGAAGAGGTCCCTTAATTAGGAAGGGCTATTTAAAATTTGTAGGGTTTTAACAGGTAAGACCTATTGGATATCTAGACTAAAGGGCAAATGTTATAAACTTTTTATCAGTGGAAAATATTCCTCTATGCCTACTTTATAGAAAATATCAAGTGTAAAAGAATAAGAATAAAATTATGCAACAAACTAGTAAAAAATAAAATCATTGTTCAAATAGCAACTATTCTAAAGAACATAAAATTCAAAACCAAATAGGCTAACTTATGATCAACTATTCATAAATGGTGTACGGAATTCAAAGTTGATCTAAGTCAAAAGACTGGATCTCATCCTATTTTTTACTGTAGAAAACTGGATCTTTTTGGGCTTGTTATTTCCAAAGGCTGACTTCTTCTTTTTATAGCACTAATGGTTTTCTTAAGTCTTTAGTTGCCTGCTTAACTTTGTTGAATTCCTGATTACGATGCTTGTTTTTTCCCCCTATTTTAGAGTCTCTTACTTTTGCCTAATTAACTAGATGAATTGCTTAACTTTGTTGAATTCCTAATTAAGTTGCCTTTTCCCCCCTATTTTAGAGTCTCTTGCTTTTGCCTAATTAACTTGATGGCTCTTTCATGCTTAACAATCTAATCCTCCAAGGAGTTGAATTCTTTCTTTAGTTCCTAAATCTGTGCTAGGAGATTTTTACTTTTGGCTTACTCTACTTTATAATCCTCTTAGTGTTTCTATGAAACATGTAGTTTCTTAAAGTAGACAAATTAATCATCATATGATTTCTCAAAGGAGGAAAATACTTTTTAGTTTTTTTAGAAGTCCTCCAATGACAGTGACTAGGTTATAGAACCTAAATAAGATAAAAAAACTTAGAAAATAGTTGTATTAAATTTCAATTAAGAATTGGAGTTTTTCTACATTGTGAGCTTCATTGACTCCCTGAATCTTCCCAACTCCTCACAATTAATTGATGACACGACACTAGAACGATTATTAAGTGAGATGTCTAGGAAGTTTAGATCAAAACTTCCTTAAAAGTTGTTGCTGTCTATACATCTCCTACCTATAAGTTATAAAAGAGCTTGTCAACAATTTTTTAATTTCTATAAATATAGAGGGAATTCTTGCTTTACCTTTGCTGAAGTGACTTATATGTTCTTTAGTTCCAAGGAACTTCTAACTTTCCTAGATTTTGGTTCATGTGAGAGGGATGGTGGTGGAAAATATGATGTTTGGTCACTTATGGAAGAAAGTTGAAGGTATTAATTTATGTTAAGAATAAAATAAAAGAAATTAGAAATGATTAAGGTACAATCACTAATGTCTTCCACAAACTTCTTAAGAGAGAGAATTTTTATCTTTTATGGAAGTTTCCCCAGTAATAGGCAGAGTGACTTCAACTTATTTAATTAGCTTAGTGGTAAAGCACCTTGATTTTCTAGTAGATTTCCTCAAGAGTAGTGTCCTGTTTTCATGGAGCTCAAAGTTGATGGAGACTTCTCTTTGAATTTCCTTTTAGTAGCAAAGCTTTTAACTACTTTACTTCTTTTTAGGAAGTAGTCTTTTCCGCTTCTTTGCTTTCTAACATTTAAAATTATTGAAATCTGACGTAGTAGAAGTCAATTATAGAGATCAAAATTGAATGATTTATAAAAGGATAGAGCAATAAAAGTAATTTTAAGGATTGCAAAATCTGATTGTCAAACCAACTACTAGCAGCTCTTTTCCAACCAAAGATAATAAGCTTCTATATCAGCATCACTTGCCACAAAAATCTTAAACTTCAATGTAAGATAATGCTATAAAAATTTCATATAAGAATTTATCATTAATAGCAATAACTTTGAAGGGGAATCTTATTGGAAAGTTTAGAAGGTGGATGATAAGGGGAACTCCTAGGAATTTACTAAGTTGCCAACCCTAGAGATAAGGTATCTATATTTCAAATCCTTAGCTGTGATAAAAAGGGTCATGCTTCAAAGCCTTATCACCACCTACTACAAGGACTCCTGGATTGGTTAGGAAAGAAAGAGTCCTTGATAAATAGTGGAGTAAAAGTAGACAAAAGGCTTGAAAATTTTTAACCAACTAGGCCTTCTATATAGGTTCTCAAAGGGGTTGAGTTGGTCTATAATTGAACAGAACCAACATTTTTCTATAGAGGAAGGAATCTTTGATAGGGCAAACAAAGAACAGAGGAAAATTCATCTTCCTAGCCATTTCGTAACAAGCTACACCAAGTAAGAAGTGTAACATAATTAGCTCATAAGGATTACCATTGAAGAAGGGAAATCACTCATTCTTATTCTTAAACCAGCATTCTTAATACCAAAGAGTAGGATGGAAAGGGAGGGAAGAATATCCATACTATATTTGTTACATATACTTGGTGAAAGATGAAGACCAAGATCATCTGGGAATTTAGAGTCCATAGAAGGGAGGCCTTTTTTATCCCTGAGTTTTGAAAAATAAGTGAGTATCCAAAGTTGGACAAACCAAACACTTAAATTAAGCCTTTAAAGAGGAAGATTGGATAAACACTTTCCTAAATTCTTGTAAAGGAATCTTAAAAGAGCATAACCTAGAGCAAAAAACCTACCTAAGGCTACTACTTTACTGAAAAGTAGGAATTCTAAATATGGTTTATTGTTCACTAGGAAAAAGAAAAACTTATTAAAAAAAACTCAAATAAACTTAGTATGCTCTTATTAAGAGATATTATTCTTAGAAGAAGCATAACTATTGATTAGGCTAGAATGAGAAGAATATTTGAAGGCATTATGATATAAACCAAAAGTTTCCTTAACTAAACAAACAAAATCATCTTTAATAATAGGTAAGGTGGTTAAAAAGAAAACATATTTAGATGAGATAGAGGCATGGCTGAAAGGAAAAATAAAAGAATCGCCGGAAGGATTACATAATTTGAGGATAACAAATATCAAATTGGGTTGGCAATTTAGTAGTTCCTAGATAAATCTATCAATAGGACAAATCCTTGCTTCTTCCAAAGAGAATGGAAAGAGGGGTATAGTCTATCTATCCATTTAATCTATTAATCTACATTCTTTGGCCATGGTTTCAAGAATTCTAAGGATTTTGAAAAGGTTCCAGTGGGAAGTTTGATTTACTTACCTCTCCTATGTATGGGAGAGATGGTTAAAGAGATATAGAAAATAGGGGAACTTTGATAGTCAACAGCAACACTTGCTCATGATCAATTTGTGGAATTCTTCCTTGAATTCCATCAAAAGTAGATTTAGATGAAAGAATTAAAAGAAAGTACATAAAAGTGTTTAAGGTTTAGATGCGTTTTTACCTTAATTTATTAAAGTTAGGAGTGGCTTTGTAGGAATGAATATCATTTCAAATTTTATAGTTCGTATGAAGAATGAAATTTAGAATAAATAATAATAGAATATGTTAATAAAGGACATAAAGAAGTTAAAAGAGTACATTTGTAGCATTTAACTTGAAAAGGCCAGTGGAAGATGAAGAAAATGCATGATGTCTGAAAACCATAATAAAGGGAGAGTTCATTGGGTCTTGGAGGAATTTAAGAGAAGAAAGAAAGCATGGGGTTAGTAGAGAATATGGAAATTACTTGGAATTTAAAGTAGTAAATGATTGAAAATGAGGGGAAGGCTAAAAGGTCTTCAATAACATATATTTGGTTTGTTAAACCAAACATATATAGGGGACAATGTTAAATATTGCGGGTATTTTCATCTCATAATTTCTAACAAAGATTGATATCATAAATACCCCGTTATGGTACATTGTTGGAGAATTGGAAAATTTCATAATCACCACCATGTTTTTATAATTTAGTTGATCATAATTGATGGTCTAAGGGCAAAAGATGGCTAGACATCCATAAGTTAGGTTGTATTAACCCCATTTTTTGTAACAACAAACTCACAGGAATTGATGTTGATTATTCTGGTGGCTTGGGAACTTGCACTCTTGAGAAGATTAATGAGTTGAGGACTAATTTTTAACTTTCTGAAGGTGCAGCAAATGAAGCACAAACAACCACGATGTAATAAGGTCAAAGAAACATTTTAGGGTTAGGTTGATTTTAGGAATTTTTAAAAATTAGATACTTTTAATTTATTAAATAATTAATATCATATGTGGAAAAATTAAAATATATGTCAACCATATGAAAAAGAAATTTGATGTGACTCACCATATCATCAAGGTTAACGGAGAACTCAACATTAGGCCATTTTACTATAAATTAAAAGTTTGAGTACTTTAGCACTATTTTCTAAAGTTAGGGCTAGTATTGAAAATTTGATTAGAGTTTAATTTTTTTTCAATTAACCCTAAATAAATTGATTAAACTAAGTAAACATCAAATTTAAGCTCATCTAGAATTACTTTAATTTTTTTTAGGATCTAAAAGGTTATTCCCTTTGATATGTTTAAGGATGACAAAACACTTCAAACCTAATTTGACACAATTTGAAGTCAATAGGTTTTTTATAATTTAGTAGAATTTAGATTAGACTCGAGTTTTTACCTATAAAATTTTGTTGACTTCAATTCGAGCTTGGATTTGTGGAGTTCAACTCGGCAAAGCCTAACTATATTAAAAATATTGTTATTTTAATTTTAAATAAAATTATATTATTTAATAATAAGCACATTTAGGACAAATGGCTTTAAACCCAACTACACAAAGTTAAGTCCAAAAGTCCAATCCTTTTTGAGTTTTGTTATTAAGACAATAATTCAAATATACTATTTATAAAGTTACTTTCTTCCTCCTTGTATTTTCACTTTCAAAATAAGAAATCCCAATTCCACTATTGCAAGTGAAAAAATAAATAGTGACTTTATAAATAAAGTACTTAAGTCTTTTTATCATTTATAAAACTTTAATAAGTTTGACTTTTGGACTTGATGTTCCCTAATTGGTCTATGAATATTTAATATTTTTAAAATATTGGGCTTTTGAGCTTTGAACTATTTAATACTTCTTTAAAGTATTAGGCCTTTAGGCTTAACTGGGCCTAATTAAGCTTGACTATTTTCCCGCTTTTTATAGCTTTCTTTTTGGTTTTATCTTTTCCCTTATTTTTTTTCACCTTTTTCTGCCTATTTCCACCCAATGTTAGAATCCTAAACATAGAAGCTAAAAACTTTAATCCTTTAGGCATCCTTCCTCCTAAAGCAACCTCTAATATCTTTTCTATACCCTTCACTCAAGCAAGTGTGTAGGCTTTGAAGTAGTATGAAGACTTGGCACCTTATGGGGATCTAATGTTATGGGGACCATGTACTTATTAGAAGGACAAGGAAATAAGTTCTCAAGGATGCTTCCCCCACCCTCAAGTTGCATTGTTTCCCTCCCATTTCCTCTTTGGATGGTAAAACCATTGTTTCTCCTAAGGTAAACATCCTAAAAAAAGGAGTTGCCAAATAGGCTCATATAAGATATTTCAGGATAATAAACCCTCCCTGCCATTAATGCTTAGCCAAAGTTTCAATCACATTTAGGATGTGCTTCTTAATAATGGCAATTTATTTTGTTAAGGTTTTTCTCTTTTGAGCTAGCTTAGAAAGTCATGGATAATGGACCATGTCATTTTAACTCCACAACAATTATGCTCCATTCATAGAAACTAGGAATATAACTAATGGATTTAAAGTAAAAGCAAGTTTGTCTTTGGATGAATATGCACAACATCCTTTAAAGTATTTGACCATTAAGAACTTGAGTCATTTAGCCAACTATATAGGCAAGTATCTATGCTTAGATGAATTCATAGTCACAAGGAAGAGGATTAGTTATGCTCAAGTATAGGTACTGATAGACTCCAACAAATAGTTACTAGAAGGCATTCCCCTCTTAAGGTTGAATGAGGTAAACAACATCTTTAAAGACAATGTGATAGTGACTTATAATTGGAGAGTAGTTTAAGCTTAAAAAATTAGGTATAGAAGGTGACTGGAAGATGGTTTCAAACTTGAAATTACATTAAACTTATTCAATAGGATGAAAATACCAATGGAGTTATCTCTACCACACCACAAGAAGAGGAAGGTTAATAATAGGTGCAAAAGGGGAAAGAAAAGGCAGTTGGGCAGCTTGAAGTAGAGCTTAACCCTACAGCACAAGAGGAAAGAAGGTAAACTCAAATAGTAATAGAATGGGAGGTAATGAAGAAGTTAATTGTGATAAAGCAAACACACACAAGATGGAGGGGAATTGTGTGTGACTTTATAAAAAAATTTATAAGTTACTATCCACTCTTGTAAATGATAAGAACCATCTAACTTTCAACAGAAAAATCTGTAAATAAAAGAAGCCTGTTAAAGTTAAAAAATGAAAGGAGCCTGTTAATTAAAAAAAACGAAAAGAGTCTGTTAACGTTTAAAAGATGAAAGGAGCCTATTAACGTTAAAAATGAAAGGAGTCTGTTAATGTTAAAAATGAAAGGAGCCTATTAACCAAAGAAACCTATTGTAATAATAAACAAGAAGGTGCCTACTCCAAAAGTGAAGGAGCCTCTTATAAATCAAAAACACACACTGTAACGCAAAAATTCATAAATTAAGAGAGAGAGTGACAAAGTCGATTTATATTAGTTCAACTTATAATGACGCCTACGTCCATTCTCCAAGTATTCAACTTGAGTACTTCACTATAAAGCTCCAAGTAGTAAATTTTCATAAGCCTCACTAACCTCACAAGTACATATTTTTCAAGGATTTTCAACCTTCTATACTTGTAGTGTTTAACAATCCTCTACAAGCTCTAAAAAAAATGTATAAAGGGTTTAATGGACTCTCTCAATTGAGTTTTTTCACTTTCTAAGGCACAAGGAGTTTGATAAAGATATAACTTTCAACAATATTGATGCTGCTAAAGTATTTCATAATTCTATGTGTTTGTTCTCAAATGCAGTGATTTTTCCTTAATTTTTTCCAATTAGTTGTTGCTTCATCTTAATTTTGAGTTTAACTTTGTATCTAATGAATCTTCGTTATCATCTCTATTGGAATCTTCCAACATTTAGATGTTAAGAGGATTAGTAAGATCATTTTGGATGTTATGGAATCATTTCTGATAACGTAAGTTTGTTAAGAACGTTCTTGCAAGGAAGGAAATATTTATCCTATGATTTTATATCCTTTTACAAATTATATCGTTAACTATGAAAGGAAATAACTCCATTTTGAATTTTGAAATATTATCTAGTTATCATCAAAATCATTAATAATAACCTTAAGATAACAATTTCCCTTTTAATGATGACAAATAATAATAGATGCATTTTCAAAATTCTAATAATAGTAAAGGATTTCAAGAGATGCCTGTAAGCTTTATATTTTCTTATTCACAGTTATGATTAGAAGGAGCCTTTCTTACAAATTCTAAGAAAGGAGCTTATCGTTTTAAGATAACTAGGATGATATGAATAGTTTAACAATATTTCAAGCAAAATATATCACAGATATATCATTAAAAGCAAATATATCATCAAAAGCAAATATATCATTAACTCTCACCCTTTTAATTATCAAAAATAAAGGGAAATAACTAAAAGTTAAAAAATACAAGTATGTGAAAATAAACCAAGTAAGAAATATTGACAAAGTTATTTAGAAGATTTAGAAAATTTTTGAAGCATAATTTGCATGTCAAGAATTTGATTTTGCATGCTATCTATATAGCTATGCATATGTACCTCTAAATTCCTAGAAATTTTATAATTTTCAATCAACCTCAGGCTAATTACATAAAAACACGCCAATAACACATAAAGTAGGCAAAATGGTTGAGGATGCTTATAAAACTAAAATAAAACCCTAATCTTAATATTGATTTAACATTAAAAATTCCATAAAATTTTAAAATCCTAAAACTAAACTCTAAGTTAATCAAAAACTAAAGAATCAAATTGAAAAATTATTATAATTCTTTGTTTGACTCCCAAACAGCACCTGTTTTAACGTCCTTAGTTGGGTGTACCCATGTATAATCAAGGTGACTTATTTAACTTCCTCATTATGGGCTCATTAGCCTCTAAGTAGGCTACTTGATGTTTTTTTTGGGCTATCCTCATCTTCCTTCTCACTTTAAACAAGACACAACTCCAGCAAATCTTTAGAATCCTAATCCAGCATAACTTCTGAAATTGCAAAATTAATTATGTCAATCAAATAGCAAACATCATCATATTTAAGGTAGTGTCTCATAACATCAAATATTTTACATGTAACCTTTTTTCCCAACTAAGCACTAGTTCTCCATTATTAACATTGATAATGACTCTAGAGGTAGCTTCCCCCATTTATCCTATATGAAACTCTTATGTTTCATATTTCATATCTGTTCGGCCCTATGAGTTTTACACATTCTAATATATTTTCAACTATTTATACATGTTTGAAAACTCTTATTACATATTCAATTTTTTTCTTATAGAAGAAATTATAGCATTGTTTATAAATAACAACAATTTTCTCCTTTTATAAAACATAAAATTGTTAAATGCAAGACGTTAACTCAATTGGAGGCGGCAAAAGGTTGTTTCTCACTGTGACTCTGATCACCAAATTCTGCCACTATAACTACAATCTCTCACAACCACATCAATTTTGTAAAAGCTACCACATTGTTGGACCAACGACGTTGTCCTTTCAAACATTCCCATCAATGGTGGTATTAAAAAACCAATCAGGCATTTGAAACAAAAGTTGATGACATTTAGAAAATTAGGATAATTTTGGTTAATTTAGTTAAGTTAATCATTTTATTTTAAAATATTTAATATAATCACTACAACAGAATATATAATTGGATATGTTTTATTTTGTGACGGGCTAAATTTTGTTGTAAAATGTGGACTTTTGTCGACGACTTAATAATTAATCGCCAAAAGTATGGCTATTTGTGGAGTTATATAATATCATCACTGAAGCAGTTTATTTAGCAATGAATAATAGGAGCTGACACTAAAAATGACAATTTTTGCAACAGTTTTATTATTTTGTCGCTAAAGGTCATGCGTTTTATGACGATAGCTGAAAACATTAAAAAAAATCTCAAACTTTTTGCAAGATATACAGTCTTCATTGCAAAACGTTTACTTTTGTAGCTGAAACTTAATTTCGTTGGAAAAGTAAGATTTTATAATTATTTTTTGTTTGATAATTGTTTAATGGTTAGAGTGCTCAATAATCCTAAGGTTAATTATAATTGATTTTTATGATTGATTTTCATAAATTTTTATTTCTATTCTTTACAAATTTGTTTAAATAATATATATAGTTAATTCATTAAAATTCCAAAATTTATCTTTTTAATGAAAAGCTAAACATACACAAAATTTTAATATTAATAAGAAAATAATAAATTTAAGTTAACTACTATTTATAAATCTAAAAATTGTAAATTTTAAATTTTTTAAACATATTGTTGAAAAACACTTGGTAGCTTATTTTAATTTTGTGAAGTAAATATATTTTAGACCTAAAAAGATAATCATACTTAAAATTTTAATGTTATATAGGATCAAAATATCATAAATATAAGTTAACTATGTTATTCTTAATCATTAATATTAATTAACAATAAAATAATAGTACATATAAATATTGAAATATGGTGAGCAATATAATAAAATGAGATATATATGATAAGTAATTGTAAGATGTTAATTAGAAGTTTAACAATTCTTTGAGACAAAATAATAAATAAAGCTTAAAGCCTAATATTTATTTGAAAAGGAAAAGAAATAATTATTTGTTTGGATTCTCATTGACATTAGAGTCAATAGAAAACGTGAAGGGGTTTCGAATGTCTGGATTCCTAAGAAACCTCCTTGTATGCTCCAAACTATCAGTTGAAACAATTAAGGATCCCTGATGGTCTGGTGAATTGGCACCCTTTTCCAATAACTTATTTACTTTAGATAAATTTGTAGAAGATATAGTGAATGATTTCTCAAATTGAGTATGCACGATAGTATTAGACAAACCACACGTACTAAGCATTTCAACTAATGATAAAAGAGAATAGAACAATCAAATGTAAATCAAACTGTATTAGGAAGTCAAATTTGAACACACACATACTCGACTGATAAACTCCATATTTATTTTAATGAATCCAACTGGAGGTTTCTACCACACAATAGGAGTAACTCTAGCATTACGTACACTTGCAGAATGGCCCCTCCTAGCATTATTCCAATTCCTCAACATCGAGCGAGCCAGAAACAAATTAGCTTGAGCTGGATGTTGAAGCCCATTCCAAACCAAATAATTCCTATTCTTCCACAATGGCCAACATATAGATATAACCAAACATTGATCATCATCAGTATAGTTATATGCAACAAAAGAGAACCAGTCAGGCAACACAATAGAGATGGGATGGAAAAAACCCAGATGCGAAAGAGACCACACCTCCTTAGCACAATAACACTCGAATAAGATATGTGAGACAGATTCAGACCCAATACCACAAATAGGACACAAAGGCAAAATAACCACTCCTTTATGTATTAGAATAGCATGTAATGGCAAGCAAGCATTTAACGAATGCCAAAAGAAATTTTTAATCTTAGCAGGAATGTTCAGAGACCAAAACTGCTTACAAGCAGGAGAAGGAAGGATCTTATTCAAAACTGGAGGGGTAGCGTGAATATAATGATAAGCACTTTTAACTGAATATACGCCTTTCATATCCAAAGCCCATACCAATCATCAATGTTTTGATGTATGCTCAGTGAAATCTGGAGAATTAAATCTCTATCTTGTGCATTAAATACGACTGAGATTAAAGGCAAATTCCATTGGTTAAGGTCATGAAGAATCAAGTCCGAAACTCTGCTATTTTGCCAACCATCATCCAGAAATGAAGTGACATAAAGGTTCTCCACATCTGGCAGTCAAGGATCTAAACAAACACTGATTGTACTCCCATCGCCAACACGATTCCTACATCCCTGTTTGACAAAGTCTATACTAGAGAAAATACTTCTCCAAGTATAACTGGAGTTAGTACCTCTTTTTGCATTCCATATTGTGCTTCGCGAAAAATAACGAGCTTTAAGAACTCTAGCCACCAACGAAGAAGTATCAACCAATAAGCGCCAAAACTGTTTCCCAAGCAAAGCCGTATTGAAGTCGTGAAAAGTCCGAAAACCCATACCCCGTAGATGTTTCGGCCAACACATTTTCTCCCACGCCATCCAAGGAATACCTCGCCTTTGTCGTAAATTCGTACCCCACCAAAAAGAATTAAGCACCGTCTCAATTTTCTTACAAACACCCACCGACAATCTAAAAACAGTCATGGCATAGTTCGGAAGAGATTGAGTAATAGACTTCAACAATATTTCCTTTCCAGTCCTTGATAGATAAGTCCGATTCTAACCATATAAACATTTCCACAGCTTCTTTTCAATAAATGAAAATATTTCCTTCTTATCTCGTCCAATAAGAGAAGGTAAACCCAAATAAGCAGTTTCCTTAGTGGCCACTTCCACGGACAGACAAGAAAAAATAATATTTCTCTGCTGGGTTGGAGTATTAGAGCTGAATCTAATAGAGGACTTGTTGAAATTCACCAGCTAACCCGAATCCAATTCATAAATGTGTAAGATCTCTCGAATAGCTTCAGCTTCCCAAAGATGTGCAGAGAAGAAGATATAGCTATCATCAGCAAAGAAAAGGTGTGATACAACAGGTGCTCCAGTAGCAACTTTACAGCCATGAATAATACCTTGACTCTTAAAAGATCGGATCATCGATGGCAGTCCCTCCACACATAAAATAAATAAATAAGGCGAAAGAGTATCACCCTGCCGCAGCCCTCGCTCTGGATAAATAGGCCCAAACATTTTATCATCATGCATCACATAATACTGAACAGAACAAACACATATTTTGATCAATCGGACCCATTGTATATGAAATCTTAGCCGGATTAGTACTTCTTCCAGATAGTGCCATTCAATCCTATCATACGCCTTGCTCATATCCAACTTAAGAGCTACTTTGCCTTCCGCCCCCTGAGTCTTCCTCTTCAGAAAATGATTAATCTCATAAGCCACGAGGAAATTATCTGATATGAGTTTATCAGGAACGAAAGCACTTTGATTTTTCAAAATCAAGGCTGGAAGGATTGTCTTCAACCGACTAGCAATCATCTTCGTGATTACTTTATACAAAGTGTTACATAAAGCTATTGGCCTCAAATCTGTCAGCGTCTCTGGCGAATTTTTCTTTGGGATTAAAACAATAGATGTCTTAGTTAATTCTTCAGGTAATTAACAGTTGTGAAGAAAATAAAGACAATCCCGTATTACATCCTCCCCTACGATGTGTCAACAATTCTGATAAAAAATGAAATTTATCCCATCCATTCCCGAAGCTTTATCAGGGTGAAGGCCAAACACTGCCCCTTTTACCTCCTCTGCACTATAAGTTTTTAACAAGTCATTATGCACTTGAGTAACAGATGGGGACAGAGTTGCAACCACAGTACCTGTGCTTGCTTGAGTAGCTGTAAAAAGATCCTTAAAGTAATCCACAATAGTTTCACCCAAGCACGAATTCCAATCTCGAATCACCCCTGCTCGATCTTTTAGCTGAGTGATATAATTTTTCCTCCTCCTCTTAAAAGCAACCGCATGAAACAACTTGGAATTCGAGTCCCCGTCTTGAAGCCACAACATTTTTCCCTTTGCCTCCAAAATATCTCTTACTGTCTAAGAGTTTCATGATATAATTCTTGAAATCTACGGAAATCAACCTCAGACAATCCATCATCTCCTTTTCAAGCTCTCTTCATATCAGCCTTTAGATTTGTGAGTTTCTCCCTAAATTGGCCTGTTATCTCCTTCCCCCAAATTGTTAAAGCTTCACTGCAAGCTTTTAACTTGTCCCGCAAAGAAAACCCCTCATTTTGTTTCCATACATCTTCAACAACGGACAGAAACCTAGAATCCCTTAACCACGCGTTTTTGAATTTGAAACTTTTAACACCCACACGAATTGACACGGAAATAGGATCCAGAAATATAGGAGAATGATCAGATGAGGTAACCTCCAAATTACTCACCTTATAATAGGGAAACATTCGAATCCATCGAGCACAAGCCAACACCCGATCTAGTCGTTCCTCGATCTGATTCTCAGTGTCGATTCCACAAAACCAAGTAAAACCATATTCATGCATTCCTAAACCAATCAAGTGGTTATCCGTAACTGCAGCTTGAAAATCCTGAATTAGACGGTCGGGCTGAGGATTTCCACCACATTTTTTCGATTGATGTAGTATGTCATTGAAATCCCCAATAGTAACCCAGGGCAAATTCGATTTAGACGCAAGACTCCAGAGCAAGTTCCATCCCTCCTCCCTTCGATTACGATTTGGTTCTCCATAGAACCCAGTAAGGCGCCAACCATCCCTCCCGTCAATACTGATTTCAACATCTATGTGTCTGCAAGAAAACCCAAGCAATCGAACGTCGTTCTTTCTCTTCCAGAACAGAGCTAAGCCCCCACTCTGACCATTGGGCTCAACAATAAACAGATCTTCAAAGCCCAACAAAATTTTAATACGATCCAACTTTTCCCTACTACTTATAGTCTCTATAAGAAAAAAGCACTTTGGATTTTTTAGCAGAAACCATGTCCCGAAGGATACGAATTGCTCATAGGTTACCCATCCCATGATAATTCCAACTTATACAACTCATGAGGACTAACGAGCCTGATCCACAGGTCCCACTGACAGTCCATTTTTTGAGTCCACAATAGCAGAAAACATATGGCTATTCTCAGGCCCATCCTCCTCCAATCCCCGGTGCTCTACCATACGTCTACGTTTTGACTCCAGCAAAACCACCCCATCCTCATCCCCTTTAAATGTCGCATTCTTCTCCCTTTCACTAGAATCCTCCACGATCTCCTTGCCTTTCCCATTTCCAGCTGCAATCTTGGCATTTAAACTAAGATCATGATCTCCACTAACTGTATGGCTTCCGGGATTTGCACACCTTCATAAATCAGGTTTATCAATGGCCATCGCCTCCATCATCGTCTCCCCCATACTTCTCGGAGTTCTAACTTGCGGTGGTATTTCACGAAGCCACTGACTTCACATCGAAGGTTGTGAATGCCTCATACTTGCCCGAATAGATTCATCAAATTTTCATGGGACAATTCCTTTAGCTGAATTGTAAACAACCTGGCAAAATTTTTCAGTATGACCTAACAGACCACAAACAAAACATACCACAGGTAATCTCTCATACTTGAAACTTAACACGACCCAGTCCCCTCCTTGCCACTTAATCTTCATCTCATGTTTAATAATCTTGTTTACATCCACCGCCACTTTAATGTGCATATAGTTACGCCAAATATCAATAAAATTGTTTGGATCAGACTTTACAAATTCACCTAGAAAACTCCCGATTGTCTGGGCAACCTTTTTAGACATAAACCCAACCGGGAGTTTGTGAACCTGCACCCAAAATTCGGTCTTATGCAAAATCATAGATTCCGGTTGATCAGTAGAGCATAATTGTTTGAGCAGTAGGAGTTGATTGTCAAACGTCCATGGACCATCCTCAAGAACCCTTTGCATATCCTTTTCATGGAAAAACTAAAAAAAAATCTGTTAAGATCAATATCCTTAATATAAACCCCCATCACAAGTTGCCGTAGTGATGCCAATGTATCCTTCATCGATTGCGTATGAATTGGTTTCTTCGTTAAAAAAACTACCTACCAAACTCCAGCGAACATCTATTGCTCCTTCAAGATCCCCTACATCAATGACCACCCCTTCTTCCTCCGACTCTTCAATGGTCATTTGGTGGCATTTTTCATTAAGCATATTTATCTCCGCAGACTCCATTGAAACAAAGAAAACAGGCCAGAAAAACGCAAGCTTAGGAAAGATCGAAGACCTACTTGTCAACGACAAGACAGAGAAAACTTGTCAACGACAAGACTGAGATAAGGATCAATGTCATTTTTTAACTATTAAACTTATGTAAAGTCATCAACTTAATTATATAATCATTCACATCAGTACCATTAACTTTAGATTATATTCGTAACAAATTAGAAGTTGCGCATTTGATTGAAATTTTTAATAGCTATAATTAATATTTAAAATTAAATAAATTTATGTATTTGAAATTTAATTTACGGAAAAAATGAGAAATATATTTCAATTAGACTTGAATTTCAAAAAATGTCATAAAAATATAATATTGAAGAAAATTATAATAACTAATTTTATATATGTAATTTTAGTAAATCATTCATTTATGACATAAAAGATACCATAAAATTATTTAGGTGCTTTTTAAAAGCATTATTTTGTTATTTTATTGAAATTTATTATTAGTTTAGTATATTAATTAGCCTAAGTTGGGATCACAAATTTAAAACTATTTATACGAAAATCTATGCTATTTAAGAAAAAAATAATAACACAGAGAGAATCATGTTCATGCGAAGGATGAAATTTCAACCTCAAGCTTCTATTTTAGATAGGTTCTGTTTTATTTAAATTGGAAACAGAACTACAAAAAATAGCTATCCTTTTCCAACTTTTATATGTAAATTTGGCTTTTGGGTTTTGAAGCCTGGGGATAACTGCAATGAAATAGTTTTGCTTAATGTTTTCTAATTTATTTAAATTGGGCTCCAACTTCAGTCTTGGTGACGGAGCTCAATAGGCAGATGAAAATGAATCTAAGATTTAGAAAGGTTATGATTCTTATCCTTTTCGTGAATGGACACTAGCAAAAAGCTTTCCAACAAAATAAAATAAAAGCCATTGAGATTTAATAAGAATGTTAATGAACTTGTGGTTTGTACGTTACCTCAAAATCACTAACTTCATCTATTCTCCTAAATGCCACCCTCTATCGAAATCTTTAGTTCAGCAATTGAATTTGTAGGTCAATAATAATTTTCATAATTTTAGTATATATAAAAACAAACAAAATAATTAATTATTGACGAACTTGTTTTGGAGACTGCAAAATTAATTGAACTTGTATACGAAGTATTCAGTAAATTTTAGAAGCTTGTTTATTCCCCTCCAAAATCTATCTAAACTTAATCTAATTAACGACATGGATCAAAGCTAGAAACTGAAAAGAGAAACAAATTAAAAGGAATATATATGTAACTAAGATAGACACTAAAAAAGTTCGCTGTAGTAGTGGTTGAAACTGCTGTTGGGAGGTAACTACAGACGTTCGACGCACTTGTTTTGGAGACGAGACAACAAAGCTTGGTTCTCTTGTTGAAGAAGAAGTGCTATCTTCCTCAACTTCTTGTTCTCTTCCAGTATGCTTTTGTTCTCCGTGTACAGTTTCAAGTTCTTCATTTTCATCTCTGTTTTCGTTGCTCTCATCTTCTTCTCCTTTTCTTCTTTTAGAGCCCTTCTCCACCTGTAACTTCACATACAAACACAAATTTCCGTTTCAGATATATATGCACACAATTGCAGTATATACATGGCAATATATAAACTATATATGAAGAAACTCACCTGCTAAGGCGGCGACATCGTCGTGCCTTGTGTCTTTTTAAAGACTGTAGATTACCAATGTGTAAATAGTTGCATGAGTTCATATTGGAAGAGTTCATGTACATTTTTTTTCTTGAACTCTAACAAAGTTATAGTTTCTGCTGTGGATGAGGATTATAAGTATGAGATTTTGATATCTGGTAAAGAAAGAAGAGGCAGAGGAAGATGGATTTTATGAAGATCATAGACCAAGAAATTTTTGTGGAAATGAAGAGAGAAGAATGAGGAATATAAAGATGGGGAGGTGTCATTAGTTTCTGAATCTGAATATGAAAGCAAAAGAGAGGCTTTTCATGGTAATGATGGAAAAAGGAGTCATGATTACAAAAGGCCAGCAATGGTGGAAGCAAAAGACGAAGAAAAAACTCCAAGTCTCACTTTTGTTTTTTTGGACTATTTTTAGTGTCTAAAAGAGCAAGTTGGATAGAGACCAGGACTCGGGGACGCTAGTTGGAGGCACGCAGAAGATGACTATTTCTTCACATCCTCCACAAATTATTTAAAAATTCTATATTTAAGGATTGTCACGTCGTACAATATGTTATTAATTCAGTTATGGTAATATTTGGTGTTAATATGGTGCAAGTTCCGAAATAAAAAAGTCTGAGATATGAATGTAGGTATTCAAATAGATAGTTAAAAAAGTGATGTTTCATATTACGTCAATGATTAAGGTTGAAGTTAATTGCTGAAAGATTTCAAACCAGTCCGGCGCCATTTGCTCCGGGGTTCACATAACTGATGTGCTTTAATGAAATCACTCACTACGTGTTATACTTCACTATTTGGTTTTAACTTAATACTCCGTTCCATTCATAATAAGAATCGTTTTAAAAAAATATACATTTATTTAGAAAGTTAATGAAATTATAGATATACCTTTACAATAATTAGTATGTGAAATAATTGCATATTAAATTATATTAAAATTATGATCTGTATAATTAAGATAAGAGAAAAATGAAAGGTTAATTTTGGAAGAAAAATTATAAATATACATATAAAATCAAGAATAAAACTTATTTTGAATAATTAAAATGTATCTAAAACGACATTTTTTATAAATAGGAGGGAGTAAAAACTAAAGAGATAAGGAAAAATTCTCAGTATTTCTGATGTAGCTAGAATCGAAAAGCTGAAGGAAATTGTGGGAATTTGATCCTCTCATTGACGTGTGGGTGGAATAATTACTTGTGCGTAAAATGCACACCATGTTTGACAACAACAGCCCACTAAAAGTCAGCACATTGCAAAGTTGTTATACTATTTACATTCGTAACAGAAAGTAGTCGACCTGTCCTAAGTCAAAGCCCTCCCTATACTTTAATCAAGTACATATATAATGTCTTAAAGCATGTTAATTCGTTATTTCTCAAAACTGGAACCTTCACCGGATCAAAGTTTGATAATTGAGACTCGATATGGTCAAAAAGTTGCAGTTGAAAAGAAAAGAAATGCAAGACAATAAGAAGAGATACAAGAAAGGTTGCCCTTGAAAAGTAGACATTAGAGCTTTCCAATGCTTAGTTTTACTTTGCGTCTTGAACTCTCCTATTCATTATCTTTGTAATCATGACAACTCAAATCGTGAAAGAATACTAAGTTATGCTCAGTAATCATTTTGAATTAACATAGAAAGACACGTATTAAGCCAAGCTACCTCTAAATTAATATATATGACAACTCAAATCGTGAAAGAATACTAAGTTATGCTCAGTAATCATTTTGAATTAACATAGAAAGACGCGTATTAAGCCAAGCTACCTCTAAATTAGCACTTAAAAGAGACCGTAGTTCCAAGATAACCAGGCACTCTGCTTTAACAAGCCAACCGTATAAAGCTGTATACGTTGACAACAAAATTGGAAATGCAAGATAGATGAAAGCGCAATGAGGAAAAAGATCAATCGTTTGTGAAACTGCTCTCAATTCATTAATTCACCGGCTGATTCGTTTAGGATTTAGCATTCCAAGATCAAGCAAACGTACAGAAGAAGATAGTTGCATCGGATTGGGGTCTCGCTTTGCAATTAGGATTAGGAGCTAAAGAGAAAAACAGGTGGGACAGTGGAAGATGGGGAAGAGGCCTAGGAACAATGCAATGTAGTCAATGTGGTTAGGTTCTTCTTTTTGGTCATTTTATACATGTAATTGAGTACCTTCCATGTAATGTGCCATATGTGTCGTTTTTTCGGAAAGTGAAACCCATTTTGGCCTCGTTCCTCCTCTTCTCCAACGCCATCATCACCTCTCCTTCTCCTATCTCTATCTCATCCACCTAACTAGTCTGGGCAAATAATAGTACAATGCTCATTCTGGTCGGTTCGTGGCTCGTGGTATTCTGAGACCACTGCACATGATTCCCTGATTGCCAGTTACATAGTTGGCTGTTTGGTCTGCCGAATCTCAGTCAAGAACTGAGTATTTATAGTTTATGGTACTACTAATTTTATGCAGAGTGAAAATAGTGTTTTCACATGAGGGTTAAATTACATTTTAATGTTTCTACAAAAATTTAATTTTAATTTAAACGTTTTGATATGTTTAAAAGGAATTTCAACATTTTCAAACATTCAATTTAAATTCAGACTTAAAATTTATTACAAAAATATTTTTATTTTATAAATGCTTTATTTAATATGTATCCTATGTGATCAAAAGGACTCAAAAAATAAAAGAACATTCTCTTTCTCATCTCTTTTTCCTCTCTCCTCTCTCCCTCTCTTTATTTCATTTTAATTTACTACTTTGTTTGAAAAAATGAAATTAATTAATAAAAAAGAAAGTCATACAAGCTAAAAAGGCAAGGGAGTACCCTTACCTATCTTGCCTTGGAAGGCAAAGCATTAGGAGCAAAAAACAAGGTGAAACACATGCAGAAATGTTATGCTATATATGCACTGACAAACGGATGTGTAAGCTGCAATTCTGGTGTAGAATCTTTATCAAAATGAGCTCTCGAAATTCAACGATGATCATAGACATCAAGGCTTCCTTGGAAGAAAATTGATTGGCAAAATGTCTCAGATTGCGTTCTCTCTAAAGCATGTAGATCCAAACTCCCAATGTGATGGTGTGAATCTAGTGATCTAGTTTTGAATAGGTGTGTTGATTTGAGAATTGATGTGTAATGTTTGTGAAAGAGACTCCTGGATCAGACCATGAACATATAATAGTGACATAATCCCAAATGGTTTTGTTGAAGGGACATTCGAAGAAAAGATGGTTCTGTGATTCATCATGCATGAGCACATCCGAAAAGATTTATCAACTTGCAAATGTTCATCATGCAATGAGCACATCGGAAAAGATTTATCAACTTGCAAATAAGACATTCTGTTAGTGGTGATTAACTTATTTTATATGGCTAACCAGAAAATAAAAGAAATTTTTCGAGTTAAAACCCTACTCCAAACTATCGTAAACCATGAGACTTTAAAGCGCCATATAAATAACAAATTAGGAATGGTTTTATTTGTAAGGTTGTTGATTGGTATATCCTTCCAGATAAAGGTGTTAGATGTGTGTAAAGAGTTTTTTTTTGTTGAGATATGGAGCTTGATAAAATATTATGGACTTTACACCAGGAGAATTACGTTATGTCTTTTGTATTCTATTCTCCTAGTATATCGTGTTGTTGAAAATATTCACAATGAAAAATAAAACCCTAGTAGCCATGGACGTAGCCAAAATTTTAGTGAACCACGTAAATCTGTGTGTTTGTTTATTTTCCACATTGTTCTTTGATTATTGTGATTGATCGTTGTACCATAACAACTGATATCAAAGCTTGGTTCGTATCATAACAATATGAAAAGATGGAAAGCACGAAGTTTCAAATTGAGAAATTTGATGAAAACGATTCTGGTTTCTGGAATATGCAAATGGAAGATTATCTGTATCAGAGAAACCTCCACGAACCTTTGTCAGGGATGAAATCAAAAACCATGAGACAGGAGGTTTGGGATCTGAAAGATCGGCAGGCGCAAGGGTTGATTCGTTTGTCTTTGGCGAGAAACGTTGCCTTCAACATCGTTAAGGAGACAACGACTGTAGGAGTACTGAAGGCTCTGGGAAACATGTACGAAAAACTATTGGCTATTAATAAGGTATATTTGATGCGTCGTCTGTTCAATCTAAAGATGTTTGAAAGTGAATCTGCCATAGATTATATTAACGAATTTAATATGATTATCAGTCAATTAAACTCAGTGGATATTAATTTTGATGATGAGATTAGAGCTCTAATTTTGATGTCCTCTCTACTCGAGTCCTGGAATACTGTTGTTTCCACAATTAGTAGTTCACGTGGGTCTGAAAAGCTAAGGTTTGATGCGTAAGCGATTTAGAAGGGGGGTTAAATAGGTCTTTAAGCTTTTTGTAATTTTCTACAATAAAATCAGAAGTTAATTCACACTAAAATAATTTAATCAAATCTAAATATAAAAGAGTAGGGAAGAAGAGCAAACACTGTTTTTATAGAGGTTCGGTGCTAAGACCTACGTCCTCTACCTAAGCTCCCACTTAAGATTTGACAAACCACTTTACTGCTCACTTTTTAGTTTAGTGTGAACTCTTACAATACCGCTTGATTTCCGGCTCAAGCTACCTTTACAAATGATTTGTCTTCCGGCACAAATCCTACCAACACCACTTGATTTCTGGCTCAAGCTACCTCACAAGTGACTTTTTATTAGTCACTCAAATTGTAAGAGAAATAATATAAAGATTGAAGAACAAATGCTCAATACAATTGTGTAACAAGATAAGAACAATAATGAGCAATTTTGAAGCAATAGAAGAGTATTTTCACTTGTAGAACTTCCGTCCACTCTTCATCAATCATCCACTCTTTATACTTGAAGAAAATAGCTGTTGGAAGCCATTTTAGCCGTTGTATAATTAATATGACCGTTCCTTAATATCCTTCTTTCCATTTGTGTCTAATTGACTTCATCAGAGTCTGTTCGCTGTACTCATAAGTCGACTTGTCGAGTGTATAAGTCGACTTGTGTCAATGACTTACGTAAAATTTCATCTCCGCACTTCAATAAGTCGACTAATGATGTGTAGGTCGACTTGTGTCCTTCGATAAGTCGACTTATGGACTATTAGTCGACTTGTGTTGACAGATCTTCATATATTAGTCGACTTATGATGTTCTAGTCGACTTATGTTGTTCTCACTTGATATATAAGTCGACTTATGATGTGGTAGTCGACTTATGTTGGCTTCAACGATTATATTGCATGAAATCTTGATCTTTAATTGTTGGGATACATATCTTTGAAGTTCCTTATCCATAATCTTCATCCTTGAATATCTCTTGCACAATTAAGGTAATTTCCATCTTGATTCCACAATGATTAATCTCTTTCCCATCAAAGATTAATGCTATCTTGATTTGCACAATTCTTTTATTGAATATCAATCCCAAAATACCTAAAACAATTTCTTAACCAATTCTATACATTTTATTATTATCAAAACATAAATGGGATTTAATTTGTCAACCACCATTGGTCCAACAATCTCCCCCTTTTTGATAATGACAAAACACTTAGAAATTGTTTAAGAAATGAAAACAAAGAAACATTGATCAAGGTTTTTATACCTTGTCATTTTGGTTAGAAGTCTCCTCCTCAATCATATAAATCATTGAATTTAATAACCTTGTAAGAACAAATTCATAAAATTTGTATAGTCCATAATTTTAATATAGATTCAATTCAAAGACAATTTAACAAACTCCCCCTTAATCAAGTAACTAAAGAATATCCAATTTCTCATTTTTTCCCCTTTTTGTCATAATCAAAACAACTAATACAAACCAACAATAGATGAAATATCGCAATCACATTAAATAGAGAAGCAAGTCATCAAACACAAATAGTCTCAAGTAGCAAGCAAATACAAATAATATGAAATGTTGGTCTAGGCTAGATACAAAAACCATCATGATGGAGAAATGTCATCATGAAGAAATCTCAAAGGTAGAAGAGAATGTGTATTAGTCGACTATGGCTGTAATACTCTACTAAAGCATTTAAACACCTTATCTCTTGATGCAATAGTCAACAAGCCAATCAACAATATATATATTTCCATGTAAACTAATGAAAGCAATATGATCATCTTTCTTAACCATGCAAATTTGAAAGATCACAAAAAGAAAACAAGCATAATTTAGAAACACTTCGCAAATTATGTTTCAAGCCATCAACAAGCAAAACATTGTCAATGGTAGGTAGAGGTTCCTTACCCACTTTACCAACACCAATGACTTTACCTTTGTTGTTGTCTCCAAATGTGACATATCCTTGATTTTTTAGTTTAATTTGTGCAAATAGAGTCTTGTCTCCACTCATATGCCTTGAACATCCACTATCAATGTACCATGTGCTTGGTTGATTTTCATTCCTTGCTTGTACCTACAATTGAAACATCCTTTCTTCTCATTGGTACCCAAGCCATCTTGGGTCCATTTTGGTTAGCCATATAAACCACATTAGGAGGTGTTGTGCCTTTTAACACCTAAATTTTCTTAACCTTAACACATCTCCTAGTACTTTTGCATACTAGTTCTATATGACCATCTTTTAAGCATCTAGCACATTGAGCAATTTTTCCATCCTTAGTAAATTTTGAAATTAAAGAACAATCTCTATAAAAATGATCATATCCTAATCCATGTTTAGAAATTGAATATCTTTGCAACGATAACAATTTTTCAAACTTTTCGTTTTCATTTGCAAATTTTCCAACCACATACGAAAATTCTTTTCTAAGTCTATCAAGCTCACAAATAAGATTTTCCTTTTCAACAAGGCATGCAGAATGATCTTCCTTTGGACTATCTAAATCATCAATAGTCTCATGTAAGGCATTATTTTCAGCAACCAATTCTCTTATTTTCTTTCTCAATTTCTTGTTGATTTCAATAGCTTCTTCAAAATCCATTTGTAAAGCATTAAAAGAATCTCTAAGACCTTGATCAAGGAAAGTTACCTCATCTTCGTGATCACTTGTTGAGGAGCTATTAGCCATAAGAGCTAGGTTGTTTTCTTCATTGCTTTGGTATGCTTCCTCATCATCACTCCAAGTGGCTACAAGGCTAGCTTTCTTTCTTTCTTCATTTCTTCCACCACTTAATTCTTTCCTCCTATTTTTGAGTAGTCCTTTGAACTTTCTCAAGTTTCTGGCGTACATTGCTATTTTTTCATCTTCATCTTCTTCATCTATTTCTTCATCGCTTTCATCAAAAGAAGAAGCATTAGCTTTTAAAGCAATTGACTTTTGTGACTTACCTCTTCCTCCTCTTGACTTGAGAATGATCTCATAGTTTATGAGAGATTCCACCAAGGCATTGAATTCCAAATGATTGAGATCCTTACACTTCATGATCGTGGTGACTTGAGAGTCCCATTCTTTTGGTAGTGAGCGAAGAATCTTTTTCACCTTCTCGCTATCCGTCATATGCTTTCCAAGGTTGTCTAATTCATTTATGATTTCTGCAAAACGATCAAGCATAGTGAAAATAGACTCACCTTCCTTCATGACAAACATTTCATAGTCATAGAGAAGCATGTTAATGTTAAGTCAAACCAGACTTCACGTATTAAATAATTTTGATGACAAACAAAGAGAAATATACAAATGAAAAGCAGACGAAAGCTTTACAAGAGAAAAGCAGACGAAAGCTTTACAAGAGAAAAGCAGACGAAAGTTTTACAAGAGAAAAGCAGCCGATACAAAATATCAGACGGAAGAAAGAAACATCAGTTTGAGTTAGTTACGGAGTCAAACTGAATAACCGTTTCTTTCAAGATTCAAGAAGCAGATATTCAAGAAACAGTTGAAGAACCCGACTATAAATAAAAGTCGAGATTGAAGAAGACAAAAAAAACTTCATGAAACCTTGAATATTCAACTTTTGATTTTCAGATTATCTGAGAGAAAAATTGTGAACGATATTTCGAGTGAACAGTGTTAAGAGCATTTCTATTGTAACAAGCTCTTTACTATTCTTTCAATTAGAAAGTGTTACAGATAGCTGAAGAGGCTAAGAGTAAAGAATACTTGTCAGTAAAGAGACCTGGAGAGGCTCGGTCGAAAGAATACTTGTAAACAGTTGTAAATAGTGAAATCTCATAAGGATATCGAGGATCGGACGTAGCCTACGGTTTTAGGTGAACCAGATAAATTGCTGTGTTTTTCTTTCTACTCTCATATTACTTATATCGTAGTTTTCAAAATTAACAAAGTTTTTTAAAATTAGTTACTAATTGATTTACTGAAAATTTTTGAAAGAACAAGTAATTTCTAAAGGATTAACAAAAGTTTATCACAATTCAACCCCCTTCTTGTGTATCTTGATCATATTATTGTTCAATATATTAACGTGTGATTCACTTCAATTGGTATCGAGCTCGGTGTTCAAGAATCACTTTAATAAAGTGTGAATTAAAGAAAATGGTGGAATCACACATGTATATTGTCAAGGAGCTTCATCACTAGACCTCCAAAGATTCAATGGTGAAGACTACCACTATTGGAAGGACCGGATGAGATTGTTTATCGAATCTACTCACATTGACCTTTGGGACATCATCGAGAACGGACCATACACACCTGAAGATGATGATAAAAATCCAATTCCATGAGAAAGATGGACAACTGAGCAGAAAGCAAGATTTCAACTAAACTCTAAGGCGAAATTTTTCTTGAGTTGTGCATTAAGCAGAAGCGAGTATGACAAAGTTCATGGATGCGACACTGCCAAAGAAATGTGGGATACATTATCAATTGCACATGAAGGAACAAATCAAGTCAAGGAGTCCAAGATAAGCATTCATTGCATCGATGAGTTGTTCAAAATGAAAGAAGAAGAGACCATTGATCAAATGTTTGGAAGATTTCAAACAATTGTTAATGGGCTAAAAGCTCTTGGAAGAACGCATAACAATCAAGACCATGTTCGAAAGATTTTGAGGAGTCCGCCAAAAGATGGAGACCCAAAGTAATCATTGACAAGAAGCCAAAGACTTAAGCGTACTAAAGCTTGATGAATTGCTTGGATCATTGAAGATACATGAAGTAGAGCTTGATGCGAAAGATAAGCCCAAGAAAGAGAAGTCCATAGCCAAAGCAGTCAAAAAATCACAAAATCCGGAAGAAAAAGACAAAGAGGAATACATCAAAGGCATTAAAGATTGAAGAATCAAAGGATGATGATTCCAGCAAGTCAGAATCTGAATCAAGTAATGAAGACAATGAGCTATCTTTCATTTCAAGAAAGATAAGAAGAATGTGAAAAAAGAAGTCCAAAGGAAATTCAACATTCAGAAGGAACAGCGGCAAAGACGATGGAAAAGTCGAGAAAGCATCTATTACATGTCATGAATGCAATAAGCCGGGACATTACAAGTCCGAGTGTCCAATGTTGAAAAGACAACCCAAAAAGAGTAGGGATAACAAGAAAAGCATGATGGCAACGTGGGAGGATCTGGATTCATCGAATCGATACAAGCTCGAAAGCGTCGTAACATGCTAACATATGTCAGTAGTGAAGAAGAAAGTGATGAAGAGGTAACTTCTAGCTATAATAATATACAAGATGCATACTCGTAATTGTTAGAGGATTCTCATGCTATTCAAACAAAGACAAGCCGTTGAAGAAGAAATATGTAGAAAACCTCAAACATACTCATGAGATAGAGTGAGAATATAAGTCCGAGAAAGCAAGTTGAGGAACTGAATAACAACAAAGTTATAGATAGATCCAAGAGATTAAACAGCTTGAAATCGAGAATCAATAATCTCTCGATTGATCTAGCTAAATTTACGATAGTACAAAAAGATGAATGAAATGCTAGGAAAATGCGTACATCCGAAAGTGATAAAAGCTGGATTAGGGTTTACTAAAATAAGTCCCAACATTACGTGAAATCAATTGTTCAAAAGATAAGAAAAATATCAATCGAGTTTTCAAAAGGTCATCAACGCTTTCATTCTACTTCTTATTATCATTCATTACACCATACTAACCTAAAGGACCCAAGAGAATCTGGGTACCTAAAACAAGATAATATCTCCTGAAATCCTTCTTTGGAAGAGCCAAGAAGCACCATTGGTATTTGGACAAGGATGCTCGCGTCACATGACGGAAAAAGGTCTATGTTCCTAGATCTTCATCAAGAAAGGAGGTTCGGTAACTTTTGGAGACAACAAGGTGGCAAGATAATCGGGATTGGTAAGATTGGTAAGAATTCCATGCATGCATTAACAACGTCATCGCTAGTTGATGGTCTAAAGCATAACTTGATAAGTATTAGTCAATTATGTGATTCTGGTTTTGAAGTTACATTCAACCAAAACTTTTGTGAAGTCAGAAACAAAGATGGTTCTATCTTCTTTTCGGCCGAAAGACGAAACAATCTTTACAAAATTGATTTAGACGATTTTCAGTCTCAAAATATTTCATGTTTTTTATCTACTGAAGAAGAAAGACTGATCTGGCATAAAAACTAGGTCATGTCAGTTTTAAACATATTTCAAAACTTTTGAAACATGATTTGGTAAAAGGTTTGCCACAAATTTGTTTTGACAAAGATTTCTTTTGTGAAAGTTGTCAGAAAGGGAAACAAGTTAAAACCTCTTTCTCTTCAAAACATTTCGTAACTTCATCTAGACCACTAGAGTTGTTACATATGGATTTATTTGGTCCAACAAGGACAATAAGTCTTGGTGGAAAGAAGTATGGACTTGTCATTGTTGATGATTTTACAAGGTTTTGTTGGATACTTTTTCTGGCACATAAAGATGAGTCTTTCAAGTGCGTTAGAAACCTTTCCATGAGGTTACAGAATGAAAAAGGAGTGTCTATAGCCAGTATAAGGAGCCAGTATAAGGAGTGATCATGGTGGAGAATTCGAGAATGAGAAATTTAGAGTATTCTGCGAAGAAAATGGAATTTTCCATAACTTCTCTTCCCCAAGGACTCCGCAGCAGAATGGAGTTGTTGAAAGGAAGAATAGGACGATTCAAGAGATGGCAAGAACAATGTCATGCGAGATGAATCTTCCTAAATATTTCTGGCGGTCATCAATACAAAGATGCTATATTCAGAATAGAGTGTTGCTGCGACCAATATTGAAGAAAACTCCCTATGATTTGTGGAATGGAAGGAAACCAAACATTTCTTATTTCCATCCTTTCGGTTGCAAGTGCACTATTCTGAACACAAAGGAAGTTCTGGACAAGTTTGATGCAAAGACACTTTCAGGAATATTTCTAGGTTATTCTCTCACCTCAAAGGCATTTAGAGTCTACAACCTCACCTCAAAGACTGTTGGAGAAACTATTCATGTCAAGTTCGATGATAGCTCTCAACCCAATAAGGAAGAGGAATCGATAATGATGTCATTCATAATTGCCTTTGATGGAGTACAAAGAAGTATCTTCATCAGAAACACTATATGACGAAAAGAAAGATATTTCGAAGAATTTGGAGTTAAAGAAAGATTGGAGATACAAAAGTTCTCATCCTAAAGAGTCAATTATTGGAGAAACCTCAGAAGGTGTTCGAACAAGGTCCAAGTTCAGAAGAGAAGCCAACGTGGCATTTATATCTGAAGTAGAACCTAAGAAGATTGATGAAGCTCTAAAAGATGAAGCATGGATACTAGCTATGCAAGAGGAGTTGAATCAATTCTGTAGAAATAAAGTCTGGTCCTTAGTTCCTAAACCTGAAAAGAAATCCATTATTGGTACTAGATGGGTATTCAAGAATAAACTAGACGAATCAGGAAAAGTAAGTCGCAACAAGGCAAGATTAGTAACACAAGGCTATAATCAGCAAAAAGGAATAGACTACAATGAGACATATGCTCCAGTAGCAAGACTTGAAGCAATAAGGATACTGCTTGCATATACGGTTTGCCATGACATAAAGCTTTTTCAGATGGATGTAAAAAGTGCATTTCTGAATGGTTTTATAGATGAAGAAGTCTATGTTAAGCAACCTCCCGGATTTGAGGACATAAAGTATCCAGATCATGTCTACAGACTTCATAAAGCCTTATATGGATTGAAACAGGCCCCTAGAGCATGGTATGATCGTCTGAGTTCATTTCTTATAGAAAATGGATTTACTAGAGGTAAAGTAGACAAAACTCTTTTTAGGAAGAACTTGAGTAATGATTTCATTATTGTGCAAATTTATGTTGATGATATTATTTTTGGTGCAACTTCAAGAAGGTTATGCATGAGTTTTGAAAATCTGATGAAAAATGAATTTGAGATGAGCATGATGGGTGAGTTAAAATTCTTTCTTGGATTGCAAGTAAAGCAAACCGAGGATAAGATTTTATCCATCAACAAAAATATCTTAAAGAATTGTTGTCTAAGTTTGATATGCGATGTTAAATATATGTCTACCCGATGCATCCTTCAAACTTGTTGTCAAAAGACGAAAGTGGTAAGAAGGTGGATCAAACCCTATTTAGAAGGATGATTGGTTCTTTGCTTTATCTTACAGCAAGTAGACCTGACATTCTATTCAGTGTATGCTTGTGTGCAAGGTTTCAGGCCGATCCTAGAAAATCTCATTATATTGTTGTAAAACGAATTTTGAGATATCTCGCAGGTACTACTGATCTTTGCTTAATGTATGAGAAAGGTAAAAATTTTAGGTTGAATGGATATTGCGATGCGGACTATGCCGGTGATAGGATCGAAAGGAAGAGCACGAGTGGTGGCTGTCACTTTCTTGGACCAAACCTGGTGTCATGGTCAAGCAAGAGACAAAGCTCGATTGCATTATCAACTGTCGAAGCTGAATATATGTCTGCCGCAAGTTGTTGTGCACAAATATTGTGGATCAAGTATCAATTAGAGGACTACTCAATACAAGAGGAAGAGATTCCAATATACTGCGACAACACCAGCGCCATCATCTTGTCAAAGAATCCAATTCAACATTCAAGGGTAAAGCACATAGAAGTCAGACATCATTTCTTGAGAGATTACGCTCGAAAGAAAGTCGCTACCTACAATTCATAGAAACGAAATATCAGTGGGCGGATATCTTCACAAAACCACTAAGTGAAGATCGCCTTAAAGAAATCAGACGCAACCTCAATATGGTGATGGTTACGGACCATTCATCTGGTTTTTCATAAAGACAAGACAGACAGACGGAGGAGTTAACGGACCATTCATCTGGTTTTTCATAAAGACAAGACAGTGGAACGGTGGAGTTAACGACGTTAGATGGTTTCAGATATAAAACTTCTTTCACAAGAAAAAGTTTTAGAGGGAAAAAGCTGTCAGATCATCGAGAAGTACAATAGTTCTAGAATTCGCTATAAATTCCCTAAAACTGATTTTTGGGATTTCTACCGAATTCAGAAATTGCTAGTTCTCTTAAATCTCTCTAAAATTTCTTCAAGCAAGTTCCTACTCAATCAGAATCAGCAAGATGAATGTCAAGCCCATTTTGCGAGTTGATCCAGGATCGGGCTGGGGAAGATTGGTAAACTTCGAAGAACTAAGAAAAGAACAGATGGATATAGAGCCGAAGATAATAATGGCAGGTTGGAGAAACTTCTTTCAAGTACGAGATGAAGTCTATCTCCAAGAAGTTTATGAGTTCTGAAAGAATACTAAGTCAGTAGACGATACAATCGTGTCGTATATAGACACACACTCTGTTATAGTAATGAAGGAGTTACTGGAGAAAGTCACTGAATGTCCGATGGATGGAGTTCAACTCACTAATATGGCGAAATGGATGACTAAGCTTAAGATGAACGAAGATGAAGTTAGTCGTCAACTTTATGGACAAAATAACCCAACTAAAAGGAGAGCCTCTTGGCTGGTACCAAAGGCAAGGGTATTGTTCGCGGTTCTATGTGACTGTGTTTTACCGAGAATAGGTTCACAACATCAGGTCACTACCCTAGATGAACAATGTATTCTTCATCTTCTGAATCATCACCCAATAGATTTACCATATTTGATTTATCAGTACATGGTAAAATCAATAAAGGATACAAACACTTGTCCTTATGGGATGTTGTTGACAAGAGTGTTCGAGAATCGACATCGATTGAATGGGAATTAGATGAAGATATCTGTTAAAAGCTATATAGATTCAACATCTATTGCTAAAATGGGTCCGAGATTTTCGAGACGTAAAAGGAGCGAATCGCCAAGGAAAGCAACAATTGAGGGGAGCGATCTCAAGAAGTCTTCATGAAGGAAACAAGATCACATTCTCGTGAATCAAAGTCGAGAAGTGTTCAATTTTTTGAATCGGTGACTTGAAGCGTAAAGGGAACCACTATCTTGGTGACATTCCAAAGCAAGCAAGAAGGTCACCCAGAGTGAAAACGTAAATGAAAAGAAGCCACCAATCCAAAGAATCAAGTCAATCAAAGCATTCGAATCGCAAAGATCAAAGCTACAAAGTCGTTGACATCAATCGTTGAAAAGATTGAAACTCAGCCTCAAGGAAGTGGAGGAAAAGGATATGAAGAAGATTAAGAAGATCTTTGAAAAAGTTGGTGAAACAGTTTGGGAAATAATTTTTGATTAATAACAAATAGGGAGAAGGAAGAATGAGAAGGAGAATCAATTTGAAAGGAAAAGCGTAAGAAATTTTGAAAGCGAAGTTATTTTGATTTATTCATACTTAGATATTTGATACCTTTCATATTTCTCTATTTCACAATATTTGTTATCATCAAAAGGGGAGAATGTTAAGTCAAACCAGACTTCACGTATTAAATAATTTTGATGACAAACAAAGAGAAATATACAAATGAAAAGCGATTTAAAGCTTTACAAGAGAAAAGGCATTTAAAGCTTTCCAAGAGAAAAGCATTTAAAGCTTTACAAGAGAAAAGCGATTTAAAGCTTTACAAGAGAAAAGCGGCCGATACAAAATATCGACGGAAGAAAGAAACATCGGTTTGAGTTAGTTACTGAGTCAAACTGAATAACCGCTTTTCAAGATTCAAGCGCGATATTCAAGAAATTGAAGAACCCGACTATAAATAAAAGTCGAGATTGAAGAAGACAAAAACTTCATGAAACCTTGAATATTCAACTTTTGATTTTCAGATTATCGAGAGAAAATTGTGAACGATATTTCGAGTGAATGTGTTAAGAGCATTTCTATTGTAACAAGCTCTTTACTATTCTTTCAATTAGAAAGTGTTACAGATAGCCTTAAGAGGCTAAGAGTAAAAGAATACTTGTCAGAAAGAGACCGAGAGGCTCAATCGAAAGAATACTTGTAAACAGCCTTCAGAAATAGTGAAATCTCATAAGGATATTTGAGGACTGGACGTAGCCCACGGTTTGGGGTGAACCAGTTAAAATTGCTGTGTTTTTTCTTTCTACTCTCATATTACTTATATCGTAGTTTTCAAAATTAACAAAGTTTTTTTTAAAACTAGTTACGAATTGATTTACGATAAGTTTTTGAAAGAACAAGTAATTTCTAAAGGGATTAACAAAAAGTTTATCACAATTCAACCCCCCTTCTTGTGTATCTTGATCATATTATTGTTCAATATATTAACGTGTGATTCACTTCAGTTAATCTTTGTCTCTCGAACTTGATTGGTTCCTTCATGAGTGATGCGTAGTTTTTTCCACATTTCTTTAGCACTTGTACACGAGTTCACTTGATTTCTCTCTTCAACGGTGAGGGCATAATATATCAATTTCATTGCTTTTGCGTTGATGTAAGCTTGCTTCCAATCATTGTCATAATATTCTAGCTCCGTTTTCACCTCGCCATTTTCTTTCAATGGAACATGTGGACCGAAGATGATGATCTTCCAATACTCCACTCCCTCGCTTATAATATGATACTTTATAGGATTTTTCTAAGAAGAATAGTTAGTACCATTAAACAAAGGAGGGCGATAATTTGTGTTACCTTCTTCCGCTAGTTTGTTGTGTGTCAAGCTTAGCGCCATCCCTGGATTTTTCTGCTCTGATACCAATTGTAAGCGATCTAGAAGGGGGGGTTGAATATATCTTTAAGCTTTTTGTAATTTTCTATAATAAAATCAGAAGTTAATTCACACAAAAATAATTTAATCAAATCTAAATATAAAAGAGTAGGGAAGAAGAGCAAACACTGTTTTTATAGAGGTTCGGTGCTAAAACCTACGTCCTCTACCTAAGCTCCCACTTAGGATTTGGCAAACCACTTTATTGCACACTTTTTAGTTTAGTGTAAACTCTTACAATACCGCTTGATTTCCGGCTCAAGCAACCTTTACAAATGATTTATCTTCCGGCACAAATCCTACCAACACCACTTGATTTTCGGCTCAAGTTACCTCACAAGTGACTTTTCACTAGTCACTCAAATTGTAAGAGAAATAATATAAAGATTGAAGAACAAATGCTCAATACAATTGTGTAACAAGACAAGAACAATAATGAGCAATTTTGAAGCAATAGAAGAGTATTTTCACTTGTAGAACTTCCGTCCACTCTTCATCAATCATCCGCTCTTTATACTTGAAGAAAATAGTTGTTGAAAGCCATTCTAGCCGTTGTATAATTGATATGACCGTTCCTTAATATCCTCCTTTCCATTTGTGTCTAATTGACTTCATCAGAGTCTGTTCGTTGTACTCATAAGTCGACTTGTCGAGTGTATAAGTCGACTTGTGTCAATGACTTATGTAGAATTTTATCTCCGCTCTTCAATAAGTCAACTTATGCTGTGTAAGTCGACTTGTGTCCTTAGATAAGTCGACTTATGGACTATTAGTCGACTTGTGTTTACAGATCTTCATATATTAGTCGACTTATGATGTTCTAGTCGACTTAGGTTGTTCTCACTTGATATATAAGTCGACTTATGTTGGCTTCAACGATTATATTGCATGAAATCTTGATCTTTAATTGTTGGGATACATATCTTTGAAGTTCCTTATCCATAATCTTCATCCTTGAATATCTCTTGCACAATTAAGGTAATTTCCATCTTGATTCCACAATGATTAATCTCTTTCCCATCAAAGATTAATGCTATCTTGATTTGCACAATTCTTTTATTGAATATCAATCCCAAAATACCTGAAACAATTTCTTAACCAATTCTATACATTTTATTATTATCAAAACATAAGTGGGATTTAATTTGTCAACCACCATTGGTCCAACATGATGAAGTCCGAGATGTTGTCTTGAGCTAGAGTATTCGTAAAAAAAAAATCGGGGATTCGTCTGGTAATGCACTCAGTGTCGAGGGAAGGGACAGGAGTAAGTCGAAGGGAGACCATAGTAAACATGGTCAACTGAAATTAAAAGGGTGGGGAAAATCTCAAGAAAGGAAGGAGGTCACTTGTTGGGACTGTGGTGAAAAGGACACTTCTAGAAGGACTACCCTAAACCTAAGAAGAAAAAAGGCCAGAAAAATAATAAGTCCCATAAAGATGATGATTCTGTATGTTCTGCGAAAGACATTGGTGATACCTTAATTCTTAATATGGACAATTGACTCCTAGATACTTGATTCCAGTGCATCATTCCACTCTTCTCCGAACAAAGAGATATTCCATAATTTCAAGTCTGAAAATTTTGGGAAGGTGTATCTTACTGATAACAAAGCCTTAGAGATTGTTGAAAACGGGGATGTGTGTATACAGATCTCAGATGGACGTAGGTGGAAGCTACAGAATGACAGATATATTCCTGACTTAAAGAAGAACCTGATTTCTATTGGTCAGTAGGATAGCACGGGTCACAAGGCAGTGCTCGGAGAGAGTACCTGGAAAATTGTGAAGGGAGCTATAGTGATAGCACGGGGCACAAAATCTGGAACTCTATATAGTACCGCAGGGTGTTCAAAAATAATTTCTGTAGTCGATAGTACATCGGGCTCGAGTCTATGGCACAATAGACTTGGACATATGAGTCAGAAGGGGATGAAGATGCTAGCTTCAAAGGGGTATCTGCAAGGTTAGAAATCTGTTGATTTGGGTTTTAGTAAGAGTTGTGTTCTGAGAAAGCAGAAATAGGTCAATTTCACAAAGCCTAGCAGAGAACTAAAGGTAGAAAGACTAGAACTAGCAAACACAGACGTGTGGGGGCCATCTCCAGTCTCCTCTCTTGGTGGTTCGAGATATTATGTTACCTTCATTGATGACTTCAGCAGGAAGGTATGAGTTTACTTTCTAAAACATAAGTCTTATGTGTTTATTACCTTTAAGAGGTGGAAGGTTGAAGTTGAAAATCAGACTGGGTTGAAGATTAAATGCTTAAGGTCTAATAATGGTGGAGAGTATGATTCTACAGGATTTAAGAAGTTTTGTGTTGATGAGGGAATCAAGTGTACTAGGACAATTTCTCGCAAGGCAAGACAGAATGGAATTACTAAAAGGATGAATAGAACATTGAATGAGAGAGCAAGAAGCATGAGGTTACATGTTGGGCTGCCAAAAACGTTTTTAACAGATGCAGTGAGTATAACAACACACTTGATAAATAGAGGCCCTTCAATTCCCTTGGGTTTCAAGATGCCAAAAGAGGTTTGGGCAGGTAAGGAAGTCAAGTTTACTCACCTGCGGACCTTTAGGTGTGCTGTCTATGTTCATGTGGATCTAGAAAAGAGAGACAAGCTTGATGCAAAGGCTCTGAAGTGTTATTTCATTGGTTATGGTTTGGATCAGTTTGGATACAGATTTTGAGATGACAAGAATAGGAAGTTCTTGAGACATTGTGACATGACATTTGATGAGAATGTCTTGTATTATGAGAAGTTTGGGGGTGTAATATGAAGATGTCAAAGAAGTGGAAACTAAGGTTCAATTTTCAAAAAATCCAAAAAATATTGTTGCAGAACTAAAACAACAGCTAGTCACACCTGAGCTAGTGTTGAGGAGATCTACCAGGGTTATCAGGCTACCAAAAAGGTATTCACCATCCTTGCATTATTTGTTGTTGACTGATGGAGGAGAAATAGAATCTTTTAATGAGACTTTACAGGTGAAGGATTCAATCAAGTAGGAGCAAGCCATGGATGATGAGATATGGTCACTTGAGAAGGATGATACTTGGGAGTTAACTGAGTTGCCTGTAGGGAAGAAAGCTCTATTGAACAAGTGGGTTTACAGGATTAAGAAGGAAACTGATGGTACAGTCAGGTTCAAGGATCGATTGGTGGTTAAGGGATATTCATAATGGAAAGGTATTGACTACACTAAAATATTCTCTCCTGTTGTGAAGCTAGCTACAATTAGAATTTTGTTAAGTATTGTTGCAGTAGAGGACTTGCACCTTGAGCAGATGGATGTAAAAATGACATTTTTACCTGGAGACCTTGGGGGAAGAAATCTACATGCAACAACCTGAGGGATAAGAGGTTCCTAGTAAGGAACACATAATGTGTAAGCTCAAAAGAAGCTTGTATGGATTGAAGTGGTACAAAAAGTTTGATTCCTTCATGTTCAGAAACGGTTTTCATAGGAGTGGAAAGGATCAGTGTTGTTACATCAAGAAGTTTATTGACTCCTTTTTTATTTTACTTTTGTATGTGGATGATATGTTGATTGCAAGTTCAAGTGTGGAGGAGATAAATAATCTTAAAAGGAGAATGTCATCAGAGTTTGAGATGAAAGATTTGGGGTGCATCAAAGTAGATTTTAGGGATGAGGATTTCCCGAGACCGGTCTACTTGAATTCTAATTTGTCTCAGGAGCAATAAATTGAGAAGGTGTTGTCTAGGTTCAAAGTAGATGATGCTAAGCCTAGGAGCACGTCTTTGGCTAACCATCTCAAATTGTCAAAGAAGCAATCACCCAAGACAGCTGAGGAACGTGAGCATATGGAAAAAAAGTGCCTTATGCTTCTACAGTTGGGAATTTAATGTATGCTATGGTCTACACAAAGCCTGATATAGCATATACAGTGGGAGCTGTGAGCAGATACATGTCAGATCCAGGGAAAGAGCATTGGGAAGCTGTGTAGTGGCTTCTAAGATACTTGAAAGGAACTGTTAGCACCTCACTTTGTTATGGGAATGGAAAAGTAGTACTGGAGGGTTTTGTTGATGCTGATCTTAGTGGAGATATGGATTCAAGCAATAGTACATCTGGGTATGTCTACACTATAGATGGGACAATAGTGAGTTGCATGTCTAAACTTCATAAGTGTGTCTCTATATCATCTACAGATGCTGAATATATTGCAATAGCTGAAGTTAGTAAGGAGATGATATGGTTAACTGATTACTTGAAACAGTTGGGCAAGAATGACAAGGTTCTCTTCACTGATAGTCAGAGTTCCATATAGCTGGTAAAGAATCTAGTGTATCATTTTAGAACTAAGCACATTCGACGTAGGTACCACTTCACTCATAGTTTGGTGGAAGAAGGTGAGATGTGTTTGAAGAAGATTTATGGTACTAAGAATCCAACAAACATGTTGACTAAAGGTGTGGATGCTGGAAACTGGGGTTATACAATGCCTCAATTGGTCTTCTACCATAGCGTGGGAGATGTTGCGGCTAGGTGAGTTTGTTGGGTACATTAACATGGAAAATGAAAATGGTTGGATTGACTGGATCAGTCTCTAAGTGGAGAATTGTTGAGATATGGAGCTTGATAAAATATTCTGGACTTTACACCAAGTGAATTACATTATGTTTTTTGTATTATACTCTCCTAGTGTATCGTGCTGTTGAAAATATTCATAGTGAAAAATAAAACCTTAGTCGCCGTGGACGTAGCCAAAATTTTGGTGAACCACATAAATATGTGTGTTTGTTTATTTTCCACACTGTTCTTTGATTATTGTGATTGATCGTCCATAACATTTTTGTTCTCCGATATCCACCACAACCTTTTGAGAATCAAAGCATGATTTAAGGTTTTAATGAAGAAAATATTGAGACCACCTTCTTATTTTAGATAACAAAGGTCAAACCATTTAACCTTAGCTACTCCTGGGTTACCATTCAGGTGGCTTCATAAAAAGAATTTTAGAATCCTTTTGATCTCTTTGATGATGCTCTGAGATGAGAAAATATGTGATCTCCAATAAACATTCAAAAAGTTGAGGATAGACTTTAAAAGCTACAACTTACCCGTATAGGAGCGCCAAGATTTGACTCTCTTTTGGATCTTTTCTAAGAGATAGTGACATTCAAAGTGATTGAGTCTCTTTATAGATACTGGAAGACCAAGATATAGGAGTGAGGGACACTTAAGTTGCATTCTTGTCGCTTCAGCTATAAAAGATTCCAAAAAGCAAGCATTTCTGGATAAAAGGAAGTAACTTTTATGTAGGTTGATTTGTAGGCACGATAATTGTTTAAATGTTTTAAGAGCTCGTATATAGGAGTGGATTGAATCCAAATCAGCCCTGCAAAATAGAAGAAGATCATCTGTAAAGCAAAGGTTAGTTAGGCTAATTTTTTTACATTTTGTGTGATGTTTGAATTTGATATTACAAAGGCCTCGTGCTTTATAATTGCTTTAAAAATTTCCATACAAAAGGATAAAGTGATAAAGATCCCCTATCTAAGGCCTCATGCTACTTTAAAGAATGAATAAGGACTGCCATTAATCAATAAAGAAAAAGTTATTAACGTAATGCATTCCATAAGTCATTTGATGAATTGAATGGGAAACCCATATGCTGTCAACATTGCCCATAAGAATATCTGGCTGATGTTGGCGAAAGCCTTATGGAAATTGATTTTCATGAGGGGGCTATTGGTTGTAGAGTATCCCTTCAACAATTTTTCTATAAGAAGAACATTGTCACGAATTTTTTATCACTAAAAAAGGAACCTTGGTTTTTATTTATCAAATGAGCAATCACCTTCTTCAATCTCGTGGCCAGGATCTTGGAAATTATTTTGGAGAGAAAGCTGGTGCATGATATAGGTCAAAAATCCCCAAAAGCGGAAGGATTTGAACCTTTAAGGATCAAACACAATAAGCCTCTATTAATCTCCTTAAAAAGGACACCATTTAAGAAGAATTTGTGGATAGCATTTTTGATAAAGCCATTAACTATATTCTAAGATTGCTAGAAAAATAACCATTTAATCCACTTGACCCTGGGGTTTTCTTTCCATTCGTGCCAAAAACTATCCTCTTAATCTCACTGTCATCCACTGGTTTCATTAGAAGATCAAAGTCAAAAGTAGAGATTTGCTGCAGGTTAAGTTTCCTTAGCTCTGTGACTGAGACATTAGATGATACTCTAATACCAAAAATAGAAGTGAAAATTTTGATGGTTAGCCCATCGCGATATTAATGGAAAGGTTAGTTGTTGGTCAATAAAGATCCCAACAATTGGCGGGGGGGTAAGGTGTGTGGCGTCCTCCCATAACTTGTTATCATCTCCTAGACATATGATTGGGATCTCATTTGGGAGGCCTTTTGATACTTCAATGCTAACGCAAATTCAAGCATAGTCTATTCTCATTTTTGTAGTTGTATTCTCATCCATAGATAAAGGCTTAATATAACTATGTATTTAATGGAAAGGTTAGTTGTTGGTCAAGAAAGAACCCTATAATTGTGGACTTCAAACTGTTGGCACTTTCTTGTAGAGTTGCAAGATCAAGACAAACAATAAGCTTCCCCTTTATTTCGATTGGTGGTTTGAAAAATAAGTTAGAGGTGAAGGGGTCATTAACCACCTATTTCCACACCTTCTAGGAAGTGGATTATAACACTCCTATACGGAACTTACAACCATTCATACACATAGCAACGAAATTCCTGTACATGCATTCAAGGTATACAATTCTATTCAGTCCTATAAATATACATAATACAAAACTCCCCAATACTTAACATTATCATTTAATAGTACTAATACATCTTTACATTTACATGGTAATCCAAAAGAAAACATACAATTGCCACTCTTCATTACATGTGCAATCATTTGTAACTAAAATCACATTCCAAAAGTACTTTTTCTTTTATCTATTGGTCTTGCTCCCTATAGATATTCCCTGTACCTCACTCCTATGACTTGGACCTATATGGATTAACACCCATGTTAAGCTTGAAAGCTTAATGGGAAAAACACTTAGTTTGGATGACCACTTTTAGCAGTCATCCACCAAGCACATATATTTAGAAATATCATAACTCATGTACCATAAATTCACACTTATAAACCAAACATTGATATCCAATGCTCATGTAAACAATGATGGCATACTTAAGCAAAGTACATAATGTAAATATGTTTCAACATATCATCCATATACTGAAAATGCACATTTATAATCCAAATATTGATATGATACAAATTATCTATATAATTGCATATCATTACGATTCATCATTACAACCAATACAAATGCTCATCAATACCAATTATTAATGTTGTCATGTTGTATTTCTTATTTATAAATGTTAAGTTTCCCTTTTGTATTAAGCCTACACTTTTTTTTTGGGTGTGGATAACGAGTGCTATGGATATTCAAAGATATCAAGCTGTGATTACCCGAAGGTATCAAACTGTAGATACCCTAAGGTATCAAATTATGAATACCTAAAGGTATCGAATTGTGGACACCGGTGGTGTCAAATTGTAACAGTTGCAGTGTAACACTATAGGCTTACCCATCTATCCACCACCAAGATAATAGAGCAGGCACTATAAAATTTCCTTAAACCTTTTTCAATTTCATAATTCATATATTAACAAGTCATATGATATGCATTTTAAGTCATAAAATCTATATATGTGTTCATACTTTCAAATCATGATTTACCACCATTAGAAGGGTTTCAAAATCACACTTTTATAATCATACTATACATATATGAGCAATAAATATGCATAACAATCATTTGTGTACAAATAAGTTTTCTTTGGAATGCATTATGCTCAATCTTAAATTTCAATATTCAATCACTCAATTCACACATGGTAATCCCTATTTCATTTATTTTTAGGTGTTTGAAAGGTTTTGTAGACATTCAAAAAGGTTTAGATAAGATTCTAACTTAATACAATGATGATATGCATGGAAGGCTAACCAAGAGTACTAACTTAATACAAAAACTTCTAACTATCTTGGAGTTTTCGATGCCTTGCAAGGATCACGATCTTCTCGTTCTACACCTGAGGAGTAGGAGATAATAGGGTGAGTTGCGAAGCTCAGTGGCTTATACATTTATAGCCAGTGGCAACGAGCCACACATTCAAGCATATATATGTGTATACACAAGCATAAAGCAAGTCAACACTTCACAATCTTATAACCATCACAAGAATATGTCATGTCATTTAATGTTTCACAACATCGCAATTCATTATGCATCATACTTAACAAATCAATGATGAAATGCACAACAAATGGCTCGAGAGTTCTGTGGAACAAAACGAATAAACCGAAGTTTATACCGTGAACAAAACGAGTCCGATTTCTCAGGATCTCGTGGCCTCAAGCGGGCAGCTGGAAGAAGGCTATACGTCGACGTGCACGTGACTAACGAAACGTTCCTCTCTCACCCAAACAAAGCACATATTCATTCGTTTCATGCTCAAATCATTTTATCAAAAGTTTTCATACTTTTCATGATCATCATGCTTCTTCATCTATCCATTCATACAAAATGCCATAATGTTTTTCAAGGCAATACATAATCACAATCACAATGCATTTTTAACAATTTCAATGTCACACACACATGCAAGCAAGCACAATAGTTTGCCCATACACACAACAACTATAAATATATTACCCACCTAATATCGCTTGATAATCCAAGTTCAGTGTTGTCCTTCCTCTTGCAATTGGATCAGGTCGGCTTGGTTTCCTAAAACAAACCAAGTTCCCATTCAAACAACATTCAAAAGAAAATCATAAAGCTTTGAAAATCAAAAGTGCTAAAATTGACCCATAACCCTTTCAAAACTAGACTTTCGGGTCAACTTTTCCATGATCGTTGCGATCAAATAAGTGAAGACATTTGGTAACCCTTCCTTCTATAAAAATGTTCTTAATTTTCTTAAATTTCTAATAACACCAAACTCATTCCATTTGGTTCAGAAACATGGGAGTTCTACCCCAATCATGTTGGGAATAACCTTATGCTGAAACTATAATCTACACTCAACTTCCATCAAAAATTTGATATCTTTAGAGACTGAATCAGAACTTTATTTCTTCATAAAACTTGTATCCCTATGTCTTTAGTTTACAACGAATTAAAAATCACCTCATTTGGACATCTACATCAAAAGTTATGTCCAAAATACCAAAGCATATCGGTAGAGAGAAAATGGCGCTCATTGCCAAGTGAAAAAAGCTTCGCCATGGCAAGGGCATGAGCACGCCGCGGCGAACGAGCCCAGAATCCTCCCGAAACTTGATTTTCTCACTTTCTTCAACCCTAATCCTCCCATCTTTTAAATACAACACATCTAAAACCTAAATCATGTCTTATACTTCATTTCTAAGCTCATTCTAACCCAAAATCATTAACAAACACAACATGATCATCAACCCTAAGAGATCTAACCATTTTTCATAAACAACTCAACCACCATTTTCCTACACATGCTAAGCTATATTAGGGTTTCATCCAACCAAAACAAAAAGAAAAGAACTTAAACTTACTTGATGCTTTGATTTCTTTTAAATTCTTCAAGGATTGCTAAGCCCCACTTTTCTTCTTCCCTTATTCTCTTCCATGGCACTCTCCCTCTTTCTCTTCTCACCTTTGTTTTTCTTCTTCTAATTTTTCCTTTCCTTAAGCCTAAATGAAAGCACAAGGACTATAATGCCCCTTTTTGTAAAGCCTTAACCTCACCAACTTAAGTGGTCTTCCTCTAATGCCCGCATATAATTTTACTCTTTCATCAACACTTACACCAACTAACCTCAATTTAATCTTAATTTTCCACTAACACTCCCAATTCAATCAAACAAAGCAATAATTATACAATCAACACAATTCATACCTAATAACATCAATAAAAGAAAATTTGGGGCCCAATATTTCTCCCCCTCTTAAAAGAAATTTCGTCCTCGAAATTATTACCTGAGTCATCGAAGAGACACGGATACTTCTCCTTCATGGCGTCCAATGGCTCCCACGTGGCCTCTTCCACCGAATGGTTTCTCCACAAGACTTTGACTAGCTGTTCCTGAGGACCTTTTCCTTGGTGTCCAAAATCTTCACTGGAACCTCCTCATAACTCAAATCATCTCTCAACTGAACCTCAGTAGTCTGAATAATATGAGAAGGATCCGATCTATACTTCCTCAGCATGGAAACATGAAAGACATCATGGATCTGAGACAATTCCAGGGGTAACGCCAACCTTTAGGTGAGTGGTCCAATCCTCTCAAGAATTTCATAAGGACCCACATATCTCGGACTCAACTTGCCCTTCTTGCCAAACCTCATTACTCCCTTCCAAGGAGACATCTTAAGAAACACTTTCTCACCGACTCCAAACTTCATCTCCTTTCGGTGTGCATCAATGTAGCTCTTCATCCTATCCTGTGCTGCCTTAAGCTGCTGTTTAACCAAATTGACTTTATCAACTGTCGTCTGAATCAATTCTAGTCCTACCAGTTTCCTCTCTCCTTCTTCATCCCAGCAAATCAGAGTTCTACATCTCCTCCCATACCATGCCTCATATGGAGCCATTTGAATGCTCGAATGGTACGAATTATTATAGGCAAATTCGACCAATGACAAATGCTCATCTCAAACTCCTTTGAAATCCATCACACATGCCCTAAGCATTTCCTCAAGTTTTTTAATGGTCCTCTCAGATTGACCGTCAGTTTGAGGGTGAAAAGTCTTACTAAAATTCAGCTTAGTTTCTAAAGCTTCCTGCAAACTTCCCCCAAATCTCGAAGTAAACCGAGGATCTCTATCAGAAACTATGAAATCTGGAATCCAATGCAATCTTACTATCTCATCAGTGTACTTCTTTGCTAGAACATGCAAATAATCAGTTTTTTTAATTGCCAGAAAGTGAGCTGACTTCGTCAACCGATCCACAATAACCCATATGGCATCATGCTTCCTATGGGTTCTGGGCAACCCCATCAAGAAATCCATCGTGATCTTTTCCCACTTCCATTCCGGAATAGACAAGGACTTAAGCTTGCCTAAAGGTACCTGGTATTCAGCCTTGACTTGCTGACACATTAGACACTTGCTTAAATACTCTGTTACATCCCTCTTCATGCCCTTCCACCAAAAATGCTCTCTCAAATCCCTGTACATTCTGGTGCTACCTGGGTGCATGGCATAAGGCGCATTGTGTGCCTCATCCAAAATCTCATCCTTTACCTCCTTGACATCTAGGATACAAAGCCTATTCCCTATTGTCATAAGTCCATCATCTCTCACTACTACTTCAGAAATCTTACCGTTCTGAATTTCATCCCGGAGTCTACTCAAATCTGCATCTTGTGTCTGCAACTCCCTAACCTTCTCCCTGAGTATCGGTCTCACTCGGAAGTTAGGTAGAAGGCAATCTAGCTCCTCTTGCTTCAAGCTTATCTTAAACTTGGCCATCTCTTCCAATAAAGGCAAATAAACTGTTCGAACATGGGCAATTGAAGACTTCCTACTCAAAGCATCCGCCACTACATTTGCCTTGCCTGGATGATACTCAATCAGCAAGTCATATTCCTTAAGCACTTCTCTGTCTCAAATTCAGTTCCTTCTGGCTCAACAAGTACTTGAGACTCTTATGATCGATAAAGATCCTCGTCTGAACTCCATATAGATAATGCCTCCAAATTTTTAAGGCAAAGATCACGGCTGCCAATTCCAAATCATGTGTCGGATAATTCAACTCATATGACTTCAGTTTCCTTGAAGCATAAGCTATCACCCTGTCTCCCTGTTTCAATACACAACCAAGAACCTTCCTCGAAGCATCACTATACACGGTATAGCCCTCATCTCCAGAAGGCAGAATCAAAATTGGAGCACTTTTCAATCTGCACTTGAGCTCCTCAAAGCTCTTCTAGCATTCATCACTCCAGATAAACTTCTGATTCTTCCTCAATAACTTAGTCATCGGAGCAGCTATCATGGTGAATCCCTCCACAAATCTCCTGTAGTAACCTGCCAAACCCAGAAAACTCCTCACCTCTGCTATGTTCTTCGGTGCTTCCCAATTCACCACAGCTTCTATTTTCTTTGGATCCACATGCACTCCTTGCTCTGAGATTACATGTCCAAGAAATACAACTTCCCTAAGCCAAAATTTGCATTTATCGAATTTGGCATACAACTCGTTTTTTCTCAATGTCTCCAAAACAATCCTCAAATGTTCTTCATGCTCCTTATCACTCTTGGAATAGACCAATATATCATCAATAAAGAAAATGATAAATTGGTCCAAGAAAGGCTTAAAGACTCGATTCATCAAATCCATAAAGGCTGCAGGGGCGTTTGTCAATCCAAAAGGCATAACTAAAAACTCAAAATGTCCATATCGTGTTCTGAAAGCAGTCTTTGGCACATCAGACTCCTTTATCCTCAACTGATGGTAACTCGATCTCAAGTCTATCTTGGAGAAGACTTTTGCCCCTTGCAATTGATCAAACAGATCATCTATGCGTGGAAGCGGATATCTGTTCTTAATAGTGACCTGATTAAGCTTCCTATAATCTACACACATCCTCAACGATCCATCTTTCTTTTTCATAAAAAGGACCGGAGCTCCCCAAGGTGAAGGGCTCAGCCTTATGTACCCTTTCTCCAACAACTCCTCTAACTGTTCCTTAAGCTCCTTCAATTCTGTCGGAGCCATTCGGTAAGGCAGAATTGAGATCGGTGTAGTAACTGAAAGAAACTCAATGGGAAACTCAATTTTCCTAGGTGGCGGTAGTCCTGGTAATTCCTCGGGAAAGATGTCCGAGAATTCCATGACTACTGGAATATCCTCTAACTTCCCTCTATCTACCCTTGTGTCTTCCACATAGGCCAAAAATGCCTCACATCCCTTCCTCATCATCTTCTCTGCTATCAGAGCTGAAATAATTCTGGGCGGGCTTGCTTTTCTGTCCCCTGTAAACACCACTCTTGTAACATCCCACCCTTGACAGGAATGGTAAAATAGTAAATTGTCATAGGATGTGATTGATAGGGATTAATTAGTATTGTTTATGCATACTAGTATTAGTAAACAGTAAAATTGTGCACATGCAAATTTCAATACATGCATACATGACATTCCCGGTAGATATGCCTACTGCAATTTTATTGTGATTAACGTGGTTATTGGGTTTGAAAAATTATTCTGAGTGGGCCATTGAGTGTTTTACATTTTTAGGGATTTGTTTGAATATTTCTGGAATTTTTCGGGTTACTTGCTCGGATCGAAAAAATTTTCAACTGGCTGATTGAGTGAATTTTCTGTACTAAAAAATTCTGCCTAATGGCATGGGGATTATAGCATAGATAATTTGGGATTAATTAGAGCCATGATTAAAAATTAATTGGGATTAATGTTCTTTATTAATAGGATCAACTTGATTTTTGTCTCTTTTCCATTTAAATGCCAAGTGTCCCTCTTATTAATTAACTTTGTCTTCTTCTCTTCATCATATACGACTATTCTTCTTGCCTTGTATAAAAAAGATTACTTTGAAAGCCTAACCATTCCTTCATCCGTGGATGCTTCTTCCTCCCTCCTTCGTGGGTTTTGTTCCTCCTCCTTCCTTTGCTTGTTTTCTTCTTCTTTTAAAGTGCTACCTTCCTCCACTTATCTAGGCCTTCATATCCTATGTGCTTACTCTTCTTTTATGCACAAAAAGCTCAATCCTTGCCTTAAAGAGTGGTAACCATAGGTGTGAAGAGAGGTTGAGAGGTTTGAGTGAAGCTTGGAGAAGTGAAGAGTTTACAACTTGTTAGGTGAGAATTGATGTTTATATTTCTTCTCTTGATAGTTAGAAGCATTCATGGGGATCCTTTATGCATTTATTTGATCATGAAAGTGGTAGTTTTGTATGGGTTTACATGCATGCTTGTGTGAGGGAAATGGATATGGTAGTTAAAGAATGTAAATGTAATGTTGTTAATGATGTTTATGATGTTTAATGAATGGAAATAAAGTATGGAAGTTGTGTATGTGGTTGCTGCCAATTATGCTCAATTATACAAGAAATTGTTCTGATGATTTTGTGGCTGAATTAGAGGTGTAAATGGATGTTTAGTGATGTGTTATTGGTAGTAGAAGTGATAGGAGTTAAGTTGAAGATGAAAGCTGGAAAATGGATATTGAACCTATTGTAATGTTTTGATCATAACTCATTGTGTAGGTAAGAAAATGAGTTTCGGTTTGTGCCCAATTAAACTTGAGCTTGTTGGCTACAATTTTGTGTGAAATAGGTGTTGTTAAATTGTAACTCTAAAAGGTTGAATTTTAGCATGGAAAGTTACTGCTGATGGCTGGAATGCACAGTAACCGAACCACATAACCTAAAGTTTTGCTGATTTGTCTAAATTAATTTAGAAGGAATTAGGGAAAATGATCTTCATGAAAGTTGAATCATGTTAAGTTAGCTTTCCATTCCCACTGATTTTTCTATTTTTAGATCTGTATATTGGGAGATATGACCTTTTTACTATTGACTGGTTTTGAGCATTTTGATGAAACCTAGCCTAAGTGTAGATTTTGTGAGCATTCGGATTGGAAGCAATTTTAACAATTTATGTGAATTGAATTGGCATGAGTTATCTTCTGAACAGTTGTAGATAAAGAAATTATCTTGAAAATGATATATGGCATGTAATTTTTGGATGTCAGATTTGGGAGTAATGAATTTACAAAAACTGAACCTACATTAGGTTTCTCACTGCTGCCCTGATCAGTACATTGTTTGGCAGATTTTAAATTGTTAGAGGTTGAATTGGAATTTGGGTTCTTCATGAAAATTGAAGTTTGAGATCTTATCTTTTCAGGGATATAAATTAGTGATTTGTTTGACATTTGTGCTAGGAGATATACTGGTTGGAAATTTACTGCTCAGATTGGGACAGTTTAGTAGACAGATGCTTCGGTGAATTATTTGACCTAGTTAGTAAATGAATTGGGATTTTGATTATTCATGAAAGTTTTAGATAACATTGTGATCTTGATGAGAATATTTATTGTGTAATGTTTGACTGAAGAAAAAGAAAGTTACTGAATTTACAAGATAATGTACTGTGTTGAGTGACTTTGAGTGAGCAGTAGCTTTCATGGGATTTTTGATACTCTTAGGGGTGGAATTAATTTGAATGGTCTAAATGAAACTTGTAGAGGGTTTCATTATCTTTCCAACAAGGTATGGTCTGCAATTTTCTGAATTGTGTACAAAAAGTTATAGAGGATTGAAATTCGGTTGGAAAACAGGAAAAAAATGAGGAAATAAGGGCTTATAGATATAGATATATTAATTGTTTTATTTGAATTTTGGTTTCTTTCGTGAATAACTTTTCCGTCCGACGTCCGATTGACCTGATTCTTGAGGCATCGGATTCATTGATTATTTACTTTCATTTTTGTGAGAAATTGGGGATTTGTGGACGGAAAATTGACGTGGGCCCGGATAACGGAGCCTTTACTCACTTTTTTATTTAATTGGGGACCTATAGAGGTCCAAATTGAGCGCCGTCAGCGCCATTGGATTTCAAATTTTTAAACGGATTTTTCTAATAAAAAAAAGATATTAGGGCTGGGAATTCATGAACATGCATTATACACCTACATGTGCATCATTACTAGTTCGGATTGCACAATTAGTGATGGTTTTATTCTCTGATTCTTATAGAGACTCAACTGAAGTGTCGATCGATCGACGTAGCAGAGACTTCCCAGCATTAGCTCAGAAGTAATAGGTGAGTAACCTAGTTGGTTTTTCAATCTATGTGTGTGTTTAATATTACGCATTGATGCCATGTGGAGTTAAGGAAGGATCTGCGTGTTTGATTTTGATTGATTTCAGACAAGGGGTGTCCGAAATGTTGGAAATGTGATATTGAAGTGCTAATGTGTGTAAATGACTATGAATGCATTAATGCAATAAATTGAAAATGTATATGATTGAAATACCGGACCGAAAGTCCGAAGAAATGGCAAATAGCATTGACATGTAAATGGAAATTGAAACATGTACATTGCATGCATAAAAGTATGATTAGATAAAGGCAGATGTGACCGGAGCAGCCACCGTATCAGGGCATATCACGCCCAACGTATATGAGAGCTTTCAGCTCAACGCACAGGACCTCAGGTCCAACATATTCAGAGCCTCAGGCTCAATGTATCAGGGCTTCAAGCTCAATGTTTTCAGAGCCACTGGCTCAACGCAATGTGCCCGCTATTGGGACGATTTGGCATGCACAGTCCAACAACGAAATGAAAATAAAAAGTGTCACATGTGCATTGCATCTATAAATGATTGAATATGAATTATGTTAAAGGCGAAACGCCTTACATTTGAGAAATGTGATTGTATGTATTATTTAGTAAATTGATTGAATATGCATGAATTGAGTGAACCATCGATGATGGTTTCTCATTGAGTTCGCAAACTCACCCAACATTGCAACTATTTTTCAGGAATTGAAGAGTACCCCGTTAGTGGAACGGGAGTATGATTACTGCAAGAAAGGCAGAGTTTGGCGTCGGGATCAGTCTCATGTCTGCATTTGAGTCATTCTGGTTATATGTGAAAAATTATATTTTTTTCGCAGATGAATATTGTTATTGTATTGGGCCCAAATTGGCTGTCAATCTATGTGTGTATGAATGGTTTTATGAATGAAAGTGAAATTTGATTGAAAATGTTTTCGTATCGTGGCCCAAATTGTTTACCGATATCTGCGCACTCTATTGTTTTCGAAAATTTTTCGAGTTTTAAATTGATTTGACCGTTCCAGCATACTACCCTCGTGGGGCACGGGCTCGGTTATCACCATCAATATCGGGTTCGGGTCTTGCGGGAGTGGGATGCTACAACTCTTCTGCCGTTATCCAATTCAAATTCTACTGTCTTTTGTTTACAATCCAGACGGGCATTGTACTTCTCTAACGTGTCCATACCTAAAATCACATCCAATCCTCCCATCTTCAATGACATTAAATCCACCACTAGAAGCTCCCCACCAATACATATCTCACACTCTCTATACACTTGACTGATAATAATATATTAGCCGATTGTAGTACTCACCATCAGCGGAGTATCCAATGGGCTCAAATTTCTACCACACACAGTTCTACTCGATGAAACAAACGAATGAGTAGAACCCGGATCAATCAAAGTAATCACATCATCAGCAAATAATTTAACCGTACCAGTGACAACCTCTGGAGCAATCTCTGCATCCTCCCGTGTCATTGGAAACACCCTAGCTGGTGCCTGCCCCCTTGGTCTCCCTGGAATGCTCACCCTCTTAGCTGCATCAGAACTGCCCACTTTTGTAGTAGTCTTGTGTCCCACAGTTTCAGATCTCTTGAAGGCTTGCATCTGGCTTCTCTCTTGTCTTGGAGGCTGAAGGCACTTTCTAGCCATGTGCCCCTTCTCCCCACAGTTGAAGCAAGCTCCTGTCAATCTGTAGCATTCTCCTTTATGGAGTCTCCCGCAGTGCTCACACCTAGGAATAGATGGCCTATTCCCATCTCCCCTTCTACTGCCGCCCACCGTTGAGGCTTGGTGAGAAACAGTAGAAGTCTTCATAGGTCTCGGTCGGCTCGCACCACTGCTCCTCTCCTCAGACTGCACTGGGAAGGTTCTAGCACTCCTCTCAGGTATAGAAATACCGCCTCCCCTCTTGAAATGCTCTCTTCCCTTTCTTTTCCTGTTAACAGCACTCTTGATGTTCTCAATGTTCTCAACCCTCAACGCTACTTCAACCAACTGTTGAAAGTCTCCAAATTTCTGCACTAACACTTTCTCTCTAATGGCCAAATGTAGACCCGACTCAAACCGGCGACATTTAGCAGCCTCACTCAACATTAACTCTGAAGCATATCTCGCCAACTGAGTGAACCGACGCTCGTACTCACTAACTGACATCTCCCTCTGGGTGAGACTGAGGAATTCCCTCTGCTTCTGCTGAATGTACACCTCAGACAAATATTTCTTCTTGTAAGCAGTAAGGAAGTCCTGCCATGCCAACCCTACTGGTCTCATCTGACTCCCTGGCACAGTTTCCCACCAATGTAGAGCATCCCACTGAAGCAGACTTGCAGCATACACAACTCTCTCATTATCCTCACATTCCATCTGATCCAGTACCCTCTCGGTCTTCCTCTACCAGGTCTCGGCTTCCTCAGGATCAGTGGTCCTGTAGAAGTCCACTGCTCCATACTTCCTCAATTGGTCAAACCGTCTCCCCTTCTTAGCTGGGGCTGAAGCAGAAGGCTGTGGCATCTAACCCATAGCCTGAACAAACGCCTGAGTAAATGCCTGGAACAGTCTCGAATCTAATGGAGGCACTTGCTCCTGTAAAACCGGCGACTCCCGAGTCTGCAATGGAATGGGCTGACTACCTAGCCGTACAGAAGCCTCAACATTTCCTGGGGCTACCGACTCATCAAGATTTCTCTCTAGTCGGAGAGTCGTGCAAGAGCCTCGAACTCCTCGTGTCCTTCTACGAGGTAGCATCGTACTCCTTCAAATATAAACACTAAGGACTAGCTACATGACCATCTTAATTCCTACATGTATGCATGCCACTTAATGCAATCAATCAATTAACAATGCAACAAATAATCATATATCAAACAATTCATCCTACTAGGCATCCTAAGCCGATGACACAAAACCTAAAGCTCTGAAACCAAACATGTTGGGCCCAGGTCCCGAATCCCATCCTGAGGTGGCCCCTCGGGGTCACCAGGTAAGGGCGCGCGAAGGAAGAAACGAAAACGTGCAAAATATCAAGAAACAGCAGCGGGAAAGAGGAGGCCTCATCACGGCAACAGGATGCTCTTCGCGGCGAGCGCTTTGCTGCGAGGGTTCGCCGTGGCGAACTCGCAGGTACGCGCCGTGATGAGCGACCAACATCACGTCGCGGCGAACACCTAGGGGCTGCGCCGCGGCGAGCGTCACAAATTTTGAACCCGATCCCAACATCTATGCAAATTTCAAACAAACACATACATTTTTATACATTCTATCACATACAAATGCATTCTAACTATGAGTTAATCACCCCCATAAACAAAAGAACTTCATGTCAATACAATCCGAAGAAATTGAACAAGCCTTGTAATATAACACAATACATATCAAAGTTTAAATCCAAAATACATGAGAATGCTCAATGATGATATGCATGGAAGGCTAACCAAGAGTACTAACTTAATACAAAAACTTCTAACTATCTTGGAGTTTTCGATGCCTTGCAAGGATCACGATCTTCTCGTTCTACACCTGAGGAGTGGGAGATAATAGGGTGAGCTGTGAAACTCAGTGGCTTATACATTTATAGTCATTGGCAACGAGCCACACATTCAAGCATATATATGTGTATACACAAGTATAAAGCAAGTCAACACTTCACAATCTTATAACCATCACAAGAATATGTCATGTCATTTAATGTTTCACAACATTGCAATTCATTATGCATCATACTTAACAAAACAATGATGAAATGCACAACAAATGGCTCGAGAGTTTCGTGGAACAAAACGGATAAACCGAAGTTTATACCGTGAACAAAACGAGTCCGATTTCTCAGGATCTCGTGGCCTCAAGCGGGCAGTCGGGAGAAGGCTATACGTCGACGTGCACGTGACTAACGAAACGTTCCTCTCTCGCCCAAACAAAGCACATATTCATTCATTTCATGCTCCAATCATTTTATCAAAAGTTTTCATACTTTTCATGATCATCATGCTTCTTCATCTATCCATTCATACAAAATGCCATAATGTTTTTCAAGGCAATACATAATCACAATCACAATGCATTTTCAACAATTTCAATGTCACACACACATACAAGGAAGCACGATAGTTTGCCCATACACACAACAACTATAAATATATTACCCACCTAATATCGCTTGATAATCCAAGCTCAGTGTTGTCCTTCCTCTTGCAATTGGATCAGGTCGGCTTGGTTTCCTAAAACAAACCAAGTTCCCATTCAAACAACATTCAAAGGAAAATCATAAAGCTTTGAAAATCAAAAGTGCTAAAATTGACCCATAACTCTTTCAAAACTAGACTTTCGGGTCAACTTTTCCATGATCGTTATGATCAAATAAGTGAAGACATTTGGTAACCCGTCCTTCTATAAAAATGTTCTTCATTTTCTTAAATTTCTAACAACACCAAACTCATTCCATTTGGTTCAGAAACATGGGAGTTATACCCCAATCATGTTGGGAATAACCTTATGCTGAAACTATAATCTACACTCAACTTCCATCAAACGTTTTATATCTTTAGAGACTGAATCAGAACTTTATTTCTTCATAAAACTTGTATCCCTATGTCTCTAGTTTACAACGAATCAAAAATCACCTCATTTAGACATCTACATCAAAAGTTATGCCCAAAATACCAAAGCATGTCGCAGTAGGAAAATGGCCGCTCTCCGCGGTGAGAAAACTGGAGCGCGCCGCGACGATGGCATGAGCGCGCTGCGGCGAACGAGCCCAGAATCCTCCCGTAACTTGATTTTCTCACTTTCTTCAACCATAATCCTCCCATATTTCAAATACAACACATCTAAATCCTAAATCATGTCTTATACTTCATTTATAAGCTCATTCTAACCCAAAATCATTAACAAACACAACATGATCATCGACCCTAAGAGATCTAACCATTTTTCATAGACCACTCAACCACCATTTTCCTATACATGCTAAGCTATATTAGGGTTTCATCCAACCAAAACAAGAAGAAAAGAACTTAAACTTACTTGATGCTTTGATTTCTTCTAAATTCTTCAAGGATTGCTAAGCCCCACTTTTCTTTTTCCCTTATTCTCTTCCACGGCACTCTCCCTCTTTCTCTTCTCACCTTTGTTTTTCTTCTTCTAATTTTTCATTTCCTTAAGCCTAAATGAAAGCACAAGGACTATAATGACCCTCCTTGTAAAGCCTTAACCTCACCAATTTAAGTGGTCTTCCTCTAATGCCCTCATATAATTTTACTCTTTCATCAACACTTACACCAAACTAACCTCAATTTAATCTTAATTTTCCACTAACACTCCTAATTCAATCAAACAAAGCAATAAATTATACAATCAACACAATTCATACCTAATAACATCGATAAAAGAAAATTTGTGGCCCAACAATAAGAATCATGGTAATTTGAATTTTTTTAGAGAGAGTTATGATTAAAAGAAGATAGCTTGTTCATAAAGCAACATTAGGGAGAACAGGATGTAAACATTGCACATAAGGTTAGGTTAGCTTGATGATTGAGGAGATGAGAGGGGAACTTGAGGATACTATGAGACGTCAGTACCCCCATTTATATGTTTTCTCAACTTGGGAGTTTCGAGGACGAAACTCTTTTGAGGAGAGGAGGATTTGTAATGCCAGACTTTCTGCGCTCTTTGGTGATTGTTCTGTATTTGGAGATACTACTATATATTGATATATACATGGTTGTATATGAGTTCAAAGAAGAATTTTAATCCTTTTGGTACATATTCCAATGATTTATAATGTTATATGCCCTTATATGAACTTAGAGTTCATTGGTAAGAGAAATCTTGGAGATTTCTGACATATATGTTTTTAAGTGTAAAAAATCGAGTCCATTGGATGGATATGATCATGGTGGTTGAATTAAATGTGTTCTAATACCTTGAAGGTGATTAGACATGATTTATAGACTTATTGGACACTTAAAAAATTTAATTGGAAAAGTTGATGTATATAAGGGCTTATTTGCAAATTGTTAAAAGTCAAAGGACTTAAACGTAATTTTTCAATTCTTGGAGGACCACTATGTAATTTTATAAAGTTAAGGGGCTTAGTTATTATTTCCAAAAGTCCAAGGACCAAAATAAAAATAATTTTTTTTATTCCTAAACTTTGGGCTTAATTGCAAATTTAGGAAAGTCTAGAGGGTATAATGGTAATTTCATACAACTTAAGCGCAAAATGGTAAATTCAACATATTTTGCTCAAAGACGACCCAAAATTCTAGAATCTTCTTATGTATGGACGTGCACCCCCATTTAAGACTTAAACCATCTTATTTTAATTAAAAAAAGGAGAAGAAAGGAGAAAAGAGAGGAAGAAGAGGAAGTTTTGGCCATCATCAAAATTCACCCTTCTTTTTTATTCTTCAACCTCAATCAAGGTGTTCTAAGCTAGTTTGGGGTCAAGGAACTCAAATCTATCATTAGATTTGAGAAATTCTCAAAGGATTTGAAGATATCACTAAAGGAAAGTATAGGCAAATTTTGTCTCATCTCTCTCTACATTATGATTTTGAGTTTGGTATTAAGATATGTTGTTCTCCATACTTGAATATGCATGAAACATGGTTTAGATGAATGAAATGTGTCATGGAGATCTTTAGGTCAAAACCAAACTTGTCCCCTTTTGGTGAAAGTTTGTGAATTTTTGAATATCTTTTGAAATTGATGGTCTAAATGAAATCTATGGTGTTAATTATACATGTATGATGTGAATTGATGATGAAGAATGAAAAAAAATGTGTGTTGGTTAAGTTTAGGTCGAAATGATGGAGAAGAGGTGGATTAATGTAATGAGTTGTACAATTGATAAAATGTAGCTTAAATAAAGAAAATTGGTTTGAATGGAGTGGTGGAATGTGTCATTGATTGGAAGTGTTTACTATATGACATGATAGGAGCATGAATTCTTATGATAAATTCTTGAAAATGTGACTTGAAAATCATGCACATTAGGTATTTGATAAAATGCCTAAGTGAACGTGGCTTAGGATTTAAAGTTTTATAATGGTATACATTAGAAAACACTTCCATGTTTACTTAGAATAAACTTGAAATGTTGCGTAGATTGATGAATAATGGTCTAATATGCTTGGATAAATATGTTCTTAATTATGTTATGAAGTGAGTAAGTTTGGATTAAAGGTATTAAATGCCTTAGAAAATGCAAAAGAGAAGCTAATGTGATGGTGTATTCATTGCATGTCTTTTTATGTATAAAGGCTCGGGAGCTGTGAATTAGGAAGCTCGTACCGAGGATTGTTGAAGTTAAGAGAGAGTATATCTTTTTTTAGGTGAGTTGGGGATACCATATTTCTCAAATAGGATTAGAATATCCTAAGACAAGCATGATGACTTGTATGTGAATTTTGAACCCAGGCAACGTATGGTAGACTTGAATTTCAAATGGATGTTAATATGTTTAGGTGTTTAATAAATGACATTATTTTTAATAACTCTTTGCACTTGGAGTGCAGTTGATGTTTTATTATGTATTTTGAGAAATGATATCGTTTTCTAGCAATCTGAACTTGAAATATAAAGGATAACGTTTTATTTTCTGAAACTACATTTTTGAACAACTTTGCATTTGGAGTGTAAAAGATTATTATTTCATGAAATAATGTTTTCGAGTTTACATATGCATAATTGAGTCATGTATGTTGCATGTTTTTGTTCTCTTTTGGCTTAGAGCTATGGTATGGTTTTATTTTATCGGTTAGACTGATAAATAAAAACATAGTGTTTTACTTGATTTTTGTACTTAATTTTTGTATATGATTTTAGTGATTAGTGAGGAGACGATTGGCCAATCGTGTGCTAGGCATAATTGATTAAACGACCCCATACCCTTGATGCTAGTACATGAAAATCGAGTAGCCGTATCGACACCTTTCCACGGGACTCGCAGGTGATTCCACAACTAGGGTCTAGACATCAACGAGGTCATCATCTAGGGTTATGATACTCTTGTCGATTGTAGTCCGAACTCACTATGGATGAAAGTTGAGCCAACACTGATAATCGGTGAGTGTGCACATTAGTTTGCACAACTAGTGGTGTCACACATGATTGTTTTGACTTATCCTGATATAGGTTTTCCTGTCGATATTTGATTTATACATATGATATTTTTATGCATTTATGTACTGGAACTGGAACCTATGTTCACCGAATGAGTGAGTTAATAGGCTAGGCCTATATGGTTCCTAACCAGTATACGTTAAGTTATAGGCTGGGCCTATGTGTTTTTTATGTGTTGTATATTCACTTCATAAGTTATCTACACCGTCTTGGTATAAATCGAATTCTATTTGTGATATATGTCTTTTCTGCTCACTAAGTACCTAGTTTACTCACCCCCTCCACTTCCCAACCATATAAGTTAATTTAGTGAGTTTGAACCTCTGAGTGGATCGTGTGATCTTTTAACATTTTTGGAGTATTACCACATGTGGGTAGTTTCTTATTTTGTATTGTTATTGTCTAGTGGCTCATGAATTGTGTTTATGTACATACGCTATTGGACCTCGTTTCTGAAGTCCAACTCTTGCAGAAAATCATAAGACTTGAGCGGTTTCCTATAGAGAACATCTTAATCATTATCGGTTCATCTTCTTGTTCTGATGCCATGAGATTATGAAACTTCAAGTTTGGGCATAGTGGAAGCTAAAAAACCTTCAGAGCCATGGCGGGTTTGCCGTGGCGAACATATGGGAGCAAATCCACAAGTTCCCTTCGGGTGAAGTTCGTTGCGGCGAACTCTTGACTTTGCCTACTGGGTCCCGAAATTTTTTTTATTTATTTCTTAAACATGATTTGAATAAATTGTGTAGTCTTGTTAGATAAATTATTTTATTTGGAGTTTGATTATTATGCCAAAGCTAGAAATTAATTAATGAATGTTAAGGTATTGGATAAAGCGCCTAAGGTAAGAAGAATTTGGATTAATGAAGGATTATTTTTGGAAGAACCAAGTGAGTGAAGAGCAAAATGGGAAAAATAGTAATAAAAATGTGTCTTGGCTTAGAAGAAGAAGAGAAGCTTCGTGGAAGAGGAGAAAAGAAGAAGAAAAGAAAGAAGGAAGCTAAGGTTTTGGAGAGCTTGAAGAGTGGAAGCTAGACAAGTAAGTGCAAGCCTTCTTTTACTCTTGATTTTGTTGGATTAACCATGTCTAATGATAGTTAGAAGTTGAATGTGTGTAGGGAGTTGTTAATGAATGGGGTATGGAAATGCTTTAATCTTTTAGGGTTAATGATCAAAGATAGATTTTGATGTAATTGTTAGTGATATTAGACTGAAATGAGCTTGAAAATGAAGTAGAGGAGATGTTTTAGTGTTTAGATGGGTTATATTTGAAAGATGGGAGGTATATAGATGATGAAAATGTCTTCGGAATGAGTTTTTAGAAAAGTTCACCGCGGTGAACCTCTGATTTCGCCCCGGCGAACTTCAGATTTTACCACGGCGAAATCCATTTGCTCATTGTGTGTATGTCTACATTGCTTGATTTTTGAATTGTTATGAAGATTGATAATGCATGATGCTTTGTGATTATGTTATACCTTGAAAGAGGTTATAATATTTTGAATTAAATAATAAAAAAAGCATGATAGTATGAGCATATGATAAAATGAATATATGTTTTTGTTTGGGCGAGAGTGGAACTATTCTGTTCGTCATGTGCACATTGACAAGAGCCTTCTCACAACTGCCTGCTTGTGACATATGAGCTCTGAAATGGACTTATTCTATTCATGGTGCAAACTTCAATTTCACCATTCTGTTTCCATGAAACTCTCGAGCCATTTATTTGTGCATTGCATCTATGAATTGTCAAGTATGATGCATTTGAATGTTATGTGTTATGCATTAACTTGCTTAATTGAGTTCTTGAACTTTATTGGTCAATGATCAAATTGCTAGAATAGATTTGAGAATGCTTGAATTGCTAAGTACATGTACATATGTATGCTTGAATTTGTGCTAGTTATGGATGACTATATATATATTAACCACTGAGTTGTATAGCTCACCCCACTTTTCCCTCCTCAGGTGTGGAACAAGATGACAATTAATCCTTGCAGGGCATTGAAAACTCCAAGATAGTTAGAGACTTTTGTACTAAGTTAGTAACTATTTTGGATAGCTTTATAGGCATATCAACATTAAGCATCATTTGTGTTTGTATTAAACTTGGATATGTATGATGTTATGTAAGTAAAGTTGTTTAAACTCTTTGGTATTGTAATGATATGAAGAATTGAAGTTTCTTTTGTGTATGAGTATGTTTAGTTTGTGGTTAGATTTGAATGTATGTGTTTGTTTAAAAATGTTTGGAAATTTTAGTTTCTAAGTGTTTCGCCGTGGCGAAGCCAAAGGTTACCGCGACGAACCTATTCGAAGGCATCTTCGCCGCGGCGAAGAACCACTTTTGCCACGATGAAACTCCCCTTTGCTGCCACGCTAAGTGTTGGGCCCTGATTCGCATTAAGCATGTTTAAATTATTTTGAGGTTTAATGTGATATTTTTTAATTTGGTTGGAATAAATTGAGGATTTTATTGTGTAGGTTTTGAGTATTAAATGAAGGGATTTAGTGAAATTCGATTTGTTGAGAAATTATTATTTGGTGATGCATTGTTAGTATTAAAAGAATTATACGACTTGAGGGTCTTATGAAGAGGGTCTTATGAATTTAGGTGATTGAGATTAAATGGGGGATTATTTAATTAGAGCTTGTATGGATTTTAGAAATTAAATTGAAGAATTTAGTTAAATGAGTAGATCAAAATTTGAAAGAGCCCATTAGGAAGATGATAAATGTTTTTAAAGCTTAAGCTAAGTAAAGTGGGTTTTATCCTTTAGCCCTTTTAAAATTGTAGTTAAATGAAGGAGAATGAAGTAATTGGGCTAGGTCCATTAACAAGTAGTTGATCATGTATTAAATGAAAAAGAAAGGGAGCAGTTGGGCTTTTAAGTGGGAGCCCACGAAATTTCAAATGGGAAGGAGGGAAATGAAAATTTGGGAAAGGTTAAAAGGAGGGAAACTTTGGGCTTGAAGAGTTGGGCTTAGGGTTTAAGTTAAAGAGTAAGAGTTAGGTTTAAGTTAAAGAGAAGAGTTAGGTTTTAAAGAAAAGAGGAGGCTAATGAAATTGCAAAGGAAGGAGGCCAAGGTGATGTCGTTTTTGGCTAGGTGAATAAGTGAGAAAGAAGTAAAAATCTAGGTCATTTTAGCAAGCTATCCGAAAATGCAAAGGAGAAAGGAGAGTGAGTGAGATTCGGCCATTGGAGAAGGAGAAGAAGAAGAAAAGGTGAGAGCTTTGGTTTCTTTTGGTTTAGGAAGGTGATGGAGAGAGTTTTCTTAGAAGAAAAAGGAAGAGGAAGAGATTATCCTCCATTAGAGTCAAGAAGAAGGATTTCGTGGGTCTCTCCAAAAGGTAAGAGATTTCGAAAATTTATGGTTTAATAGTTAGGTTTTTTGTTTTTCTTGCTTATTCATGGTAGATTGAAGAGTTATTCATGAAGAAAAAAATTAAAGAAGAAGAGTTGATTTCATTGGGTTAGGGTTTTCGAAATTCCTTAGTGTTGTTGTTAGGATTTGTGTCTTTAATGATTGTTTTGATGTTAAGGGATAGGTTAAAGTATAGGTAAGGTGATGTTGCATGAATTTCAAGTTTTTCCCATTCTTGGAAAATTCCAGCACTTGAGTTTTTATTAAATTGTGAATCTAAGATGGGATTTTGCTTGGTTTAGAGAGGGGTTATGATGTTATTTGTTTAAATAAGGTATAGGTCAAGTGAGATGGGTGTTAAACCCATATTTTGTATTCTTTAACATTTTCCAGCATATGTACCTTATGTTAATTATGATCTTATTGTTAGAATTTTGCTAAAAATGATGTTTTGAAGAGTAGATATGAAGGAAAGGGTAGGTTAGGTTAGTTTAAATGGAAGTTAGTACATCCTTTTAAAATTCCAGCATAGTTGGTTTTTTGTTAATTATGATTCTATTGTTAGAGGTTTGCTTAAAGATGGGATTTGCTTTGCTTGGTTCAAAAGTGTAGTTGGAGAATGATATATGATAGAAGAAGGAAAGAATAATAAAAGAAAGATCAAGGGAAAAAAATCAGATTGTGATAGGTAACTTTTAGGCATGAGTTTTGAGAAAGTTGTTGGTTATTGAGATAGGTTTTGAGGACAATGACTTAAATAAAGTATAGCTAAGATGATAGCAAAGAAATTTCATGTTTTCCTTGATGGTTTAAAATTCCAGCATTGGTTACTTGTTTTTAATTCATGGTTTTGTTGTGAGAGTTGTGTTTTTCATGTTTTCATATGATGGTTTGAAGAGTATTGGTTAAAGAAAAAGGAAAGAAGAAGAATACATGAAGTTTGAAATTTTCAGCATAGAAAATATGTGAGAGTTTGCATTTTTGTTCAAACATGGTGGTTTGTAGTGTGAATATGAAGGTATAGGGAAGATTAGAATAGGTTAAATGCAAGTTTTCCCAAACCTTAGAATTTTCCAGCATGTGTATCTTATGGTAATTAGGATTTTTTTTATGCTTTGTTTAAGGTTAAATAAGGTAATTGAAGGCATTAAAGGAAAAGAGAAATGAGAAAGGAAATAGAGGTGTAAGAAAATCAGCATTTTTGGGGTTCTTTAAAGCAAGAGATTGTTGAAAAGTTTGATGCATTTGAGAAGAGTTTTGATAGTTATAATTTAGGAATGGCATAGGCATAGTTAGGTAGGTTTTTAAGCATGTTTTCTATTCATTTAAAAATTTCAGCATTTGGACCTTATGTTAATTAGGATTTTATGTCTTGATTAAGGTCCAATAAGGCATGGGAAGTAAAGGAAAGGCAATTGGACCAATCCAAGATGCTAGCAAGGAAGTTAAGGTGGGTAATTTCTTAATAATTGAGTTAATAAGCATGTTAAAGTTTATTATAAATGCTAACTATTGCTTTCCAATGATTTACAAAGCTTGGATTAATTGCTCTTTGTGATGTTTTACACTTGTATGTGGTGTGCTTTGAGTATGAGTTTTATGTTGGAATTGATTGATTGAATTATGTGATTTTGGAAAATGCCATTTTGGCAAGTATGTGTGAATAATATGAAAATGCATGATTATGTGGGTTTGTTGTGATCCCTCCGTTAGCAAGTGCAAGACTTGTCTATATAGGCTTCACTACCGCCCAGTGGGCCCAGAGTTCAAATCGGACTCCCCTCATTCACTGACTACATGGTCGCTTATCGAACATGTGTAGTAATGCGTCTCGTTAGGATCACTCAAACCACTTGTATGTGATTATGTCTTTGTTATGTTATGATCGCCTGGTATGCGATTATGTGTTTTGTATGATCTTGTTGAATCTTCATTGACTTTGTCAATTGTTTGACGTGTGGTATTTTGTAAATGAATAAATGAAACTTGAACATGGTTTTTGCTTATTTCTTTTTTATTAAGTTATTACCCACGGAGCCGTCGAGCTCACCCCCCATTTTCTCCTCCTCAGGTAGCAAGCAAGAATCCGGGTCGTCGCATCGGGATTGAGGAAAATCCGATGCATTTTTGTTGGTTTAGAAGTCTCAAAGCTTTAGTTTGTTCTTTGTAAATACAGTTTTATCTTTTTAGTTGTATTTGGGCTAAAATGCCTTGAAAGCATTGTATTTGCTTATGTCCGTGAAAATGTAAGAGTTTTGAAGTTAAAGTGTATTGTTTGTAAGATTGAAAATGATAAAAACAAGGACGAGATGGTATTCCTTTAGGAATTCAAATGATAAATGCCTATGATTGAGTTTTGGACTTGATGTTGAAATAATTAAATTGACATTGTTGTTGAGATTGTTGGATTGGATTGTAGTTGGATGATTGAAGATTGGGAAGATTGAAGTGGTTTTGTGCAGGTTTGAAGCTTGGATGGTTTAGATTTAGGATTTGGCTAGAGCATTTTTAAGGGAGATGTTGTCCAAATTTTCCTAAATTTGGGCAGCAACTTCGCTTAAGGTTTAGACCCTCTTAATGAGGGAATTCGCTTTGGACGTCTTCTAGAAAACTGTAGAGCATGTTAAGATCTTGAAAATGGTATAAAACGGGTCATTTTTTGCCTTAGGATGAAGAAGTTATGAACGTTTCAAGTTTGCTGCCCACTATGCTTAGTAATTCTTGAATTACTATTCACTGGCCATTTTGGGCTGAACCCTCGGAAGGGTTTTTCGCCCCTTTAGAGCGATATCGGGCTTTTTCATCTTTCACGAAAGATGTAGAGTTTGTCAAGATCTTTAAAATGAGATATGGTGTGTCCTAATCGAATTGAGTAAAAGATATAAGGGTCGGAAATTGGCCGGTTACTATTCATATGGTCAATTACTATTCCTTTGGTCATTTTACATTTTCTCTTATAACTTTTTCGTTTGGCCTCCGATTCACCCGAAATTCGAACCAGTGATTTCTCATCAAGTTTCCTACCTTTCCTTGCAAAAATGTCCAATTGTTAGCTTAATTGAATTTTTGTCGGAATTAGCCCTCACGTTTGTCTTGTTGCTTTGACCTATTTGAATTATGCTTCGAGGTGTTCGCTTTGCTTCCGCCTTATGCCCTTCGAACCGATGTGCTTTTGTTTCCGTTTTTGTTTTGTTTCCTTTCGCCTTATACCTTTCGATTCAAGTTGTTTTGGCTTCCGTTTTCGTTTGTTTCCATACTTTGTTATCCGATTCGATTCGTTTCAATCTGTTTTACTCTCGATTTCGAGCCTGCAATTTTGCTTTGTAAATTTGCTTCAGATTCAATTCTTTAGTCTTTGATTTTCATGTGCTTCATAATTTGTTTTTCAGTATGTTTTTTTTCGTCTCCGTATGCTTTTCTTCCGTTCCGTTCAATTTACCTTTGTTTTGTCTTCGTTTCGTTCTCCGGTTAAGACCTGAATCATGTATAAGTATGATAATGGATTTTTAGATGAAAAAAAAATTTTATATCGGAATTTTCGGATTAGAGATTGGATATTCGGTAACGGGTTATAAGAGTTCATAAGGAATCATGTGTACGTATTGAGGAAATCTGTATGATTAGTTGGGTTCCGGAAACGGGATCCAACACTAAGATTTTTTTAAATGAAATGTTTTCCACCTTTCTTTCACGCCAATGTCACGAATTATCCCGAATGGTCTTTTTGGAATTCGTCTCAAGACCTGGGTCAGGCATCTTGGGTATCCGAATCGATTGTTGGGCTCCAGAAACGAGGTCCAACATCTTGTGATATAAGAGCTTAGGATTTTTCCTAGGCTTAGAATGCATAATAGTATGAATTGTATGTTCTGTGATTAATTGTTGCATTATTAAGTGACATGCATATCATGCATACATGTAGGAAATAGGATCAAAATGAATTAGAAGCTAATCGTTAGTGTTTTTATTGAAGGAGTAAGATGCCATCTCGTAGAAGGACACGGAAAATTTTGCAAGGATCTGCTGCACCTGACTCTCCGCCAAGGGAGGAGGGTACTAATGAATCTGTAGCCCCAAGCAATGCTGAGGCTTCTATAGGACTTGGTAGAGGGCCTTTTCGATCACCGACTCAGGAGTCGCCGGTTCCACCAGAGCAAGTGCCTCCACTAGATCCGAGGATGTTCTAAGCCTTTGCTTAGGCATTTGTCTAGGCAATGGGTCAGATGCCACAGACTTATACTCCGGCCCCAACTAAAAAGGAAAAATAGTTTAACAAGTTGAGGAAGAATGGGACAGTAGACTTTCATGAAACAACAGATCCAGAAGAAACCAAGACTTGGTTGAGAAAAGCCGAGACTTGGTTGAGAAAGACCAAGAGGATACTGGATCAGATGGAATGTGAGGATGGTGAGAAGGTTGTGTATGCTGCTAGCTTGCTTTAGGGTGATGCTCTGCATTGGTGCGAGAGTGTGTCGGGAAGTTAGATAAGACCTCCAGTACTCGCATGGAAAGATTTCTTAGCAATGCACAAGAAGAAGTATCTGTCAGAGGTGTATATTCAGCAGAAGCAGAGGGAATTTCTGAGTCTCACACAGAGGGAGATGACAATAAGTGAGTATAAGCGTCGGTTTACATAGTTATCTTGATATGCAGCAGAGATGAAGCTGAGTGAGGTGGCTAAGTGTTGTCGGTTTGAATCAGGATTGCACCTAGCCATCAGAGAAAAAGTAGTGGTGTAGAACTTCTGTGACTTCCAACAGTTGGTTAAAACAACATTGAGGGTTGAAAACATTAAGAATATAAAGAATGTCGTGAACAAGAAGAGAAAGGGGAGAGAGCAGTTCAAAAGGGGAGGTGGTACTTCTATGCCTGAGAGGAGTGCCAGGACTCTCCCTGTACAGTCTGAGGAGAGGAGCAGTGCCTCAACTGCGGGAGGTAGTAGAAGAGAAGGGGATAAGTCTTTTGTACCCAAGTGCGATCATTGTGGCAAGTTCCATGAAGGGGAATGTTACAGGTTGACAAAAGCTTGCTTCAAATATGGAGCAAAAAGGCAAAAGGTTAGAGAGTGCCCTCAGTATGCAAGATAGAAGGGAGGTCAGATGCAAGTTTCAAGGAGAATTGAGACAGTGGGGTACAAGATTGCAACTGAAGTGGGCAGTTCTAATGTAGTTAAGAGGGTGAATCTTTCGGGGAGACCTAGGGGGCAAGCACCAGCTAGGGTATTTGCAATGACATGGGAAGATGCAGAGACCGCTCTAGAAGTTGTGATTGGTACGGTTAAATTATTTGATGTTGATATTGTTGTTTTAATTGATCCAGGTTATACCCATTCTTTTGTTTCCTCGAGTAGAACCGTGTATGGTAAGAATGTGAGCTCATTGGATACTCCTTTGATGGTGAGTACTCTAATCGGCCATTATATTATTATCAGTCAAGTTTATAGAAACTGTGAGATATATATTGGTGAGGAACAGTTAGTAGTAGATTTGATGTCATTAAAAATGGGAGGCTTGGATGTAATTTTAGGTATGGACACATTAGAGAAGTACAATTCCCATCTGGATTGTAAACAGAAGACAGTGGAGTTCGAATTGGATAATGGTAGAAAGGTGGTGTTTATGGGAGACAGCAAAAGCAAGCCCGCCTAGCATTGTTTCGGCTCTGACAGTAGAGAAGATGATAAGGAAAGAATATGAGGCATTTTTTGCCTATGTGGTAGACACAAGGGAAAATGGAGGGAAGTTAGAAGAAATACCTGTAGTTAGGGAATTCTCGGGTGTCTTTCTCGAGGAATTACTAGGACTACCACCACCTAGGGAGATTGAGTTTCCCATTGAACTTCTTCCGGGTACTGCACCGATCTCAATTCCGCCTTATCAAATGGCTTCAATAAAATTGAAAGAACTTAAGAAGCAACTGAAAGAGTTATTGGAGAAACGGTATATTAGGCCGAGTTCTTCGCCTTGGAGAGCTCCGGTTCTTTTTGTAAAGAAGAAAGATGGATCATTGAGAATTTGTGTAGACTATCGAAAGCTTAATCATGTCACTGTTAAGAACAGATATCCGTTCCCACGTATAGATGATTTGTTTGACCAATTGCAATGGGCAAAAGTCTTCTCCAAGATAGACTTGAGATCGGGTTACCATCAGTTGAGAATAAAGGAGTCTGACGTGCCAAAGACTGCTTTTCGAACATGGTATGGCCACTTTGAGTTCTTGGTCATATCTTTTGGATTAATGAATGCACCTGCAGCTTTCATGGACTTGATGAATCGAGTTTTTAAGTCTTTCTTAGACCAATTTATTATTGTCTTTATTGATGATATATTGGTTTATTCCAAGAGTGATAAGGAGTATGAAGAGCATTTGAGGATTGCCTTAGAGACATTGAGGAAGAACGAATTGTACGCCAAATTCGACAAATATGAATTTTGGCTAAAGGAAGTAACATTACTTAGACATGTAATTTCAGAGTAAGGAGTGCATGTGGATTCGAAGAAGATAGAAGCAGTTGTGAAATAGAAAGCACCAAAGAATGTAGCTTAAGCGAGGAGTTTCTTGGGTTTAGTCAGATATTACAGGAAGTTTGTGGAGGGCTTTTCCATAATAGCAACTCCACTCACCAAATTGACAAAGAAGAATCAGAAGTTTGTGTGGACAGAGGAGTGTCAAAATAGTTTTGAGGAATTGAAGAATAGGCTCACAACGACACCGATTTTGACTTTGCCTTAAGGTCATGATGGATATACAGTATATAGTGACGCCTCAAGAAAAGGATTGAGCTGTGTATTGATGCAAGGAGATAGAGTGTTGGGACCTGATTTTGGAACCGGACCCCAATCGGAAAAATGAAAAATGGAAAGGGAAACCAAAGAATGGATCCTAAACGAAAGAACGGATTACAAAGCCAAACGAATCCAAAGTGGGCCAAAACAAATGAAATCAAAATGGATCCTAAAACCATGCGAAAGAACGGATCCTAAACGAAAGAACGGATTACAAAGCCAAAAGAATCGAAAGTGGCCCAAAACAAATGAAATCAAAACGGATCCCAAAGCCGTGCAAAAGAACGGATCCTAAACGAAAGTGGGCCAAACGTAAGCGAATAACGAATTGGATCAAAAAGCGTGCGAAACACAAATTAGATCAGAAGTCATAAAGCGGAAAAAAAATCAAATAGCGGAATCGAAGGAACGGATTCGACGAAAACAAATCGCTTAAAAACAAAAACTTAACTTCGACATCCGAAAACAAATATTTTAGAAAAACATCGCGTTGGAACCCATAAAGACCCTTGACCGAAACTAAACCGAATCGGTGTAAAAAAAATTTCTTTTTTTTCTTTCATCATCAAAACAATACCAATTTCTAAATGGAATTCATCAATTCCACAACCTCAATTTATCTCATTCTTCTTTTTCAATCATTTTCCATAAAAATCTCGCACATACTAAATTAAATACCATCAATTCTCAAACAATTAGCACTTCTATATTTTTAGCTCAAACATCACAATTCATCGGACCTCCTGTCCGGAATCCCAAACGCAAAAAAACACATACTTATTACTCAAAGCACTTCAATAATTCTCAATCATCAATATCATCGGACCTCCTGTCTGAAATCCAAACACAATCAATCACATTCATCCATATCCAAGTCACATTCATATCTCAATTCAATACACAAATTCATAATTCATACACATCATTAAATAAATGCTTACAAAAATATTAATTGCATTTTCAAGCCATAATACATCACCGATATAAAAATCCGAATATACAAAAATATACAATGTCAAAATACATCAGAAACTATAATCCCCAAAATTATTAATATCGGATACCAAAACTCATAACTTATAACGTAAGTCTAAGATCTTGTTTTTATATCAATCCCGCTTAAATAACAACATAAACACAAACAGATGGATATCTTGACTTCCTTTCATCCGAACTCCTGCTCGTTACCTAGAGATGGGGATGAAAGGGGGTGAGCTTTACAGCTCGTGGATAACATGTTTATAAATCGAAAAATAAGCAGAAATTATTTTTCAAAACTTTGCCATTTTATGATAATTTCACAGTAGAAATTTGGCAAAATGCTTATTTCTTCAACTTTTCAACTTTTCAACTTTTCAAAACATTTATAAACAATTTCAAAAATTTCACGATGGAAAACCTCAATTGTTCATTTCTCAAAATTTTCAAATTTTTCACAATTCATGAACAATTTCAAAACATGAATGCAGCACATTATAACACACATAAGCATATAACACATCACAATTTTGGTTTGGGTCGGCCCAGAAACAAAACGTACTGCATATTTCCGCATAGCAGTCTTGTGCAGCCATAAACAGAACGTACTACACCTTCCCGCATAGCGGTCCGGTGTAACCTTAAACTTATGGGAGTTCTTAACGGAGCTCCAATGTCACTAGCGGGCAGGCAGGCGAAGCCTAGACAAGTGCACTTGACCCTCTTATGGGACCTAATCAAACTCACATAACAGATAATTCATACTTGAAAACAGATTTGTCCGAAGGCACGTTTCAAAAAATTCAGTTTTCATATCAAGTCATATTTCATACAAATGTCATTCACAATTTCAATTAACATTCACATAACAATATTTCAATCACACAAAGAATGCAACATTTTAGCAACAATTTCGAAATCAATCAACCAATCATTCAAATGCATCAATTTTATCAAATTATTCAAAACAATGAATTTAACCATTCGAAAACAATAATTTGAAAACCCTTTCACTTTCTTGATTTTTCGAAAACACATACATAGCTTATAATTCAAATTATAAACATGGTACCTGCCTCATATCCATGCTTGGAACTTGTTCAAAGCCTCAATTTCTCCATTCCTTTCCTTCATCAAAATTAAAATTCCCTAATCAACAAACACCCAAATTGAATAATTCACACCATGCAATCACCAAAATTAACTTTAGAAATCACAAACCCATAACATTCTTAAGTTATCTAAACCAAAATCCCTTTAAAAATTCAAAGATCAAAATCTTCTCTTACCTTAAATCTTCTCCAATTTCGAAATTTCTTGACTCATATTGGAGGTCTCATCTTCTTCCATCTTTTTTTATCTTGGAGCATCTCTAAAATCTTTCTTGAAAACCCATAAAAATCGAAACCAAGCATATTTTTCTTCTTCTCCTTTCTTTCCACCCGAAACTCACTCTTTCACATCATTTCTATTAAAGCTCAAAACTACCCATAACATATACATATACCCAAAAACACTATTTTCATGCAACCCTAATCATATCAATCCAATTTGCTCAAACTAACCTTGCTCAAATAGCACATTAAACACAATCATTTCAAGTCTTGCATTTTTCTTTCCTTTGTACATGCATAATATACCCCAAAATTCTCCTTTAATTTTCATTTAATAATTTTACATTTCAATCAAGAATCGGGGTCCAACATAGAGTCATTGCTTATGCTTCTAGGTAATTAAAGCCTTATGAGATGAATTATCCTACACATGATTTGGAGTTAGCTGCTAAGATCCTTGCATTGAAGATATGGAGACATTACTTGTATGGAGTCACCACCAGGGTGTTTAAAAACCACAAAAGCCTTAAGTATTTGATGAGCCAAAAGGAGTTGAATCTAAGACAGAGAAGATGGTTAGAGCTACTGAAAGATTATGACTTGATGATAGACTACCACTCGGGGAAAGCTAATATAGTAGCGGATGCATTAAGCAGAAAATCGATGATGGCATATGTGGAGACAGTATATGTTCCTTTGTTGAAGAAATTATCCAAACTTAGAGTGACATTGAAACAACATGGATTTGGGTGTATATTAGCTAACTTTAGGGTAAGGCCAGTGCTAAAAGAGAAGATTAAAGAATTACAGGCACAGGATGAGTACTTGAGCAGGCTTAGAGAGGAGATTAAGAATGGCAAACCTTCTGAAATAGAGATAAGAAAAGATGGATTAATGGTGGTAGGTAACAAATTATGTATTTCAGATATGCAAGAGCTGAAAGATGAGATTTTTTATGAGGCGCATAATGTTCCCTATGCAATGCACCCGGGGAGTACAAGAATGTATAGAGATTTAAAAGAGTACTTCTGGTGGAAGGGAATGAAGAAGGATATTGCGGAGTATACTAAGAGATGCTTAGTGTGTCAGCAAGTCAAGGCTGAGCACCAGGGACCTTCAGGCAAGCTTCAGCCTTTGTCTATTCCTGAATGGAAATGAGAAAAGATTACGATAGATTTATTGATGGGGTTGCCCAGAACCAACAAAAAACATGATGCAATATGGGTGATTGTGGATAAGCTAACCAAATTAGCACATTTCTTGCCAATTAAGTAGACAAATTCTTTGAATGCTTTGGCCAAGAAATATGTGGATGAAATAATCAGAATATATGGGATTTCAAGCTCCATAGTTTCGAATAGAGATCCCAGGTTCACCTCCAGATTCTGGGAAAGCTTACAGGAGGCTTTGGGAACTAAGTTGCACTTTAGTATAGCTTTCCATCCAAAAACTGATGGACAATCGAAGAGGACAATACGGACTTTGGAGGCAATGTCAAGAGCTTGTGTTATGGATTTCAAAGGCTCATGGGATGATCATTTGCCTTTAATCGAATTTGTTTACAATAATTCCTATCATTCGGGAATTCAGATGGAACCATATGAGGCTTTGTATGGTAGGAGGTGCAGAACTCCTATTTGTTGGGATGAGGAAGGTGAAAGGAGGCTTTTAGGGCCTAAATTGGTGCAAGTCACAGTCGATAAGATTAAATTGGTGAAACAGAGGCTTAAAGCAGCTCAAGACAGAATGAAGAGTTATGCAGATGCGCATAGAAAAGAGATGGAATTCGAAGTTGGAGACAAGGTGTTTCTTAGAGCTTCTCCATGGAAAGGGGTTTTAAGGTTTGAAAAGAAGGGCAAGCTTAGTCTGAGATATATAGACCCTTATGAAATCATTGAGAAGATTGGGCCTTTGGCCTATAAATTAGCCTTGCCACCTGAATTGTCTAAGATTCAAAATGTCTTCCATGTATCGATGTTGAGAAGATATCGATCTAATCCTTCGCATATAGTCCAACCTTCAGAGGTGCAACTGAGAGAGGATTTGACCTATAAAGAACAACCAATGGAGATTTTGGATTCAAAGGAAAAGATTTTGAGAAACAAGATTGTGAAGTTGGTTAAAGTTTTGTGGAAGAATCATGCAATCGAGGAAGCAACATGGGAGCCAGTGGAAGCCATGTAAGAGAAGTGTCCACACCTCTTCAATGACTCAGGTAATAATTTCGAGGACGAAATTTTTTTAAGAGGGGGAGAAATATTGGGTCCCAAAAAAATTTTATTTATTTCTTAAGTATGATTTGAATAAATTGTGTGGTCTTGTTAGATAAATTATTTTATTTGGAGTTTGATTATTATTCCAAAGCTAGAAATTAATTAGTGTATGGTTAAGGTATTGGATAAAGGACCTAAGGTAAGAAGACTTTGGATTAATGAAGGAGGGTTATTTTTGGAAGAACCAAGTGAGTGAAGAGAAAAATGGGAAAAATAGGAATAAAAATGTGTCTTGGCTTAGAAGAAGAAGAGAAGCTTCGTGGAAGAGGAGAAAAGAAGAAGAAAAGAAAGAAGGAAGCTAGGGTTTTGGAGAGCTTGAAGAGTGGAAGCTAGACAAGTAAGTGTAAGCCTTCTTCAACTCCTGATTTTGTTGGATTAACCATGTTTAATGATAGTTAGAAGTTGAATGTGTGTAGGGAGTTGTTAATGAATGGGGTATTGAAATGCTTTAATCTTTTAGGGTTAATGATCAAAGATAGTTTTTGACGTAATTGTTAGTGATATTAGACTGAAATGAGCTTGGAAATGAAGTTGAGGAGATGTTTTAGTGTTTATATGGGTTATATTTGAAAGATGGGAAGTATATAGATGATGAATGTCGAAAAATGTCTTCGGAATGAGTTTCTGCAAAAATTTGCCACGACGAAATCCATTTTTCCTACACAGATATGTTTTAGTATTTTGGATATAACTTTTTCTATAGATGGCCAAATGAAGTGACTTTTGATTTGGTATAAACTAGAGACATAGGGATACAAGTTTTGTGAAGAAATGAAGTTTAAATTAAGTCTCTAAGGATATCAATTTTTGGAAGGAAGTTGAGCATAGAATATTATCTCAGTGTAAGAGCAATCTGAAAATACTTCTAGTGTAACTTTCAGATTATTGAACCAAATTGAATAATTTTGGTGTCAGTGGAACCTTGAGATAATGGGGAATATGTTTCTAAAAGGAAGTGTTTTCAACTTTATTCATTTACCCGATGATGAAGGTCGTGGAAAAGTTGACCCGAAAATATGGATTTTGAAAGGATTATAGTTCAATTTTAGTTTTTTTATTATTGAAGCCTTATGAATTTCCTTTGAATGTTGCTTGAATGAGAACTTGGTTTGTTATAGGAAACAAAGCAAGCCAGATCCAAGAGCAAGAGGAAAGACAACATTGAACTTGGATTGTCAAGCAAATTTAGGTAGGAAATGTATCTATAATTGTTGTGTAATTAGGCAAATTCTTGCTTATTTGTGTGTATGTCTACATTGCTTGATTTTTGAATTGTTATGAAGATTGATAATGCATGATGCTTTGTGATTTTGTTATACCTTGAAAGAGGTTATAATATTTTGAATTAAATAAGAGAAAAAGCATGATAGTATGAGCATATGATAAAATGAATATATGCTTTTGTTTGGGCGAGAGTGGAACCATTTTGTTCGTCATGTGCACGTTGACAAAAGCCTTCTCCCAACTGCTTGCTTGTGACATATGAGCTCTGAAATGGACTCATTCTGTTCATGGTGCAAACTTCTGTTTCACCATTTTGTTTCCATGGAACCCTCGAGCCATTTATTTGTGCATTGCATCTATGAATTGTCAAGTATGATGCATTTGAATGCTATGTGTTATGCATTAACTTTCTTAATTGAGTTCATGAACTTTATTGGTCAATGATCAAATTGCTAGAATAGATTTGAGAATGCTTGAATTGCTAAGTACATATACATATGTATGCTTGAATTTGTGCTAGTTACTGATGGCTATACATATATTAACCACTGAGCTGTGTAGCTCACCCCACTTTTTCCTCCTCAGGTACAGAACAAGACGACAATTAATCCTTACAGGGCATCAAAAACTCCAAGATAGTTAGAGACTTTTGTACTAAGTTAGTAACTACTTTGGATAACTTTATAGGCATATCAACATTAAGCATCATTTGTGTTTGTATTAAGCTTGGATATGTATGATGTTATGTAAGTAAAGTTGTTTAAACTCTTTGGTATTGTAATGACATAAAGAATTGAAGTTTATTTTGTGTGTGAGTATGTTTAGCTTATGGTTAGATTTGAATGTATGTGGTTGTTTAAAAATGTTTGGAAATTCCATTTTCTAAGTGTTTCGCCGCAGCAAAGTCAAGAATCGCCGCGGTGAACCTATCCGAAGACGTCTTCGCTGTAGCGAAGAACCACTTTCACCGCGGTGAACTCCCCTTTGCTACCACGCTAAGATTTTTTTAAAATGAAATGTTTTCCACCTTTCTTTCACGCCAATGTCACGAACTATCTCGAATGGTCTTTCTGAAATTCGTCTCAAGACCTGGTTCAAGTATTTTTGGTATCCGAATAGATTGTTGTGCTCCAGAAACGGGGTCCAACATTGTCGTAGTGAAGGGCCCAAAATTTTCCCTCCTGCTCTTCTCGAGATAAATACGTCGTGGTGAGAAAATTAACTTTCGTCGCGACAAACCTACAATGTTATTTTCTCCATAGCGAAACCCCCTGGAATCACAACCCCTTGACCAAAAATTTCATCTTTCCTAACCTTTCTTTCAATTTACATTGTCTCAAATTCACTTCCTTTAATGCAACACCATTTCATAACCATTCAACTACCAACATTATTTCATCATACTCTCTAATCTCTACTCATTTAATTCATTTCTTATAACTAATTCTCATTCGTCACAATTTCCTATCTTTCCTCTTTCCATAACACATCTCACTTACATATATAACAATAACACGTATTCAAAATTTATCATCTCAAATCGATAACCTTTTCAAGCGTACTTAATTTTAACTTAACATTATCCATACAAAATTCACATTTCAATAACCTCAAAACAAAGAGTTTTATAAAGCTTTAATGGCATTTGAAGTCACAATACATCAATGTCTCAAATCTTCATATACAAAAATTACATGAACTAATAATCCTTGAAATGCAACTAAACCCTCGAGGTTACAAAATCTAGCTTAAAATACAAAAATATGCATAATCGAAGTTAGGTCTTGACTCTCTTTCACTCCATTTTTTGATTCTCACCTGAACATGGGGAGGAGAATGGGGGTGAGCTTAAAGCTCGTGGATAACAATTTATAACAGAAAAATAAGCAAAAACCATTTAAAAAGCTCATTTTCATTGAACATTTTCATAAACATAGTCATTTCGCATTAAAATCACAAAACACTTATTTCTCAAAATTCTCAACCAATTCATAATAATGCAAATCATGTACACATCAACTTGTCGACATATCATAAGCATATAAGCATATCAAATAATTTGGGTAAGTCCAAAAACATGACGCACTACACATTTCCAATATAATGGTCCTGTGTAGTCATGAATTCTTAAGGGAGTCCTTGAGAGAACTTCATGTCATTAGCAAGCAGGCGGGAGAAATTTATAATTGGGTCAACGTGCACGTGACAGTTCTTGAGGGACTACCACAAACCCACATAACACATAGATTTCAAAATCTTGTAAGCTTGATGCCCAAAATGACACATTCTCTTGAAAACATGCTTTTCACATGTTTGTTATACCTTAAAAATCATCTCCAAAAGTATGGTTTCATAATCATGCATTATTTCAAAGAATCATTTTAAAAGCAACTTTTCATAAATCATCACATAATTCATATAACAAACATATAGCAATAAATGCAACACTTATGATGCAATTGGAAACATTAAACTTCTGTTGGTTTAAAGAAAACATTAGTGGCTTATTTACTCTATTATAAACATGTACTCACCTTGATTTCCTTACTTAAAGACTTGTGCAAAGGTGCCTCATACTTTGCTCCTCTTACCTTCCTTGATTTCCTTTAACAATAGCCAAAAATTTCATTCAATAGGAATTCCAATTTATGATCAGGTAAACGAAGAAATTTGATAATACTTTCTTCTAGAACAATGTTCCTGATTGTCTTAAGTTTCTAATGACTTCAAAATCATTCAATTTGGTTCATTACTCTAAAAGTTATACGAAAAAACATTTTCGAGTTGGTCTTATACTAAAACAACATTCCTTACTCAACTTCCATCCAAAATTTAAAATCCTTAGAAACTGAATTTGAATCAATTCCTTTATACAATTTGTAGCCCTATGTCTCTAATTTACACCAAATAAAAAATCACTCCATTTGGATAACTATACAAAAAGTTATGCTTAAAATACTAAAATATATTTTGTACTGAAAAGTTGACCGCGGCGAACTCTTACAGAAACGAACTCCGGCAACAATTTTTGCTACATTTTCCAATTACTTCCCACGTTTTCCATATAACCCATCTAAGCGCTAAACTATCACTTCTACTTTATTTCCAATTTCATTTCAACCCAATATCATTGACAAATACATCTAAATCTATTTTTGATCATTAACCCTAAAAACTAAACATATGCATTTACCCATTCTCAACAACTTCCCACACATATTCATCTCTTAACTAACATCAAAACATGTTTCATTCATCTAATCAAGAAGAATGATGCTTATACTTACCTTGATTTAGCTTCAAAATCTTCAAAGTCTTCAAGATCTCCAAAGCCCTAATTTTCCTTCTTCTTCTCTTCTTCTCTTCTTTTCTTCTCTTCTTCTCTTCACTCACATTTCTTTCTTCTTAAAAATACAAGACAATAACTTCTTCTTCTTTTAATAGCCTTCATGAGTGTGCAGTGTCCATTTTGCCCCTTCCTTTAAGCCTTATGTTTTATACCCTTAAGTGTCATGCCCAATTTGCCCTTATATAATCTCACAACTTTAATACTTCAATTCAATTAATCTATGTCATAAAATCTTACCAACATTGACATAATAATTAACTCCACAAAATAATTCCTTAAGGGTCTCATAATTTATTTAAATCATGCTTATTTCTCAAGAAAAAAATTTAGGGGGCCAACATATGCTTTATGATTTTGTAAGATAACTTTTGATTTCCTTGTGTTTTATAAATAGCTTTATGTATGAATCTTTTGATACTATTGTTGAGATTGCCTTGAGTGGACTTTAAAGTCATGAAGTTGTGGTTGAATGTGAATATAGAAGTGTGTTTAAAATTGTTTGCAACTTTTTGAGATTTTTAAAACACAGTCGTTGTGTTGCCTGAATTTTTTAAAAAAAGAGAGAAAAATAGATATTCAGTTAGTCTTGCATAGTCGGATTAAAGATACCGTGAGTGTCCTTAACCTGGTTATGCGGCGGTTGTTATGGGCCCGATATGGTATCAGGTCGTGACACCTACACTGCTCCTAGAGAGAAGGAGGAGAGTCTCTCTCTAACCTATAAAGTTGTTACTACTTGTTACTTCATCTTTTATCTCCAGCATTGCTCATCTACTAGCAAAGTCGTTTGGTAGAAAAGAGTCATGGATTGCGCTCGTCAGGCTTTAAAGTGGTTGAACATGATTCCTACAAATGATTCCGGCAAGATAGAGGTTTTAAAACTTCTTGATGTAATTTGTTGTGGTGACTTAAAATACGTGAAATGGCAATTTGGTGTTGTTATTTTAAGTAACTTGGAAAATTTTGTTAAAAAGTTTTGAATGTGGGTTCTTCGTGATTCTTAGAAACCACTAGTTGAAGCAGTATTTGTGATTAAAATAGATTGTAGAGATCGAGTTAAGAAGTGAACAAGCTAGGATATCTAATATCTTGGCTTAGTAATTGGACTTGTTTAGCCTACGCATTATAGATACTCTAATACATTTTTATATTTTTCCTGGCAACGCTGAGATTATTGTGGAACACCCTTTAGTTGTTAGGGAATATATGTTCACAATCTTTATTAGCTCAAGTTTCTTTGACAAAAATGATTGTATGAAGGTATGATCTTTATAACATAAATAAAAATTGGCATTCATAATTTAAGAATCTTAAATAAACATTTGTTACAAATAATAAGAGTATAATATTGTGTACCTAACGTGGAAGATGTCATTATTAAAAGAGATTAAGAACTTCATCTCATTCTTGGTTAAAATTCGTTTCTCTCTTTTACTCTCTTGTGGCTATAAAAACTTGACGGAAAATAATATGTAAGAGATGATCAACTTATATATCTATTAATTTTAATCTAGTCACCAAAATAACGATTCTGATTTATTCTATTATTAAATAATAAATATAAAAATAAAACTCTTTAATTATATTAGTAATGTTATTAATATATGTAGAATATGGCAACTAATTCAATTATATTCTATTATTCTCTCACTTGTCTCGATGCTTCATCATTTAGTTCAAAAGTGTAAATATTAAAGGCGCATAAATAAATCTCTTAATATCATCATAATTTACCTAAACACGATAAATCATATAATGCAGGTTATGTTGGTTATAAACTTCAACATTGCACACTTCCTTTCATATACGACAACATTAGTAATTTATCTAGTTAGGTAATATAAGTGATATATAAATATTATAAAGGTCCACAATAATGCCTAATAGATAACGGCAGGTGGGTTAAATAGTTAGGGTTTTTTAATTTACAATTTAGTCAAACATTTTTTAAAATTACATTAGGTTTTTTTAATTTACATTTTAATCCACCATTTTTAAAAAATTACATTTCAATCCTAAATTTTTACCTGTATTTTGATACCAAAAAGCATCGACTGATCAACCGATATGGGCCTTGAGATCCTCTGTCCCAAAATACCCTGGCCCCCCTTCCCAATGAGGGGGGCCAGGATATTTTGGGACAGAAGAATACGTCCCCCGATATGGACTAGCAATACAAAATGAGTGGGTATTGTACCAATTTTTGGCTATACAGATACAGTACGATACCCAAATCTCTTACTTAAAATGCTTATCCATCATATTTGGAGGGAAAGGAATCACAAAATACATGGAGATAGTATGGAAGGAATCACAAAATATTTGGAGAAAATATGATAGAGGTTAGTACTGATATAAACAAGTTGTATCTCAAGCTCACATTCGCTGCCTTGACTCCAAGTATTACGTCTGACATTGTCAAAATTAAGCTCCAAACTGTCCTTGTAATGTCACTATAGCTTAGACCAGTCCGAACCAGCTGTGTTTACAATTCAGAATTGAGCTGTCAAACTCAATGTAATTAAATGTATATCGTATTGTGTTGGTGTACCAGTTGTAAATTAAGTTCAACAAAATTAATTACTTAAATTCCCCAAAAAAGAAAATTATAGGTTCTATAGTTGCATTGATCACACATACAACTACTAAGGACAACACTGCTAAGGGTAACTTTGGACATAATTTCGAATCCATCAAAATGACAGTGAAATTGTTCAACATTGTAGCGTTTCTCCAGTTTCCACTTCATGCTAGATTAAGATACAAGGCTGTTGCATTGAAAAGGTTATGATATCAACACAGTAACCAATGATCAACCCCAAAACCAAACGTTACAACCACAAGAATGAATTCTTGACAGCTTTCTATCATATTGCTTAGCCAGCAAGAGGGTTAGCATGTATTGTTATTCGATTAAGCCTTATTTCGGCAAGAGGTCGATCCCCTGGTCCTGTTTGAGTCTGCACAAAATCAAAATTTCCATCAGAACATTTTGAATCGGAAAATGAACAATACACAATTCGAAGTCTCAACAGAAAACACCAAGAGATGTAAGAGTTATTATTTCACTATTGTTTTAGCTACTGGCGGTATATCATGGGGTTAAATAGGAAAACGAATCCGTCAAACAATTTTAAAACAACATAAATATAAAAAGGATAATCAATGACCTGTTCATACCCACAATCTTGTATGTTCATTGGGCTCCTATTTCTCAAAGGTATTCATTTTTTTGGTTACTATCAAGCAAGCAGAAAGCATACAAGCATATACCTTTTCCATAAGATCAAGTACTTCAAAACCATGAATCACCCTGCCAAATACAGTGTACAAGCCATTGAGATGTGGCTGCTTAGCATAAATTATGAAGAACTGACTACCATTAGTGTTAGGCCCACTATTGGCCATTGATAGTATACCCCTAGCATTGTGCTGAAAAAAAAAGAAGGAAATATGACATTAGAATTTTCAGAATTTACCAACAGAAAATCATATAACAAAAGCCTGCCATCTCTGAAAACCGAACATGAAACACCATCACAGCCACGGGAAGATTATTAAGTTAAAATATATGACATCCATGCGGTCTCTGCTTTTTCTTAAAAAAAAATCATAGTTTATAGGTTATTCGAAGAAAAATCAATAAAAAGTTCAAACTGCCTTAAACAATAAGATAAGCTGAAAAATGAAAGTAGGCATAAGTATACCTTAAGAGACTCTCTGATTTCGTCATTGAACTTCTTGCCCCAAATACTGGTGCCTCCTTTACCAGTACCAGTTGGGTCTCCTCCTTGAATCATAAAACCTTTGATATTTCGGTGGAATATTGTGCCATCATAATACCCACTTGCACATAATGCCAAAAAGTTCTAGGAACAATAAGTTTTTGGGGATTAGACCCATTTTTGAATCCAACTCTTAAGAAGTCTGCCAAAACATATCAATCTTTCTTCTAGTACAAAAAAACAAGAAGTAACAGTACAAACCTCAGCAGTTTTGGGGACCTCGTCGCAGAAAATTTCGCACTTTATATCGCCCAGATTAGTGTGAAGCGTAACTGACTGCAAATAACAAAAATAAATTGAGCACTAAAGTGGAATGTTGTAAACAATGAGTTTATGAGCAAAATCAAACCCTAACCATCTTAGATCAATGTGTCGTCTTGCTCACAATCAAGCTTACAAATTTATAATAACAACCACCCCTGCGAGCTTCTGCGTCCACGAGCTCTTGAAAAGGCATCCGCCTTGTGGAAGACCGTTCTGGAAACAGATAAACTTCCAACCTAGCGACGTCGTATCCTCACAAATCAGAATAGGTACAAGGTAGCAGCTACCCGTAGACCGTAGTTTACCTTAAAAGTAACTATCTGTTCCTTAATTTTTTATTCTTAAATTTTTTAAAATTTTCTTTAAATATCTATCTATGAATAGGTATGAACATGGAATTTGATTCTAATACGGTATTCTACTAATACTGATCATTATCGACTACTGTTTTGGATTTTTAAATTATATAATAATATTTATTTTAAAATTACGGAATAATCTTTCAATATATTGTGCTATGGAATTTTAATTTCACATCAATCTTGTCTAAAAAATTATAATAATAGAAATTTGAAATAACAATAATTTATTTATTTCAATTAATATTGCTTTTCAAATAAATAATCAGAAAAGATCGTTTAATCATCATACAAACATAAACTTAAGGATAATACAAAGCATTTATAATTTTATAATTTTATCATACAATAAAAATAATTAAATCAACACATTACTTTTCAAATAAATAAATAAATAAGATCGTTTAATCATCATACAAACATAAACCTAAGGATAATACAAGCATTTAAAATTTTATAATTTTATCATACAATAAAAATAATTAAATCAACACATCAAATAGAAAGAATATTAAAGTTCTATGACTTCATAAGTATTATAACAAAGAATACAACAAACTAACGAAACTTAAAACAAAAATATTTACAGTTAAGAATTTTATAATTATATTGCATATATAGAATTTATCATATGCATCAATATAATTGAAATTAAAAGAAAAGAAGAAATAAAATCTAAAACTTCATTCAATCGGATATTTCACGTAAATTGCATTGATCTCAATTCTTATTTGGTATAAATTATCATCATTAAGACGAGTCTCATCATTACCATCATTCAAATTCATCGCACCAAATGACATATTAACCTTTTCTTATCCAATATTATATTTCAAATCACTCTCATTTATCAAACTCAATTTCTCATAAACCCAATCCCTTAAAAAATCGATATAATAAAGGCAAATGAGATTAATAGAACTACTTGCTCCATTAAGAGTCCTAATAAACAAATAAAATAAGTTATTAAGAAACTACAAGAGTATAAATTAATAATGATCAATGATAATAACATACCTTTTTTGAAATTTTAAATTGTATTGAACAAAGGCCAAGTTGTTCAATCTTTTGTGTTCACCAAGTAATAGTGAGACCAAAAAGGTAACCTTATAAATAAAATAAAGTGATGATTAATTTCTAACAAATAACAAAAGTTGAAGAAGCAAGCTTATCCTTGCCCTGATCGACAGCTTCTGGGTCTCCCCATCTTTCCTAAACTCCCCCGATCTTCAGCTCGTGCTGTATCAATCATTTCTGCCTTCCATTCAACTCATGTGTTTATCACGGATCATAGAGGCGGATTAAGATCAACTGCTTAAACCATTGGTTATTCTTAATCTAAATCCTGTAGGAATGCTCTTGGTCTTGATAAAACTAGATCAAGATCAATTTTTATATATATTTGGATTAAGTTTGTCTCTTTGACGAATAATAATGGACATCCTAACATCACCAGAATCATCCTTATAAACTTCCTTTTTTAGCTTATGAGATCTTATATCATCTCATGGTCAACAATTGTTGTAATATTAATAACATTCCCTTATTAACTTTAGTTTTCTTTGTAAAACTTGGTCTAAAATAGACACTAAGATTAAAAAATGCCTTAAATATAAACAACAGAGAGTAAAATTATCTTTTTCATCTTTCATTAATAATTGCAAGATAAGGTGTGTATAAAGAAAACCTATTTTTTATATTGGACTGGATTACTTCCTTTTCTGTCTTTATGACATCATAAAAATAACCTATTATTGTCTTTTCATCACTATTAGCTAGATAAAGTGCCCTCACCAAAGACTTACAAACTCGAATGACAAATTGACATTAGGACTAAAATTCATCATCTTTAAATATAATTCTAGAAACTTCTAATCCAACATTAGATCTAACGTGTTGAGATACAACTTACTTATCACTTATAAACATTTATCTCAACTCCTTCATTAGAACAAAACACTAAAGTGTTAAAAAATTAATTGTAAATCTTGTAATAGTTAGATGATATAAATCCTATCATTAGTGAAATAATCTCTCATTAAATTCAGGACCCATGCACAATTGTAGATGAGCTTGGTCACTCTTTTTACTTATTATAAAGTCTCATCAATTATAGGAAGATATATAACATCTCTTATATTTTTCAACAATAGATCAATGTAATATGCAACATAAAGAGTTCAACAAAAGAATTATCCCTGCTTTGCAATCTATTTTTAGCTACTTTGTGAGTATAATCATCGTTAGTAATAAACTAAACAATATTTTCTAGCTCAAATTCATTCACAACTTCATCAAATATCTTAAACAATTTATTAATATTTCTAACAAGACTAGATTCATCAATAGACTTTAAAAAAATTATTCCTTTTGCATAATAAACCAGAATATTAATAATAGACTCTTATCTTCTATTTGTCCAACCATGACATATGATTGAATACCATAAATAACCCAAGTCATTTTTATTTCATCTAAATAATTGTTTACTTTATAAAAAAAGTTGCTCATAGGTTTACCTCTATAGTCATTAATTGAAGGAGCTGTGTATCCTATACCATAAGAGGCAATATCATCCATTATAGGCTAATAATAAGAAGATTGGGTAGTATTGAATGTTATATCTGAATCATGCCACTATCAAGCGATTACAATGTCCACATTATGAGTCGCTTATGTAAATTATAAGGCACTACGGATTAAAGACTAAGCTTCAAAAGTTGTTCTTGGTGTAAAAAAATTATATACCTGTCTTCTTCTTTTCCTAACATCAGGTGTAACATTTCCTTCTTATTAGGTAGGAATATTACCACCTTCAATATCACCACTATCATTCTGACCACCGTAAAATGAACTTCCACTACCATTTTCGTAGTTCAATCTTTTCTTTTTATCTTTCTCATGATGCACTCTTCAAACAAGTCTTCATTTGCTATTTCACATCTTGACTCACTTTCTTACAAGGCTTTAAATCACATTTTATACTAGCTAAATGCTTATTTAATATTGTGATTCCCCTACCTTTCAATTACTTATTACAATATAAATAGATTGTATGGTTCTTCATTCAAGGAACATTTCTATCATGAGCCCAAGCTGGATCATCGAATTTTTCTGAAGCTGTTGAATTATCATAAGTACTTAAACTTCGTTTCATTTATTTGTAAAAATAAATGAACTTAATGACTTCATGTCAAAATAAAGTCTTGTAAAATAACAGGAAGAAATAAAGAAACAACAGTTTCTCAACAATCATATGATATACATATGCAAGTGAACTTTATGAACTTATATAAATTATCACTTAATAGAATCTGAGGCTTAAGCACATTCTATCCAAGAAATTCTCATGTTGTGTTATTATATAAATTCACAACTATAACCTATTTTATGTGAGTATAATTCAGCCATATAGTCATAACTATAACTCATTTTATAAGATTACATATTTCAACCATAAAGTTATAACTATAACTCAATTTGTATAACTACATAATTCAACTATAAATTCACAACTACAACCTATTTTGTAAGACTACATAATTCAACCATAAGTTCACAACTATAACCCATTTTGTGTGACTGCATAACTCAAACATAAACTCACAACTATAACTTATTTTGTATAATTACATAATTTAAACATAAAGTTGTAACCAGTGCCGGCCCTGGGCAAGGGCCAGCAGGGCACCTGTCCAGGGCCCATGATAAGGACGGGCCCTAATTTCGTGGTAAATTTTTTTTAAAGATATAAATAAAATAATATTAATCAGCCATAAAATTAAGCTCCAAAAGAATTGCCCACAAGATAACAACACAAACCCAATAATTGAGTAATATGCAGGCCCATTAATGATGCATTTATTATGTCCTTCCTTTCGGAGCTATTAACACATTCAGTATTAGAAAGGAGCCCATTCTCATCTCTTTCTCATGGTGAGAGACTCATTCAATAACATATTGGTCAATCAAGTCGCAGTATATGCTAGCTCATTTCTTATCAACTGCATAGATTTTGTAAAGATGCCACGTTCCTAGAAAAAATTAAATATTATGATCATTTAATATTTGGTTCAGTATGTACACTTATAAATTGAGTCATTTATGTTTTATATAAACATGTAAACTTAAGCATACTGCCGATTTATTAGGGCTTTTCTTTTATTTCGTTCAATTTATTAAGGTCATTTTTTTTATTTCACCCCGGGCCTATAAAACGATAGGAACGGCCCTGGTTGTAACTATAACTCAGTTTGTATGATTACAGAATTTAACGATAAATTTACAACTATAACTCACTTTATATAATTACATAATGCAACCATAAAATTGTAGCTATAAATCAGTTTGTATAATTACATAATTTAACCATAAATTTACAACTATAACTCATTTTGTATGATTATATAATTTAAGCATAAATTTACAACTATAACTCATTTTATATGATTATATGATTCAACCATAAACATAACTATAACCCATTTTGTATGATTATATAATTAAACCATATATTCAAAACTATAACTTATTTTGTGTAATTACATAATTCAAATATAAACTCACTACTATTACTCATTTTTATGATTACATATTTAACCATAAAAACAACTATAACTTATTTTGTATGATTACATAATTCAGCCATAAATTCACAACTATAACCCATTTTGTGTAATTACATAATTCAAATATAAACTCACAATTATAAATCATTTTGTATGATTATATAATTCAACCATAAATTGACAATTATAGCACATTTTATGTGACGACATAATTTAACTATAAATTAATCTATTTTATATGGTTACGTAATTCAATTTATAAACCAGTTTATGATAACTACTTTGTGACAATATATAACCCAATTTGTTCACAAAATAATTTTAGTATTTCATTCATTAATTTTTCACTATAATTTTGTCACTAATTTTAATATTTCATTCACAATTTTTTCACTAACTTTCATTATATATTAGGACCATATTTCATTCACTACCTTTAATTAACACAGATAAAACTACTAGAGACAACACAATGTTTTTTAAATGACATAATACAATAGTATTTCAGAAGTTAAATCCAATTCCAATTCCAATTCCAATTCCAAACAATAATAATTCATGTTCACTTCATAAGTCTATAATCCAAATTTGTCAAATCCCAGAAACATGTACTATGATACTAGACTTCATAAGATAATAAGACATTATTTACAAACTATAAGTCAACACAACACATACAACATTCACACATAACACAAGTCAACATAATAGACTCAATAGTCAACACATTAATGCATACAACATTATCATAACAATGTCACAATTTCATAACCCACGATTGGCATATGGTAACCTTGAATCAATTGGGATGGTGGAGGATGACAATGGAGGATGATGACAAAGGATGAATGACAGTGGAGGACGATGATAAAGGATAAAGGAGGAGGAATCGAGGAACACAAAAAGATGCGCTACGTACAAATGACGAAGGTGGAAGACCGAGGTAAGCAGAGATCTATGCGCATTTGTTCTAGGTTAGGGGTCGGGTTGTGTGCCTGTGCAGACTATAGAGGACAAAGGTGAACTATAGAGGACAAGCTGTGCACCTATGTAATAGACGGTGTGTTAATAGTGTGCTTTAGAGTGTATTTTTTAAATGTTTTCTTGAGTGATAATCATATGTTTAGGATTTAAATTTAAATTTTGTTAGTGTTTTGTGTGTTTTGTTTGATTATTGTTGATTAGGACAAGAATTTAATCTTAATACATATTTTAAGGATGTTTAAAGTTTTCTGAGGATGAGTTGTGTTGGACCCCGATTGTTTCCGGAATCCAACTCTTGTGAAATCATGAAACTTGAGCTTGCTTTGATACCACACATGTTGGACCTCACTTGCGGAGCCCAACTTCGGATGTCTTAAACCTTATGCTTAAAACCCTGTAGGTCATTTGCGGTCATTCCACAATAGTGGTGAGCGCACACTAATCAAACATCAAAATCACAACTTGACTTCTTCATAGAAATTGGATCTCTAAGCCTCTAGTTTTGTTTTGAAGCAAGAATCGCCTCAATCGGAGCTATATAGCTCAAGATATGCTTAAAATTCCAAAGCGTGTTTATACCTCAATCATGCTCTCTAAACTGACCTCTCAATTTCTTACAATAAAACTTTCTCAAATCAAATCCAAAAGCTACTAAATTTCATTGAGAGATAAATTCATGTCTTAGGAATCTATCGCTTCAAGAATCACTCCATTTGGAGGTCGGACGAGGGATTTATGCCTGAAAGAATCTAACATGTTCATAATCTCAATCATGCAGTAACATGTCTTGGCGCGATTGTCATAACTTTCACCAAAAATGTCGGATTGGTTTCGTTCTTAGATCAATGGAAATAATACTTCGAGATATACAACTTTCATGAAGACTACAAAGTCATATTTTGCCTCTAAGATGGTCAAAAATGGCGATTTCATGAAGCTATTCCGTGAGTGTCCGTTTAACGGACATGCATGTCCGTTTAACGGACAATGTCGGGCCAAAATACAATTTCTCACCCGAGAAAGTTCGTTAAACGGACATCAAGTTCGTTAAATGGACATGGGTGATGCTAGGGGTCCTTATTGACCTGTAAAAGTCCGTTAAACGGACCTAAAGTCCATTAAACGAACATGGGGGTTTCCAAAACCCCTCCAAACCCTCTCTCATGCTTCCTACATCCAATCTAACATCATATACACTTATAATCTTCACAAATTCACTTATTCCAATGCCAAAACACTTCATAACAACTCAAACAACATATTTATCTCATCAAACTCTCAATTCTTAATTCATTTGGTTCATCAAAACCACAATTCCCATCAATAACCATAGCTTTCATATACACAAAATCCTAAGTAGCATCCCAACTTGTAACAATCATATCTCTTCATTCCGATGTCCAATAATTACAAGCTTTATAGCGTCATAAAGATAAGAAGATCATATACAACTTCAAAGAAGACCATTTTTACTAATTCTACCTAGATTTTTCTAGAATTTCGAATTTCCCTTGAATCCTGAACACAAATCTTACCCTTATGAAGAAAAACCTGAACTTTGTCCCAATTTCACTTCCTTAGCTAATACACCATCATTCTTATCCATTCAAATACTAATCCTTATTTTCCATAACATTTCAATTATAAGTAATGGCAAATCATATTCAAAGTCCATCAATTCAGTTGGATTACTTCTTTAAGTGTAGTTAATTCCAATTTAACCTCATCCTTAATTAATCCATATTTCAACTCTACCTTGATCCATACCCAATTTCGCATTCAACAGTGACAATCATCCATACATAATTTCACATTTCATTATGATCATACACAATTCCATAATTCATATCCATACGTAATTACATATTTCATTAACATCATATATAAGAGTTTACAAGCTCCAATGGCATTTCCAAGCCATGTTACAATATTTCACAAAATCACAAAATACATCATTCAATTGCTCAAAATGCAATTACAACTTTGTATTTACATAATCTAACTTCAAATACACAACAAAACATGTTAATTCAGATTTATGCCTCTTTCGCTCTGTTTCTTGCTCAACACCTGAATTGGGGAAAGAGAGTGGGGGTGAGCTTTAAAAGCCCGTGGGTAACACGCTTATAACAAATAACAAGCAAAAATTGTTCAAAAAGTCCATTGTTACAAAATGCTTATTGAATCATAAATCTCATTTTTCTCAAAACTCTTGTCAAGAAATCAAAATCGCAACAACACAACTCTTGCATTTTTTTTCAACTTGTTCATAAATTATGAATGCATCCAAAACTTGTCACAATTCATAACACATAAACACATAATAATGGTTTAGGTAAGTCCATAAATATGACGAACTACACAATTCTATATAATGGCCTTGAGTAGTCGTAAAATTGAGGGAGTCCTTGAAGGAGCTCCGTGCCACTAGCGGGCAGGCGCGATAAGCCTATTCTTGGATCAACGTGCATGTAACGGTTCTTGGATGGACAACCAAAACCCACACAACATGTATTTCAAAACTTGTTGCCCAAAATGACACTTTTCGAAAAACTTGATTTTTCTTGATATTTTGCCATAATGACATATTTCAAAAACACATTTATTCATGCTCATGCAATATCTCACATTTCATTAACCAAATTCACATAACAATTTTGCAAATCGTTCACAAGCAATAATGCAACAAATATGAAGCAATTTGAAATCATTTTCTTCTCTGGCTTTAAAAGGAAACATTTATGGCTCGTTAATTTTATTATAAACACGATACCCACCTTAAATCCTTGCTTATAAACATGTTCAACATGCTTCCCCTCTTGCTCCTCTTGAATCCTCTCTTAATCTCCTTTAACAATAGCCACAAAATCCCCAAATCAAAAGACATCGAAATTGATCAACCCCAAAGAAACATATCATGAAATTGATCTTAAAATTCTTGAACCCCTACCATTCTTAAGTTATCTAAACCATAACCCTTTCAAAACTCAACAAATCAAAAACACTCTTACCTTGGTCCTTCACCAAATGAGGAGTTGCTTGTCTCTAATGGAAGCCCTCACCTTCTTCCATCTTTTCCTTCATGAATAACCTTCAAAATCCCTCTTGAAATCCTTGAAAAAGAAAACCCTAGCTCCCTCTTTCTTCTTCTTTCTTTTCTTCTCCACCGAGCTCTCCCTCTCTTCTCTCTTTTCTTTCATTTTTCTCCCCAATTTCGTGCACCACTCACCCTTCTATACAAACCCACGTGTCTTGTTTACCATAATGCCATTAATGAATGGAAAATAACCCATTTACCCTTACATAATAGCCTTGTAACTTACATGCTTAAGTGTTCTTCCAATTTTGCCCCTCATGCAAACTTACCACCTTAATTCAATTTAATCCATGCCATATGATCTTACTCAAATTAACATGCTAATTAAATTAGCATTGCCATTAATATGCTAATTAATTCCACCAAATACTCTATTAAGACCTCAGAATTTATTTAAATCCTTGCCTAACTCTTTCCAAAACTCAAGGCATTTTCTAATCATGAAATTGAAAGAATTTGATAAAACTTCCTTCTAGACAAATGCTTCTTATTGTCTTAATTTTCTAATGACACCAAAATCATTCAATTTGGTTCCATAGTCTAAGAGTTATACTCCAAACATTTTGGACTGTTCCTATACTAAAACATTATCCTGCGCATGACTTCCATCTAAAAATTGACTTTCTTAAAGATTGAATTAGAACTCAATTTCATCATACGATTTGTAGCCTTATCTCTCTAGTTTACTCCAAAACAAGAATCATCTCATCTGGATAACTAGACATCAAGTTATGGCTAAAACACCATAGCATGCTCAAAGAACATTTTTCAACTGCACTCTTCAACTTTTAACTTCCAACATTTCACATATAACTCATCTTGTATCTAAACCATCTTTTCTATTCCTTTTAAATTTCAAGGATTCTCCTTTGCTTTACACATAATGAATTGCCAATAATTTATCATTTAATAGTCCTAGCTTACAGAAAGGTTCAGGGTCCAACAAGTTGAGACAGGAAACTTGAAGAAAAGTTGAAGAAAAAGTAAAGGAAGAGATTTGTCATCATTATGCAAGAAGAAAGTTAGAGTCTCTCTATCATGATCATGAAAAGTGCACAGTTATGAAAAAGCATGCAGATAAGAGAACTATAGATGATGGTGCAAATGCCAGATTTTCCAGGCTTTTTTGGAACAAAAACAAGCAAGGAAATCTAAAAAGAGCCTTAGAAGGATTGAGGAATATAAAAGGCAACCAACAACACAAAAAAAAGATGGTCGGAACATCCAAATAAGAGATTAAAGAGCAAAAATTTCAAAAGACAAAAATTGCAAAATCTTACAGCAAGGACAAGAAAAATAAGACATCTAGAATTGAACTTATATTCTTTTCTTTTCTTCCCTTTTTATTAAATGTTGATTATGATCAATTTGGGATATATTTGATTATATATTGCTAAATTTATTTTAGGGATTAATCTTGAATTGTTTTTGTTAAACTTTTATGTTATTAGTTTAATAGAGATATACTTTGTTGTGTTTATTATTTTATATTTGACTTGAATTGAGAGATTATGCTAAATTATCTCTGTTATGTTGCATAATGAGAGTGGGTACCATAATTATAGCACTGCACTCTCAAAATGCATATCCCTGAACATATTGACAGTATTCAGAAATACATTCTACAATGGTAGTGTGCTAAGACAGTCAAACAATTGAACTCATGACAAATTTTTCAAATATTACACACATATTATAGAAAACCACTAATCAAATTGAGCCCATATTTTTATTTCATAAACATCATAATCACAATTATTATTACACTCATTAATCAATCTCATTTATAAACATTTCCGATTTGGAAAGTCATTGCCAAAAAGAATTATTCAGATGCACGTGGTATAATAATTACGAATATACATTTTGATACAAAATAATAAAATACATATGTAAACACGGATTGATCTCAACCTCTATCTCTTACTCGAATACAGTAGCTAGACTCCAATTTGTCTAACTGGAGATCTTCTCTAAGCTTGAAAAATGTTGCAAATATTAGGTTGAGTTTTGTAAACTTAGTGAATAGACCATTCTCGATGGCTCACTCGATCACATAACACATTAATTCATATACTCACAAACTTTACATCACTTCATCAATTCAACATGTTAAGTCACATACATTTCATATTCACTTAATTCATTTCACATTCATAAATCATTCAATCTATTTATTTCAAACATTTAAATCATAAATATCAAATGCATATGCAATACTCATGTTATTTCTTGGTTTACTAAATCCTAGTTATTGAACACTGAATGCTGTGAGACTTTTGTTTTTTATTTGAATCGAGTTATTAGTCAAGTATTAATTATTTTTCTAGGTTATTATTTGATTGTTTGATTTTACAACTAGGTGCGCAACTATTTTATGATTTTATTCAATCAGTTGTTAGATTAAACAAGTTGATGCTCAATTCTTTTAATCCAAAGTAACAACTAGGATTTTTGTCTACTATGTTAGGGATATGATTCTAGGAAAAATAATTATCTAAGCTAAATATACATCGTATATATGTTGTCTAGTTCGTTGATTTTCTTGATTCGTAAAGTTATTAATTAATTAAATCTGAGATTGTATCTAGGTTATTGATTAATAAGGATTAATTTGAATACATGTTTCGGTTAACTAAATATAAGAAAAAATAGGTAAAGAAATTTACCACGACGAATGCTTAACCAATAAATTGATTATTTTTAGTGTCAATGATCAATGCAAGTTCAATAATGAAGGACATCGAAAACCAAGATTTATTCCTATTGATTGTTAAATTCTCATTGTTTTGTTGTTAGTTATTTTTCAATTTTAGATTCTAATTAAAATTTTGTTAATTCATAATTTAAAACTCCCATTTATTGCGTAACTACTCATATCTGAATTCCTCGTGAGAGCAATCCTTATTTTCCACTACTACATTAATTTATGTTGTAAGAAGTTAGTTTTTTTTTTATATTTGGTTGTAGGCGATAGCATTCACCACTTTTCTAGTTTTGATCCAATAAATTTGAATTGTTTTGAAATTCACTTAAATTGTATTTAGTTCTTCATGCTGATTATATGATCACTTTGTCCTTCTAGTAAACTTGATCTTTCAACATTTGCTTGAATTTTAATAAATTATCTTATTAATATCACTAAAGATAAAAATACATGAAGTAACATGTTCGTTATCATAAAAATGTGAATTGGGACCTCACTTGCTTAAATAATTTTCCTATTATTAATAAAATTAATTATATTTAAAATCTTATAACCATAACCTAACGATGAAAATGGTCAAGAGAAATAAATAAAATGATATATAATTTTATAAAATTAAATTGTACAAATTTTTCTAAATAAAATCAAATAAAACTAAATTTAAAAGTGAAAGTAGATAAAATAAGCCTAGTAAAACAAAGAAAATTCCTTGAATCATTAAAAAATGAGTAAAAGTCTAATATATAGAAAAGGCTAAAATCTAAAGATTCATCGCATACAACAAATCAAAAATAGAACAGGATAAACCTAGTATGTAGCTTTTCTTTACTTTTAAATTGCAACAACATAATTATATCGTTTTAAAAAATTTACAATATGTAAAATTTACAATAATGAAATTTTGATAACAATTATTAGCAAATTTTATTACTCATCACAATAGAAAAAGAAAATAGAAATTAAGTTTCATTAAAACCTAATTATATTAATTTTATGAGTAAAAAGTAGAATTAAGAGAAAGTAATAATAAAATTCCATTAATTTTTAAAACTTATAATCACATCCTAAAAGAAACATAGTAAAAAATAAGAAATAAAAATGAGATATATTTTATATAAATAAATTGAATTTCATTTAAATAAAAGAAAATATAACGGAGAATAGATAGCAAAAATTAACCATATGAGAAGTATCTAAATCAAATAACTCATAAGTTTAAAACTCATATGACCCTTGACATCCTAGAGGTATCCTAAAGGATCTCTCAACTCTTAGAGTGATCAACGGATCAGAACTTCCGATGAACGCAAAAGTATTCGATGTTATCAGAGACAATGGATGGTGCTAGCAAGATGCCACAATTGAGTCCATTTGTATACTAGAGCCACTAATGTATCAACCAAATTGTTCCCGACCTGATATATTGGAATGGATCGCCAACTTGTTAAAAGCAAATAAAAATGTTTTAGCATAAAATTTTATGAGACCTCCTAATCCGAGTGTGCCTTGGCATAAATTAGTATGGCATAAAGGTACTAACCCAAGGTATTCCTTTATCCTGTGGTTAGCTTTTCTTAATAAGCTAAAAACAAGGGATAAGCTCTTTTATTCTTATGTTTCAAATCACTGCTCCCTTTGTTCCTTAGATAATGAGTCTATTAACCATCTATTCTTTGAATGTTCATTCTCAAAAACAGTGTGGTTACATTGTCTCAACCACTTTTAGATATCCACACCAAAACTGTTAAACCTTTAGTCCATTCTAAACTGGTTTAACCAGCCTCAAAACTTTAGAAACTTTGATCTCAACATTTTTATCATTCTTCTATCTGTTATTGTGTATAACTTATGGTCCAAAAGAAACTCAAAACCTTCAAAGACAAAGTCATGGAAGTTGGGAGCATTAGTACTAGATTGATCTTCCAAGTTATGGAACAACTCTGCTTAAACGCTGAGAGAAGGTAATTGTGGTGTTTTGTTTTTTTCTAATTGTACTGTTTTGCAAGTTTGGTTTCAGGTTAAGGAAATTTGAGGTAAAGAGGAGATCATAATATCATATTCCTCTTTGGTAATTTATAACAATGGTGAACCCAGTTATCAGGATAGTATTCTTAAAATTTCGGGTTTTACTTGAATGTTTTGGGTGAGTGGTTGTGTGAGTAATGTCGATAGTTTAGGGAAGGTTTTTTCTAAAGCCTTAAAGCAGAAGGTTGTAAAGTCTCATAAGCATGGTGAAGGGATAGAATGAATGCAAGCATCAGGGGATAGATCTGTGAATTATGCAAAGGATCTTGACTTTTCATCAAAAGAGATGACTTCAGTGAAGGAGCTCTAGTCAATGGATTCTATCAAGTTATATCTGTATCCTTGATGATGGGATGCTACAAGAGAGTAGTGAGTATATAAGAAAAGATCGGGTAAGGTTGTCTCTCAAAACATTATTAAAGGGATGATAGAAATAGGCAATATTTTGTAATTGGTTATGTATAGCTTCAGTTCTTATGTCATACTTTGATTTTCTTGTATCCAGTATAGATTTGCCTCAAGACTGATCAGGTTAGGTTTGTCTTTTGATTTAGGCTCAGTATGAGATTTAGTTTTGGGAAATTTCTAGTTATGTACATAAAACCTTTATTTTATTGATTTATAAAATTACTGATTATCAACAAAAAAGAATATTGAAAGTATAGTTAAATAAGGAAAAATTCTTCGAAAATATAAAAAATAGAGTAAAAATCTAAAACTGGTAAAACGCTAAAACCCAAAAAGAATAATAAGTTTAAAGGATTGAAGTGTTAAATAATTTCAAAATTATTTACATAATAAATTGTTGAAACTTGCTGACGGATGTATAATATCTACAAAATAACTCATTTTAAAATCATCTTTAGAAAAGAATGCAAAATTTCATTCGTAAAGCAATTAAATCATCTTGCAAATGTAGGAGTTTCCGAGTCTGGTCCTGTACTTACTAACTACCTAGCGTACTAGTCAGTACAAAATTATTTCATTGGTGTTTATAGTTTATCATATAGACTCACGAAATATATATATATATATTCCTACTTATTTGTATTATTGATTTATGATCAATTTTAGGTACCGCTGTATGAAGAAAATTAATTTTGAATACGCAATAATGGATATTGAGGAACTTAAAAAATGTCCTAGATATGGAAACAACGAGGACAGCTCTGCAGAGATGATGGACATGAGCGAATCAGTTTTGTCACCACTCCAACAAAATATATCAACGGTCGATCTTGCTAAGCAGACCTGTCGAGAGCCATGAGTTATATAGCCTGGAACTGTCGTGGCTTAGGCAACCACAGGACAGTTCGAGGCTTAAAGGACCTAGCTAGGGTTAATAAGCCTAGTGTTCTCTTTTTGAGTGAAACTATTGCGAATTCTGTTAAGGTTGAAGAAATAAAAATTTTGTTAAAGTATGATTTCTGTTTTTATGTTGATCGGGTTGGTCGAAGTGGTGGTCTAGCTATGCTTTGGATGCACGAGATCCATGCTACAGTTATAGGCTTCTCTAATAATCATATCGACCTTAGAATTGATGACTCCGTTATTCCTAAATGGCGACTTACAGGTTTCTATGACTTCCCTGAAGCGAATAGGAAAAGGGCTAGTTGGGAGCTCTTGCGGTCTCTCTCAACGATTCATAGTATGCCTTGGGTTTGTTTTGGGGATTTTAACAACCTTTTGTCACTTAATGATAAGCTAGGAGGAGGGGAGTATCTCAACTCTCTCATGGAAGGTTTTTGACAATGTATTTCAGATTGCAATCTAATTGATATTCCTCTTATTGGTTTCGGGTATACCTGGGAGAGAGGTAGAAATACAAATTCACCTACACTAGAGCGACTTGATCGAGCTTTTGTTAACGAAGAATGGATAGCCATTTTTCCTTTCCACAAACTTCACAATTGGGAGTGCGAGACATTAGATCATAATCCCATAAAATTGGTGGCTAAACGTCACCTTCCTACTAAGAGGACCAAGCATTTCAAGTTTGAAAATAAATGGTTAACGAAAGACAGTTTTTTGGATTGTGTCTCAACTTTTTGGGTCAACAATCAGGATCCCAACATCATTCTCAGGCTCCAGAATTGCTAAAAAAGGTTACTTAAATGGCAAAAGCAACTGGGTGTAATTTTTCTGAGCGGATTCAAGCTCTTAAGAGGAACATGACTTTGGCGCGCTTATAACATCAGCATGCGTTATTGGGGATCCAGAAAACGATGCTAACCCGACTTCTTGTCCAAGAGGAGATATATTGGAAGCAGCGCTCAAAGATTTTCTGGATGCAGTATGGGGAGGCCAATTCTAAATACTTTCATGCGCAAGCATCCAAAAGGAAGCGGGTGAATCACATTAGCGTTATCATTGACGATAATGGCCAACAGGTTTCAGACAATGAGGGTATTGGTAAAGTCATCTTAGATTATTTTGCTCAATTGTTCTTTGTGTCAGGCGGTTCAGATTTCCAGCATTTTGACGGTGTTCAGTCAGTGGTAACTACGGAGGACAATGACCATCTTCTGGCACCATTACAGCAAGATGAGTTTAAGAGAGCGATTTTTGATATGCATCCAGACAAGGCACCTGGGCCGGATGGGCTAAACTCGGCATTCTTTCAGAAATGTTGGCATATTTTAGGGATGGATGTGTTCAACAACTGTCGTAATTGGATGGACAAACAGGAATTCCCGGACACACTCAATGACGCTATGATTGTTTTGATTCCTAAAAAAGACAATCCCAGCTGTATGAAAGATCTTCGGCCAATAGCTTTGTGTAATGTTCTTTACAAAATCATAGCCAAGGTAATTGCTAACCGAATCAAAATTCTCCTTCCTAGAATAATCTCTCCTATGCAGTCGGCTTTCATTCCAGGACGACTCATTACCGACAACATTATAGTTGTCTTTGAAATCATACAATACATGAGAAACAAATGTAAAGGAAAAGTGGGCGAAGCTGCTCTTAAGATCGACATTAGTAAAGTATATGATAGAGTTGATTGGGGTTATTTACAGTTCATCTTATTAAAGTTGGGATTCGATAGGAAATGGGTGGAGCTCATCATGGTGTGTGTTACCACAGTTCGGTACTCGGTGGCTTTTAATGGTTCTGAAATTGGACCTATTATTCCTAAGCGAGGTTTGAGACAGGGAGATCCGCTATCCCTGTATCTTTTCATCCTATGTGCTGAAGGATTATCAGCGTTGCTCCGGAAAAATGAGGCGCGAGGGGATATACACGGAGCTAGAATTTGTCTAGGTACTTCTAGTGTCTCTCATCTCTTTTTTGCAGATGATAGTTTTCTTTTCTTTCGGGTAAATGCAAGGGAAGGGCAGAATGTTAAGAGGATGTTGGATATATATGAAGCAGCGTCGGGACAAGCGATTAACTATCAAAAGTCAGGTATCATATTTAGCTCTAACACCACACGAGCGGATAGGAATGTGGTGGAATCTATCTTGGATGTAAGCACTCCTATTGATCATGGAAGATACTTGGGGCTCCCATCACTAATCGAGAGAAGGAAAAAACAGGTCTTTGCATTTATTAAAGATCGTCTTAGTAAGCGTATCATGAGCTGGACGAATAAACTGTTATCCAGGCCGGGAAAAGAAGTGGTTATCAAGACTATTGCCCAAGCATTGCCAACTTACTGCATGAGCGTTTTTCTTCTCCCTCGAGGAACTTGTGATGAATTACAAAAATTGATGAATTCTTTCTGGTGGGGATCGGGCATGTCAAACAGGAAGAACATAAATTGGGCAAGTTGGGATCGACTTTGTGCGCCAAAAAAATATGGGGACATGGGTTTCCGGGATCTGAATTGTTTTAATCTAGCCATGCTAGGCAAACAGGCATGGCGATTTATTGAATACCTAGACTCTCTTCCTAGAAAAATCTTTAAAGCCAGATATTTTCCAAATAGTAGCTTTCTGGAAGCGACGGACCGAACCAATGCGAGTTTCATTTGGAGAAGTATTTATACCTCAAAAGATATACTGGTTCATGCGGTGCGGTGGAGGCTTAGTGATGGGGCATCGATTAATGTTTTTAAGGATTCGTGGCTTAATGAGGATGATAATTTTTTCATCACATCCCCTACAATTCCATATTTGGATAACATGAAAGTGAAGGAGCTTTTTAATGAGTCGGGTCTGGAATGGGATGAGCAGCTACTTGAAGGCATGTTCACGCCTTATGATGTTGGACGAATTTCCAGAATTCCCATTGCAATTTCAAGACCACCTGATCAGATGATTTGGCATTACAATAGGAATGGGTTGTATTCGGTTAATTCAGGCTATAAAATGGCGCTTAGATTATTCAGGGATAATGCAAATTTTACTTTGGATAAACCTTGGAATCGGTTATGGAATTTGCCTATTCCCCCCTAAGGTAAAGGACTTCACATGGCGATGTGGTCAGGAGTTTATTCCATGCAAAGTCCGTCTGCTGAGGAAGGGTGTCACACTCCAAACTGATTGTGATGTTTGTGGCATTGAAGAAGATATGAATCATGTGTTATTCGAGTGTTCTAAAGCACAAGAGTGTTGGGTCATAGCGAATTTGTGTGTTCCGGTACTGAGGAACGGCGCCATGTTGGGGTTTATCTTAACAAACATGCCTACATCTCTTTCAGCCCGCGTGTTAACCATTTTATGGAGCATCTGGTATCACCGCAATCTACGTGTCTGGCAAGGTAAGATTGTCCCCTCCCATATGATAATCCAATTTGCCGATAATTTTCTCAAAGATTGGCAGGACGCCCGACGTTGTTTTGAGAGGGTTAGCGCAACAGATAGTGGCCCCAGCTCTTGTGTTTCAAATTGGAGTCAGCCACCAGAAGCCTTCATGAAATGTAATGTCGATGCGTCTATCTTTAACGAACAGAATGCTACGAGGTTTGCTGCTGTACTTAGGGATGCAAGGGGCAGATTTATAGCTGCTCTCTTTGGGCATTATTCGTCTCTATTTGATCCAGTTATAGCCGAGTTAATGTCGATACGGGAAGCACTTTCATGGTTAAAGGATAAGCAAATTGATCATGTTATTGTGGAATCGGATTGCTTGCAAGCGATCCAAGCCATCACAACGTCTTCTTTAAATTATTCAGAGATTGGGATGCTGGCGTTTGATTGTCACATGCTTACACGACAATTCATTCATTTGTCCTTCCAATGGACGCGTAGGAGTGCCAATAAGGTGGCTCATGCTTTAGCGAGGGTAACCTTATTACATGCAAACTACCAACGTTGGGATACTAGTCCTGCTTGTTGACGATCTATTATATTATTAGAGCAATCCGTTTGTACGATCGATAATAGGGAAAGGCTTATAGGAACTGGGTGTATGGGGTAAGCCTGTCAGTTTGGGTTAGTTTTTTAGCCTTTCTTTATTTTCTATACTTTGTCTTTCGTCAACAAAAAAAAAAACGCAATAATATAGATATAACACCAACTTAAAAATCTGTTTGGAGTTATCACCGGAGCTTCCTGGTACTTGGTACTTGGTAATTAGTTTCATTAGTACAGTGTTTGTCCAATAAGGGTGCGTCAGCTTGTGCAGTATCCATCATGTTTGCATTGCCCTCATCGTCCGCCACGCAATTTGGCAATCATCATGTTCCATGAGATTCCATAGAGTTCGGTTTGGTGTTTCACATTATCGTATACTAAGGCCACTGACTTCCATAAACTGGAAATAAGATAATTACAAACGTATTCCATACGCAGAATTAACTGTTATTCATGAATTGATTTTTCAAACGCATAAAAGAAAGAGAGAGGGGAAAATTTTTTTGGTACAAACTATGACAAGAATTGAGGGCTAATGTGTCTGACCTCATTAACGTAGGAATAGATGTTATATACAGCAAAGTATTTGTGAATAAGAAGAAAACTATCACCGTAACAAGCTCTAGAAAATCTGTATCTAGTGTTTGTGAATAAGAAGGAAACTATCATCATAACAAGCTCTGGAATATTTCTATCTAAATATATACAACCAAAAAGATATACATAAGACATACACATAAATATACATATATACGTTGCCTAATACTCCCTCTCAAGTTGGAGCTTACGGATTGCGAATGCCCAACTTGGAAAACACCGAAGTGAATTGTTGAGTCTCGAAGGCCTTAGTAAAGATATCAATAAGCTGGTGAGTGGAACCAATATGCGAAGTAGAAATAACGCCAACCTAAATATGATCCTGTAGAAAATAACAGTCAATCGCGATATATTTGGTATGATTATGAAAGACAGGATTAGAGGCACTATGAAGAGCGGCTTTGTTGTTGCAATACAGCCGCATGGGCTAGGAATAATGAATACCAAGAGAGTGAAGAAAGCTTTTGAGCCAGATAAGTTTGCAAGTAACAGTGGCCATAGAACATTATTCGACTTTAGTAGACGAGTGGGACACAGTGCCTTGCTTCGTCATTTTCCATAGTACAGGAGACTAAACAAGTTGAACAAAATAGCCAATAAGATAATGACGACTCAATGGACAACCAGCCCAATTAGAATCACAATAATCATATAACTATAAATCAGAATTAGCTCATAGGAGAATCACTTGCCCGAGGTTCTCTTTCAAGTAGCGAAGAACCTAAAGAGCAACCTCCTAGTGATCAGTCTGTGATTGTTGCATAAATTGAACCAAAACATGAACATAATAACTGAGCTCAGGTCGTGTGATGGTCAGATAAATCAAGTGACCAACGAGACATCGGTAGGGCTCGAGGTCAATCAAACAAGAAAGGACCTTCAACTGAAGCAAGTCAGTGACTTTGCTCCATCGAAAAACTAGTTAGTTTGGCAACAGTCAGGCCAGCCTAGGAAAGAATATCAAGCACATATTTTCGTTAACAAAGGAATATACCCTGAAGATTGCGAGTCACTTCAAAACCAAAGAAATATTTCAATCGGCCCAAATCCTTCATGGGGAAACAACCATTACGATAGGGCTTAAGATGTTGGATGGAGTCCAAATGTGTTCCTGCAATGAGACGATCGTCAACATACATGAGAACACGGAGAGAGTTAGAACCCTTATGCAAGATGAAGAAGGAATAGTTAGCATAGGACTAAGTGAACCCATAGCACTTTAGATCAGTCGTGAGCTTGGCAAACCAACATCGAGGAGCCTGACATAAGCCACACAATGATCGACAAAGTCTGCAAACTTTGCTTGGATGCAAAGATGAAAAATTAAGAGGCAAGCGCATATCAATTTCTTTGGCTAGGTCACCATGAAGAAAGGCATTGTTTACATCCATTTGATGTAATTCCTAATGATGAGTGGTAGCAACAGAGAGAAAAGTGTGAACTACCACCATCTTGGCTACAAGAAAAAAGTCTCGGTGTAATCAACACCATTAATTTGATGATTACCACAAATGACCAAGCAGGCTTTGTGTCGTTATATTGTTCCATCATAATGATACTTAATTTTGTAGACTCATTTGCAATTGTTGGCGCTCTTACTAAGGGGAAATCCTTAATAGTCCATGTGCCATTTTGTTCAAGAGCCTCAATCTCTTTGTGTATTGCCTCATGTCAACGAGGGTCACGAACAGTTTCATGATAAGTCTTAGGCTCGACATCTGCAAAAATGGCTGCAAGGAAGGCACGATGTGGAGCAGAAAAAGATAATAATTTACATAACAAGCAAGTGGATTCAAGATACCCGAGTTCGCTGATGAAGAGATGGGAGCGAACCATATACCTCAGAGGAGTCAGTGGCTGCCAGAGAAAGTGTATTACGAAAACTATCTGATGTCGCCATGAGGAAGCCTTCAAAGGTAGTGGCGTCAGCTATAGTGCTATCTGGAACTACAGTAAACGAGTTTGGATTAGAAACGATAGGCGAGAGATAAGTGGAAGCACACTCCATGGACTCCACAGGACTAACTCCCCAAATATTATCCATATAGCGACGTAACTGGTCAAATGAAAGGCCTATAGTAGGTTGTGAAGTAGAAGAGGCAGGAGACATCAGCTGCTTAAAGGGAAAACATGTCTCGTCAAAGCAAACATCACATGAGACAAAGTGTCGTTCACTTTTGAGATCAAACACCTTCCAACTTTTTTGTGTATATAAGCAACCCAAAAAGACACATTTGCAACTCCAAGTGCCAAATTTGTCTCGTGCTTTATCTCAGTAATGAACATAACAAAAACACCCAAAAACTCGAATATGATTATAAGAAGGAGTGTGTCATGCGACATTTCACAAGGACTCTTTCCTTGATTAAAAGCGGCTGGAGTTCGATTAATTAGATAGCCAACCATAAGAATGAACTCACTAAAATTTAAGAGGAAGGTGTGTTTGAAAATGTAAAGCTTAAGCTACTTCTAGTATGTGTCTGTGTTTCGTTTCAACCCACCCATTTTGTTGTGGAGTATCAACACAAGTGGTTTGAAACAAAATCCCATGTTCAGTAACTAATGTTCCCAGTGACTTAAATTTGGTCTCATTGTCACTTATAATGATTTTCACTCATTTATCAAACTATGTTTGGGTCATTATACAAAAATTTTTAATAAGATGAGGAACCTCACTTTTTTCAACCATAAAATAAATCCACACACAAAATCAGCCACATTAGTTAAAAATTAATGAGCACCACAAGAAGAGGGCATTTTATACGCACCTTAAACATCACAATACACTAATTCAAAAGGTTCAAAAGCACGACTCTTACTCATAGAAAAAGAATCTCTTGTTTGCATACAAGGATCACAAAATTTATTGAGTCCATGGCTACCACCACAATCAACTAAATTCAGAAGCAAATTATTTTAGAGGAAGGATGGCCTATACTCTTATGCCATAACTCAAATGGATCCACTCCTATAATATGATGCGCTTGAGCGATCCTTGAACCATTAACATAGTAAACCCCACCCCATCACTCACTCGCTCTAATTAACGTCCTCGAAGGGTGGTCGTGTTTCAAAAAAAACTTGTTAGTAAATGTTAAGATATGTGCTAAGCTATCTTCTTAATTGATTTGGGGCATTATTTGGAATTGGACAAAGTTGGACATCTTTGGAATTTCACTATGCTAAGTTTTCTTTCTTATATGGGACTTTTGTGTGAAGAATAAAATCCTCATAAGGATATGATTTATTTGCAATAAAATCACCATATCTTAATAAGGAACATGTGCAGATTTTTTTGGTGATTTTGGAACTATCTTTGGAAGCTTATTTTGGTGATTGTGGTCATATAAGGTAGCTATATTTTTGGTAATCCAAGCTATATTTAACAACTGCAATTTTGGTGATTTTGAGCAATCTTCTTTGTTGTATTTTATATGCATAACATGGATTTTTGGACAACTGTATAATCTTTATTTTGAAGAAAAAACGTGTAGAAGTTTTTGGTGTGAGTGGAGCTGTATAAATACTTAATCCATCGTTGATTTGTGCTGTTATTTTTAGGAGATATTGCAAATATAACTTATATGGTTAGAAATAAACTTTTGTTTTATATAAAGTTTATCATGTTAAATCCAATCATCAACTTTTAGGCTGTTGTGTGTTGTGTGAGCTTTAAGTGACAGATTAAAAAATATACAATAGATTTTTTGTTTGAATGTAGCCTATTGTGTGACATTTATCCATTGATTTTTGTTGTTGTATATGTAGACGCTCGGAGATCAATTGTTAAGTAAGATATCATAATTTTTGTTGGAGAAAAATAAGCAGCCAATTTATGAGCATATAGCAGCTATGTTTTCTTTGTTTTTGTGAACATTACACAACTTACCTGTCATTATTGAGCAGCTACATTTTCTATCTATTGTGTGAGTGTCTCTGGACTATCTTGCTATGGTTTTGGCTGAAAAATGTCTAACAGTTTTCGTGGGTTTGCAGCTTTTTTGTTTGACATTTTGGTGATGAAACGTTAGTGTTTTGTTGAGTTTTCATGGTTGCTATGTGTGGGATATCTTAATGACATTATCAAAGGTTTATAGTAGATTTTTTGTTGGACAACTTCCCATTCTTTCGTTAATGAAGCGACATTTTTAGGGAAGTTGTTTTTCTTATCTCAAGTTTTTTTGTTTATGTCCTTTATTATTTCAATCACTTGAGTTGTTTATTTTTTGCATCTATTATAAAACATTGTTGAGAAAATCCTCTGTTGACGTTAGCACGAAGTGATCGTGTTATTGAGAGTGATTTACTTTCACGAGTTATGAGGACGAGGGACAATGTCAAAGGTTGGGTGATTCGACTCTATAATGCCTTCACTAAAACTATTGTTGTATCAAGTGAAAGTGTTTAAGTTAGGTGAGGGCCTCGCAGACCTAGGAAAGGTGTGTCAAATTACAGTACCAAATCTCGGATGTTGAATTGTTCATTTTGTATTTGATTTTTTGTTTCATATTTCTTGGAAAATTTATAACTGTTGTGGCTGATTCATAATTTGTGCAAAACTACATCCTTTTAGATTTTCAATAAATATGACAAAACAATTCAATGCATTAATGAGTCTACCCACCAAAATCAAGTTACAAGTGAGGTTTGACATATAAAGCACATTGTATAACCAAACATCATCACCCGAATTCACACTACCATTCGTAAAGTGATCGACTAAGCTAGCAATTTAGTCAAGTTATACAGACAAGATTTGAAGTCGATCATATGAGAACAAGCTCCTATATTGAGAAGCCAATCTTCTTCAGTGTTCATAACTATCAATTTTTTGGGCCAAAGGATTGCTTACTTTGTTTAATCATAGCGAGGAACGCATTCCACTGGTCTTGGGTGAGCAGGGGTGTCAGCATTGATAATGGAGCAAACTCTCTGTGACTACTCCTAGCTCTTGCCATTCGGTTTACAAACTAGACAGCGCTTGCCACAACACCTTGTAGGCTCGAACCTCCTCACCCTCGGCCTTGCCACTAGTTTTACTCCCATGGCCTCTGTCACGCCCATTATTGAACCACCAGTCCAAGTATTTGCTCGTGAGTTTGAGGCAATTCGACATATTATGACCATCCTCTTTATAGTGGGCACAACTGCCTTCTCCTTGTCTCCCCTATCACAGAACCACCGTAGCCTTGTCCTCCTTGCACAACAAAGGCCACGAATTTAGCCCTTTCCTTTGGGACTCAACTCATGTTCTTATATCGATCCTCCTTGAACACCATTTGATATGTCTTGCTGAGAGATGGGAGTGGTTCCTGAAGGATCGCATACGTAATGGAAATAAAATAAAATTGCAATCCTATATTTATCTATTGCATTTAACAAACATACTCATAATTAGAACAGGCAGAAGAAATACCTAGAATGTGAGGATTAATCGGTATTGAACTTCGAAAATATGAAGTCTCTACGCACTTCACACCGAGAAATATGTCTTGTTTTCAACATTTGATATGGTTGTGGATAAATTTTAAAGAACCCTTTCCTTAGGAATGGAGAAAAAAAATTTCTCTTTACTCTGTTGTTTATTTTCACGTTACAAATCAAAAAAGATGAAAGATCAAATATCGCTCTACTTTTTTTTGCATGCACGTATAGAAAAAACAAAAAAAAACATTGAAAAGTGTATATAACAATTCCTTTGTTTTCCTTTTTTTTTGTTTTACATGCACCTAATCAGTTTAAAACCAAAACTTCTCTTTGACCAATGTAAACAATGTATCTCTTCGTTGTTTTCACGTCCTTTATGCATGCAACGTTTACATACAACGTTTACATACAACGTTTCCCTTTTTATAAATAATAAAATTATTATTATTATTTATAAATGAAATAAAATAAAAACTATTTTATTTTATTCATTACAATTTTCAATATTAATTATATTTTCTGTGCATGCAAAAAATATAATAATATGCCATATAGATTATTTAATCAATTACCTCATAATAAATTAAATAATCATAAACAGGAAATATTACACTCGTAAGTGTGTGACCGCATAGGTTCATCACTAAACCAATAGCAATTAATCCAATTAATTACTAATCAAGGTTGGCGTCTAGCAACACTCCTCAATAACCGGATAGTGTGAAGTAACAACCTTACAAAGATGGAACTCGGTTAAGGATAATGTATTATTACCTTCCATCATTACATCTCCGAATTATCCTAAGGTATGGTTTAACTATCAAACCTTATTAGATAATCAACTATGTTACATATGGATCATTAATGATTAGTGAATGATTTAGAAAACTTCTTTTCTTCACTCATTCAATCGCCCTAGCCAAGGTCTTGAAACAACCATTAAGATTAATGACAACATAGAGCTTAAATTTATTACCTAGAGTTGATGGATCCCATCTTGACTCACCATTAATCAGATAGATATTAATTATATCCAATGATCATTCAACTATCATTTTGACATACTAGGTGTCCAACATCAAAACATAATAAGAAACCTATTGATTACTATGATGATCTCAGGTCAAAGGAAAAATATACATTTAAATCGTTATGAGAATATCCTATTTGACCGTTCATAGGTAATATTAACCATTGGAAATTTTCAGTTTGGTCAGTTCAATGATCATATCTCTATATGCATCATCCATATATGTAACTTAGTAACTGAGATCTACAAATATCTATCTAATAGATACTATTATATACATATTGATATAATTGGATCATTAAAGTCCTTATTTGATAATCTTATAATCAAGAACACTTTTAGATTATACCTAAACACTTGAATTTCATTATCATAATCTCCGTTATGATATCAAGTATATAAATTTAATCAAGGATTTATCATATTAGAATAAAAACAATAAATGTAATATGATAATAAAATCATTTACCATGTTATTAATCAAAATTAATAATCACAAAACTAAGGTGTTCAATCTATTACATAACAATTAGGTCATGGGCATAATTCCAACAATCTCCTATTTGACTTCGAACTAATCAGTCATAAACTTCAATCCGATCTTCCACTTGTGCTTATCAAACTCCTTTGATCCAAGCACCTTAGTGAAGGGATCTACAGCATTCTCCTTTCCTTCAACATTTTGAATTTTAACGTCCTCACGCTCAACAATTTCTCTAATCAGATGAAACTTCTGCAAAATATGTTTGAATCTTTGGTGTGACCTTGGTTCCTTAGCTTGTGCAATAGCATCGGTATTGAAGGAACCACACCAAGTTCAGTTAAAAACTTTTTCATCCAAACAGCTTTCTTAACTGCATCGCATACAGCCATGTATTATGCTTCAATAAATGAATTAGCTACATTAGCTTGTTTAGAACTTTTCCAACTCACTACTCATCTGTTCAAGGTGAAAATATAACTAGAGTTAGATTTGCTATCATCCTTATATGATGCAAAGCTAGCGTCAATGTAACCTATTAGCTTTAATTCATAATCTCCATATATAAGGAATTGGTCCTTAGTTCTTCTCAAGTACTTAAGTATGGTTTTAACCACTTTCCAATGTTCCTCGCTTGGGTTACCTTAATATCTGCTCGTTATTCCTAGTGCGTAGGCTACATCAGATCTTGTACATGTCATAGTATACATGATAGCTCCCACCGCACTAACATATGGGACCCTACTTATGTGCTCTCTTTCTTCTAGGGATTTAGGGCAATCCTCCCTACTAGGAGAAATTCTAGTTCTTATCGATAAATAACCATTTCTAGAATTTTCCATGTGATACCTTTTTAAGATAGTATCAATGTACATGGATTGGGAGAGTCCTAGCAGCTTCCATGATCTATCTCTATAGATCTTGATTCTACGAATGTAAGATGCTTCTCCCAAATCCTTTATAGAGAACTGTTCAGATAGCCAAATCATTGTCTTTTGCATGGCTGGTACATTATTTCCTACATGTCATCTATATATAGCACTAGGAAAATAACTACGCTCCTACTAACCTTCTTGTACACACATGGCTCTTCTTCACATCTAACAAAATCAAACTTTGTGATTTTCATATTGAAGCTAATTTTCCAGCTTCATGATGTTTGCTTTAATCCATAAATTGATCTTTGTAGCTTACATATTTTATTAGGAGCATATGGCAATGTGAAACCTTCAGGTTGAGTCATATAGACATCTTCCTTGAGTTGTTAGTTAAGAAATGTTGTTTTCATATCCATTTGCCATATCTCATAATCATAATATGTAGTTATAGCAAGTAGAATTCGAATAGATTTGAGCATTGCCACAAGGGAAAAAGTTTCATTATAATCAATACCTTCCTTTTCATTATATCCCTTGGCAATAAGATGGGCTTTATAGGTTTCAACCTTCCCTTCTACTCCATTTTTTTCTTAAATACCCATTTACATCCTATGGGTTTTATATCCTTTGAGAGATCAACCAAAGTCCATACTTTGTTGATTCTTATGGATGCTAACTCAGATTTTATGGCCTTAAACTACTTCTCACAATTTGGACTTGCCATAGCCTCTTCGTAAGTCTTAGGATCAACATCAATATATGTGATATCATTAATATGATTATCCTCATCACCTTTCCCTATTAAGTTTAATCTATCTGGTGCATGACGATCCCTAGTAGACCTTCTAAGAGGTTCATGTTCAATAGGTTCTTCCTCTACTTGATCTTGTTGTTGCACTGGTTCTTGAACAGGTTCATTAACCGGTCCATTCTCCTCAACGGTTAAGGCTGGTACCCTATGCATTAATTTCAAGACATCAAGTAAAGGCTACTCGATATGCATTTGATGCTCTTAAGCTTGTGATGATTCGTCAGAATCTTGAATTTCATCAAGATCTAATTCTACACCATGACTTCCTTCATTAAGGAACTCCTTTTTTAAAAAGGTGGCATTTCTGGCCACAAACACTTTGTGTTCAGAAGGGTGATAGAAATAATATCCCATAGTTTATTTGGGATAGCTAACAAATCTACACTTGTCATACCTTGCTTTAAGCTATCTGGCTGCAATCTTTTGACATAAGCTAGACAATCCCAAACGTTCATATATTTTAGGTTAGGTTTATGTCCTTTCCATATCTCATATGGAGTTTTTGTGCCTGATTTAGTAGGAAATTTATTTAATAAATAGGCTAGAACTCCTAAAGCATATCCCTATAGGAAGATAGGAAGATCATTGAACCCCATCATGGATCTCACCATATCCAATAAAGTTCGATTTCTCCTTTTTGAAACACCATTTTGTTGTGGTGTTCCTGGAGAAGTCCACTGAGATATGATTCCATCCTGCCTTAGATATTCACAAAATCATCACTAAGATGCTCACTGCTATGGTTAGATCTTAGTGTCTTTATACTCTTGCTAGTTTTTTTTTCAACTTCACTACAGAATTTTTTAAATATTTCAAATGATTCAGACTTGTGTTTCATAAGATACACAAATCCATATCTTGACATATCATCAGTGAAGGTGATAAAATAAGAATATCCACCTTTAGCTTGAACTTTCATAGGCCCACATACATCAATATGTATGAGACCTAAGAGTTCACTAGCCCTCTCTCTAGCTCTAGTAAAAGGAGAATTGGTCATTTTGCCTTTGAGATAAGATTCACAAGTTTCATATGATTTATAATTATATTGACCAAGGCATCCTTCCTTGTGCAACTTGTTTACTCTTTTCTCACTAATATGACCAAGTCTATAATGTCAAAGGTAAGTTTGATTTGCTTGATTATCTCTCTTCCTTTTATGACTAGAAACATTCATAATTGGATAAACAACTATTTCAGTTAAGTCATAAAGACCATATTGTAAATAACCACTTGCATATAATTCATCGCCATGAAATAGTTTACATTGGTTATTTTAAAAAATTGTATGAAATCCACGCTTGTCTAATGATGAAATGGAAACAATGTTTGAAACAAACTTTGGAACATAATAACAATCTTCTAATAATAAAGTCTTTCCCTTAGGCATTACAAAAGATATAGTTCCTACAACTAGGATAGCAACACTTGCTCCATTCCCAACTTGTAGTTTAACTTTTCCCTTCTTCAATCTCTTACTGATCCTCAGCCTTGCAACATATTGCAGATGTTAAAGCTACTACCAGTACCTAATACCTATTTAGTAGAATCAATAGTAGTTAAGGAAATCATGAAAACATTTTTCATAACTGTCCCACCGTGTTTCTTGCCTTTCAAAGTAGCCAAATACTCTAGGTAGTTTCTCTTCCAATGTCCCTTTTTTGTGCAGAAGAAACATTCAGCATCCTTTTGGTCAACTCTCTTCTTCTCACCCTTGGATTTGTTCCAAACACTTTTAGGTCCAAGATGATTTTTCTTGGGCTTCTTTTTGCGCTTCCACTTACGCTTAAAAGAGTTACCAATAAGGTTTACAAACCTTGACACTTTCACCTTCTCAGACGATGCTACTTGATTTTCATAATTGATCAACAAGTTGAGCATTTCATGAAGATTGCAGTCCATCTTGTTCATGTTAAAGTTAACAATGAACGGTGAAAAATGTCAGAAAGAGATTGTAAGATCAAATCTTGTGACAACTCTTTCCCTAGTGAATACCCTAACTTCTCATGTTGTTCTATAAGATCAATCATTTTAAAAACATAGGGTCCCACAAGAGATTTGGGCTTCAGTTTAGACTTGAATAGGGAGTTTGATAACTGGTATCTAACAGTCCTACTTTGTGACCCATACATCTTCTTAAGATGCTCAATGATCTGTGGAGGATTCATACCTTCATGTTGCGTTTGGAGTTCAGATGTCATGACCTAATACTACATCGGGCCCATGATGACCACCGCATACCCGAGCTAAGGACATTCATAGTATCCTTAATACAACTATACAAGGCTAACTGAATATCTCTTATTTTTAAAAAAAAATTGGGTAGCATAACGACTATATTTTAAAAATCTCAAAACTCACTCAAATACTTACAAATAATTTTTAAATACACTTCTATATTCACATCCAACCACAACTTCAGGATTTTAAAGTCTACTCAAAGCAGTCTCAACAACAGTATGAAAATTTCATACATAAAGTCTTTTACAACAACAAAATAGTCAAGAGTTAAATTTATAAAATCATAAAGCATATTAACGTAATCAATCTAATAAAAATAGTAAAACAGTTCATGAGCCACTATGCAACTACAGTCCAAAATAGAAACTACCCACGTGCGGTAATACCCTAAAATGTCAAAAGACTACACGATCTACTTAGAGTTTCAAGCTCACTAAACTAACCTTTATGGTTGGAAAGCAGAGGGGTGAGTACATTATGTGCTCAGTGAGCAAGAAAAACATATATTACAAATAAAACTCGATACACATCAAGATGATGTAGATTATCTATGAAGTGAACATACATCACATAGAAACACATAGGCCTAGCCTATGACTCAACGTATACTAGTTAGGAATCACATAGGCTTAGCCTATTAATCACTCATTGGGTGAACGTAGGTTCCAGTTCTAGTACATAAAAATAGAAAAACATCACATGTTTAAATCAAATCTCGTTAGAAATAAATATAATAATAAGCAAAAAAAATGTGTGTCGTCACTAATCGATCAAACTGGTATGCACACCTAACAAATCCCAGTGTTGGCTCAACTTTCATCCGTGGTGAGTTCGGGCTACAATTGACAAGAATGTCATGACCATAGGTGATGACCTCGTCAGTATCTAGACCCTAGGTGTGGAATCACCCACAAGTCCCATAGAAAGGTGTCAATACAAGGACTCGACTTTTATGTACCAACGTCAAAAGTACGGGGGTTGTTTAATCAATTATGCCTAGCACACGATTGGCCAACCGTTTCCTCACCAATCACAAAAATCATTTACAAAAATCAAGTAAGGCACCATGTCTTTATTTATCGATCCAATCTATAAAATGAAACCATGTCATGACTCTAAGACAAAAGAGAAAAAAAAACATATATGACTCGATTATGCATATGTAAATTCCAAAACATTATTTCATGCAATAAAAATCATCTTTTGCACTCCAAATGCAAAGTTGTTCAAAATAGTGTCGTTTCGTAAATGCATGAGCATATTAGCATCTACTTCAGATTTCAATTCTACTATGTATTTCTTATGTTCAAAATTCACATAAAAGTCATTATACATGTCTTAGGGTCATCAAATCCCATATAAGAAGTATGGTTTTCCCAACTCACCTCAAAAGAAGGTGTACATTCGCTTAACTTCAACAATCCTCAGTACGAGCTCCTTGATTCACAGCTTCCGAACCTTTATACATTAAAAAATATATAATTTTTTTACTACTCAAACATATATGCATATTTATACATTATCACATAAGTGTATAAAATACAATATCACTCTCTTTAAGCTATAGGATTTTACCATTAAACTCCTCACATGGTTACTTCTTTACTATTCACATTAGCTTTTCTTTTGCATTTTCTAAGGCATTCAATTCCTTTCATCTAATACTTACTCATTTCAAAACATGATTAAGCACATTTTTATCCAAGCATATTAGGCCATTATTCATCAATCTAAGCAACAATTCAAGTTTACTCTAAGTAAACATGAATGTCGCTTTTAATGTATATAACTACAAATCCTTAAATCCTAAGCCAAGTTCACTTAAACATTTTATCAAAGAGCTAATGTGCGTGACTTTCAAGTTACATTTTCAAGACTTTATCATAGTAATTCATGCTCCTATCTTGTTATATAGTAAACAGTTCCAAACAATGACACATTTCATCACTCTATTCAATCCAATTCCCTTCATTTAAGCTACATTTTTCATAATTACACAACTCATTACATATATCCATTACTTCTCCCATCATTTTGACCAAGCCTCGTCCAATATACATCTTCTTCACTTTTCATCATCAATTCACATTATACATGTACAATTAATGCCATAGAATTCATTTAAACCATCGATTTCAAAAGATATCCAAAAATTCGCAACTTTCACCAAAGAGGAGGCATTTCAGTTTTGACTTAAAGAATCATCTCCATGACACATTTCATTCAGCTAAACCATGTTTCATGCATATTCAAGCATGGAGAACAACATATCTTAACACCAAACTCAAAATCCTAATGTAGAGAAAGATGAGACAAAATTTACCTAAACCTTCCTTTGGTGATATCTTCAAATTCTTTGAGAATTTCTCAAATCTAATGATAGATTCGAGTTCCTTGACCCCATATTAGCTCAGAAAACTTTGATTTGGGTTAGAGAATCAAAAAGATGGTGGAATTTTAGGGATGGCCGAAACTGACTTCTTCTTCTCCTCTCATTTCCTTTCTCCTCCTTTCTTTTAATTAAAAGAAGATGTTTTAAGTCTTTAGCAATGGAATGCAAAATCATAAGGTCTAGAGTTTTGACTCTTTTTTGTCCAAAATCTGATGAAATTATCTTTTTGTCCTTAGATTATGTGAAATTACCATTATACCCTTCAAATTTTTCTAAATTTGCAATTAAACCCAAAATTTGGGAATCACCAAAACTTTTATTTTTATTTTAGTCCTCAAAATTTTGAGAATAATAATTAAGCCCCTTAACTTTATAAAATTACATATTGGTCCTCCATGAATTGAAAATTTACAATTAAGTCCTTTAATTTTTAACAATTTGCAAATAAGCCCTTATGTACATCAACATTTCCAATTAAGATTTCTAATTATCCGATAAGTCTATAAATCATATCTAATCACCTCTAGGGCATTAGAACCATTTAATTCAACCACTGTGATCATATCCATCTAATGAACTCGGTTTTACACACTTAAAAGCTTATATGTCAAAAATCTCCAAAATTTCGCTTACTGATGAACTCAGAGTTTATGTAAGGGCATATAACATTATAAATAATTAACATATATATCTAAAAGACTTAAATACATCTTTGAACTCATATACAACCATGTATGTATTAGTATACAGTAGCATCTCCAAGAATAACATAATACAAAAGCCTCAGAGAGTCTAGCGTTACATCAGAACTCATTGATGCCAGAATAAAGCACTTGGCATTAGTACTTTGTTCATTGTACTTAAAATATGCATCCAATGCATCAACATCATCAATTCCCTCAGGAGGCACTTCCTTTATGGGTTTATCAATCACATTGATAAATTTTTCGTGCATGAGAACAATTCTCAGATTGCAGTACCAATCATCAAAATTGTTACCCGCTAGCTTGTTAGCATCAAGAATGTTTCGCAGTAATGTAGTAGACATTTTGAAAAATCTAATAAAAGAAAACTCCAAAATAAGAACATAATCATATATCATTAAGTTATGGACTTTTATCTAAATAATATAAAATCTTTAAAACATGAATGAGTTCTTCGATTGTCAAGTCGTTACTCGTACATAATTAAAGAGTGATAAATTTTCTATTTTATCATATAAAATTTATAGTAGGCTCAATACTATATAGTTTCCTAGTTGTCAGGTCATGTTGGACCCCGAACTTTTGATGAAAAATAGAAATATTAAAATGAATTTTAAATGAGAAAGAAATTGGTGAGAAAATTATGAATTTAAGAAAATTTAATGAAATTAAGAAATAATTTATGAGAAAAGAATTGTTTAATTTTGAGGACTTTGATATTTGAGTGAACTTATACGGATTATGAGAGGAAAGTGGATGAGTTGATTGAAATGAAGTTAAATAGCAAGAAATAAAAAGAAAAAGTGTGAAAATTTGAAGAATTTAGAAAGTTTGACTTTTTGGAGAGAGGATGTTTGACTTGAGAGTTGACTTTTGTTTGAGACAAAATTTGAAAAAATTGTCTTCTGGAAACTTGTAGTTTATGTTAAGAGTTTTCTGTAGCCATAAAGTTTGATATCTTTCGATATCGAAAGCGAGAGTTATGATCAGTCAAAGTTCGTTTGAAGTTTGACTTTTTGAAGAAAAAGTTGACTTTTTGATTTAGGCAAAATTCGAGAAAATGATCAACATGAAAATTGTAGCCTCTGTCGAGAGCTTTTTGTGGACATAAAGTTTGCTATTTTTCGATGTCGGAATTGGGAGATATGATTTTCAAAAGATATGCTTTGTTTTGAAAATGTTATTAAGTATAGATTTGCATGTGCTATACTTCGAGGCCACTCGTCGTATGAATTTAGTCTGAATTGGAATAAGTGGTCTTAATGAAAGTTGGAGCTTGTATTTCGATCTTTCCGACGCCATAAAGTATGTAATTTTTCGATATCGGAGCTAGGAGATATGATCTTTGAAAAATTCAGGTATAAGTATGTATTTGAAGTCTTGTAACTTGGTTTGAACTCCGACCCTTTTGTAATCTTTTGCTTATAAATCCTTCGTCCGACATCCGATTGATTTGATTCTTGAAGCGTTGGATTCTTAAGATAATTACGTTCATTTTTATGAAGAATTATGATTTTTAGGAGATTAAATGGAAAGAGATTGATTGAACCAAAGTAAGAGATGGGTTATAGGTTATAAGTTGGATAATTTTCTGAACATGGTTCAGTATTTTGCGATTTTCGGGAGTTATACAACTCCGATTGAGTTGATTCTTAAGGGAAAATAAAGTTAAGATATGGGGCTACAAATCATGTGAAGGGATCTAAATTTAATTTCATCCCTAAGATTGTCAAATTCTGGACTGAAGTTATGTTAAAGTTCAGTTTCGGATTTTGTGCAGGTCAGTTAGTAATTCGGCCATAACTTCTTCGATTTAGATCCGAATTAAGCGCCGTCAGTGGCGTTGGATTCGTAAGATCGAGAGGAAAAATTTTTAAGAAGAAAGTTTATCCAAATTATTTCGTTTAGGTGCTCAAATTCTGGACGCAAGGTATCAAATTTTTCAAATGGAAGTGCAGGGGCAAACTTGGAAATAGGCTAATAAGAGAAGGGCAAATTGGTCTTTTACCTACCATTTAATGACCTGGCATAGAGAGACATGGGGCGGTCGTTTTTGTGTCCAGCAACCCATAAAAATAGGACAAAAAAATGGAAGAAAGAAAACGAAATAAGAAAGAGAGGGAGAGAAGAGTGAAGAATCGATGGTGAGATGAGAAGAAGGAGAAGAAGAGTGAGCTGATAAGGTGTCGGTTTTTATGGATTCCAAGGGGGTTTTTCGAGATGGTTCAAGAGGGAATGGAAGGAAGATGATGAAAGTTCATATCCAAGCTTGGAGATGTCGAAAATGGTGGAGAGAGAGGTAAGGTTGAAATTTCTAAGTTGAGATTTGATGAATTTTTGGTTTGGAAATAATGGAAAATGGTATGGGTTGAGGTTTGTTAAGTTCAATTTTAGTGATAGCATGGTTTAGATTGATTAATTTTGGATTATTGTGATTTGGGTTTATGCCCAATTTTTGGGATTTGGGGTTTTTGAAAATTGATGCTTTAGAAAGCTTAGAAATATGATAGAATTGGGTTTCCTATAGTTAATTTTGAGAATTTTGATGTTTATGATGTTAAATTTGGATGTTTATGGTTTAGGAAATTTTAATTGGATGAAAGAAGGAAGCTTTGGAGAAATTGAAGTATGGATCAAGATTCAGCATGAAATTGAGGTGGGTGATGTATTTATACTTTGAATTATAAGTTTTGTATGAAGTTTTGAGAAATCAAGAATGAAAATGTTTGGAAAAATTATTGTTTACGTTTGAAAACCAAGAAGATGATACAATATGTGTAATTTGACGTTTTAGAAATGATTACATAAATTATAAAAATCGTTTTGGATAATTTGATAAAATTGATAAAATTTCCAAATTTTCTTTAGTTACTGAAAGAAATGATAAATTATGAAAAAAAGTGTTACATTTATTGACTTGAAAGCTTAATTAAGAAAGTGTTATTTTTATGATCTTTGAGATTTCAAAGGAAATTGAGATTTCAAGGAAACTATGATTTTGAAAAATAAAAAAAGGATTTTGAAAATTTATTAAGGAATTATTATCCTTATGTTTGAATTACTTACGAAATTGTTTTGTTTGGACAATTTAAAGAAAATGAGTCAATTGATAATCTTCCTTGATTTTTTAAATGTTTTGATAAAAATGAAGTAATTGTTAAATTACATGTTTTGATTGTTTTGATAAATGGATTACTTCCAAAAAGATTTGCATTCTTTGTTAAGTAATTCTTTATGTTGTAAATGATTTCAAATGTTGGTTACGAAGAGGTTTGAAAAAAAAATAGAATTTGCAAATATTGTTGAAAATGTTTGAAAATTTTGGGATTTCTGAATACGTTCGGAATTAGTTATAAAATAGTGGTTATAAAAGTGTTTGAAACATGATGATTTTCGGATGTTTTGGGAATTGTACAAAAATATCGTTTAGGCAAATGTTTGAAAAACAAATCTGATTTTCGAATATTTTATGAGTGTTATAAAGAAAGGTTATGATTTTTGACTATTCTGAATTCGTTATAAAGTTGTGATTATGTAAATGGTTGAGAATGAAATGCTTGATTTCAAATGTTTTTAAGCTTTGTTGCAAGTTGTGAATGTTTGATAAATTAAGGAAATTTATGAAATTATGAAAAATAATACAAAGGTTCAAATTCTTGTTTTCAACTGCTTTGTGAAATTGATTGAAAAAGTTGGACATTATTGAATTTTAATTGTTTCCGAATGTTTTGGAAAATGTTACGAGTTTTAAAATGCAAAAACATTCTGAAATTCGATGATTTTGTAATGATTTAAGAAATTGTTTAATTTGTTCGATTTGTTATTTTCGATAGATTTGAGAATTTATGAAGAGGGTTTCGGATGATTAGAATAAAATGTTTTTAATTGTTTACATTCTTTGATTTTGAATGATGTGAGAAAAATTGCGAAAATTGTTCAATGAAATGTTTTGAATGATTTGATTAATTGATGAAGTTTTAGAATGAATTGATAATTATGATTTTAAGGAATTACTAGGATGCTTGCATTCTTTGTGTTTAAATGTGTAAGATTCTAACCTGAGAATGGCATTTTGCTTAAAATGTCTTGGAAATTGTGCATTCTTGAATGCTTGAGAATGTGTCATGTAATTGCTACGTGAAATTATGTGTAGTTGTGAATGTCAGTGTGTCTAGTTAGACACGATTTGAAAAGATTTCGAAATGTGCCTTCGGGCAATCCGAATTTTCGTTTTCGATTTTGTGCATTATGTGGGTTTGGTTAGGTCCCCTCTGTATGAGTTAGTACACTGTCTCCCTCTGATAGCCTTCTCCCACGCTCATAGTGGCTTAGGAGTTCAATTTGGACTCCCTCCGTTCTGATCGCATGTGAACCGCTATGCGGGAACGTGCAGTTCGTTATGTTAGGACCTACTCAAACCATTTAATGTGTTTTGTGTTGGATGCCGCGGTATAACCCGCAAACACACGCCGCAGTATAACCTGTAAACACCTACGGGTGGGGTGTGGGGTCCAACATCAAACCATTCTGTTATGTTATATGTTTTTTTTAATTTTGTTTATGTACGTGACACTTCTTTTATGTGATGTATTCATATTTAAAATTGTGCATGATTTGTGAAAAGTTTGAGAATTTGAGAAATGAGAGTGATTTGTCAATCATGAAATTTCGGAAACTATTTATGAATGTTTTGAAAATAAATGAAGATGTTGAGAATAATCTTAGAAAATGTTGATAAAGGTTTATGAATGTCTTGAAAAGTTTGAAAAAGAGTTTTTGAATAAAAAAAGATTTGAAAAGTTTGAAAAGACAATTTTCGCTTATGTTTCATTAATATGTTACCCATTGAGCTGTCAAGCTCACCCCCCCCCTTTCATCCCCATCTCCAGGTTTCGAGCAGGAGATCGGATGAATGCGGTCAAAACGTCAGTTCGACATTTATATGTTTTTGTAATTTGTATATGGCTTGAAATGCCATTTATGCATATGAAGTATTTAGTTCTTGATGTATTCGAATTTATGTATGATTATGGATATGGGATTATGTAAGTAGATCATTGTAGTTTATATGAATATGAGTGGTTTGAATCGAATTATGAATTGATATTTTGAATTTTGAGATATGTGTAAATAAGGTTATTTATGATGATGGAATTTGATTGAGAATTATTGAAGTGTTAGGTAGATGTGTGTTCTGCGGACGTTAGGATGCCGGACGGGAGGTCCGATGACTCTGTATGATTGGTTGAGATTATAGAAGTGTGTTTTTGATTTGCAGAAATTTTTGGGCTGTCAAAATACAGCCGTTATGCTGCCCGATTTTCGAGAAAATCGGGTTATGGCAAATTTATAATAGGAATAAGAGTTTTCAGATGGGATTAAGATTTGCGCGATTAAAAGTGAATTGAGCTTATGGAAAAAGGTTAGTGAGTTTGGAATGGTTAAATTTTCAAATGGGAAATTGTATTGTTTTGAGTTGTAGAAAATTGATTAAAGAGAAAAGGAATGATTAATATAAGAGGAAAAAAAATTTAGACCGGATTTGGAATGTCTTAGTGTTTCCAACGCGATCAGTTTGTTATGCTTCGTGTTTGAAACGGATGTCGATGTTGGTTTCAGTTTGACTATTTCGCTTGTCTCCGGTTAATTTTTCGTATTTCAATTCGCGACTTTCTGCACTTTGTTTCACTTTTCTGTTTTCGTTTTCCGGTTGGGATCCGGTTCCCGGATCGGGTCCCAACATAGATGGTATCAGAGCCCAGTATTATGAATTTGGGCGATATGTTTGTTTCATGGGCAATCTTCGGATAAGTGTCAGAGCCCAACACCATGGTCTTAATTGGGCATATAAGATTGATGAGAGTGTATAAGGATAAAACTTGAATTTGTGAGAATGTCAGAGCCCAGTATTATGATCATACTTGGGCAATATGGTTATTAAGAATGAATTTAGTGATTGTCTGAGTGAGTGAGGTTAAGAACTGTGCTTAATTTTAGGTGTGTTAATGAACTTGAGATTTGAAGTTTGTAATGGCGATTTGATTTTGTGCATGCAATTATGAAATGAGATTAAGGTAAGGAATTATGTTTGATTTTAGGTTTATGATTATGAATTTGAGATTAAAATTTCTTGGTGAAGTGGGAAGAACCTCATTGATTGTTTAGATGAATTGTGAAGATGGAAATTTAGATTTAAATTACATGATGAATTTAGAGGAATTGATTTCGAATATGCATATGTGAGATGCAAATTTTGAATAATGAGATAAATTGATAGAGAAATGTGTATAGCAATTCAAAGAATTAAGTGAAATGATGATTATGGTCCATATTAAGAGTCATTACGACGTGGACCATTGACTTGTTTAAAATGTTAAGGAAAAATGTTAAAGAATATGGAGTTGTAGAACTAGTGAGTTTGATATGATGTTGGATGGAGAAATTGATTTAAGAATTGAGAAATTATGAAGAGATTGAGAAATATTTATGAGAAGGAATTAGATAAGAAATATTATGTTCTTAAGTGTGAATTTCGAGGACGAAATTATTTTAAGAGGGGGAGAAATGTTGGACCCTGAACTTTTGATGAAAAATAGAAATATTAAAATGAATTTTAAATGAGAAAGAAATTGGTGAGAAAATTATGAATTTAAGGAAATTTGATGAAATTAAGAAATAATTTATGAGAAAAGAATTGTTTAATTTTGAGGACTTTGATATTTGGGTGAACTTATATGGATTATGAGAGGAAAGTGGATGAGTTGATTGAAATGAAGTTAAATAGCAAGAATTAAAAAGAAAAAGTGTGAAAATTTGAAGAATTTAGGAAGTTTGACTTTTTGGAGAGAGGATGTTTGACTTGAGAGTTGACTTTTGTTTGAGGCAAAATTTGAGAAAATTGTCTTCTGGAAACTTGTAGTTTATGTTAAGATTTTTCTGTAGCCATAAAGTTTGATATTTTTCGATATCGGAAGCGAGAGTTATGATCAGTCAAAGTTCGTTTCAAGTTTGACTTTTTGAGGAAAAAGTTGACTTTTTGATTTAGGCAAAATTCGAGAAAATGATCAACGTGAAAATTGTAGCCTCTGTCGAGAGCTTTTTGTGGACATAAAGTTTGCTATTTTTCGATGTCGGGATTAGGAGATATGATTTTTAGAAGATATGTTTTGTTTTGAAAATGTTATTAAGTATAGATTTGCATGTGCTATATTTCGAGGCCACTCGTCGTATGAATTTAGTCTGAATTAGAATAAGTAGTCTTAATGAAAGTTGGAGCTTGTCTTTCGATCTTTCCGACGCCATAAAGTATGTAATTTTTCGATATCGGAGCTAGGAGATATGATCTTTGAAAAATTCAGGTATAAGTATGTATTTGAAGTCTTGTAACTTGGTTTGAACTCCGACCCTTTTGTAATCTTTTGCTTATAAATCTTTCGTCCGACATCCGATTGATTTGATTCTTGAAGCGTTGGATTCCTAAGACAATTACGTTCATTTTTATGAAGAATTATGATTTTTAGGAGATTAAATGGAAAGAGATTGATTGAACCAAAGTAAGAGATGGGTTATAGGTTTTAAGTTGGATAATTTTCTGAACATGGTTCAGTATTTTGCGATTTTCGGGAGTTATACAACTCCGATTGAGTTGATTCTTGAGGGCAAATAAATTTAAGATATGGGGCTACAAATCATGTGAAGGGATCTAAATTTAATTTCATCCCTAAGATTGTCAAATTCTGGACTGAAGTTATGTTAAAGTTCAGTTTCGGATTTTGTGCAGGTCAGTTAGTAATTCGGCCATAACTTCTTCGTTTTAGATTCGAATTGAGCGCCGTCAGTGGCGTTGGATTCGTAAGATCGAGAGGAACAATTTTCAAGAAGAAAGTTTGTCCAAATTATTTAGTTTAGGTGCTCAAATTCTGGACGCAATGTATCAGATTTTTCAAATGGAAGTGCAGGGGCAAACTTGGAAATAGGCTAATAAGAGAAGGGCAAATTGGTCTTTTACCTACCATTTAATGACCTGGCATAGAGAGACATGGGGCTGTCGTTTTTGTGTCCAGCAACCCATAAAAATAGGACAAAAAAATGGAAGAAAGAAAACGAAATAAGAAAGAGAGGGAGAGAAGAGTGAAGAATCGATGGTGAGATGAGAAGAAGGAGAAGAAGAGTTAGCTGATAAGGTGTCGGTTTTTATGGGATCCAAGGGGGTTTTTCGAGATGGTTCAAGAGGGAATGGAAGGAAGATGATGAAAGTTCATTTCCAAGCTTGGAGATGTCGAAAATGGTGGAGAGAGAGGTAAGGTTGAAATTTCTAAGTTGAGATTTAATGAATTTTTGGTTTGGAAATAATGGAAAATGGTATGGGTTGAGGTTTGTTAAGTTCAATTTTAGTGATAGCATGGTTTAGATTGATTAATTTTGGATTATTGTGATTTGGGTTTATGCCCAATTTTTGGGATTTGGGGTTTTTGAAAATTGATGCTTTAGAAAGCTTAGAAATATGATGGAATTGGGTTTCTATAGTTAATTTTGAGAATTTTGATGTTTATGATGTTGAATTTGGATGTTTATGGTTTAGGAAATTTTTAATTGGATGAAAGAAGGAAGCTTTGGAGAAATTGAAGTATGGATCAAGATTCTAGCATGAAATTGAGGTGGGTGATGTATTTATACTTTGAATTATAAGTTTTGTATGAAGTTTTGAGAAATCAAGAATGAAAATGTTTGGAAAAATTATTGTTTACGTTTGAAAACCAAGAAGATGATACAATATGTGTAATTTGACGTTTTTAGAAATGATTACATAAATTATAAAAATCATTTTGGATAATTTGATAAAATTGATAAAATTTCGAAATTTTCTTTAGTTCTGAAAGAAATGATAAATTATGAAAAAAGTGTTACATTTTTGACTTGAAAGCTTAATTAAGAAAGTGTTATTTTATGATCTTTGAGATTTCAAAGGAAATTGAGATTTCAAGGAAACTATGATTTTGAAAAAAAAAAAAAGGGATTTCGAAAATTTATTAAGGAATTATTATCCTTATGTTTGAATTACTTACGAAATTGTTTTGTTTGGACAATTTAAAGAAAATGAGTCAATTGATAATCTTCCTTGATTTTTAAATGTTTTGATAAAATGAAGTAATTGTTAAATTACATGTTTTGATTGTTTTGATAAATGGATTACTTCCAAAAGATTTGCATTCTTTGTTAAGTAATTCTTTATGTTGTAAATGATTTCAAATGTTGGTTACTGAAGAGGTTTGAAAAAAATAGAATTTGCAAATATTGTTGAAAATGTTTGAAAATTTTGGGATTTCAATACGTTCGAATTAGTTATAAAATAGTGGTTATAAAAGTGTTTGAAACATGATGATTTTCGGATGTTTTGGGAATTGTACAAAATATCGTTTAGGCAAATGTTTGAAAAACAAATCGATTTTCGAATATTTTATGAGTGTTATAAAGAAAGGTTATGATTTTGACTATTCGAATTCGTTATAAAGTTGTGATTATGTAAATGGTTGAGAATGAAATGCTTGATTTCAAATGTTTTAAGCTTTGTTGCAAGTTGTGAATGTTTGATAAATTAAGGAAATTTATGAAATTATGAAAAATAATACAAGGTTCAAATTCTTGTTTTCAATCGCTTTGTGAAATTGATTGAAAAGTTGGACATTATTGAATTTTAATTGTTTCAATGTTTTGGAAAATGTTACGAGTTTTAAAATGCAAAACATTCGAAATTCGATGATTTTGTAATGATTTAAGAAATTGTTTAATTTGTTCGATTTGTTATTTTCGATAGATTTGAGAATTTATGAAGAGGGTTTGGATGATTAGAATAAAATGTTTTTAATTGTTTACATTCTTCGATTTTGAATGATGTGAGAAAAATTGCGAAAATTGTTCAATGAAATGTTTTGAATGATTTGATTAATTGATGAAGTTTTAGAATGAATTGATAATTATGATTCTAAGGAATTACTAGGATGCTTGCATTCTTTGTGTTTAAATGTGTAAGATTCTAACCTGAGAATGACATTTTGTTTAAAATGTCTTGGAAATTGTGCATTCTTGAATGCTTGAGAATGTGTCATGTAATTGCTACGTGAAATTATGTGTAGTTGTGAATGTCAGTGTGTCTAGTTAGACACGATTTGAAAAGATTTCGAAATGTGACTTCGGGCAATCCAAATTTTCGTTTTCGATTTTGTGCATTATGTGGGTTTGGTTAGGTCCCCTCCGTATGAGTCAGTGCACTGTCTCCCTCTTATAGCCTTCTCCCGGCTGCCCGCAAGTGGCTTAGGAGTTCCAAATTTCGGACTCCCCTCCGTTTACGACTGCACAGAACCGCTATGCGGGAACGTGCAGTTCGTTATTTTAGGACCTACTCAAACCTTTTAATGTGTTATGTGTTTTGTGTTGGATGCCGCGGTATAACCCGCAAACACACGCCGCAGTATAACCTGTAAACACCTACGGGTGGGGTGTGGGGTCCAACATCAAACCATTCTATTATGTTATATATTTTTTTGAATTTTGTTTATGTACGTGACACTTCTTTTATGTGATGTATTCATATTTAAAATTGTGCATGATTTGTGAAAAGTTTGATAATTTGAGAAATGAGAGTGATTTGTCAATCATGAAATTTCGGAAACTGTTTATGAATGTTTTGAAAATAAATGAAGATGTTGAGAATAATCTTAGAAAATGTTGATGAAGGTTTATGAATGTCTTGAAAACTTTGAAAAAGAGTTTTTGAATAAAAAAAGATTTGAAAAGTTTGAAAAGACAATTTTCGCTTATGTTTCATTAATATGTTACCCATTGAGCTGTCAAGCTCACCTCCCCCTTTCATCCCCATCTCCAGGTTTCGAGCAGGAGATCGGATGAATGCGGTCAAGACGTCAGTTCGACATTTATATGTTTTTGTAATTTGTATATGGCTTGAAATGCCATTTATGCGTATGAAGTATTTAGTTCTTGATATATTCGAATTTATGTATGATTATGGATATGGGATTATGTAAGTAAATCATTGTAGTTTATATGAATATGAGTGGTTTGAATCGAATTATGAATTGATATTTTGAATTTTGAGATATGTGTAAATAAGGTTATTTATGATGATGGAATTTGGTTGAGAATTATTGAAGTGTTAGGTAGATGTGTGTTCTGCGGACGTTAGGATGCAGGACGGGAGGTCCGATGACTCTGTATGATTGGTTGAGATTATAGAAGTGTGTTTTTGATTTGCAGAAATTTTGGGCTGTCAAAATACAGTTAGTTATCTTGCCGATTTTCGAGAAAATCGGGTTATGGCAAAGTTATAATAAGAATAAGAGTTTTCAGATGGAATTAAGATCTGCGCGATTAAAAGTGAATTGAGCTTATGGAAAAATGTTAGTGAGTTTGGAATGATTAAATTTCCAAATGGGAAATTGTATTGTTTTGAGTTGTAGAAGATTGATTAAAGAGAAAATGAATGATTAATATAAGAGGAAAAAAAAATTTAGACCGGATTTGGAATGTCATAGTGTTTCCAACGCGATCAGTTTGCTATGTTTCGTGTTTGAAACGGATGTCGATGTTGGTTTCAGTTTGACTATTTCGCTTATCTCCGCTTAGTTATTCGTATTTCAATTCGCGACTTTCCGCACTTTGTTTCACTTTTCCGTTTCCATTTTTCGGTTGGGACCGGTTCCCGGATCGGGTCCCAACATAGATGGTATCAGAGCCCAGTATTATGAACTTGGGCGATATGTTTGTTTCATGGGCAATCTTCGGATAAGTGTCAGAGCCCAGCACCATGGTCTTAACTGGGCATATAAGATTGATGAGAGTGTATAAGGATAAAACTTGAATTTGTGAGAATGTCAGAGCCCAGTATTATGATCATACTTGGGCAATATGGTTATTAAGAATGAATTTAGTGATTGTCTGAGTGAGTGAGGTTAAGAACTGTGCTTAATTTTAGGTGTGTTAATGAACTTGAGATTTGAAGTTTGTAATGGCGATTTGATTTTGTGCATGCAATTATGAAATGAGATTAAGGTAAGGAATTATGTTTGATTTTAGGTTTATGATTATGAATTTGAGATTAAAATTTCTTGGTGAAGTGGGAAGAACCTCATTGATTGTTTAGATGAATTGTGAAGATGGAAATTTAGATTTAAATTACATGATGAATTTAGAGGAATTGATTTCGAATATGCATATGTGAGATGCAAATTTTGAATAATGAGATAAATTGATAGAGAAATGTGTATAGCAATTCAAAGAATTAAGTGAAATGATGATTATGGTCCATATTAAGAGTCATTACGACGTGGACCATTGACTTATTTAAAATGTTAAGGAAAAATGTTAAAGAATATGGAGTTGTAGAACTAGTGAGTTTGATATGATGTTGGATGGAGAAATTGATTTAAGAATTGAGAAATTATGAAGAGATTGAGAAATATTTATGAGAAGGAATTAGATAAGAAATATTATGTTCTTAAGTGTGAATTTCGAGGACGAAATTCTTTTAAGAGGGGGAGAAATGTTGGACCCTGAACTTTTGATGAAAAATAGAAATATTAAAATAAATTTTAAATGAGAAAGAAATTGGTGAGAAATTTATGAATTTAAGGAAATTTGATGAAATTAAGAAATAATTTATGAGAAAAGAATTGTTTAATTTTGAGGACTTTGATATTTGGGTGAACTTATATGGATTATGAGAGGAAAGTGGATGAGTTGATTGAAATGAAGTTAAATAGCAAGAATTAAAAGAAAAAGTGTGAAAATTTGAAGAATTTAGAAAGTTTGACTTTTTGGAGAGAGGATATTTGACTTGAGAGTTGACTTTTGTTTGAGGCAAAATTTGAGAAAATTGTCTTCTGGAAACTTGTAGTTTATGTTAAGAGTTTTCTGTAGCCATAAAGTTTGATATTTTTCGATATCGGAAACGAGAGTTATGATCAGTCAAAGTTCGTTTGAAGTTTGATTTTTTGAGGAAAAAGTTGACTTTTTGATTTAGGCAAAATTCGAGAAAATGATCAACATGAAAATTGTAGCCTCTGTCGAGAGCTTTTTGTAGACATAAAGTTTGCTATTTTTCGATGTCGGGATTAGGAGATATGATTTTCAGAAGATATGCTTTGTTTTGAAAATGTTATTAAGTATAGATTTGCATGTGCTATATTTCGAGGCCACTCGTCGTATGGATTTAGTCTGAATTGGAATAAGTGGTCTTAATGAAAGTTGGAGCTTGTATTTCAATCTTTCCGACGCCATAAAGTATGTAATTTTTCGATATCGGAGCTAGGAGATATGATCTTTGAAAAATTCAGGTATAAGTATGTATTTGAAGTCTTGTAACTTGGTTTGAACTCCGACCCTTTTGTAATCTTTTGCTTATAAATCCTTCGTCCGACATCCAATTGATTTGATTCTTAAAGCGTTGGATTCCTAAGACAATTACGTTCATTTTTATGAAGAATTATGATTTTTAGGAGATTCAATGGAAAGAGATTGATTGAACCAAAGTAAGAGATGGGTTATAGGTTATAAGTTGGATAATTTTCTGAATATGGTTCAGTATTTTGCAATTTTCGGGAGTTATACAACTCCGATTGAGTTGATTCTTGAGGGCAAATAAAGTTAAGATATGGGGCTACAAATCATGTGAAGGGATCTAAATTTAATTTCATCCCTAAGATTTTCAAATTCTGGACTGAAGTTATGTTAAAGTTCAGTTTCGGATTTTGTGCAGGTCAGTTAGTAATTCAGCCATAACTTCTTCGTTTTAGATTCGAATTGAGCGCCGTCAGTGGCGTTGGATTCGTAAGATCGAGAGGAACAATTTTTAAGAAGAAAGATTGTCCAAATTATTTCGTTTAGGTGCTCAAATTCTGGACGCAATGTATCAGATTTTTCAAATGGAAGTGCAGGGGCAAACTTGGAAATAGGCTAATAAGAGAAGGGCAAATTGGTCTTTTGCCTACCATTTAATGACCTGGCATAGAGAGACATGGGGCGGTCGTTTTTGTGTCCAGCAACCCATAAAAATAGGACAAAAAAATGGAAGAAAGAAAACGAAATAAGAAAGAGAGGGAGAGAAGAGTGAAGAATCGATGGTGAGATGAGAAGAAGGAGAAGAAGAGTTAGTTGATAAGGTGTCGGTTTTTATGGGTTCCAAGGGGGTTTTTCGAGATGGTTCAAGAGGGAATGGAAGGAAGATGATGAAAGTTCATTTCCAAGCTTGGAGATGTCAAAACTGGTGGAGAGAGAGGTAAGGTTGAAATTTCTAAGTTGAGATTTGATGAATTTTTGGTTTGGAAATAATGGAAAATGGTATGGGTTGAGGTTTGTTAAGTTCAATTTTAGTGATAGCATGGTTTAGATTGATTAATTTTGGATTATTGTGATTTGGGTTTATGCCCAATTTTTAGGATTTGGGGTTTTTGAAAATTGATGCTTTAGAAAGCTTAGAAATATGATGGAATTGGGTTTCCTATAGTTAATTTTGAGAATTTTGATGTTTATGATGTTGAATTTGGATGTTTATGGTTTAGGAAATTTTTAATTGGATGAAAGAAGGAAGCTTTGGAGAAATTGAAGTATGGATCAAGATTCTAGCATGAAATTGAGGTGGGTGATGTATTTATACTTTGAATTATAAGTTTTGTATGAAGTTTTGAGAAATCAAGAATGAAAATGTTTGGAAAAATTATTGTTTACGTTTGAAAACCAAGAAGATGATACAATATGTGTAATTTGACGCTTTTAGAAATGATTACATAAATTATAAAAATCGTTTTGGATAATTTGATAAAATTGATAAAATTTCCAAATTTTCTTTAGTTACGAAAGAAATGATAAATTATGAAAAAAAGTGTTACATTTATTGACTTGAAAGCTTAATTAAGAAAGTGTTATTTTTATGATCTTTGAGATTTCAAAGGAAATTGATATTTCAAGGAAACTATGATTTTGAAAATCAAAAAAAAAAGGGATTTCAAAATTTATTAAGGAATTATTATCCCTTATGTTTGAATTACTTACGAAATTGTTTTGTTTGGATAATTTAAAGAAAATGAGTCAATTGATAATCTTCCTTGATTTTTAAATGTTTTGATAAAATGAAGTAATTGTTAAATTACATGTTTTGATTGTTTTGATAAATGGATTACTTCCAAAAAGATTTGCATTTTTTGTTAAGTAATTCTTTATGTTGTAAATGATTTCAAATGTTGGTTACGAAGAGGTTTGAAAAAAATTAGAATTTGCAAATATTGTTGAAAATGTTTGAAAAATTTGGGATTTCCGAATACGTTCGGAATTAGTTATAAAATAGTGGTTATAAAAGTGTTTGAAATATGATGATTTTCGGATGTTTTGGGAATTGTACAAAAATATCGTTTAGGCAAATGTTTGAAAAACAAATCTGATTTTCGAATATTTTATGAGTGTTATAAAGAAAGGTTAAGATTTTTGACTATTCTGAATTCGTTATAAAGTAATGATTATGTAAATGGTTGAGAATGAAATGCTTGATTTCAAATGTTTTTAAGCTTTGTTGCAAGTTGTGAATGTTTGATAAATTAAGGAAATTTATGAAATTATGAAAAATAATACAAAGGTTCAAATTCTTGTTTTCAACTGCTTTGTGAAATTGATTGAAAAAGTTGGACATTATTGAATTTTAATTGTTTCCGAATGTTTTGGAAAATGTTACGAGCTTTAAAATGCAAAAACATTCTGAAATTCGATGATTTTGTAATGATTTAAGAAATTGTTTAATTTGTTCGATTTGTTATTTTCGATAGATTTGAGAATATATGAAGAGGGTTTCGGATGATTAGAATAAAATGTTTTTAATTGTTTACATTCTTCGATTTTGAATGATGTGAGAAAAATTGAGAAAATTGTTCAATGAAATGTTTTGAATGATTTGATTAATTGATGAAGTTTTAGAATGAATTGATAATTATGATTCTAAGGAATTACTAGGATGCTTGCATTCTTTGTGTTTAAATGTGTAAGATTCTAACCTGAGAATGACATTTTGTTTAAAATGTCTTGGAAATTGTGCATTCTTGAATGCTTGAGAATGTGTCATGTAATTGCTACGTGAAATTATGTGTAGTTGTGAATGTCAGTGTGTCTAGTTAGACACGATTTGAAAAGATTTCGAAATGTGCCTTCGGGCAATCCGAATTTTCGTTTTCGATTTTGTGCATTATGTGGGTTTGGTTAGGTCCCCTCCGTATGAGTCGCTGCATGTCTCCTCTTATAGCCTTCTCCAGTCGCCTGAAGTGGCTTAGAGTTCCAATTTGGACTCCTCTCGCTTACGATCGCATGAACCATTATGCGGAACGTGCAGTTCGTTATTTTAGGACCTACTTAAACCATTTAATGTGTTATGTGTTTTGTGTTGGATGCCGCGATATAACCCGCAAACACACGCCGCAGTATAACCTGTAAACACCTACGGGTGGGGTGTGGGGTCCAACATCAAACTATTCTGTTATGTTATATGTTTTTTTGAATTTTGTTTATATACGTGATACTTCTTTTATGTGATGTATTCATATTTAAAATTGTGCATGATTTGTGAAAAGTTTGAGAATTTGAGAAATGAGAGTGATTTGTCAATCATGAAATTTCGGAAACTGTTTATGAATGTTTTGAAAATAAATGAAGATGTTGAGAATAATCTTAGAAAATGTTGATGAAGGTTTATGAATGTCTTGAAAAGTTTGAAAAAGAGTTTTTGAATAAAAAAAGATTTGAAAAGTTTTAAAAGACAATTTTCGCTTATGTTTAATTAATATGTTACCCATTGAGCTGTCAAGCTCACCTCCCCCTTTCATCCTCATCTCCGTGTTTCGAAAGGTGAGATCGGATGAATCTTGTCAAGACGTCGATTCGACATTTATATGTTTTGTAATTTGTATATGGCTTGAAATGCCATTTATGCGTATGAAGTATTTAGTTCTTGATATATTCAATTTATGTATGATTATGGATATGGGATTATGTAAGTAGATCATTGTAGTTTATATGAATATGAGTGGTTTGAATCGAATTATGAATTGATATTTTGAATTTTGAGATATGTGTAAATAAGGTTATTTATGATGATGGAATTTGGTTGAGAATTATTGAAGTGTTAGGTAGATGTGTGTTCTGGACGTTAGGATGCTTGGACGGAGGTCCGATGACTCTGTATGATTGGTTGAGATTATAGAAGTGTGTTTTGATTTGCAGAAATTTTGTCTGTCAAAATACAGTAGATTATGCTGCCCGATTTTTAAGAAAATCGGGTTATGGCAAAGTTATAATAAGAATAAGAGTTTTCAGATGGGATTAAGATCTGCGCGATTAAAAGTGAATTGAGCTTATGGAAAAAGGTTAGTGAGTTTGGAATGATTAAATTTCCAAATGGGAAATTGTATTGTTTTGAGTTGTAGAAGATTGATTAAAGAGAAAAGGAATGATTAATATAAGAGGAAAAAAAATTTAGACCGGATTTGGAATGTCTTAGTGTTTCCAACGCGATCAGTTTGCTATGCTTCGTGTTTGAAACGGATGTCGATGTTGGTTTCAGTTTGACTATTTCGCTTGTCTCCGCTTAGTTATTCGTATTTCAATTCGCGACTTTCCGCACTTTGTTTCACTTTTCCGTTTCCGTTTTTCGGTTGGGACCGGTTCCCGGATCGGGTCCCAACATAGATGGTATCAGAGCCCAGTATTATGAACTTGGGCGATATGTTTGTTTCATGGGCAATCTTCGGATAGTGTCGAGCCCAAAGACCATGGTCTTAATCGGGCATATAAGATTGATGAGAGTGTATAAGGATAAAACTTGAATTTGTGAGAATGTCAGAGCCCAGTATTATGATCATACTTGGGCAATATGGTTATTAAGAATGAATTTAGTGATTGTCTGAGTGAGTGAGGTTAAGAACTGTGCTTAATTTTAGGTGTGTTAATGAACTTAAGATTTGAAGTTTGTAATGGCGATTTGATTTTGTGCATGCAATTATGAAATGAGATTAAGGTAAGGAATTATGTTTGATTTTAGGTTTATGATTATGAATTTGAGATTAAAATTTCTTGGTGAAGTGGGAAGAACCTCATTGATTGTTTAGATGAATTGTGAAGATGGAAATTTAGATTTAAATTACATGATGAATTTAGAGGAATTGATTTCGAATATGCATATGTGAGATGCAAATTTTGAATAATGAGATAAATTGATAGAGAAATGTATAGCAATTCAAAGAATTAAGTGAAATGATGATTATGGTCCATATTAAGAGTCATTCGACGTGGACCATTGACTTTTTAAAATGTTAAGGAAAAATGTTAAAGAATATGGAGTTGTAGAACTAGTGAGTTTGATATGATGTTGGATGGAGAAATTGATTTAAGAATTGAGAAATTATGAAGAGATTGAGAAATATTTATGAGAAGGAATTAGATAAGAAATATTATGTTCTTAAGTGTGAATTTCGAGGACGAAATTCTTTTAAGAGGGAGAAATGTTGGACCCTGAACTTTTGATGAAAAATAGAAATATTAAAATGAATTTTAAATGAGAAAGAAATTGGTGAGAAAATTATGAATTTAAGGAAATTTGATGAAATTAAGAAATAATTTATGAGAAAAGAATTGTTTAATTTTGAGGACTTTGATATTTGGGTGAACTTATATGGATTATGAGAGGAAAGTGGATGAGTTGATTGAAATGAAGTTAAATAGCAAGAATTAAAAGAAAAAGTGTGAAAATTTGAAGAATTTAGGAAGTTTGACTTTTTGGAGAGAGGATGTTTGACTTGAGAGTTGACTTTTGTTTGAGGCAAAATTTGAGAAAATTGTCTTCTGGAAACTTGTAGTTTATGTTAAGAGTTTTCTGTAGCCATAAAGTTTGATATTTTTCGATATCGGAAGCGAGAGTTATGATCAGTCAAAGTTCGTTTGAAGTTTGATTTTTTGAGGAAAAAGTTGACTTTTTGATTTAGGCAAAATTCGAGAAAATGATCAACATGAAAATTGTAGTCTCTGTCGAGAGCTTTTTGTAGACGTAAAGTTTGCTATTTTTCGATGTCGGGATTAGGAGATATGATTTTCAGAAGATATGCTTTGTTTTGAAAATGTTATTAAGTATAGATTTGCATGTGCTATATTTCGAGGCCACTCGTCGTATGGATTTAGTCTGAATTGGAATAAGTGGTCTTAATGAAAGTTGGAGCTTGTATTTCAATCTTTCCGACGCCATAAAGTATGTAATTTTTCGATATCGGAGCTAGGAGATATGATCTTTGAAAAATTCAGGTATAAGTATGTATTTGAAGTCTTGTAACTTGGTTTGAACTCCGACCCTTTTGTAATCTTTTGCTTATAAATCCTTCGTCCGACATCCGATTGATTTGATTCTTAAAGCGTTGGATTCCTAAGACAATTACGTTCATTTTTATGAAGAATTATGATTTTTAGGAGATTCAATGGAAAGAGATTGATTGAACCAAAGTAAGAGATGTGTTATAGGTTATAAGTTGGATAATTTTCTGAACATGGTTCAGTATTTTGCGATTTTCGGGAGTTAAACAACTCCGATTGAGTTGATTCTTGAAGGCAAATAAAGTTAAGATATGGGGCTACAAATCATGTGAAGGGATCTAAATTTAATTTCATCCCTATGATTGTCAAATTCTGGACTGAAGTTATGTTAAAGTTCAGTTTCGGATTTTGTGCAGGTCAGTTAGTAATTCGGCCATAACTTCTTCGTTTTAGATTCGAATTGAGCGCCGTCAGTGGCGTTGGATTCGTAAGATCGAGAGGAACAATTTTTAAGAAGAAAGTTTTTCCAAATTATTTCGTTATGTGCTCAAATTCTGGACGCAATGTATCAGATTTTTCAAATGGAAGTGCAGGGGCAAACTTGGAAATAGGCTAATAAGAGAAGGGCAAATTGGTCTTTTACCTACCATTTAATGACCTGGAATAGAGAGACATGGGGCGGTCATTTTTGTGTCCAGCAACCCATAAAAATAGGACAAAAAAATGGAAGAAAGAAAACGAAATAAGAAAGAGAGGGAGAGAAGAGTGAAGAATCGATGGTGAGATGAGAAGAAGGAGAAGAAGAGTTAGCTGATAAGGTGTCGGTTTTTATGGGTTCCAAGGGGGTTTTTCGAGATGGTTCAAGAGGGAATGGAAGGAAGATGATGAAAGTTCATTTCCAAGCTTGGAGATGTCAAAACTGGTGGAGAGAGAGGTAATGTTGAAATTTCTAAGTTGAGATTTGATGAATTTTTGGTTTGGAAATAATGGAAAATGGTATGGGTTGAGGTTTGTTAAGTTCAATTTTAGTGATAGCATGGTTTAGATTGATTAATTTTGGATTATTGTGATTTGGGTTTATGCCCAATTTTTAGGATTTGGGGTTTTGAAAATTGATGCTTTAGAAAGCTTAGAAATATGATGGAATTGGGTTTCTATAGTTAATTTTGAGAATTTTGATGTTTATGATGTTGAATTTGGATGTTTATGGTTTAGGAAATTTTAATTGGATGAAAGAAGGAAGCTTTGGAGAAATTGAAGTATGGATCAAGATTCTAGCATGAAATTGAGGTGGGTGATGTATTTATACTTTGAATTATAAGTTTTGTATGAAGTTTTGAGAAATCAAGAATGAAAATGTTTGGAAAAATTATTGTTTACGTTTGAAAACCAAGAAGATGATACAATATGTGTAATTTGACGTTTTTAGAAATGATTACATAAATTATAAAAATCGTTTTGGATAATTTGATAAAATTGATAAAATTTCCAAATTTTCTTTAGTTACTGAAAGAAATGATAAATTATGAAAAAAAGTGTTACATTTATTGACTTGAAAGCTTAATTAAGAAAGTGTTATTTTTATGATCTTTGAGATTTCAAAGGAAATTGAGATTTCAAGGAAACTATGATTTTGAAAATCAAAAAAAAGGGATTTCAAAATTTATTAAGGAATTATTATCCCTTATGTTTGAATTACTTACAGAAATTGTTTTGTTTCGGTCAATTTAAAGAAAATGAGTCAATTGATAATCTTCCTTGATTTTTAAATGTTTTGATAAAATGAAGTAATTGTTAAATTACATGTTTTGATTGTTTTGATAAATGGATTACTTCCAAAAAGATTTGCATTCTTTGTTAAGTAATTCTTTATGTTGTAAATGATTTCAAATGTTGGTTACGAAGAGGTTTGAAAAAAATTAGAATTTGCAAATATTGTTGAAAATGTTTGAAAATTTGGGATTTCGAATCGCTCGAATTAGTTATAAAATAGTGGTTATAAAAGTGTTTGAAATATGATGATTTTCGGATGTTTTGGGAATTGTACAAAAATATCGTTTAGGCAAATGTTTGAAAAACAAATCTGATTTTCGAATATTTTATGAGTGTTATAAAGAAAGGTTATGATTTTTGACTATTCTGAATTCGTTATAAAGTAGTGATTATGTAAATGGTTGAGAATGAAATGCTTGATTTCAAATGTTTTTAAGCTTTGTTGCAAGTTGTGAATGTTTGATAAATTAAGGAAATTTATGAAATTATGAAAAATAATACAAAGGTTCAAATTCTTGTTTTCAACTGCTTTGTGAAATTGATTGAAAAAGTTGGACATTATTGAATTTTAATTGTTTCCGAATGTTTTGGAAAATGTTACAAGTTTTAAAATGCAAAAATATTCTGAAATTCGATGATTTTGTAATGATTTAAGAAATTGTTTAATTTTTTCGATTTTTTATTTTCGATAGATTTGAGAATTTATGAAGAGGGTTTCGGATGATTAGAATAAAATGTTTTTAATTGTTTACATTCTTCGATTTTGAATGATGTGAGAAAAATTGCGAAAATTGTTCAATGAAATGTTTTGAATGATTTGATTAATTGATGAAGTTTTAGAATGAATTGATAATTATGATTTTAAGGAATTACTAGGATGCTTGCATTCTTTGTGTTTAAATGTGTAAGATTCTAACCTGAGAATGACATTTTGTTTAAAATGTCTTGGAAATTGTGCATTCTTGAATGCTTGAGAATGTGTCATGTAATTGCTACGTGAAATTATGTGTAGTTGTGAATGTCAGTGTGTCTAGTTAGACACGATTTGAAAAGATTTCGAAATGTGCCTTCGGGCAATCCGAATTTTCGTTTTCGATTTTGTGCATTATGTGGGTTTGGTTAGGTCCTCCGTATGAGTCGCTGCAATGCCTCCTCCGATAACCTTCTCCCACGCCCATGAGTGGCTTAGAGTTCAATTTGGACTCCTCCGCTTACGATCGCATGAACCATTATGCGAACGTGCGATTCGTTATGTTAGACCTACTCAAACCATTTAATGTGTTATGTGTTTTGTGTTAGATGCATGCAGTATAACCCAAGAAACACACGCCGCAAAGATAACTCGCAAACACCTACGGGTGGGGTGTGGGATCCAACATCAAACTATTCTGTTATGTTATATGTTTTTTTTTAATTTTGTTTATGTACGTGTCACTTCTTTTATGTGATGTATTCATATTTAAAATTGTGCATGATTTGTGAAAAGTTTGAGAATTTGAGAAATGAGAGTGATTTGTCAATCATGAAATTTGAGAACTGCTTATGAATGTTTTGAAAATAAATGAAGATGTTGAGAATAATCTTAGAAAATGTTGATGAAGGTTTATGAATGTCTTGAAAAGTTTGAAAAAGAGTTTTTGAATAATAAAAGATTTGAAAAGTTTGAAAAGACAATTTTCGCTTATGTTTCATTAATATGTTACCCATTGAGTCATCAAGCTCACCCCCTTTCATCCCCATCTCCGTGTTTCGAGCGGAGATCGGATGAATCTTGATCAAGACGTCGATTCGACATTTATATGTTTTGTAATTTGTATATGGCTTGAAATGTCATTTATGCGTATGAAGTATTTAGTTCTTGATGTATTCAATTTATGTATGATTATGGATATGGGATTATGTAAGTAGATCATTGTAGTTTATATGAATATGAGTGGTTTGAATCGAATTATGAATTGATATTTTGAATTTTGAGATATGTGTAAATAAGGTTATTTATGATGATGGAATTTAATTGAGAATTATTGAAGTGTTAGGTAGATGTGTATTCTGCGGACGTTAGGATGTCGGACGGGAGGTCCGATGACTCTGTATGATTAGTTGAGATTATAGAAGTGTGTTTTGATTTGCGAAATTTTTGGGTTGTCAAAATACAATAGTTATCTTTTGATTTTCGAGAAAATCGGGTTATGGCAAAGTTATAATAGGAATAAGAGTTTTCAGATGGGATTAAGATCTGCGCGATTAAAAGTGAATTGAACTTATGGAAAAAGGTTAGTGAGTTTGGAATGGTTAAATTTTCAAATGGAAAATTGTATTGTTTTGAGTTGTAGAAGATTGATTAAAGAGAAAAGGAATGATTAATATAAGAGGGAAAAAAAATTTAGACCGGATTTGGAATGTCTTAATGTTTCCAACGCGATCAGTTTGCTATGCTTCGTGTTTGAAACGGATGTCGATGTTGGTTTCAGTTTGACTATTTCGCTTGTCTCCGCTTAGTTATTCGTATTTCAATTCGCGACTTTCCGCACTTTGTTTCACTTTTTCGTTTCCGTTTTTGTTTTTCGGTTGGGATCCGGTTCCCGGATCGAGTCCCAACAGGTCATTCCTATTAGTATACTTTAATTTTTCCACCTAAGTGATGAAAAATTAATTAATATTATACTCCCTAGATAGTCTAGGCCAAAAGTATAAAATTAAATACTTTTTCCTCATACATGCATCATATGCAATAGAAAATATTATTTATTCATGAAGTACAAGTTACCTGGTTATCAGGTTATTCCTTATAAACAAAAATAAATATTTTTTTTTTTTGGATAAAATACCATATACTTATATCAAAATAAACTCAAAATTTTAAAAGATCTAAATTTCATGTTATTAAACAACTTTAATAATATTAGTAATCATGTCACCTTTCAAATACTCCTCTCGTTTCATAATAAGAGTCGTTTTAGATACATTTTAATTATTCAAAATAAGTGTTATTCTTGACTTTGTATGCATGTTTATAACTTTTCTTCCAAAATTAACCTTTCATTTATCTCTCATCTTAATTATACATATCATAATTTCAAGACAATTTCTCTCACAATTTCATTTAAGATGTTAATTACCGAGGTAATTTTATGGAAGTATTAATAAGGATATATCTATAATTTTATTAACTTTCTTAATAAGCATGTATTTTTTTAAAACGACTTTTATTATAAAACGAAGGGAGTAACATTTAACACCTTGCTGTTCCAATTGTATTTAACACGTTTACCGTGCACGCAACATCTAGTAAAACATACTTTTAAACCAAATGCTTTTAAAACGTTTTTCAATGCACAAAATCTATCCAAATCTTTTAACCAAAAGCCTTCTTTAAAACCTTTCCATTACCCATACATACGTTCATCGTCTATTAAATGCATGCTGTGTTCTTTTATGCATAAAGAAGTCGTATCATAGCTATTACATGCATTTAATGATTTTTATAACCCCACTTAACTCTCTTCTTTGTAAACGTGTATAGATGCATTAAATGAGTGGGTCATAACAAACACAACAACAATGAAATGCATTAAATGAGTTTACTGTATTCCTTTAGTCCCATGTTAAAGCATACATACAATATCAATTCAAATGCATTTAATGAGATTACTGTATATATCTTTGAAAGCACATCAAATGCCATGCATTTTATGATAACAATTATCAACAAATACAATAAGATTTTTAGTAAGATGTAAACCAAAAACGTAAACGCAGAAAAACAAAATTTGCATATGTAGAGGAACTAAAAATTTGCAATCTTATATTTATTTACTACATTTAATAAATATATTCATAATCAGAACAAGCACAACAAATACTTGAAATGTGAGGATTAATTGGTATATTAAACTTCAAAAATATAAAATCTTTATGCATTCTATATCAAAAATATATCTCACTTTCAACATTTGATATAATTATAAATAAATTTTCAAGAACACTTTCTTTAAAAGCGAAGAAAACAATTTTCTCTTTACTCTCTTATTTATTTTCACCACACAAATCAAGAAAGATGAAAGATCAAATATTACTCTACTCTTTATTGTTTCATGCACATCCAGAAAAAATGAAAAAGCATTGAAAAGAGTATATAACAATTCCTTCGTTTTCCTTTTTTTGGTTTTACATGCACCTAATCAGTTTAAAACCAAAACGTCTCTTTCACCGATGTAAACAATGCATCTCTTCGTTGTTTTCACGACCTTTATGCATACAATGTTTCCTTTTTCTATAAATAATAAAATAATTATTATTATTTATAAATGAAATAAAATAAAACTATTTTATTTTATTCATTTATTTTATACAAGAGAATTTTTAATATTAATTATATTTTCTGTGTTAGCAAAAATATAATAATATGTCATATAGATTATTTAATAAATTATCTCGCAATAAATTAAATAATCATAAATAAGAAATATTGCACTTGTAAGTACGTAACCACATAGGTTCATCACTAAGCTAGTAGTAGTTAATCCAATTATGACTGCACGATTGAGTATCATCCAGGGAAGGCCAATGTGGTGGCAGATGCTTTGAGTAGGAGATCTCATGTCAGTGCAGCTCAGATTCAGAGTGAGAGATTGCCCAGTCTGATTCAGTTGAGAGCGCTTAATGTGCAGATGGATTTAGCTCAGGATGGAGCCTTGATAGCTACTCTGAGATTGAGGCCGATGTTACAGGATCGGATCGGGAGAGTTCGATGTCGGGATCCGTGTTAGTGAGATTGATGGATAGAGTTAGAAATGGTCGAGTTCGATTTTGAGTTGAGAGATGAGACTCTTTGATGGGTCGAGATTATGTGTGCTGATGTGGATGAGTTGAGACGAGAGATTCTAGAGGAGGCGCATGTGGTCGCTTTATGCGATGCATCCCGGTGTCACCAAGATGTATAATACTCTTAAGTTGCATTTCGGTGGCGGTATGAAGAAGAGGCAAGTGGCGAGTTCGTCTCTCGGTGTTTGACGTGCCCGGCGAGTTAAGGCCGAGCACCAGCCCCACTTGGGAGATTGCATTCGTTGCCCATTCCGGAGTGGAAATGGGGCGGATCGCTATGGATTTTATTATGGGGTTGCCTAGGACGCCGAGACAGTGTGATGCGATCTGGGTCATAGTGGACCGATTGACCAAATCGGCTCACTTCTTGCCAGTGCGAGAGAATAATACGCTCGATCAGTTGGCCCAGAAATATGTGGCGTAGATCAGGCGATCGCATGGGGTTCCGTGTCGATAGTGTCGATAGGGATCCCAGATTTACTTGAGGTTACGGAGGAGCCTGCGATCGACTTTAGTACGAGATCGAACTTTAGTACTGCTTCATCCTCGCATGTATGGGCGAGTGAGAGGACGATCAAGATCGCGAGGATATGCCGAGAGTCAGTGTATTAGAGTTCGAGGTGTCAGACCAAGATTTGGCTCGATTGAGTTTGCATGTATAATAATCGATCAGAGCGAAGATTGGGATGGCACCGTATGAGGCCTTGTATGGCGGGCGTGTAGATCACCTCTTTACCGGGATGAAGAGGTGTGAGGATGCTTGAGGGCCCCGAAATGATCAAGGATACATGGGTAAAGTGAGAGTGATTCGAGTCGCATCAGCGCCTCGGGATAGACAAAGAGTTATGTGGATCAAGATCGGCGTGAGATGGAGTCTGATGTAAGCGATGAGTGTTTCTCCGAGTGTCACCTTGGAGAGGAGTGTTGAGATTTGGCCGTAGGGTAAGTTGAGTCCCGTATATCGGTCCGTATGAGATTACCGAGAGGATTGGACCGCTGGCTTATAGATCGAGATTGCCTAGTGAGATGTCCCAGTTGCATGATGTGTTTCATGTGAGTATGCTTCAAGATATCGCTCGGACCCGACGCACGTGATCCCTACCCATGAGATTGAGATAGCGAGTGATATGAGTTATGTTGAGGCCGCCGCAGATTATCGGAGCGAGGGTCAAGCAATTGAGGAGCAGGGTGATTCCATTGGTGAAAGTCCTATGGAAGAACCATTCATCGAGGGAAGCAACTTGGGAGACCGAGGAGCACACGAGGAGGCGAGACCTCATCTGCTCGACCGGTCAGTATGAAATTTCGGACGAAATTTTAATTAGAGAGGAGAATTGTAACATCCTGCTACCGTGTGATGGGCATATCGGTAATTTGGATGAGTGAGCGATGAGTGTATTCATGATTGAATTACTCGCGAGTGAGTTTTGCATCGCTGATAAATGAGATTAATTGAGTTAATTGCACATGCATATATAGTGACATGCATTCATGATTATTCTAGCATTTAATTGTGAAATTTGTGTGAGATATGAGTTATTGAGAATTAAGCGATAAGTGTAATTGAGTAGTCCCTTGAGTTAGATTGTGAGTTGAGTGAAGAGTGATTTATTGAGAATTGAGGAATAATTAGAATTGAAGAGTTAAATCAGTGGATTGTGACTTGATTGAGAATTTGAGAGAAATTGAGTTGTATAGCTGAGTTAGTGTGTGAATTGAATTTTGGGAGTTGAAAATTGAGATTTGAGCATAGAATCGAGTGTTTTGTATTTTTGTGAATTTATGAGAAATTTTCTGGAATTTTTAGAGATATGAGCTCGGACCGTGGAATTGACTTAGAGACTGATTTTAGATTCCGGTTCCGAAAGTGAGTGGCAATCAGCTTGAAAATTTAGAGTTAAGCGTTTAAGAATTTTTGTGATGAGCCAGTGGAATTTAGAGAATGAGATTGATTGAATTTGAGGATTGTAATTTATAGGTTTAAATTAAACCCTATATATATATTTGTGTTAGGTTTGAATGAGGGATAAAAATATCTTCCCTTCATTTTCTTCTTCCTCCTTCGTTGCCGTCGACGATTTTGTTCCTTCCTCTTGGAGATTTCGTTAGTTTCTCTTCCTTGTGGCTAGAGATTTGCTGGATCGTTGGAGAGGCTGATGTTTAGCTTGTTAGTGGAGAATCATCGTGGTTGAGGAAGAAGAGAGGAAGAGTCGTGGATTTTGGTGGTTTTAGGGTTTCATCCGATTCGGTGATTTGGTAAGTTTTAATGTGCTTAAGGTTGATATTTATTGTGATTGTTGCATTAATGAGCATAAATGTGAGGAATCTGGGTAGTTAGAGTGTTTTTAATGTTGAGTTAAGAGTATTAATGGCGGAAATGAGAATCGGAGAAGATTTAATTAATGTGACGTCATGACGAATAAATTAAATGTTAATTTGACGTCGCGACGAGCGTGAGCGTGGGAATTGCTTGGGACGTCGCGACGAGCTTAATTTGACGTCGCGACGAAGTGTGTCTTGCGTCGCGACGAACCGTAGGAAGGCGCCACGACGAGCAACCTGTACGTCGCGACGAGTGGTCAAACGTCGCGACGAGGAGTGAAATGCTGAAGTGAATTAGTTGAGTCTTTTGAGCATATCTTTTAGTGTAGACCTCTATTGAGAGCATTCTTGTTTCATTGTGAACTAGAGAAAGAAGTCTTCAGTGCAGATTATTGAGAGTTGAATGATATCTAGAGGGATCGTGAATTGTCGATTGTGACCAATTTGAGTATGAATTGAGAATTATGAAATAGAGAATGAGATGGACCTAGTGAATAGTGAATTGTCTTGATGAAGTGAGAGTTAGTGAAATTGACTAGAGAGTGGAAATCATGGTCATGCATCATATAGTTTGAATTGAGACATGTGCATCGTTGAATTGATTTAATTGAGCAAGTAGTGATGATAATTCATTTGAATTGTTATAGAGGTGCCGTTGGATCGACGGACCACGGACATCGCTTTGGTACTTCCAGCAATAGCTCGGAAGTTACAGTGAGTAACCTAGTTGGTTCCTCGACTTTTATGTGATTAAATGTCTGTGAATGTGTGTGAATTAAGTGTAAAAGTGAGTGATATAAATGTGAAGTGAATGAGCTAAATGTGATAAGTGATTGTGATTGCATCAAGTGTGATATATAAATGTGAATAGGCGTGAATTGAGAATCGGTGTATATAATTGCGCTGTAAGTGTTTGATTGTGACAAGTGAGCGAAGTGATATAAATGTGTTAGAGGCGTGCAGTGTTAGTGCATGCTAAGCATGAACATAAGTGGTAATTAATCAGTTGTATCGGAGCTTAGTGATCGAGCTTTAAGCTCGATATCGCTGAATGGGCTCGAGGCCAAAAGGAAATAGTGCATACCCGAGGGCTCTCCTATTCCTAAAGTGAGTGGGCTGTAGGTATACCCCGAGGGCTCTCCTACTTGCCAAAATGTGAACATTGACGCTCAATACAACGACATCATAAAATGAGAAATTGCATACATTATGCATTTGTCGGTAAGCGAAATTGTGAATACGTGTGATGTGTGCAAAGTGTGAATTGATATGTCCGAGATATGTGATAAGTGTAACTGTAAATTATGTAAAGTGTTTATAGTGTTGTAAATTGTGTTAAAACATATCTATGAGATATATTATGTGTATATGAATGAGTTGGGTGAACCATCGATGATGGTTTCTCATTGAGTTCGCAAACTCACCCAACATTGCAATACATTTTTCAGACACCGCCTCATAGGACTCTAGTTCTCGTGATAGTTTTCCTGCAGTGAGAGTTCGTGATCAAGTGCAGCGATGGATCACAGGTCGGTCAGCTGGAGCAACATTTATATTTTTGGGATGACCTAGTATAGACGTTTTTATCAGTTTCCCTTTTTGGATTGTTGTATATAGTTGTAGGGGACTGATAGTCTGGTCTATATTTTGGATTGATATTGTGAAATGAAAGAAATATTGTGGTTTTAAATTTTAGTGAATTGCATGTTGTGGTTTATTTTTAGATGCCATGCGAGTGTTTAGTGATCGTTTGTGATCGTAGTACTTCCTTACTGTGGGCTATGCGTCGGAACGACCCACGGGCGTCCCGATGTGTACCCTACGATGAGGGGGCGCTACATTAGGTGGTATCAGAGCATGGTTTGGCATCTTTTGGGCATAGTGTCTTTTAGGCTTGGATTTCAGTGAGAAAAGCATAAAGTGATCGATTTTTGTTGTTGTAGGTCATTCGCTCGGGGATCAAGTGGATCAACCAAATGACCTAGGATCTATGGGAGCTAGTAGAGAGTCCCCTATGCCTCGCTCGATGAGATGCCTCCTGAGTTCCCGTGAGTCGGGAGAGGAGATATGATTTGTCTGCGTGGGTGGAGCGGTTGACTTATGGTAGCACCGACTCCTGGGAGGTCGAGGGATGGCTAGAGAGGACGAGAGAGTCCTCACCGGATGAAATTGTGATTACGAGGAGCGTTCGACTATGCAATGTCTTTGCTTGTGGTTCGCATATCGGTGGTGGAAGACTGCTCCGGCGGTACCACCGCACTTCTGCACTTTGAGTTGGGAGGATTTTCCGAGAGCGAGGATAATTTCATGCCCAAGATTTATCTGGACATGAAATTGCAGAGTTCTTAGAGTGGGACGAGGCGGTTATTGTCTGTGGTCGACTATGAGGTTCGCTCAACCATTGTTGGTGTATGCTTCCTCATTAGTGACTTCGAGGCGACAAGTGTCGGCGCTTTGAGGGCGGACTCAATTTGGAGATCCGCACTGCTGGCCGATCGGACATGAGCGGTTTATTGAAATGAGGCGCCACCGTGAGGATTGAGCAATTGTTGAGACAGAGGCGATCGAGATCGGATCGGGACCCAGGGCAAGAGGCCCAAAGGATGTGATCGATAGCAGAGGGTCCAAGAAGTTTACAGAGCGATCCTTCAGTCATCTGGAGGTGGTAGACGGTTGAGTTTGGGGCGAGGGCGATTTTCCCGCCTAGTGGTGGTCGCAATGGCAGTCAGAGGTTCGGACACGAGTATCCCGCTATGTGAGTTCTGCGAGAGGAGGCACAGTGGAGAGTCTTTGGAGGCTACTGAGCATGCCTCAAGTGTGGTTCTATGGACCACCACTCAAAGTGCCCTTCATCGTGGAGGCTCGATCTGCTGCGACCGTAGGCAGAGTGGCGGTGTTACTTGAGGCTGCAGAGCCATGAGGTGGCTCTGGTTGGAGAAGCCGAGGCAGGCCGAGGCCGAGCAGAGGGATCAGTGGTGAGATCTGAGGGACAGAGCAGCGGGCAGTGGTCCCAGGCCAGAGTCTATGCTATGACTCGGCAGGAGGCGCAGGAGTCTCTAGATGTCGTTGCGGGTATGCTTCTAATTTCTGGTTTTGAAGCATATGCATTGATGGATCCTGGATCCACTCATTCATTTATTGCACCGCATGTGGCATGTAGACTGCATTGTGATAGAGAGAGATTACAGTGTGGGCTAGAGGTGAGTACACCTCTAGGTAGTACTGACGATGTTGGGAGAGGTCTGCGGGGTGTCGATAGTGATTGATCGAGCGAGTTGAGAGCGACCTTATAGTGTTGTCTTTGAGAGATTGATGTGATCCTGGGATGGACTGCTACTCGCCCATAGAGTCATGATGGATTGCTTTACCAAGGAGGTCGTGTTAGATTCTCCCGGTCGCAGAGAGTCACTTTTCGAGGTATTAGCTGTGCAAAGGCCGCCAGGATGATTTCCTTCATGAGTGCTCGAGATTGATGCGAGGGGTCAGGAGGCCTATTTGGCTCATGTGGTGGATTCTAGAGTGCAGCGAGTTTGCAGGATGTTCCGTGATCGTGGAGTTTTGGATGTGTTCCCGATGAGTTACCGGGTTTACCACGGGATCGGAGACGAGTTTGTGATAGACCTCGTTCGGTCTTGCTCCTATATCTATACCTCCGATAGGATGGCACCGTGGAACCGAGAGAGCTTAAGGCTCGATTCAGGAGTTATTGGATAAGGGGTTTATTAGACCCAAGTTTCCGTGGGGAGCTCCAAGTTATTTGTGAAGAAGAAAGATGGGACTTTAAGATCGTGTATCGATTATAGGCGCTCAATCGGGTTCTCACAAGAATAAGTACCCACCGCCTAGGATCGATGATCTATTTGATCGATTCTGCAGGGAGCTCGAGTGTTTACCAAGTTGGACTTGAGGTCGATATTATCGATTGAGGATAGCGGAGGCCGATGTGCCCAAGAGTGCGTTGAAGTAGGTATGGGCATTTCGAGTTCTAGTGATGCCATTTGGGTTGACCAATGCCCGCGAGCCTTCATGGATTTGATGAATAAAGTATTTCAGCCTACCTTGATCAATTTGTGATTGTGTTCATTGATGATATCCTAGTGTATTCGAGGAGTAGGCGGGATCATGCGAGCATTTGAGGATAGTGTTGCGGATCATGAGAGAGGTATTGTTTGCCAAATTCACTAAGTGTGAATTTTGGCTAGATGAGGTCGTTTTCTAGGCTATATTGTGTCCGTGAGGGTATCCGGTGGATCCTCACAAGATTGAGGCGATCTTGAGTTGGGAGGTTCCGAGGAACGATCGAGTTGAGGAGTTTCCTCGGACTAGCAGGTATTACCGAGGTTTGTCGAGGATTTTCGATGATTTCGCCCTTTCGATTTAAACTTCGAGGAAGAATGTGGTTTTCAGATGGACAGATGAGTGTCAGAGGAACTTTGAGGAGCTTAGGCATCGATTGACTACGGCTCTAGTGTTGGCTTTGCCGTCAGGGTCCGGAGGATTTGAGGTTTTCAGTGATGCTTCGCAGCAGGGATTGGGTTGTGTGATGATGCGGCATGGTAGAGTGATAGCGTATGCCTCGAGACAGTTGAGGTCTCATGAGAGGAATTACCCAAAGGCATGACTTAGAGTTGGGCTGCAGAGTGTTTTCTTTGAAGATCCGGAGACATTATCCGTATGGTGAGACGTTCCGGATCTTCACGGATCATAAGAGTTTGAGATATCCGCTGAGTCGTGAAGAGTTGAATCTGAGATGAGGAGGTGGATTGAGTGTTGAAGGATTATGACCGCATCGATCGAGTATCATCCAGGAAGGCCAATGTGGTGGCGTATGCTTTGAGTAGGAGATCTCATGTCGGTCGGCTTCGATTGAGTGAGAGATTGCCCACCGATTGAGTTGAGAGCGCTTAATGTGCGGATGGATTTGGCTCAGGATGGAGCCTTGATAGCTACTCTGAGATTGAGGCCGATGTTACAGGATCGGATCAGGAGAGTTCAGTGTCAGGATCCAGTGTTAGTGAGATTGATGGATAGAGTTAGAGTGGTCGAGTTGATTTTGAGTTGAGAGATGAGACTCTTTGGATGGGTCGAGATTATGTGTGCTGATGTGGATGAGTTGAGACGAGAGATTCTAGAGGAGCGCGTGGCTGCCTTACGCGATGCATCCCGGTGTCACCAAGATGTATAATACTCTTAAGTTGCATTTCGGTGGCGGTATGAAGAGGCAAGTGGCGAGTTCGTCTCTCGGTGTTTGACGTGCAAAGCGAGTTAAGGCCGAGCACCAGCCCCGATTGGGAGATTGCATTCGTTGCCCATTCCGGAGTGGAAATGGGGCGGATCGCTATGGATTTTATTATGGGGTTGCCTAGGACGCCGAGACAGTGTGATGCGATCTGGGTCATAGTGGACCGATTGACCAAATCGGCTCACTTCTTGCCAGTGCGAGAGAATAATACGCTCGATCAGTTGGCCCAGAAATATGTGGCGTAGATCAGTGCGATCGCATGGGGTTCCGTGTCGATAGTGTCGATATAGGGATCCCAGATTTACTTCAAGTTACGGAGGAGCTGCGATCGACTTTAGGTGCAGACGAACTTTAGTACAACGTTTCATCCTCGAACATGATGGGCGAGTGAGAGGACGATCAAGACTGCGAGGATATCTTTGAGAGCTTGTGTATTAGAGTTCAGAGGTGCTTGGGACCATGCTTGGCTCGATTGAGTTTCGTATAATAATCGCATGCAGAGCGGTATTGGGATGGCACCGTATGAGGCCTTGTATGGCGGTAGTGTAGATCACCTCTTTACTGGGATGAAGAGGGTGTGAGGATGCTCGAGGGCCCCGATCCGATCCAGATGGGTAAAGTGAGAGTGATTGGAGTCGCATCAAGCGCTCCAGGATAGACGTAAGAGTTATGTGGATCAAGATCGGCGTGAGATGGAGTCTGATGTAGGCGACAGTGTTTCTCCGAGTGTCACCTTGGAGAGGAGTGTTGAGATTTGGCCGTAGGGTAAGTTGAGTCCAGGTATATCGGTCCGTATGAGATTCTTGAGAGGATTGGACCGTTGGCCTATAGGTGAGATTGCCTAGTGAGATGTCCCAGTTGCATGATGTGTTTCATGTGAGTATGCTCCAAGATATCGCTCAGACCCGACGCATGTGATCCCGGCCCATGAGATTGAGATAGCGAGTGATATGAGTTATGTTGAGGAGCCGGTGCAGATTATCGGAGCGAGGGTCAAGCAATTGAGGAGCAGGGTGATTCCATTGGTGAAAGTCCTATGGAAGAACCATTCATCAGAGGAAGCAACTTGGGAGACTGAGGAGCACATGAGGAGGCAGTACCCTCATCTGTTCGACCAGTCAGGTATGAAATTTCGGGACGAAATTTTAATTAGGAGAGGAGAATTGTAACATCCCGTTACCGGTGTGATGGGCATATCGGTAATTTGGATGAGTGAGCAGTGAGTGTATTCATGATTGAATTACTCGCATAGTGAGTTTTGCATCAGTGATAAATGAGATTAATTGAGTTAATTGCACATGCATATATAGTGACATGCATTCATGATTATTCTAGCATTTAATTGTGAAATTTGTGTGAGATATGAGTTATTGAGAATTAAGCGATAAGTGTAATTGAGTAGTCCCTTGAGTTAGATTGTGAGTTGAGTGAAGAGTGATTTATTGAGAATTGAGGAATAATTAGAATTGAAGAGTTAAATCGGTGGATTGTGACTTGATTGAGAATTTGAGAGAAATTGAGTTGTATAAATTTGAGTTAGTGTGTGAATTGAATTTTGGGAGTTGAAAATTGAGATTTGAGCATAGAATCGAGTGTTTTGTATTTTGTGAATTTATGAGAAATTTTCTGGAATTTTTAGAGATATGAGCTCGGATAGTGGAATTGACTTAGAGGCGATTTTAGATTCCTGTTAGAAAGTGAGTGGCAATCGACTTGAAAATTTAGAGTTAAGCGTTTAAGAATTTTGTGATGAGCGGTGGAATTTAGAGAATGAGATTGATTGAATTTGAGGATTGTAATTTATAGGTTTAAATTAAACCTATATATATATTTGTGTTAGGTTTGAATGAGGGATAAAATATCTTCCTTCATTTTCTTCTTCCTCCTTCGTTGCGTCGACGATTTTGTTCCTTCCTCTTGGAGATTTCGTTAGTTTCTCTTCCTTGTGGCTAGAGATTTGCTGGATCGTTGGAGAGGCTGATGTTTAGCTTGTTAGTGGAGAATCATCGTGGTTGAGGAAGAAGAGAGGAAGAGCTGTGGATTTTGGTGGTTTTAGGGTTTCGTCCGATTCGGTGATTTGGTAAGTTTTAATGTGCTTAAGGTTGATATTTATTGTGATTGTTGCATTAATGAGCATAAATGTGAGGAATCTGGTAGTTAGAGTGTTTTAATGTTGAGTTAAGAGTATTAATGGCGGAAATGAGAATCGGAGAAGACGAACCAGTCGTACGTCGCGACGAATAAATTAAATGTTAATTTGACGTCGCGATGAGCGTGAGCGTGGGAATTGCTTGGGACGTCGCGACGAGCTTAATTTGACGTCGCGACGAAGTGGTCTTGTCGCGTCGCGACGAACCGTAGGAAAGGCGCCGCGACGAAGCAACTTTATACGTCATGACGAGTGGTCAAACGTCACGACGAGGAGTGAAATCTTTGAAGTGAATTAGTTGAGTCTTTTGAGCATATCTTTTAGTGTAGACCTCCTATTGAGAGCATTCTTGTTTCATTGTGAACTAGAGAAAGAAGTCTTCAAGTGCGATATTATTGAGAGTTGAATGATATCTAGAGGATCGTGAATTGTCGATTGTGACCAATTTGAGTATGAATTGGAGAATTATGAAATAGAGAATGAGATGGACCTAGTGAATAGTGAATTGTGCTGATGAAGTGAGAGTTAGTGAAATTGGACTAGAGAGTTGGAAATCATGGTCATGCATCATATAGTTTGAATTGAGACATGTGCATCAGTGAATTGATTTAATTGAGCAAGTAGTGATGATAATTCATTTGAATTGTTATAGAGGTGCCGTTAGATCGACGGACCACGGACATTCTTTGGTACTTCCGTGCAATAGCTCGGAAGTTACTGGTGAGTAACCTAGTTGGTTCCTCGGCTTTTATGTGATTAAATGTCTTTGTGAATGTGTGTGAATTAAGTGTAAAAGTGAGTGATATAAATGTGAAGTGAATGAGCTAAATGTGATAAGTGATTGTGATTGCATCAAGTGTGATATATAAATGTGAATAGCTGTGAATTGAGAATCAGTGTATATAATTGCGCGTAAGTGTTTGATTGTGACAAGTGAGCCAAGTGATATAAATGTGTTAGAGGCATGCAAGTGTTAGTGCATGCTAAGCATGAACATAAGTGGTAATTAATCAGTTGTATTTGGAGCTTAGTGATCGAGCTTTAAGCTCGATATCGTTGAATGGGCTGAGGCCAAAAGGAAATAGTGCATACCCGTAGGCTCTCCTATTCCTAAAGTGAGTGGGCTGTAGGGTATACCACGAGGGCTCTCCTACTTGCCAAAATGTGAACATTGGCGCCAGTCACAACGACATCATAAAATGAGAAATTGCATACATTATGCATTTGTCGGAATGTGAAATTGTGAATACGTGTGATGTGTGCAAAGTGTGAATTGATATGTACGAGATATGTGATAGTGTAACTGTAAATTATGTAAAGTGTTTATAGTGTTGTAAATTGTGTTAAAACATATCTATGAGATATATTATGTGTATATGAATGAGTTGGGTGAACCATCGATGATGGTTTCTCATTGAGTTCGCAAACTCACCCAACATTGCAATACATTTTCAGACACCGCCTCAGTGGGACTCTAGTTCTCGTGATAGTTTTCTGCGGTGAGAGTTCGTGATCAAGTGCGTGATGGATCACAGTCGGTCAAATTTGGAGCAACATTTATATTTTTGGGATGACCTAGTATAGACGTTTTTATCAGTTTCCCTTTTTGGATTGTTGTATATAGTTGTAGGGGACTGATAGTCTGGTCTATATTTTGGATTGATATTGTGAAATGAAAGAAATATTGTGGTTTTAAATTTTAGTGAATTGCATGTTGTGGTTTATTTTTAGATGCCATGCGAGTGTTTAGTGATCGTTTGTGATCGTAGTACTTCCTTACTGTGGGCTATGCGTCGGAACGACCCACGGGCGTCCCGGTGTGTACCCTACGGTGAGGGGGCGCTACACGTATAAACAATCAGCTATACAATTTCAATGTCCAGTATTGGATACCAGGAGTCAAAGAATTCACACTAAGAGCTATCTTGGATACAGGAGCTACTAAGTGCTGTATTAAAATAGATGCTATCCCAAAGGAAGCAAAAGAAAATTTTGGCTATACAATGGAAATTTCAGGAATAGACTCAGTATTCCAAGTCAATGAAAAACTCAAAGATGGAAAGATGACTATAGGAGAAAATTCCTATCGAATACCATTTACACTTTGTATACCTATGACAAAGTATGATGGTATACAAGTCATCATAGGATGTAACTTCATAAGATCGCAGTATGGTGGGGTCAGATTGGAAGGAAATATGGTTACATTCTATAAAAACTTGTCAAAAGTTATGACAAGTACAGAAATTAAAATAGCCCCAGCTATTGAAGAATTAGAATTGGAAGCTGATGAATACTATGTCATTAAAAATATGGTATATTATAACATTGGCAAGAGTATTCCTACATACTCAAAAGAAATAGAGTTATCTCTAAAAGAAATGGAAAATCTTGAATATATTGGAAAAGATCCACAAAAACATTGGGCCAAGAACAGTATAGTCTGCAAAATTGATATTATCAATCCAGACTTAACTATTCAAGACAAGCCACTAAAGCATGTCACACCTGCAATGGAAGCCCAATTCAAGAAACATGTTAAGGCTCTAATGGATATCGTCCATTGGATAATCTTCCATTAGACGAAAACCAGAAATGTCTGCTCGATGCAATATGGAAGGCGAATAGTAGTAAGCAAAAGCAAAATGCCTGCTGTGCCCTACAATACTATTTCAAAGAAGATCATGCATTTTTTTAGGTAAGAGTTATTCTTACTATACATTGATCAATGGTCCGGACAGAGGTATTTATTGTTACTATTCAACTCTGCTCAAGAAGGCTAGTCAATTAGCTAAACCAAAATTTAAAGGATTCTATTCCTTTAATGATGCTTTTGAATATTTAATTTATCACGGTATCAGCCTTGATGAAGAAATATTCATAGAAAAAGAACCAAGAGCAGGTCCATTAGCTGAATTTCATCAACAAGAAATTCACCGTCTGCAGCAAGAAATAATGGAGTTAACTCAAACAATAAAAGAACTCCAAAAAGAAGAAGAGATAAGTGAAGAAGAAGAATAACAGATTCAGTTCAGTCAAAAGGATGAAGGAATATCTCGAACATATCAAAGTTTATCTGAAGAAGAAAAAAGGAATCCGAGATATCAAAGAATAGCTGGCACCAGATCATTAAGACCAGTTAACAAGAATCGTCATTCACATCAATCACACGTCTCACAAAAATGGCCAAAAGAAGAATAGGTCAAAAGAAGAAAAGCAGATGCTTTGTCTGCCAAAAGAAAAAGACAGATTCCCTGTCTGCCATATAAATTGAACGCTTTGTTCAATTATTGTATCTTTTGTTTATAACCGCACATCTGTTATGTATTAGCAGTAGTGGAAGCAATAATTCCGTATAAGTTAAAAGAATCATTGCTGGAAGGAGATTGAATTATTCGCTATGGGGCCCAATGAGCACTCGGGATAATTATCTCACCTACCATAATAATTCTAATAGTTTATGTTTGTTGGCTATATAAGTCATCCCTTGTAACCTAAGAGGACACAACTGAAGTCACATACAACTCAGTAATCCTCTCTTTGTAAAATCTTTCTGCTAAGTGATTAGAAGTTTCAAAATTCTCTGAAGTGTTCATACCTTTTTGCTATACTCCACACAGAATCAAAAACTCTTTGTCTAGCAAGATCATCAACTGGGAAGAGAAAGTCTATAAAATTGGTATCAGAGCAAGGTTTAAGGTATGAGTAACTAAATCATTATATTCAACTACTTATTAGTAAGATTGATATGTGTTTAGAATATTTCTGCTAACATTTGAGTTCTATTAAATCTCTGTTTTTATATAAGGTGAATCAGCAGCCATGCCTGGATATTTTGATAAAAGACGAAATCTTAAATCTATGATTAAAGAAACCTCAAACAGAATTGAAAGATTAGAAAAGGTCAAAGCTAATCAAGACAAAGCTGTAGAACAATATCGAACGATGTTGTTTGACAAATCTTTTATGAGAGCTTGTAGTAATATAAGGCATCCTCAATTTCTCAGAAATTTGATCTAACCGTTGATTTTCTGTGATCAAAGCTTGATTTTCTTTGAGTATTTGAGTAATATACTCTGACATTTCTTTTATCACATTGTCCTTATGAACTAATTGTGGGACATATGTGTTTTGTCTTCTGGTAATTCTGATATTCCAATATATCATAGCACAAAATGCACAAACAGTTGTTAAGCATTTAGGGCAAAATATTATTTGGAATTCAGAAGTTCTTGCTTTACAGTAAAAGCAATTTTCTTTTCCAATTTCTTCAATTGGTTGATTCTTTTGCCAATCATGTTGACATTCCTATATTTCTTTTGGAAGTGTTACTTCTTCCAACCAATCATTTTTCTTTTTGTCTGTAATAACAAGAAATAATTCCGTAGGATCTAAAGATAAATCCTTAAGAATTTCTTGATGATCAGGATTTTTTCCTTCTGATATTGATAGTATTCCATCACTATCATCCTCATTAAGATCAACGGATACCACATCCCAATCTTCTGGTAAGTCAAGTTCATTTAACATTGCTACTCGAGCAATATTTCCTTTTTGACTTTTACAATCTCTTGCATAATGACCTTCTTCTCCACATGTGTAACAATGACATTTATGTAGAGGAGGTTTTTTTCTTTTGAAAACTCGCACATATGTGTTGTGTGGTTTTCCTTTATATGTCTTTGCTTTTCTGAGACCGTATTTCTTATTTTCTTTGTAATACCCAAGCATAGGTATTTTTGAACAGAGTGTACCTAAATCCTTTAGGCCTCTCTGCATTGCATTCTTTCTACATAATTCTTTTAAGTATAGCCAAGTAAAATGTACTCTTGGTGCTACACCTATTGTATTTCCTGGATGTTTTTTCTTGAATTCTTCTTCTATTTCTTTGCCATATAATTCTGGTAATTTTCTGAAAATTTTTTCAGATAGCTCAGAGTTTATATAAACTTTTCCTGACATAGACGCCAGCTTTAAGTATTCCTGAAGGAATTGCTGTATATTTTTGATTTCTTTGCAGCTTAATTGTTCTAAGTCTGCATATGCTCTGTCTTGATAAGCTGTTGATCCTTGATATGGTTCTTCTAAAGTAACCATTTTTCTGATTTGTGAAAATACAATCTGCGTATCATCAACAGCATTGACCAGCATTTCATATTCTTGTGGGTATGTCAATCTCCATTGTTGAAATAATCTCTTCATTGTTTCTCCCAAGAGATTTTCAATATAAGTTACTTTGGCCTGATTACTTACCCAACTCATTCTGTCAATGAGATTTGTATTTACTGATTCCCATCTAGTCATAACATCTTCGTATTGAGATATATCATCTGGTAAGACTAGCATTGCTCCAGTTTGTATTTGAGCAGGAGGTAATATCCATTGACCAGATGTTTCCATTTTCTTCCCCTTTGATTTTCCCCATTTTTCTCTAATTTCTGGAACATTTATCTTGTATTCTCCTGTAGCAGGGGGATAATCTGGTAATCCCATATTAAAATCTGTAGGTGGACGATATCCTGAATCAACAACTTGAGATGTTGATGCTGATTTTACAGATTCTATGAGAATTTCTTGTAACTTTGGTGCTTCAACCAAGCTTTCTTTTAATTTTGGATATTCCATTTCTGAAACTTTCGCCATTAAGAGTGTTTCTTGTTCATAATACCATGGAATTTCTTCATCAGAATCAAATGATTCCTTTTGAATAATTATAGTATCATTATTTTCTTTTGAATTTGAAACTTCAAATTCATTTCCCCAACCATCGCAGACTGTTGGTTGTTCTTCAGGCACTGTATATTTCACCCAATATTTTGCATCTCCTAGGTGATCCCATATAATGCCTTTTTCTCTTTCTTTTTGGATAAAATGATCTGGTAAGATCCTATTTATCCTTCTTTCCTCTTCCTTGATTACTCGATGAGTAATTACTAAAGCTCTTTCAATTTGGCTTTCATCTTCATCAAGGTTCTCTTCCTCCTCTTGCTGAATTTGTTTTCTTTTTTCATATCCTGTAAACCTCATACTAATAGATCCATCAATATTTTCCCAAGTTTGAGACTTACTTGGAATTTTTGATGTTGATTTATTTTTCTGTGGAGGTTTGATTGTCCATCTGTCACCATTGAAGACTTCAGCAGAGTATTTTTCTCCTGTAATTGCTTTAACACCATGAGTTGCTAGAAAATCCAAAAGATTTTCATTCTTGTATCGAAATGATGCTGCACTGGTATTAGTTAATCTTGCAACTACTCCTCTTGAAATTATCAAATTAGCCTCCGCATCTGAATCTGTCCATGCTTCATACCCTTTTGTTTTAATCACGATTTCCATATTTTTATAGAAATCAGTAATTGTCATCATCTGATTGGGTAAGAAGTAGACTAATTCTGTTCCATTGGACAAATCAATTTCCATTTGACCAAGGATGCCTTTTTGATCTGTACCCCATCTATTGTCTCTGATTACAATTATTACTTTTGTTCCCGCATCTTTTCGATGTAATGCAAAGACTCTTATCATTATCATACCCAGATGGATATGATCTAATCCTTCTTGCAGTAATTCTTGATATGATTCTTCAGTAATCATATTCATTTCTTCTTGATCATTGTTAATGATCAATTTCTTTTCTTCCGAGTAATGTTGAAATACTCGATGTTGTGGTTCTTTTCAATTGCAGGAATAAAGAATTTCTGTTGGAACCATTGATGCTCTTTTCTTATTGGATAGACTTAATTGATAGTCTGGATCCAAATTCATTTCAAGGATTTTATTTCTATTGTTATGGCCAGAAAGAGGACTCATAACATTTCTTGTTGCCTGTTGGTATCTTCGATAATCTAGATATCGATTATCTTGTGCGTTATGTAATGACGCATCTACCTTGAGCTTCTTCTTGGTATTAATCCTTATCTTTTCTTTCTTTTGAATTTCTTATTGAAATTCGGTATCTATCTTGCTTCTTCTATTCATTTTTCTTTAAAGCTTTAAGCTTTTTGAAGATCAATATTTCTTTGGGATTTACGAAATAGTATGATTTCTTTGTAGCAATTTGGAGGTCTTTGTTTCTCCTTTTCGATATTTTATTCTTTGAATCTCTTGAATTAAGGTATTTAGAGATTCTTGAAATTGTGGATTTTCTTTTGAAACTTTTGTGAAAGTTTCTTCTAATCTGGCGAACTTTGTTTCGAGCTTTTCAAGCTTTTGTAGTGTCCTTATATGCAAATATAACAAAATGTTATTTTGCTTTACACTTACTTCTCCAAATTTGGAAACTTGTTCTCCAGGTTTTACTTTCCTGAATCCCTCCGCTGGTTCTCCTAATAAAGTGGTTGCTGATAATGCTTCTTAATATTCAGGATCTTCAGCAGCAGTTATATAGGACATCAAATTTTTTGGTGCAGTTGCTCCAGAAGTTCTTCAACTTTTTGTAATTTCTTTTCCAACTGTTTTGTGAGTTGGATAGTTTCTTGTTCAACTTTATTTAAGTTGATTAAAGCTGATATATCTTTCTTTGTAGGTAATTGACTTACCTTTTGTTCAATTTCTTCCAGTCTTTCTTCTAAGCTATGAAAATGCTTTAGGGAAACACTACTTAACAAAGTTAATCTGTCGTAGTTAACAGAGATATTATGCAAGGTGTTGAGTTGTAAATCACAAACAAAATTCAACTGTTTATTTTCAGAATGATAAATATGTTTAAAACCCTTCTTATAACAAGAAAATTCTATTCCATCTGTGTTTTCTTTCTCATAAGGTGGTTCAACAGCCAGATCCAAATATTCCAATATTTTTCTATTCTGATAATATCTTTTGATTGATTGCTCAAAACGATGACTCATGAATTTCTTCTCTTTAAACTAAGTACTTTCCCGTTTTGGATTTCGAACTCAATTTCCCCTTTTCACGCCTCTCCACGGCTTATCACGGGTACTCTACTTTTGTTCTTTCTTAATCCTCACGGCATAGCTACCTAATTTATCAAAAAGAGATTAATAAGTAAAAACTTTATTCAATCAATAAAAGATTGAATAGACACTTAGCAGAGCCCTTAAAACTGATGCATCTGGTTCAATAGGCATAGAATTGATAAACTCCTATGCTTCATCCAAACAACCACCTCGACCAAGGAGATACACTACCCAACTATGGTGTGCCATTTAGGGGGTGATCCTAAAATCTGAAAGCAACAAGCATGACGGTTAAAGAGTAAAACAACTTCATCAATGTGGTTTTGCTCAATATAACTTGCAATCGTTGCATTCCATGAGATCACATCTTTTTTTGGACAGGTTTCAAACATAACTCTAGCAGTCGCTTCATCACCACAATTCATGTAAGTATCTGTCAGTGTAGTAATCAATGATAAATTAAAATCAAAACCATGCTCTATTACTAAAATGTGGATAGATCGCCCATTACCTAAATAACTTTCATCACCACAACTTGCAAGGAGCGCTATCATTGTATGAGAGTTTAGCTCAATTTCGGATTCTTGCATGATTTGAAAGAGTTCCCACGCCTGACTAATAAGATTACTACTGGCAAGTGCTAAAATCATAGTGTTATATGAAATGTTATCTAACTTAATAGTCTGACCAAAAACCTTCTGTGCATCTTCGACATAATTAAGATCTGTATATATGCTCAATAATGCATTTCCAAGAGCAACACCCATCTTCATCCAATACTTGTACACATAAGCATGCAAGCTTTTACACTTCATCAAACTATCATCTAATTCTGTACATAAAGATAGCATAAACACAAAAGTTCTCTCATCTATTCTCATTTTTATTTGCATCCTAATAAATAAGCCTGTAGCTTCCTCATGACAGCCATGTTCAATATATGAAGCTAACATGGAATTCAACAAGGCAACATCATGAAAATGGTTAAAATTATAATTGATAAAAAAGGGACATCGAAGATATAAATAATAGAAAGGTTGGAACTTCACATATGTAGAAAAAGCATAAGAGACTCACTAAAAAGTCTCCAGCATGTATGGTGCCCATTTCTATATGGATTGACCCAACTCTACCTCTAGCTGCTTCATAATGTATTCTTTTGCAAGACCTATCTCCTTCTTAGTTGCTCCAATGACAACAGAACCTTTTGTCAAATACTTAACCTTCCTACAACAGAACAAAGACCTAAAGTGAAAATATCCCAGTATCACGAAGAATAACCCTGTATTCAATTTCATCAAATCAAAACTAATCTAAACATCATATAGATATATTCAATAACCCCTTTTTAGCAAAATCAAAATCAAATCTGAAAAAAAAATGAAAAAAAAAATATATCGTGACCTCGATCACCACCGATTTGATTGTAAATCATGAAGGAGCCAAGAATGATCCCGACGAGGCCAAAAACAAAAAGAGAAACGGCGAGCACGATCTCCTTCACAAGCGGGCCATTGTTTATGCTATAAGATGTTTCCATCATTATGTCCTTGTCGGAAATGGAGCATGCGTGGTCCACGTATGCCATCTTTGGTTTTTAGTTTGCTTCCAATCAGTTTTTGCTTTGGGTTTGTTTTGTAAACTCCGAATCTTTACCTCTTCTCGGACTCTTCTTTGGAGATAGAACAAGATAGTCAATGTCGATGGCACATTCGTCAATTTTTGATCAGCTGAAGGCAAACGATGGGCCTCCTAAGCTTTTTGAAAATAATCTAATAAGGTTTAATCAGCCAACCCAATCAGCTGATTACCAAACACAATAGATAATTGTTTAATATAATCAACAAGCTAAACATGGTCAATCAACTAATTTTGGCTAATAAGACATTCACCAAATGGGGTCCATATCTCTATATGCATCATCCATATATGTAAGTTAGTAAATGAGATCTACTAATATCTATCTAATAGATACTATTACATACATATTGATCTAAACAGATCATTAAAGTCCTTATTTGATGTTCTTATGATCAAGAATACTTTTAGATTAAATCTTAAACACTTGACTCTTATTATCATAATCTCCATTTTGATGTCAAGTGTATAAATTTAATCAAGGATTTATCATATTAGAATAAAAACAATAAGCGTAATATGATAATAAAATTATTTGTCATATTATTAATCAAAATTAATAATCATAAAATTAAAGTGTTCAATCTATTACATAAAGATTGAGTCATGGGTATAATTCTAACAATTCCATGCTCAAGATATTTGTCTGAAGGCTATCAAAGAAGACTCCATCAAGTTTCAAAAAAAATTCATGAGTTTTCTCAATTTCAACCTTCTCTAAGTATTGTTTCACCAAGTTACAGGAGCATCCCCCACAAGTACACTGAGGTATATTACGACAACCATCATACTCATCCCATAAAGCTTTCAAACAACCATAATAACTAGTTATGGTTTGACTCGTTTGTTTGCAACTTCCAATGGCCCTTGTCAAGTTTAATTTTACATTACGAAAAAACTGTGGTTTACTAATGGAAAAAACCGATAGTAAATCGCAGAATTTTGTCAGTAATAATACTTACTGACGGAATCAAACGATAGACGACGACGTCATTAATAAGGTCGTAGGTAAATTTAATGATGGACATTTTATATGTCCTTCTGTCGGTAAAATATACCGATGAACAGATGAATACGTCGATAAACTATTGCTAAGATAATCGTAAAGGTTTCAATATGACCGATGGAAGAAGAAGAATGACCAGTAAACATCTACCAATTAACCAACGGTTTATGGTATTATGTCGGTAATAATCAAAGTGCTTTTTGCGACGGTCTTATGTATTCCATCAGTAATTAAAAGTAAGAAATTTTTTAAAAAGTCTAGAAATTAAATTTTGTTTCATGATCTTATGATAGATGCATAATTTCAACAGTTATGAATTATTTGTGCATAATAAATTTATTTGTTTATATATTTAATTTGTTTAAACAAAACAGAAGGTTGATTGAGATATAAAGTTAAAATTATCTTAATTGATAATGAAAATATTATATTGTACATAATAAGTCTTTGTAACTGAAAACAAATGACTACAACAATCCTAATGTCCTAGTGATCGCGGGTGCTCTGAGGTGCTACCCCTCCCCTTCAACTACTCCATCTCCAGTTTCAGTTGAGCCATTTGCTCCATCAATGTCTGTAATGTGATCCGAAGCTTAGTCACTTCACTAGTTTACATTGGTCTAGTAGACACTGTTGTACTAAACATGGAGGATTTCGAATAACATATGTTCGCAAATGAGCCTAGCCTGAATATCCTTCCACGACGGTCCCCACCATCCATACCATCAAGATACGTCTGAGTCTCATCAACAGGTTGTTCCTCTTGAGACTGTCACCGAATGACATGTTATATTTGGTCTTATTAGGAAGCAATGTTTACATTAGTAAGGGATTATTATTAAATAATAATAATAATGCATTAATTTCACATACATTCAGTTCTTTATCTCGGCTATTGACAAATGTCACAATGTCATGCTTATTCGTGTGAATGTGCAAAAACACCTGAGCAGGTGTAAGCCTCGTGCCCATAGACTTTTCCTGCATATTTAACCTAAATTGTTATATGTGAACTACATTTTATAAAAATTTGGGCAGAGTTTCCTCTATTTTTATGATATTTCTCCCTGTTAAACAAATAAAATCACTCAACACAGTCATATATGACACCAGACATTTATACCATTATCATTATTTATAATACAGCAAATTAAAACATTTACAATATAAGTGTGAAGTTTAGATACTTACAAATCTCTGTGCGTGCTCGTGGTGGGTTGTTTATCCTCCTGTATTTATGGGAAGACCCTCTCCCCCCAAGCCTCCACGTTTGTTGGCGAAGTTATAGCCTGAGATGGACATTGCCTCAGGTGATGTCTAATACTCCTGCCTATGACTTCATATTTGCTTCATAATATAAAGTCAGTAGTACACTAGCCTTGTGTATCGCACCAATAGAGTCACGATAACATGTACGAGCTCGCCTCTCTCATACTTTATATATGATGGTGTCGAAACCAAAATCCTAGAAAAATGCTTTCTGAAATAAAAAGAAAAAAATTTAACTACTATAATGTAACATCCCGTCTCCAATGGGAAGGGTAAATTGGTCAATTAGGACAGGCTAGTGAGTCACATTGCATATATTGATTTGAATATGCATTTGGCCTCTAATTTTAGAGGAATGAGTCGTTTAGCACATGCGCATGTAGGTACATGCATTCATAATATTTTCCCGGCTTTTAATTGTGATACTGATATGAATTGTGAAATTGGAGATAATTAGATTTGATTATGATTTATTGGAAATTTTGGAAATAATTGGGCTTGTATAGTTGAATTGGAAATGTTTTAGAGTGACCGTCAATTGATAGTGACCCTTAGGAAATTTTCTGGAAATCGGGAGAAAGAGTCCGGACCAGAAATTTTCCGAGTGACGGATTGATCGATTTTATAGGACTAAAATGACTGTCCAATGGTCAAGGAAAAATTAGATTTATGATTTTAGGAATTAATATGACGAACCATTGAAATTTGGAGATGAATTGGACTGGAAATGAAATTGAAAAGAGAAAGAGATTTAAATGTTTTGGGAGGAAAAAGGATAAGAGACTTATTTGTTCTTCATATAAATACCTTAGTCTTGAAAGTCAAGCGAACTCTTCTCCTTCTCTTCCTAGGGCACGATGTCTTCTCCTCTCTTCCTCCCTTGGAAATTCTTGCTTGCTTCTTCCTTACTTCGTGGTCTAGCTTAGTTCATGAGAAGATGAAGACTTGTAGAGGTTTGGAGAGGCTCACCGTCGGTGTTAGAGAGAAGAGGAAGGGTCGGAGGTGATTTTCGAATGAGTTGAAGATTTGAGCTTGATTGGTAAGTAAAATGGTTTTAATGTGTTTTTATTGTGTTAAATGCATTCTTCGGTTTAATTGTTAAAGATTAGAGTGTTTGAGTTAAGTTAGGACTGGTTTTAGAGTGAGAAGTGAGAGAAAATCGATCGGAGAAGACAAACCAGGGCCGCACGTCGCGACGAAGGAATTATTGGACGTCGCGACGAGCGTACGCCGCGACGTACGTAGACACCGCGACGAGTGGTTTGCCGTGACGAGCGGGACGTCGCGACGAGGGATTAAGTAGACGTCGCGACGAGCGTGGGTTGACGCCGCGACGAGCTGTTAAACGCCGCAGCGAGGATGGTTTTTTTGAATTGATTGGCTTTAGTTTTTAAGGCATAACTTATGGTGTAGACCTCCAATTGAGGTGATTCTTGATTCATTACGAACTAGGAAAAGAGGTCTACAATTGAGGAAAAGGAAGAAAGTATTGAATGAAATTTGAGAATAGGTTCTATTGCAACCTAGGGGTTGTTTATGGATAATTGAGATATAATTGTGCGATTCTGAATTTAAGGAAATGCTATTGAGAGTTTTGGAAACTGAGTATAAAGCGTGAATTTTGATATAGAGAATAGTGGCATTGAAATTGAGGTTTTTGTGAGAATATCCAAATGAGTATGACTTGGTTAATTGACTGAAAGTTAAAATTGGAATTGGTGGAATTCTGTAATAGGTCATTGAAATGATATGAGTCGTTATTGCTCCATTGAGTGGAAAGGTAGAATTTGACAAAAGAAAGTGGAAATTGGGAAATAGTGCCGGGAGAGTCATGAATAGGCATCGCACATCTTTTATTTACGGCATGTGCATCATTAAATTATTTTGACTGTGCATTTAATGAATGACTATTTGATTGTTTTATAGGCACCGTTGGATCGTTATTCCACGGACAGTGCTAAAGCTTCCAGGCAACAGCTAGGAAGTTCAGGTGAGTAACCTAGTTGGTTTCTCAACCTGTATGTGTTTAATATTTTGCAATTATGCCATGTGGAGATAATGGAGGGATATATGTGTTTGCTTTGATTGATTTCGGATCACGGGTGTCCAAAGTATTTGAATGTGATATTGAAGTGCAAATTGTGTACACTGTATGTGAATGCTGCTATGAAATGAATTGTGAATATGAAATTTGTTAATGACTGAATTATCGGACCGAAGGTCCGAAGGAATGGGAATTGGTCTTTGAAATGTAAAATGATTGTGAATGTGAATTGAGACATGTGCATTCATGCATAAAGGCATGATCGATAAAGACAACAGACCGAGCGACTAATAATGCCTTTGCATCGCTTGCCCCCTGAGGTGGTGCATACCCTGAGGGCTCTCCCACGCAGTGCTCGGATACCATATTAAGGCTCAATGTATCAGGGCTTCAAGCCCACCGAAACACTGTTACTGAACCGAGCCTCGAGCTCGAGGGGAGTTAGTGCATACCCTGAGGGCTCTCCTACTCCCTAGACGCGTCTGATTACTGATCACTGATAGGCGCTCGGTCACAACACCGTAATGAAAATGGACAGTGTCACATGTGCATTACATATGTAAATGATTAAATGTGGATAGTGTGATATTTCTGCAAGTGATATATATGATACTGTGAATCGGGTGAATATGCATGAGTTGAGTGAACCATCGATGATGGTTTCTCACTGAGTTCGCAAACTCACCCAACATTGCAAATATTTTTCAGGGATCGAAGAGTACCCCGTCAGACACGGGAGTGTGATTACCGCTCGCAAGTCAGAGTTTAAGGTCGGGATCAGTTCATGTCTACATTAGTATCGTTCTGTTTTTGTATAAGATTTGCATTTCTGCAATTTCTGTAGAATAGTGTTGTCATTGTAGAGGGCCTAAATTGTTAAGTGTTGTATTGAATGTGATTACTGAAATTATGTTTTGATTGAAAATGTTTTTGTATTAAAGTGGGCCCCAAATTGTTCACTGAATTCCGCGCATGTGATCTAATTTTAAAAATAAAAATGTTTTACTGAGTTTTCGAACCGCAATTGACTGCTCTAGCATACCACCCTCGTGACACACGAGCTCGGATATCACCATCGGTATCGGGTTCGGGTCTTGCGGGAGTGGGGTGCTACATTTGTGGTATCCGAGCCCAGAAGTACGATGGTACATGGGCATTCTGAAATTTATGTCAAGTTACATGTATTTAAGTCATGTCACAACAGACAATGACAACTGATCCCCAGTCTAGCATATGAGTCACATGTATGAGCCTGTACCAATTGTTTAAGTGATTAGAAATAGTGAGGAAAATGAAGATATGTTTGAATGTGATAAGTGGGAGTTGTGGATATCGGGAAGTAAGAAAAAGTGTATGATTCGATTTGACAAATAGAGATTTAGTGTATTGTTATTGGTGGATATATATATTGAACTGCAACATCAGAGTTATATTGGAGTATATCTTTGATCATGGGATAGATATGAATATATATATATATATAGCTGTAGATTGATAGAGGAAATATAAAGATATGTTAGAAATGGTAAGATTGAAAGTGTATAAGCAAATTGGATGAAAACAAAATGTTTTATGATTTAGGGAGGCTACGATTGGGTTTGATTATTGGGATGAGAGTTTATGAATACGGATTTATGCCTTGGAGTCAGAAGATATTAGTGGGAAGCCAATAATGATTGTACATCTATGATAATGGTTTGAGTGAGAAAATACGTGGGTACGATGCAATGATGAAAAGATTGAAATGTAAGACAATGAAATTGGTAGATGAAAAAGTTGTTAGGGTCCAATTGAGTTGCCTGAGAAAACACACCTGATAATGGGAATACACTATGACCAGTGAAAGTATTAAGGTTATATGTATCATAAGTGTGGAAATGATATCTGAAGTCATTGGTGAGTTAGTGGATTATTGTTAGTCATAGTTTTTATCATTCAAAGCTCAGTATGAGTTAGAATAAGAAATGAAAGTATTTATAGTAATCAATTGGAAATGAATTGAAATTGTTATATGTTAAGGACATGATCATGGCATAATCCTCACGAGTGAGGACGGGTGCAAAAAGGGAGAGTGTTTAAAAAAAAAGAAAATGAGATCAATTGTCTTATATCTGTCCCTCGATAAGATGAAATAATTTTGATGGTATTTACTTCACTGAATTTTATTGAAAAGGATGTCCTGATTTATATGAATTGAGGCATAATTGATCTTTATGGGAAATTGATTTCTTAAGGCGTTAAGAATGGCTGACAAGAAATGAGATAACTGTTGATGAATAGAAATTCCAAGATCGGTATTGATGAAAGTAGTGAGAAATTTTCTTTTAAAAAGGAGTTTCCTCGACTTAGATTAAGTTGATCAGATGATTCAATTGAACGAAATATAAATGAAAGGACAAATTGGAGATAAATTTGAAATGAACGAGAAGTTATTATTGGGAGTCCTGATCTTAGTGGAGACTCAAGCTTAAATGATAGAATCTGCTACTGAGAAGGTATGTATTATGTTAGTGTAAAGAATCTGACTGTGTAATAGGATTATTGAATAGTAAAGAGACATTAGTCGTAATTTTGAAGGGAATATTGATTTACGAATATTTTGTGTAAAATGTTCGGAAAGTGTAAAGTTAATTTGATGAATATGTTACTAACCAGGTTGTAAAGATAGCAATGAATTGAAGTATGTGGAGAAAATTGTGTAAAGGAATATGTGTCAGAATATGTTATGATGAAACTGAGAAAGTATAAGAGAATTGTTCCTCATTGGAGAAATGTAAATTTTAAAAGAGTTAGGAAAGTCAATCAAGGGTATAAGGGATTTATTATGCTACCGAAGAGTAAAGTGTTTCAATTGTATCTAGATTGGAAAGTGATTATGATCATTAATGATACATCAAATGCATTTGGAGAGTGAAGAAGAATAGTTAGCATAGTTGAGGAAATTTCATATCATGAAAGCTTCAACAAAGTGAATCTAAGTTTGATCAAACAAATTGTGGATGAACTAGTATTCAAACATGGCAGTGGGAGACTTAATGACGATTGAGGTAATGATAAAATGTGAAATTGTAAAGAATATATATATATATATCTATATGGGCTTTGGAGTTATTTAGAACTAGCTATATGCTGGATACGTCCAGAAGTTGTTAAAGATTTTCTGGTCTTAGCTAATTGACAGAATTGATTGAGGAAGTAAAGGTTTTGATGCAATCTATTGAAATAGTGTAAAGAGGTTTGATATGCATAGGAACAAGTATAATCTCATGGGCTGCAATGTGATTGATGACTTGAAATCTGCTATTCCAGGTATTGCTTTGGAAGTTTAGGGATTTTATTCGTATCGAAATATTTGTGGATATATCTATGGATATGCAAATCGATAATTGACAGCGATTGAGGTATTTAGGGAAATTAAAAGAATTGGAAAAGGATTATGTGATTGAGTGTTTCAAATTAAGTTAGTGATGCAATTTAATGGATTGCACAGAAAATTCGATGACAGAATGATCACAACGTGGGTGATAAGGTTATTAAACCTGGTGTAATTCTGAGTGCAATCTGTCGAGTGAACAAGAGGTAAAAAGAAAGTATTATCAGTAAGTGGAATTCTAAATCAGGTGTGTATAAACAGGAATGGAAAACCCCAATCGTGGATTTAGAATTTGCAGACCTTATCGAGGAATTGAAAATGGATTCAACTTTTGAGAAGATGATACTTGTGATTGGACTATGAAGTAGGGGTAATAACCGCCAAATGAACTGTTAGTGAAAACGCAAGGAACAATCGAAACGTTATGTTCTAGTAAGAGTGCTTTAATATGAAATCAAATGAGAATATGTGTGATTAACTAACAGACTTGACTGCTAGAGACAATTGTGAAACTAACATTTTTGGAGTTCATAGCGATATGAGATTGATGTATAATCCAGATTTATTGTGGTTATATCAATTGTTTTCTTGGTGATATCATTTGATAGTCGAAGGGCACGATTGATTCGAGATAATATTGAGTAGTAAAATGAATCTGTAATAAGGGTTAGATGATCCAGAGCCGAATTAATTATTATCGAGGTTATTAGAATCTCATGAGGTTAGTGTGTTAACACCTAAGAGGTGTAATCGTTTATCTCGGCCAAGATACACTTGATGGAGATAAAGGTAAAATTTGGAGAAACTAAATTCGTTATAAGTGGCCTCAATATGACAGTGTTGTGAATAGAACTATAGCTTGGAAAGCCAGTTGAGAACTTGGAAGCTAATTCGGATTTACAGAGTGTTGCATGAACAGAATTAGGAAATATTGTTATGACTTGATATACGTGTTATTAATACCGAAAGTGAAGAATTGCGAGTAATCATGAGGAAACAGTTATGATAGTGAAAATTTTGAGAAAGATAAAAAGAGTGATCGATTGTATTAATTTCAGTTAATTGGCAGAATTTGGTCGTGTAGTGCAATAAGACAGTATATAAGTGATCGAAATAATTTTCCCCCTGCCTTTCTGATTTATCGTATATGAAATTTTGAGGACGAAATTTTTGTTAGGAGGGGAGAATTATAACATCCCGTCCCCGATGGGAAGGGTAAATTGGTCAATTAGGACAGGCTAGTGAGTCACATTGCATATATTGATTTGAATATGCATTTGGCCTCTAATTTTAGAGGAATGAGTCGTTTAGCACATGCACATGTAGGTACATGCATTCATGATATTTTCCTGGCTTTTAATTGTGATACTGATATGAATTGTGAAATTGGAGATAATTAGATTTGATTATGATTTATTGGGAATTTTGGAAATAATTGGGCTTGTATAGTTGAATTGGAAATGTTTTAGAGTGACCGTCAATTGATAGTGACCCTTAGGAAATTTTCTGGAAATCGGGAGAAAGAGTCCGGACCAGAAATTTTCTCGAGTGACGGACTGATCGATTTTATAGGACTGAAATGACTGTCCAATGGTCAAGGAAAAATTAGATTTATGATTTTAGGAATTAATATGACGAACCATTGAAATTTGGAGATGAATTGGACTGGAAATGAAATTGAAAAGAGAAAGAGATTTAAATGTTTTGGGAGGAAAAAGGATAAGAGACTTATTTGTTCTTCATATAAATACCTTAGTCTTGAAAGCTTGGCAGAACTCTTCTCCTTCTCTTCCTAGGGCACGATGTCTTCTCCTCTCTTCCTCCCTTGGAAATTCTTGCTTGCTTCTTCCTTACTTCGTGGTCTAGCTTAGTTCATGAGAAGATGAAGACTTGTAGAGGTTTGGAGAGGCTCACCGTCGGTGTTAGAGAGAAGAGGAAGGGTCGGAGGTGATTTTCGAATGAGTTGAAGATTTGAGCTTGATTGGTAAGTAAAATGGTTTTAATGTGTTTTTATTGTGTTAAATGCATTCTTCGGGTTAATTGTTAAAGATTAGAGTGTTTGAGTTAAGTTAGGACTGGTTTTAGAGTGAGAAGTGAGAGAAAATCGATCGGAGAAGACGAACCAGGGCCACACGTCTCGACGAGGGATTAAGTAGATGTCGCGACGAGCGTGAGTTGACGCCGCGACGAGTGGTTAAACGCCGCGACGAGGATGGTTTTTCTGAATTGATTGGCTTTAGTTTTTAAGGCATAACTTATAGTGTACACCTCCAATTGAGGTGATTCTTGATTCATTACGAACTAGAAAAAGAGGTCTACAATTAAGGAAAAGGAAGAAAGTATTTAATGAAATTTGAGAATAGGTTCTATTGCAACCTAAGGATAATTGAGATATAATTGTGCGATTCTGAATTTAAGGAAATGCTATTGAGAGTTTTGGAAACTGAGTATAAAGTGTGAATTTTGATATAGAGAATAGTGGCACTGAAATTGAGGTTTTCGTGAGAATATCCAAATGAGTATGACTTGGTTAATTGACTGAAAGTTAAAATTGGAATTGGTGGAATTTTGTATTAGGTCATTGAAATGATATGAGTCGTTATTGCTCCATTGAGTGGAAAGGTAGAATTTGACAAAAGAAAGTGGAAATTGGGAAATAGTGCCGGGAGGGTCATGAATAGGCATCGTACATCTTTTATTTACGGCATGTGTATCATTAAATTATTTTGACTGTGCATTTAATGAATGACTATTTGATTGTTTTAGAGGCACCGTTGGATCGTTATTCTACGGACAGTGCTGGAGCTTCCAGGCAACAGCTAGAAAGTTCAGGTGAGTAACCTAGTTGGTTTCTCAACCTGTATGTGTTTAATATTTTGCAATTATGCCATGTAGAGATAATGGAGGGATATATGTGTTTTCTTTGATTGATTTCAGACCACGAGTGTCCGAAGTATTTGAATGTGATATTGAAGTGCAAATTATGTACACTGTATGTGAATGCTGCTATGAAATGAATTGTGAATATGAAATTTGTTAATGACTGAATTACCGGACCAAAGGTCCGAAGGAATGGGAATTGGTCTTTGAAATGTAAAATGATTGTGAATGTGAATTGAGACATGTGCATTCATGCATAAAGGCATGATCAGATAAAGACAGTTGTGACCGGAGCAGCCAATAATGCCTTGGTATCGCTTGCCCCATGAGGTGGTGCATACCCTGAGGGCTCTCCCACGCAGTGCTCAGATACCATATTAAGGCTCAATGTATCAGGGCTTCAAGCCCACCGAAACATTGTTACTGAACCGAGCCTCGAGCTCGAGGGGAGTTAGTGCATACCCTGAGGGCTCTCCTACTCCCTAGACGCGTCTGATTACTGATCACTGATAGGCGCTCGGTCACAACACCGTAATGAAAATGGACAGTGTCACATGTGCATTACATATGTAAATGATTAAATGTGGATAGTGTGATATTTCTGCAAGTGATATATATGATATTGTGAATCGTGTGAATATGCATGAGTTGAGTGAACCATCGATGATGGTTTCTCACTGAGTTCGCAAACTCACCCAACATTGCAAATATTTTTCAGGGATCGAAGAGCACCCCGTTAGACACGGGAGTGTGATTACCGCTCGCAAGTCAGAGTTTAAGGTCGGGATCAGTTCATGTCTGCATTAGTATCGTTCTGTTTTTTTATAAGATTTGCATTTCTGCAATTTCTGTAGAATAGTGATGTCATTGTAGAGGGCCTAAATTGTTAAGTGTTGAATTGAATGTGATTACTAAAATTATGTTTTGATTGAAAACGTTTTTGTATTAAAGCGGGCCCCAAATTGTTCACTGAATTCCGCGCATGTGATATAATTTTAAAAATAAAAATGTCTTACTGAGTTTTCGAACTGCAATTGACTGCTCTAGCATACCACCCTCGTGAGACACGAGCTCGGATATCACCATCGGTATCGGGTTCGAGTCTTGCGGGAGTGGGGTGCTACATATAATGTAATAATATTTATCTAATTAGTGTATATAAATCAATATAAGAAGAAAATAAATATTTTTTGTACCTCAAACTCTTGAAAGTAAAATCCTTTTGTGGCCTGAGAGATATTCTTCCATACATAACCCTCAGGATCAATCATTTCCTTAAATTTAAAAGTCATATTTCTAGAACACGGTTAAGACGGAACCAACCTAATATAAGAAGTAATTTTATACAATGAAAAAAGTAATAAACCTATAACTTAATTAAAAACAAATAGTGATTAATGTGATTTCACTTAGACTATTGATAATTGCTATGCACTTTCTTCCATTAGGTCCCTCAGCTCGAAGTTGGTGAAAGCCTCCTCCATTCGATAAAATGGTATTGGAAGATATATGAGTTAGGGATAGGGATGGTGTAGTATAACGAGCAGTAGGTAATGCCTCATCTACAACTGTAGGCCCTAGAGGGGGAGGAGGTGAGTCAGTGTAAGCTGCAGATTGTGACGATCCACCTTCATATTAAGTACCTCCGAACATGCCTTTAAACTTGGGTCACATTACCTCATGATGTCTTTTTGGTCCCATATTTTTACTTGAAATTCATTATTTATTGAATTTTCTATAAATATAAGAATTTGAATTCAATATTTTACACAATATATGGAAAAGGAAATAAAACGATTTGTTGAATATCATATTCAAGTATAAATGATGAAAATGAAGGTTAACAATTGTTAAAGTCATAGAACAAGAACAATAACATCTCACATTGAATAGGACGCAGGTTGACCTCTAACTAATGAGGAGGTTATTTGAAAAATTCTTACAGATACAATAATAAATCAACTTTAAAGCTAAGTCTGGTGTATTGCATCGATAAATCATAATGCTATAATTATTTTGTTTGATTCCATGTGACATGGGAGTCAGTAAAGGTAAATGAGTCCCTGATGTCTGGATTCCCGAGAAGGGTCCTCACATGTTCAAATGTATCAATTGAAACATTTATACTTCTTCCCTCAGGTGTAGGCTTTTAAACGCCTTCTTGCAACAGTGTTTCTGCTATAGCTAAACTTATAGAGGATACAGTGAATGAGTCGTCACTCTTAATATGGAAGACTAACTCTCTAGATGAACTACTTGTGGGAACAGATCTACATAAAACATAATCAGTATAGAACTTTCATAATATCATATTAGAAAACCGTTAAACGAATCAAAACTAGATATTAATGCATACGTGAATATCTAGACGAGGTTTATGAAATTGACAAAATTTCCAAAAGAACTGATCTCCCTAATCGTTTATAGACTATTATGACATCGCTCTTGCCTCTATCAGCATACATGTCATCTTCGAGATTTAAGAAAGCTTAAAATAACATATAGTATAGACCATCAAATGTGAATATATATATATATATACTTCATTAAAGGAAATGAGATGTGCATAATAAGGAAAGAGACGTTCTCCAGATCATACTAAACACCTTGAAGTAGAAGATCAACTATGGAAGGCAAACGATCTTTAGTGTATGAAGTGGCAATTTTTCTTACATTTTTTATTCCTTGGGTTGGGACAATTTTGTCACCTTCCTCCCAACGGAAGGAATTATTACCATATGAAACCAATCGCCATGTTGACATTACTTGAATAAGATTTTAAATGAAATACTTTACATAATATAATAAAAAGGAAATAATATATTTGTTGATTAAAATATTCAATTAATTTAATTGCTATTATAACTTAATTGTAAATTGCAATCATCTTCTTCTTTGGAAGAATAAGAATCAAACTCCAACTCCTCTTTAGATCTCTGACCCTCGTCATTCTTTCCAGATGAAATTGCAACATACTCATTAGATGGATCGTTCAAAGGTTCATTATCATCATATGTGACAGATGCATTTATAAAAGTGACATCTTCCTGAAACACTTCACTTTCAATTCTCTGCTCTTCTTTTCCATATGATTCAAAAACTTCTCTAGGTTTAACTTTACAAACCGCCGGCCAATTTTTCCTATCTCATCATAAGCTTGAAAAAGAGATATAACACACCTGTTCCGCATAAATTGGCAACACAAAAGGTTCAAATTGTCTCAATCTTCTTCGATAGTTGATTTTAACTAGATTGTATTGGCTATGCACTTTTGTTCCAACATTTGGAGTCTGGTCATACCAATCACATTTAAATATCACACATCACTTAATTGCCAAAGCAGGGTGCTCAACTTCAAGTATTTCAATAATTTTACCATAATAATCCATCAATTCTCCCTATATGGAAACTCCACTATTTATTGTTACTATGCTATGTCCATAATATTCTGTATGGTATTTGTATCCATTCACAAAATGCACAGGATATGTTTTAACAGTTTGCAAAAATCCTTTTGCAAGATCACAAATGAACTTATTCTCTATTGAATTTTTTAAGGCCTATATAAAAGAAATTATCATACGAAAGAGTATAATGTTATGAGAACACTTAAATATGGTATTGAACTATAAGAATATTTGTAAGTGAAAACTTACATATCTCTCGAACCATCAAGGAAAGTGTCTTCTAACTTCTTTATTTATATCATCCTATGTGTTGTCCGGTAGTATCTCGCTTAACAATGCCTCATATAATCTAAATACATTATTATGTATTTCATTAATGAATAACACATAATTTTAAAGGAAGAAATAATCATATTCAACTTACTGCATGAAAGGTAGAACCTCTTGACAGTTCAATAAAATGTAACCATGTGTAGCCTTAATTTCTTCCTCTGTTAACATTCTTCTTGTTGCACGTCTATATGTTCATCTAGGATATGTGAAAATGGACAAGTTACCATCAACATCATTCGTTCCTCCCCCATTGTCATTATGAGAAACTTTTCTTTCTCTTATGTGAACATGTGGCTCAAAATAATGTCCTCAAAATGCACAGCTTCCTCCACTAAATAAGCATTAGATATCAAACCTTCAACTCTAGCCTTGTTTTTGACATTTTTTTAAGTGATGCAAATACCTATATTAGAGAAAATGGTTATTACAATTTTGTAGTTAAAGCATGGTAATATGGTTATTGCAATAATTTTTGTTGAGTTACCTCTCAAATGGATACATACATCAATATTGAACTGGATTGGCTAGTTTTGCCTCGTGTGCTAAATGCATGGGTAGATGCTCTATACAATCAAAGAAGCATGGAAGAAAAATCCCTTCTAACTTGCACAAAATTACTAAAATTTTCTTTTTTAGTTTTTCCATTTCAGCCAACTTAATTCTAGATGATGTTTAATTTTTGAAAAACAAACTTAATTCTACTATTACTTCCTAAACTTTATTCGGTAGCAACTCCCAAAATGCAATTGGAATTAGCCTTTACATAAACACATGACAATCATGAATTTTCATCCCAAATAATTTGTACTTCCTCAAGTCCATACACTCAACCAAGTTTGAAACAAAACCATTAGGAAAATTTAGACTTTTCAACCATTCACACAAAAGCTCCATTTGTTTTTTGTCCAAAGTGTAATATGCTTTTAGATATTTTCCGGTGTGCAGATCTTTATGTTACTCATTCCTTCTACAAAAAGTTGTAAATCAGCTCATGATTTTGTATTGTCTTTTGTCCTCCCTTCAAAGTTCATAATAATATTAAACAAATTGTCAAAAATATTTTTCTTTATATGCATCACATCTAGATTATGACGTATCAAATTAGTTTTCCAATATGGCAAATCTCAAAAGATACTTCGTTTTCTCCAACCAAAGTTTTGACTAATGTTTATATTTACTTCATCGGCTTCAAATTCTGTTATTTTTAGCAAGCCTAATTCATCAATCTCTTGCAAAATCTCTTCAACAGTTTTGAGAGGAGGAGGAGGTGTTTTTACTATCTTATTCTTAATGAATTGTTGTTTAATGCGTCTAAATAAATGACCTGAAAGAAGAAATTTTTTGTGATTTTCAGACCAACATATTTTGCCCCCATTTAGAAGATAAAAGGCATCCGAATCATTGCCATAATAAGGACAAACCAATTTTTTAGTTGTGCTCCATCCAGATAACATGGCAAATGCTAGAAAATCACTAATGATCCACATCAAAGATGCTCTCAACACAAAATTTTGTTTCAGAGAGACATCATATGATTGAACACCATATTCCCAAAGATGTTGCCATTCAGATATCAATGGTTGTAAGAAAACATCAATTTTATGTTTCGAATTTATAGGCCCTGGCATTATCACTATCAAGAACATTTATGCCTCTTTCATACACATCCAAGGAGGCAAATTATAAGGAGTAATTATGATTGACCATGATGAATATTGCTGGCCAGATTGATCAAAAGGTTGGAATTATCCGTTGACAATCCCAACCTAACATTTCAACAATCAACTGCAAACTCAAGATGGGTGTCATTGAAATGTTTCCATGCCAATGCTTCTGATGAATGACTCATTACTCCATCTTCCTATTCATGTTCAACATGCCATCTTATGTGATATGCAGTAACATCATAAGCATATAGTTTTTTAAGTCTCGGAGTTAGCGGGAAATAATACATCCTCTTTCATGGTACTAATTTCTATTTCATTGAACACTTCTAGGCTTAAACCTATATTGACCACAAAATTTATGCTCTTGTAATTCTACATCATCTTCCCAATGCAACATACATCCTAATTTGCAATAATCAATCTTTTCAACAGCCAAACCAAGACCCCTGATACATTTTTCATATTGTAAAAACTATCAAACATTGTACGATCAGGAGGCAATGATTTATTATACCATTCAAGAATTTTATCAAAACTACTATCAAAAAATGTCTTTTAGACTTTATATTCAATATTCGAGCAATTGAAGACAATTGGGTCATTGTCTCATAATTTGGCCACAATTCTCGGTCAGTTGATTGTAGTAAGTCAAAAAACTATTTTGCTTATGGGTTAGGTTCTTCTTCAATATTTTTCCTATTTTCCTCAAAAGTCTAACTGGCCTCATCATAAACTATTTACATGTATGGATTTTTAGTACCATCCACATAATTTGTTCTAAATCCAATCCCCCCTTTATACTCATTTAAGTTGATAGACGATTGTGTTTCATTACCCCTTGAGGTGTTAGAAATCAACAGTTCCCCATGTTGTATCCACCCAAAATAATTAGGGACAAACCTTTTTCTTAGCAAATGCCCATTAACTTCATCAATAGTAAGGAAACATTTGTGTTTGCACTTTTTACATGGACATCTTATCTCTAGCCCATCCAGATATGCAGATTGAAAACATGCATAATGAATAAAAGCTTTAACTCCCTCAACAAATTTAGGATTAACGAAATTATTAGGGGTTAATCGTCTATACATCCAAGATCTATCCTGGAAACTCATTTCTGAAAAACTGTTAATTTAAAACAGTGAATCCGTAGTTAGTATCATTCATGTTAGCCAAAGATTAAAAAACATCTAAGATAAGACACGTGAATCAAGATAACAAGTTCTCGTTGTGACTCCTAGACTCTTTGTATTTTTTGCTTATAAGCCTCACAGGTGCTCCATCATGGATTATAGGTTAAGGCTTATAGGTTGAGATCTAAAATATTTGTAAACTTAAGATCGAACATATATGTTTGTAATCATATATGTATAATTAATATTAAAACTCCTATATTAAATATGTACTAATGTTAAATATAATAAATATTCATAAATATATGAATATTTATTTTAATAATTCTTTAACATATACAATTTTAAAAGATAAGTGTACAAAATTGCATATGAAAAGTAAAGAGAAGCTAATCAATTCAAAACGCATCAATGAAATTACTTTGATGTCATATTAAGGTAATTAAAACTATAATATAAGTCAAACTCATCCTATATTAATTCAATGATAAACCAATTTCATACTATAAACAAGTTTCACATCGTGCAAGTCATATCAATAAAAAATACAGGAAGTTCAAACAACAAATAAATATCTAAAGTAAACCAAGTTCACAAAAACATAGTAAAAAATAAAATCACTTACCTCAATCGACATGCAGAACGATCTTCCTGAAGTACATTAAGGAAGATGATGATGGCAGACCTACTCTAAAAAAATATAGAAATTGATACAAATATCATTAAAATGTATGAAAAATCATTGTTGACATTGTCAAAAATTATGTTCAAATGAATGTCATTTGAATACCTGCTAAAGCTTTTCTTCAATATCCTTCAAATTATAAATACTACCAACAAATGAGTTTCTACAACTAAGAACAAAATCGTCCACAGTTTAGAAAGTGGGATATATTAAAATAATTGCCATGAAATATTATAATCAATCAAAGTCATGCATGAGCTATATTGAAATAATTCGTTAATCATTGTCTAAATAATTTGCATAATTATAAGTCTTCTCATTTGCACTAACTTAGAAATTTGGTTAAGAGTATAAAAAAAAAGATAACAAACTTTGTTTAGACTAAGAAAAGAGCATAAAGCATCAAAGGCAAAAGTTAGTTGGTAAGGTGTATGTTCTCTGAAAGTTGAGAGAGATCTAAGAATCAATTATGTCAATACAACTTCTCTTTTAGTCTTCATATGTGGTGCCATGTTCCCACTTAATACGTCAAATTATTGATCACATTTTACAACCAACCTAAAATTTCCTAAGTGCTAAGGAGGAATTCTAAAAAAATGTGGGCTTTGGAAAACTTAAAGAATCCTTCTTCCTATAGTTATAGAATTCCTTGGGAATAAGATCATCACTTAATACTACGAGCTCTATTTTTTATTTAACAACATTAATGTCACATTTTACGAGGAGCTTATTGAAAATTCAGCAGAGTTTTCCCTATGAAATGGGCATCCTTCTCTTGAGAGAAGGGTCATTCCTGCAATAAAAATAAACTTCTATATCCACCAGTAATCACAACTCAATTTAGGTCTCCAAACTATATGTCTATTCTCAATTGAGTCCACATTTACATTGCAAAATCTATTATAATCCTCTTCACAATTCAAGTATACCAATTTCTAACCCAACACCCTCATTTATAGTCAATACATCAAGATATTCTCAATTCATTTAATCAATTTCATTCATTTATATAAGAACATGACCCTTTCTAAATTTTTAGGTACCTCGAGAATAAGATTATTTAGGTCTTAGTTGTTAGGAATTTTAGAAGTCAACTAGATTATTTAGGAAATTCCTAGGCACAAGAAATAATAAGGAAGCCTAAGATTTTGGACTAACAAATGGTATTAGAGTGGGCTATTAGGTTAGCATTTTGATCAAAACCCTATAACAAAGATCGTAATGGCATATTTAAGGGCATCTTCATCATCTTTTAACCAAAAGGGATAAAACATTAGCAGAGTCCAGTTTTTATGGGAATGACTATCTCTATTGGAAAAAAAGTGTGAAACTTTTCTTGATGGCCAAAAATTTGCTTTGTGATAACTTGTCTCATATGGTTCATTCATTCTTACTAAAATTATAAATGATAGAAAGGTTTCTAAGTTAATATAGGAATGGGATCCTCATGCAAGAAACTAATTTCCTTGAATAGAAAAGTTGTTTAAATTTTATTTTATGCATTAGGAAGAAGCAAATTCAATAAATTCTCTATATGTGAAATGACTCATGAAATTTGACATACTTTAGAATTACATAAGAGGGAACAAATAAAGTAAAATAAATAAAGGTTAGCATGCTAACACACAAATATGAATTGCTTCAAATGAAGTATGATGAAAGCATTTTTAGTATGTATACTAGATTTATTGTTATTGTCAATGCTCTCGAGGATCTTGGAAAGACCTATAATAACATTTAAATAGTAAAAAATTTACTTGGTTACTTCCAAAGATATAAAAAGCTAAAGTCACTACAACAAAATTATACAATCTGTGAAGTTTTATTAATAAAACGTCACAGATTGTAAAGATTTTTTACGACGTTTTTCTAAACGTCACAAAAAATTTCAATTTTTTGCGACGTTTAGAAAAACGTCACAAATTTATAACATTATTTACGACGTTTTTTTATTAAAACATCACGAAATAACTTTGGCGACGTTTTGTTGAATAAAACGTCGCTGAAGCCTTTGACAACAAATTAATTAAAACGATTGCTTTGGTCTCATTTTAAATTTTTTTTGGTTTACGAGCGCATTCTCACTGCTACTTTCTCTCTTTCCCCGTTTCTCTCTTTCCCTGTTTCTTCAACAACTTCAAATCTCCATCTCAAATTCACCTCTAGTCCTCTGCGCTCGCGGTTCTGGAGCTACGTTCTAATGCCCACTGCTCTGTTTTCATTTGCTAGGTTCGAACCTTTCTTTGGTTATTTGTTTCATGCTATTTCCTGGAAAATGTTTCTAAGTATAGAACACAAATCGTTTTTTTTTTAGAAAAAGATTGCAGTCATTTTGCGTTACACGAAAGCACAAGGCAAAAGCAAAAAACCGTCTCTCTCTCTCTCTCGAGGTCAAAACATCACCAAACACAACCCGTCTCTCAACTTCTAATCAAAAACCTCCCCTATTTCTCAATGGAAACCACCTAATTCTTCATGTCTTCGGCGATCATAGGTGGTCGATACTCGTAAAGTTTCTCCGGGAACTCCTCCGGTGACTCGTTGTTTGATTCTATTTTTTAGGTTGTTCTTTTGATTTATTATGAAGAATAGCGGCAAAGTGAATTTATTAAATATGGTTTCAAAAGCATATTTGAAAAATTTTTAAATAGATTTTTATTGTTCTCGAAATTTGCGGGTAGAATCGTAGATCTTGGGCAAATGCACCGTGAACACCCATTTGTCACATTCACGCTCTTGTACTCTCATGGAAACGCCGCCGATGTTGGGCAAATGCACGAACTCTTCATTGAGCTTAGGGCTCATTTGAGAGTCAATATCGTGAGGTGTGTTCGGTGCTTAAGCTTTCTGTTCATTATTTTTCTGTCACTTTCATTTCTGGCCTTGTTTTGTCTTTTTTCTTGGGATTGTTGTTGAAATCCATGGATGCTCTGGTTATTGCTTCAACATTTTCTGGTTAAAGATTGCTTCTTTTTTTCTTCAAATGTTCGACCTTTACTCCTTTTCCGTTTTTTTAAGTTTCCATGAGATTTAAGTTTCCAAAAGATACTACTCCTTTTGAGTTAGTAGCTGGTTTTAAGTTTAGTACTGTTATCTTCAAACTTTCGATTTGGCTGAGTAAGAATATCGAAGCATAAAAATAAAATTAGGGCTTTGTATCTCCTCTTTCTTTGTGGGTCAACCATGGTTTATTTCTCTTTATGTTAGTATCTTATTAGTAAATTTCTCTGGTTTATGTTATGATTGATTAACCGAGGATGTCTCATTGTATAATATTGCTTTCGTTCTCATAAATGATATTCGTAGTCTTATTTCATTGCTTTATCTGCTCTTCTTATTTCACGATTTTAGTGATTGAATTGGAGATATTTTGTTGACTATAACTCATATGGAACTGTTGAATCAATAATTATCCTATCTTTGCTGGAAATGAACATTTCTTTTCCTTTTATGGCAGTGAGATCAGTGGCTGCTCCAGTGGAAGATGTTTCTGGATTTGATGATATGGTTTCTGGGACACAAAGTAAGTATTATTTGTTATTGGACGAGGCCGACTTCAACTAGATTTATGTGGTGTGGCCGGTCAGTTCTTGATTTCTAATATCCCACTTCTCTTTTATTTTTCTATAGTTACATCGTGGAAAGTTTTCTTTCCATCAACAACTCTTTTGGGTTTTATGAGAGTGCATCTCGCAATGGGCACAAATTTGTCCAGAAGTGGCTAATATATCACTGGTGGAATGTTACTACGTTAAAAAGATGTCGATGACTTGAATCTTAATATTTTAATCTCATAGTTATTATTGTTATCTCGACAATCTTTATTATGTTTTAGGTTGCATATTGAACATAGCATTATAATGATAACAACAGTAGAAGTAGCAGCTACATGTTTGTGTAATGCTGGACAGATCTGGAAACTTGAAAAAAGACTATAAAACAACAGGTAGATCCTACCTTAGTGGCGCCATTCTTTGGACGTTTGTCTAAGATGGATTGCCCATGTATGCCATTGGCCAATACCTCCAACTATGCTATAAACTTCAAGGCAAAGTAGTGAAAGTAAATACGAAAGTTATGTTCTGAAATAATAGGAGATTATTTTATGCCAAAAAGCTCATATAACACATTGCTATCCTTAAATTTTTTTAAATATTATGTCCAGAAAGTTTTTATGTTTTCTGGAGCTCTGATTTGTTATTTTTTCCATAGCAATTTTGTTGAGAGTTTTCCCAGCAATTTTATCAGTATATGGACAGAGCATATGCTAATCAGCTGAATTTACAATGTTCAATTTCCAAAATGCAGCTGAGCTTAGCTATATTAAGGAGTATGAGGAGATACACCTTGCCATGCGACCTATGGAATTGATAAAAAGAGTATGCCATTAGCTTTTAGTGTTCTCTTTTGTTGCTATATAATTAAGTAAACTCCCACAGAACCACTTTAATGTCTGTGTATAAGGATTGTTGTTTCTTTACACAGGGCACTCCACATCCATCCCAAATTCAAATTTTATGGTGAATCAGCAGGTGATATTCACAAAAGAACCAAGAATACAATACATACTGGTAGAAATTTGTTTTGACATACATCCTACACTGCTCTGCATGTTTTCGAAATTTGTATGGTGAATCTTAAAGGTAAGCGAGTGTTTTATTTTTATGTTGTTATCAGTAGGATAATAGTTGAGCTGCTTTGTGAATTCTTAGAAGTGAGCTATATTTTCCTAACCCACTCAATCCACTCAATGTCTACACAGGTATGTTTTTACATTAGAAGTTGAATCTCTATGTTAGTGCAATTTATGTTTTTGAAAGGAATAGCTAAGAAGTCTTTTACTTTTCATGAATTAATGCTGTTAAGGTATAACATGTATGTAAAGTAACAAGCCTTTGCTTCTTTCAAGATGCAGACAAAATAACAGAGGCATCAAAGAGGGAAAAGGAAGATATTTTAGCTAAGCTTACACAAACTGAAAGGACGCTTGCAAATTCAAGAAACAGAGTAAATAAGCTAGAGGAAGACAATTCAAAACTTCGCATGACAAGACTTAATAGAATGTCCGTGGACTCCGATTATCTGGTGGACTTAATAGATACAAGAATGTTTATGTTCTTATATTAGTATCTTGATCAATGACTCGATATTTGGGCTGCTTTAATTTGGTCTATGTAGGAGATATGATAAACAATGTGATGGTTTTTGTGGATTTATTGCGCTTCATTGCAGATGCAAATATTAAAGAAGCTTTAATTATATCTCCTCCCATTATTATTTTCCTAATCTCAAATATTTCATCCCTTAGTTTTGATATTAATAAGTGTATTATGTTATGTTTGTGAATTGTAATTAAATAATACATGAATAATTATTAAAATTAATGATATATTTAAAAATTGAAAAGTTATTTAATAATATTTGTAAATAATATTGAATAGTTATTAAACAAACAAGATTTAAAAAAATTGTTATTTTAAAAAATTATTAAAATTGAAAAATTATTAAATTTAAATTATTTTCAAAAAATAGAAAAAATAATAATTGAAAAAAAATAACTCTAAAAACGTCGCGAAAGACATTCCGCGGCGTTTTTACAAACGTCACGAAAGACATTCTGTGACGTTTTCGAAAAAACGTCGTGAATTCCTTCACATTCTGTGACGTTTTAAAAACGTCGCGGAATGTTAGATAATTCGTGACGTTTTTTAAAAACGTCGCGGAATGTACAAACTTTTAGTGACGTTTTTTTAAACGTCACGAAATGTGCAAACTTTTAGTGACGTTTTATATAAAACGTCGCAGAAGGCTTTTTCCTACACCACATTCCGCGACGTTTTTTGTGACGTTTTTTAAAACGCTGCATAATACATTCTGCGACGTTTTTTGGACATTTTGTGATGTTTTAAAAACGTCGCAGAATGCTTATTTTCTTGTAGTGAGTGATGGTCATATAGAAGCCAATGATCTATCAATACTACTACTAGAAGAGCTAATTAGATCTCTTTTTACATACGAACGAGGCTTCAAGAAACACAAGAAGAAATGACATTTTTAAACAAAAAGAATTTAACACTTATAGCCTTAAAGGACGAACCAAGTGAAGAGGAAGATAAATCAACTAATGAAAGTGACGAAAAACACATTGTCTTAATCACTATAGATTTTAAGAAATTATTGAAGAACTCCTAAAAAGATAAAGGCTTCAAAAGTGGTAAGATATATCTAAAACATAATTAAATAAATTATGTTTTGAATATAGGAAATTTGGATATATAAAGTATCAATGTCCTCTTAAAGAAAATGAAAATTATGACATAAATGACTAGAAAGAAAAAAGGGAAAAAGGTAAAAAGAAGCTAAAATTTAGTTACTTTAAAGTTTTTTGGTGTATGTGCTATATGCTTTTAATATTACAGATTACTTAGGAAAGTTTGATTCCAAAGTGGATGAAGGATTTTTTTTTTCTATTCCTTAACAAGCAAAGCATATAGGGTGTTTAACAAAAAAAAATCTTATTGTTGAAGAGTCTATGCATGTTGTCTTTAATGAATGTCCTATTATATCAAAGAATGATCTTGAAGATGATATATAGGTATACCTAGGTAATTAAAGAAATTACCCCTTGAAGAAAATAAGAGTGATCATCAACACACCTTACATGAACATATTGTACAAACCAAGTGAGGGAAACAAGAAGGATGAGAAGTATAAAAAGAGATTATAATTTCAAGAACAACTATCCTTTAGATAAAATTCAAGTTGATGATCAATAAGAAGTAATCATTAGATCTAATTTTGTAGATTTATCTCATCCTATTTTCATTTTTTAAATTGAACATAAGACTATAGAAGAAGCTCTTAATGATGAAAGTTAGGTTTAAGTACCAATTGGGTTTTTAAAAATAAGTAAGATGAATCGAGTAACATACATAGACTTTTAAGGTATAATCAAAAGGAAGGCATAGACCACGAGGAAACATTTGTACTACTAGCTAGGTTAAAATCTATTAGACTATTAATTGCATTTGCATCTTGTAAAAACTTTCAATTGTTTCAAATGGATGTTAAAAGTGTTTTTTTTATATAATTCTATTTAAAGAAGAAGTGCATATTAATCAACTTCAAAAAAACATATCAGAACCAACAATGTTTACAAACTTTCTAAGCCTTATATGGTTTGAAACAAGTTACTAAATATTGGTATGATAGGTTAATTACATATCTTTTAGAAGATAGTTTCTCTAAAGTTAAGGTTAATGCTACACTCTTTATTAAAGTGCACAAGTATGATATTTTAGTTGGTCAAGTTTATGTCGATGACATTATTTTTGGTTCCATTACTAAAAGTATATTTATATAATTTTCAGTTGTATGAGTAGAGAGTTTGAGACTAGTATAATAGGAGTGTTTAACTTCTTTCTTAGACTTCAAATGAAGGTGTCTTTATCAATCAAACAAAGTACACTAAAGAACTACTCAAATACTTCAAAATGGATTAAACCAAATCACTGGGGACACCTATGAGTATCTCAATAAAATTGAATGATGATGAAAAGGCAAGTCGGATTATGTAAAAATTTATTAAGGTTTGATTAATAGTTTGCTTTATATTACCGTAAGTAGGCTCAATATTATATTTAGTGTATGCATGTTTGTTGAATTTCAATCGTGTCTTAAGGAATCCCACCTTTTAGTCATTAAGTGCATTCTTAGTTATTAATATGGTACTATCTCATTAGGACTTTGTTATCTTAAACATACATTTTTTGGTAAGTTAAGGTTTCAAAATTAGGGGCTTTTTAAGTTTTTCATATCCTTGATTATTTTTTGAAATTGAGGGCTCATTAATGAAACTAAAGACTGAAATGAGTTTTTTCAACTCTCATATATATGTATTTTGCATAATTTTGTTCGAATTTGAATTTCTGGCATATTTGTCAAATAAAATGTGGACAGTACTTGATTATATGCATTTTAAAAAAAAATATGATAGCATATTCATCTTCATCTTTTCATTTTGTTCAATGTAATGAATTTTCATCAGACAAACACAAAGAAACAAAACATACCCTTTATAATGAATGTAGACAATCCAAAGTCATTCAACACGGTAAAGGAAAAAATTCATTATCATAATACGAAATTCATTTAAGATAGAGAGAAGACAACAATACCTAGACAGAAACTGCAGGAAAAGACAACGACAATGGCCAGAGACACAACAACTCCACAGACAACACGCAGTTGACAACGACGGAGCAGATTTGGAGGAGGAAGAGGAAATAGCGTGCAGGTGCCTGGGGGGTGGGGGAGTCTGAATGGGACAGGTTGAACGATTTTAAGGAAACCAAAATGGCGTCATTTTCGTATAAATAACAAAACGTTCTGCCTTTAACAACAAAATGATGTCATTTGGTTAAGTATACTAAAGCGACGCCATATGGTTTAAAGCTAAATGACATCGTTTCGTTGCTGAAGGAAGAACGTTTTAAAGGATACCAACACGATTCCTCAAGTAGAACATCTTGAAGTATAACAAAACGATATAATTTTGATTATAACAAAACAACATTTTGAAGTATAACAAAACGACGTCATTTTATTAAACGACGTCATTTTAATTATAACAAAACAACATCGTTTTGTTACTGAAAGCTTCAACATTTTTAAGTGTAACAAAATAATTTCGTGTGGTTAGTTTTCAAAACGATGTCGTTTTGTTATAATTAAAAAAGTTCGAACCTTCACGATTGAAGATGACGCACAACTTTATATATTGCCAACTATATTACTGTTCCATTTATTTTTTGCGCTTTTTTCATTTTCCAGAAAACTTCTCCAATGGAAATAATATTTCTGTCGACAATTGGCTATGATTTCTTTTCCATAGGTAATTTTCCACCGGTAATTCATACTTTTCTTGTAGTGTTTCAGATCATCCCAGAATTCACACACACTATCCATATACATTATATTAGATTACATGCCATTGCCAACAAAGATCATAATCCATCCTACTAACATAGAGTTCACACTAAACCAATCCTCCAAATCTTCTGCATTATTAATAGGTTGTTTTATTGTCCTATTAAGAAAACCAATAGTTTATGTTTTGCTCAAAAAACATTTATCATGGTCGTAGCCCATTTATGATGATTTGACTTAGCTTTAAGAGTGACCCCACACACATTCAAGTCAGGTATCTATGACTTGTGCAAGAAATAGGGAAACGATGGATCATTGATTTTCCATCGTTGCTTGGCTACAATTTCTTTTCCGTCGATAATTTATGCTTTTCTTGTAGTGTTTCAGATCATCCCACAATTTACACACACTATCCATATATGTTACATTAGATTGCAAGCCATTGTCAACCAAGGTTGAACGATTTTAAGGAAATCAAAATGGTGTCGTTTTCGTATAAATAACAAAACGTTCTACCTTTAACAACAAAATGACGTCATTTGGTTAAGAATACTAAAACGACGTCGTATAATTTAAAGCCAAATGACGTCGTTTCGTTGCTGAAGGGAGAACGTTTTAAAGTATACCAACACGATGTCGTTTTGTTCCTCAAGCAGAACATTTTGAAGTATAACAAAAGGACGTCATTTTAATTATAACAAAACAACGTTTTGAAGTATAACAAAAGGACGTCGTTTTAATTATAACAAAACAACATTTTGAAATATAACAAAATGACGTCGTTTTGTTGTTGAAAGCTTCAATGTTTTTAAGTGTAACAAAACAACATCGTGTGGTTAGTTTTCAAAATGATGTCGTTTTGTTATAATTAAAAAAATTCGAGCCTTCACGATCGATGACGACGCATTGCTTTATAGATTGCCGACTATATTACTGAGGGAACTTTTTTTCGATAAATTTCCATTTTTTTCGTGCCTTTTCCATTTTTCAGAGAAAAAGTTGGCAATTGACTACGGTTTCTTTTCCGTCGGTAATTTTTCACCGATAATTCATACTTTTCTTGTAGTGTTTCAGACCATCCCACAATTCACACACACTATCCATATATGTTATATTAGATTGCAAGCCACCATCAACAAAAGTCATAATCCATCCTGCTAACATAGAGTTCACACTAAATCAATCCTCCAAATCTTCTCCATTATTAATAGGTTATTTTATTGTCTCATTAAGAAAACCAATAGTTTCTGTCTTGCTCGGAAAGCATTTTTCATGGTCGTAGCTCATTTACAATAATGTGACTCACCTTTAAGAGTGACCCCACACACATTCAAGTTGGGTATCTATGACTTGTGCAAGAAATAGGGAAACGATGGATCGTTGATTTTCCATCGTTGCTTCTCTACAATTTCTTTTCTATCGGTAATTTATACTTTTCTTGTAGTGTTTCAGATTATCCCACAATTTACACACACTATCCATATCTATTATATTAAATTGCAAGTCACTGTCAACAAAGGTCATAATCCATCCTACTAATATAGAGTTCACATTAAACCAATCCTCCAAATCTTCTGCATTATTAATAGGTTGTTTTATTGTTTCATCAAGAAAACCAGTAGTTTCCATTTTGCTCCGAAAGCATTTTTTATGACCGTAGCCCATTTACGATAATTTGACTTACCTTTAAGAGCAACCCCGCACACATTCAAGTCAGGTATCTCTGAGTTGTGCAAAAAATAGGGAGATGATGGATCGTTGATTTTCAATCGTTGCTCCTCTTTTTTGCCGCCATTACCATCGGTTATGTGGTGAATGTTCTCTCTTTTTTTTGACATCGTCGACACTCTGTGTTTAGCTCTTCATGTAATTTTGTCTTTCTTTTTAGGTGTTTAACCCTAATCACAAGGCGGCTCTGATACTATGACAAGAATTAAGGGCTAATGTGTCCGCCTTTATTAACATAAGAATAGAAATTATATATAAGAAAGTGTTTGTGAACAAGAAGGAAACTATCACCTTAACAATCTCTAGAATATACCAAAAAGATATGCATAAGAGATACACATAGATATAAACATATATAAGTTGCCTAAAAAATTACAACCTGCAAGTTGAATGCAAACCGGTTAATCGTCCATCCTCAATGTGTACATGCATTGTGCATACACATGATGCAATGAACTATAACCAACTGCTGAACAGGTGCAGTTAATATATATCAGTTCCTGACTTGCTTTGGAGATGCTCGTTCAAACCATTCAACAGGTATATAATCTTGGTCGCCTGGAGGTATATTTTGTTCAAGGAAACTTGCGATACGGAGCGCAACCCCAATCAATTATGGAACTGAGCAAGAGAATGAGATCAATGAGCTGAAAATAAATCTCTGTTCATCACACAAAATAACGCTTGTTTCTTACAAATGTAGGAGTTTCCGAGTCTGGTCCTGTATATAACCCCCACCTCAGATTCTGAAATAGGCATTTAGTTTGAATTAAAAAAAGCCTCAAAAGCTGCTACGCGCACTTCTTAATATTTTGTAGTCTACTTCAAAGGATCATAATGAACTCACATGACTTTAGGGAAGGAAACACAAAGCAAGCATATTGTCACATGAATGTTAATTGGAACAACTAGTCGTCCCATTGCAGTCATTTGTTATGCAAACGTAGACTGAGAGAACACACACTAGAAGAAGAGCCGATTTTGTTTATATAATTTGGTCCTTGTTTGCTCACATCCCATTGACTAGGCTCTAAGCATATGCATCTATGCTTCCATTCTCATCTCTAACCCAGCTTTCCTTAAACCAAACATAATAGATGAAGCACAATCTAAAATAAATACTATATTCTTTTGTTCGAAAAAAAATCACTTTTACCTTGAAGTTTAGTAGTTGGAATCAGGAAATTTGTAGTCTTACAAAGTGAATTTCACCTGAACCTAAAATTCAACCGCATAGCCAACCATACAGTTTACCTTTTCTCATCTATAAACAACTCAATCGACCATTTTTGGCTGGGGAAATCCACTTATTCACGGAAGAAATTAAATTCCGCTTATAATACTTCTCCAATTTCGAAACCGATCGCCCCACAAAATTTATCCTGACTTGTATAATGTTCAACTGCACATGCTTTTGCTCTATAATTTGAACTACGGGTTAAGAGTTACAACCTATAGCCAATGGGGAACCAGAGGTCAAGGTGGGTACAGCTGGCCACAAGCCATTCCCTTTCACGGTTCCATTTCATTTTCACGCTCAACCACAGTAACTCCATCCAATTTCATATTTTCTAACGAACACAGGTGAGAGTAGAGGTAATTATAAGAGTTTTCTAACGAGACGAGACTCCTTTCTAGTCGATGCAAAAACCATACCGACTCTGAAGTTTAGGGTGAGGTGAATAAGGAATGCAACCGTTTAAAATTTAAAATTTTCACAAAAATATCTACTGATTAAATATGAATAAGTTAAGACTCGGGTAAAAATTTTTTTGAAAAAAAGGACCACCGACTCGGGAAAGATGGTTCTACTAGACCCTAGAAACAACATGGTGGACACCACCCACGAGGGGCTAGACTCCAACGCACTTTCTCTCTCCACGTGGGATCAGTTCGCATTCCAATCACCATGTCCATGTGGAATCCATAAATCTAAAAGGATTTAAATTAACGCATCCGATTCCAACGGCAATACACAATTAAAAATTGAATTAAGAATAAGATGTAGAGCACCAAAGCCAACATTAAAAAACAGCTCACATAACCCTCATTTAAATTAAAGCTTCCTGTGGCCCAAAATAACAGGCTAACAATTCAAAAATCCAAACAAAAGAAGACGGAAGAGAATTTTAAACCGTAAAAAGTAATACAACACACGTACTTAATTACGTTTCAGCCCATTAGAAACGAACAAAGAGCTGCTGCAGAGAGAATCACGAACAATGCGGAAGCACCCACGTGGACTGCACCATTCTTATCCGATGTGCTATTCTCCGATCCGGCCGGTGCATCAGCCGGAGCCCCGCCCGGGGTCTCCGACGGCGGAGCGGGCGGAGAAGCAGCCAACGGCGATGGAGCCTCCACGCTGGCGGGAGATGGGGTGGTCGCCGGGGAAGGAGACGGTGAGCTCGCAGGCGACAGAGCTGGTGCTGGAGATGGCGACTTCCCGAACAACTCAGCTGGAAGCAACACATTATCAACAGAAAGAATGACGAGAGGAGGAGAGTCAACAATCGTGTCGGCGACTCTAGACGAGTCTACTCCTGTATGGAGCGTAACTTCGTCGCCGGCGCTGGAAGCCGATAGATCGAACTTGCCTGCACCATTAGTAGCCAAAGTGGAGATGGGATCTTTAGTGGTCTTCAACGAGCCGAGAGGATTGTACTTAGGAGTAGCATGGAACTGTAGCAGGGAGACGACCTCAGCATTAGTTAGCTTAGTGAGATCAGGAACACCAGCAGCTTTAAACGCCTCGTCGTTTGGTGCAAAGATGGTCAAACCTTTCTCAACGGCCGACTCGTAGGTCTTAATAACTCCACTGCTCTGAAGCAAACCTGCAAACGTCTTGCATCCAGCTTTTTCTAGAGCTGCCGTTATGTTAACGCCGGATGCCGACGGGGCTGGAGCCGTTAAAAGCCCAGGAGCAACAATCGGCGCGCTAATCTCAAGAACAGATATATTGTAAGGTATTTGCTTGACAGGTTTTACGTAAGTCGAGTCAAGTTTCGACCCCGGCGCAGCCGAACCGAAGCCAACTTTACCACCCTGAAGATCGGTTATGTTGACGAAACCGAAGTTTCCAGAGCCAGTTCCAGTGGTTTGGTAGAGTGTGGTAGAGCGTGTTGTGCCTTTGGAGATCTGGTGGAGCTTGGCAGGGTCGTAGTAGTCGAGCACAACGAGGAGGCTGAGGGCGTTTTTAATGACGGAGAGCGGGTGTTTGGCTGCCAGAGCGGACATGGCGGCATTGTTGAGAGCGAGGACAGTGATGGTCTGACGACTGTTGATTTCGTCGGCTAGCTTTGTTTGCGTCAAAAAGCTGCTGAACTGAGAGTAGTCAGGGAAAGGCTCGAGCATTGCGGTGATGTTGTGAGATGAGACATTGGTGGCAAGCGCAGAGAGAGTGAGAAATAAGAAGAGATAGTGTATCGCGGCCATCGTTGAAGTGGAAGAGTGTGCGCGTAGAGTGTACAGACCAAGAGTAGTGTTAAAAAGGTTAGAGATTTAGAGAAGTCAGGTTAAGATTCAACTATGGTTAGGCAATGAGTTAGGTTAAGGTGTTGGGTGGGGCCATGTGATGCCTTGGTGACAGCTGGAAATGCAAAAGGGGGTTAGTTATACGCTATGCACTCTCTTGTTCATCTAAATGACCAGCATGTCCCTAAGGCTTTTTAGCTAATATTAATGTGGAAGTACCAATCATCATGACGGGGAAATGGTAATGCACACGGTAATAGTATGTAATGTGGAAGTACCAATCATCATGACGGGGAAATGGTAATTCGGACACTGCAGCTTTCTTCTAAAATGGTCAGTGCTTGCTTATATAAAATTTTGGCATTTATGTTTATGTATTTAATTGTATAAATTAATATTACAAATTTAATCTAGTTAGTTTTTAGGAAACTTTTAGATTTGCCAAAATAGTGGACCATCTTTTAGTCAGAAAAAAAAAGGATCAAAAAATATCATAAAATACAAATAAATTTGGTTGTTCTTGTTCTGGTCATTTGTTTTACTTGTTAATTAAAAAAGTTAACAATTTGTATTATACTATCGGGAAAGTAACTGGAAGAAAGTGGCAAAGAACTTCCTTGGCATGTTACTTAAACCCATCGGATTATACATGACAAATTAAAAATTGCAAATATATTTAGTTCCAGCTATGGTTAGCAGTGGCGCTGTGCAGTACCAAAATTTTCCAGATGTTCAAATCAAGAATAAACATCGAATATATCTGGTTTTTAGTTGATTCTTCAGGCTGTTGGCATATAAGCAGTATATAGTTGTTTATTCGAAGATTTTTATGTTGAAATTTTAGGCAACAACAATAACAATGAATTGGTTCAGGTTAATATATCAACATGTACAAATAACAAAATTAGAAACTTCTTAAAAATGATGAAATTTAAATTGAAACTCATAAATTGCTACCAAACACGAATCAACACAATAGAAAATTTTAAGATCTTTTAATTTTTATTCACTAATCTTCTTCTTACAATTACCTAAATTAACAATCAGAAGAATACATTATGCATACATCTGGTTCACCTGGTTTTGGCGAGACTGCACATTACCGTTTGAATCCATGTAGTTGGCTACTTCTCACGAGAGCTCTGGCTTGAAGGTTCCTGCAAAATAAATAAGGCACATCGGGAGATATTTTCTGATAAGCCCCTCCGACGCTCAAATTAGTCTTTTTGTGAGGGTAGGATCGCTGTGAGCAGAGAGAACTAGGGTTATGATCACGTACCCATATCATGGCAAAGTTGTACCTTATATATGAGATGGTTGCTAGGTTTTAGTCTTTACGTATGCATGAGAGACTCCCACTTGTGAGTGGTAGTAGATGTGTGGACGAAAGCATGAGTCCAAAGATAGTTAGATGAGGAATTAGGTCAATCTCATGGGGTGGACCAATGGGCCCATGAGTCGCTTTAGTGGGTTTGGGCTAAAGACGACCGAATCCAACCATAAGCCCCTACCCTCGAGTCCGAGCGAGAGAAGGGTTGAAGGAGTATACAAGGATCTTGTCGCTCGTCTGTGGGACAGCTCGGGGTAAGCCCGCTCGATCGGATATCAACGTTGTAGTTCGTCTATAAGACAACTCGTAGTAGATCCGATCGGTCGGATATCAATGCATAGTGCGTGATTGCTCCTATTGGGATCGGGCGGCTAAGTGTCCCGATCGGTTGGCATCGACATTTATTGCGTGACAGCTCGTACCAAGAGAGTTCAGGCGAACATCTATGCTGAGCGCGTGAAGGTACTTTATTTAATTATTACTGACGGCGCGTGCCCTCTGACAGATTTTCAGAATCTAAAACAAATCGTCTTTGTAACCGTTATGCAGCTGTCACCTACGTCCTTTCAACTGTTGCGTCGCTCCGGATTTCGAATAACCCTGATTTACCTCAGCTCAGATTCTGCCACGTGTTTGAGCTTGGTTCGAATTTTCTCCATGCGTCGAGCTTTGATTGGGGCGTCTGTTCGACCGATCTTCTATAAGTACTCAGGGTCGATAGACTGCAGATTTTCTTTACGCTTGTTTTGTTCTCCGGTTTTCATCCTACTTTCGTTTGTATTTTCTTGCCAACGGTCTTCGGAGCTTTCTTTCATCCGCTGCCCAATTTTCCAACCCCAAATCACTGAATAGGTACGCCCTTTTTTCTCGTCTCCTCCTCTAAAGTTTTCTCTCCTCTTAGTAAGCATGTCGTCGGCCAGTTCTAGAAGTGTGGTAAGAGGTACTGAAGAAGTTTTTACGAGAGAACGGAAGGACGGGTTGGTCGTGGAGAAGCCACCGAGAGATATATCAACGATGATTACGACGGAGCTAAAACGGTCGATCATCAGGAATAGTATCCCTATGTCCTAGGGGCCTAGGCTGGCCTTGGGGAATGAACGAATCCACAACAATTTGAGTGGGTATATTGCTGTTTCTGATAGTTTCTTTTCGATCGGTGGCGCGAGGCTCCCGTATGCCCCGATTATTCACGAGGTATGCGTCGATTTCCAATTGATGCCGAGCCAGATTCTTCCGAATGGCTGGAGGTTCATTAACAGCCTGGCCTTGCTTTGCCATCAATTTGGCCATTTGCCTTCGGTTGGGATCCTTCGCCATTTTTTGAGGATGAATCAGAGTTCGAGCTCTGAGGCCGGGATCTCTCACTTGCAATATAGGGATGCCCGATACCATCCTGCTGGAACGGCCTCCAAAATTACTTGGCCGACGAAGTACTTTTTTGTGAAGCCCCTCGGATCCTCCTTCGAGTCCCAACCGTGGAGGTATCCTTTAGCCAAGCGGTGGAACGACACGTCGAACATATCTCTTAGTAGAGAGGAATGGGAGGTGGTCGGTCGCATAAAGGGGCTTGGCCGATACGACTTCGCTCGGCTCATTCTGGAGTATCGCGGGGGGGCCTCGGTCGATTCTTTTCTACTCGACCCCCCGCCACAAATTAACGGGCTAGGAGAGGAAACCGCCCCGTCTGGTTAAACCCTCGTGGTTGAATTATTTCCTGTATTTTTAAGTATTGGTTTTGCTTTCTGACCTGTTTTATTGTTGTGCAGCCATGGCGAGGGTAGAAGATTTTGCTGGATCATCCCCTCCCCCTAAATCCAAAAAGCAGGCCAAGGGGAAGAAAAAGAGGAAGGGGGCAGAGACCGGTGAAGGCGTCGCTCCGCCAGTGGAGCCAAGCCATTCTATAGTGTTGCTGGCCCTCCGCTGTGAATCGATCTGTCGTGTCGGCGTCATTATCGTCGTGCTAGCAGTCTTGGTAAGCCGAGGAGGGAAAGAGGAGGTGGAGCCACCTCTTAAGAGGAAGAGGATTGCTCGGCTTGTTGACCTACCATCCGGCTCGTCGAGTCAAGGCAGGAAAGAGAAGGAGAGAGGAAGCAAGGGGAAAGGGCGAGCGACTAACGCCGAACAGTGGGAGCTTGCGATCAGTTTGGCTAAAACTGCATCAATTGGGGACCTCGAGGTGTCCCTTCACATTGCTGAGAGGATCGTTCCCCCCGTGGACGAGAAGCTCATGGACTCGCTTAACAATCAAGAGCTAGGGCCCCGTCTCATCCGTAACTGTATAAGAAGTGTGGTGATGTCCACAGCGATGCATCAACGTATGGAGAATCTCAACGGGATTAATCAATCGCTAGACCGGGAAGTCCACGATCTCCTTGAGCAGGTGAAGGCTTTGAGGGGCGAGCTTTTGGAGGCTAAGGAAGAGAGAGATGTCTTCCAGGCTCAACTCTCTTCCTTGAAGGAGGAGAAGAAGTTTTGTGAAGAGGCGAGGAACGTTCTGAAAGCTCAACTTGCTACGGCGGAGGAGGAGAGGAGCCGGTTGATTGCGACGAAGGACGGGCTGGCTAAGGAGTGCGAGGGCTTGAGGAAGGAGGTGAAGATGGAGCAGGAACGTAGTAAGAAATTCCTCCAGGATTGTCATGCAGCGATGGAGGGTAAACACAGGACCGAGGATATGTTGAGGGAGTTACGATGCTCCATCAAGAAGCAGAGGGTCGAGGCAATAAAGCGATGGAAAGAGCGATTCCTACATGGGGAGTGCTTAGAGTTCGCCTGCGACTTGACCCTCTCGGTCCTGAAGAGGTGCCATGAGGTTCACGTTCTTGACGGGTCGGAGTGTCCTTCGTTTGAGGATTATGCCGAGCCTCTGCTTCCCCCTGCTCTCGGCCTTTCTTTGGAGGGGATGAGGGAGAGGATCGAGGGAGAGCGGACCTTTGTTCCGGATGAGGAGCTGGACCTTAGCTCAGAAGAGGAAGAGGATGTCTCTCCGCTGTCTTCTCCTCCCCATCCGGCTGCTGGCCCTTCCTCTGCCGACCCGGTTGCTCATGTTGCTGACCCTTCCTCTTCTGTCGACCCGGTTGCTCCTGCTACTGGCCCTTCCTCCCCTCCGGAAGGATCAGAATGATTGTTTCCCTTTGTAAGGCTCATCTGGTCGGGCTTGTGACCAGAGCTTTAATTGAGAGAAATGGAAGCTCGTTTTTCATTACTTCTTTTATGTGTTAGAGATTAGACGATTCTCTCGAATAGCAGGTCGCGAATGAGCGCGCTCGATGTGCGTCGATCGGGTGAATTAGGCCGAGTAACAATGAGGTCGAGAGATCCGAGGTCTTGTCTTGGGATCCTAGCCGAACATAGTCGATCGACGTCGAGGCCGAGCTATGGTTCCAAAGATCTTGTCTTGGCAACCTGGTCGAGCGATAGTCGAGGTCAATCGATGGTTCCAAGGATCTTGTCTTGGCAACCTAGTTGATCTATGGTCGAGGCCAATCGATGGTTCTAAGGATCTTGTCTTGACAATCTGGCCGAGCGATAGTCGAGACCATTGCTTTGGGGGTGAGCTACTGAAGTTAACTGTAGCCTTATCTTTAGTCGGTCACAAAAATCTCTAAACTTATCGTTATCGAACTGCCGACCATTGTCTGTAACCAACACCATAGGCATCCCGAAGTGGCTTAGTATATTTTTTCTTACGAAATTCTCTACTTTCTGCTCGGTAATTGAAGCGAGCGCTTCCGCTTCTACCCATTTGGTGAAGTATTTCACTGCCACTACTAAGAACTTCTTATGTCCAGGACTGAGAGGGAAAGGTCCCAATATATCCATTCCCCATTGAGCAAAAGGGATAGGGTGGCTCACGATTTTCATCCTCTCGGTCGATTGATGAGACAGGCTATCGTTTTTCTAGCAAGCCTCACACCGGTCGACTTTTTCCTAACAGTCTTTTCTCATTGTCAGCCAGTAATACCCTTGTCTAATCAGTCTATGAGCCAACATTCTGCCTCCTACGTGGTTTCCACACATTCCTTCGTGGACTTCGGCCATTGCTTACTCTGCCTCTTCTTCGCTCAAGCATCGTAGCAGTGGCCAGTCATAAAATCGCTTGTATAAGGTGCCATTAATGACCGCGTATTCGACCGCCTTTATTCTCAGTTTCTTGGCCTCCAATGTTTCTTTCGGTTGTGTTCCCTCTAGGAGGTACTGTCTGATCGGTTCCATCCAACTCGATCGACCGGTATTTACGTCAAGAACTTCCTTGGCTTTCTGGATGCTAGGCCGGTCTAGTCGCTCGACCAAAACGTTGTTTTTGGCGTCTCGATCGGAAGCCATTTTGGAAAGCGCATCTGCCTTAGCATTTTGAGTTCATTCTATCCTACTGATCGAGTATTACTCGAAATTACTTAACTCCTGCTTTACCAGCTCCAGGTACTTGATCATGGTGCTCTCCTTGGCTTCATACTGCCCAGTGACTTGACTGACCACTACTTGGCTATCGTTGTATACCTTTAGATGTTTTACTTCCATTTCTTTGGCCAATTGGAGGCCGGCTATCAGAGCTTCGTATTCTGCTTCGTTATTGGAGGCCTTGAATTATAGCCGAAGAGCATATTCCACCTTTTCTTCTTTGTGTGGGCTGATCAATACCACTCCTGCTCCGCATCCCTCGGCGTTGGACCACCCGTCAACAAATAAGCTCCAGGCAAGGCGTTGCTCACCCTGCGAGTTAGGTTGACTCATTTCTGCAATGAAGTTTGCCAACACCTGTGCCTTAATCGTCGTCCGAGGCTTATATTGTATATCGAACTCCCCCATCTCTACTACCAATTTTATTAGTCGACCCGAGGTTTCGAGTTTTTGAAGGCACTGCCTGAGGGGTTGGTCGGTCCATACTTCGATGGTATGACTCTGGAAGTAAGGCCTTAGCTTCTGTGCTGCTGTTATCAAGGAGAGGGCCAACTTTTCTTTGGACGCATATCGCGTTTCTGGTCCGGTCAACACCTTGCTGACGTAGTAGATCGGGCATTGCTCATTTCCCTCCGATCGAACAAGGACTGCGCTGATCGACCCCTCCGTGACTGCCAAGTATAGAATCAAATTCTCCCCCTCAACTGGGCTTTGTAGGACGGGTGGGCTAGACAGATATTACTTTAAGTGTTGAAATGCTCTTTCGCATTCATCTGGCCACTGGAATCGGGTCACATTTGCTTTCCTTAAAATTCTGAAAAACGGCAGGCACTTGTCCCCCATCCAGGAAACGAATCTGCTCAAAGAGACTATCCGACCGGTCAATATCTGCACATTTTTCAAGCATCGCGGCGAAGGCATTTGGACGATGGTTTCGATTTTCTTTGGATTAGCTTCAATCCCCCGCTGAGTAATCATAAACCCCAGGAATTTTCTGGATGCCACACCAAAGACGCATTTTTTCGGGTTCAGCTTCATCTGAAACTTGTTAAGGGTCTGGAAGACCTCTTTGAGATCTTCCATAAACTCCACGAACGTCTTACTTTTGACCACCATATCATCCACATAGGCCTCGACTGATCAACTGGTCTGTTTCTTAGAAACTTCCATGACGAGTCGCTAGTAGGTGGCCCCCGCATTCTTCAAGCCGAAAGGCATTACTTGGTAACAATACGTGCCCTGGTCAGTTATAAAAGCAGTCTTCTCTTCGTTTTCGAGATTCATTTGAATATGATGGTAGCCCGAGAAGGCATCCAAGAAGTTGAGGAGTTCATGCCCCGACGTGGAGTCTACCAGCTGATTGATTTTGGGCAGAGGAAAATTGTCTTTTGGGCACGCTTTGTTTAAATTAGTGAAGTCAATACACATCCTCCACTTTCCGTTTTTCTTCTTTACGAGTACGACGTTGGCCAACCATTCCGGGTAGTTGACTTCCCGAATGAACCCGACACTGAGTAGCTTTTTTATTTCCTTTTCAATCACCTCCTGGCACTCTTTGCTTTGCCACCGCTTCTTCTGTCTAACTGGCTTGTAATCTTGTTGAATACCGAGGGAGTGCGATGCGACCGATCGAGAAATTTCAGGCATGTCGCTCGGTACCCAAGCGAAGACCGATCTATTTTCTACCAAGCAGTCCGTGATTTCTTTAACTAGGCCCTTCTGAAGCTCAGAACCTAGATTTGTGAACTTGAAGGGTCGGCTTCATCCAGTATGACCCATTACGTTTTTTCCACTAGTTTCATCCTCTTCGTCTCCTCATCGGCTCTCACGTCAAGAGAGCTCGTCAGGACTACTGCCCCGTCTAGTGTTTTTGTTTCCGCTAAGTAACATTCCCTAACGATTATCTGCTGACCCCTGACAATACCAATTCCATGGGGCGTTAGGAATTTCATTGCTTGGTAGTAGATGGAGACAACCGCTTTAAGGGCGTTTTGAGTGGCTCGTCCAATTATCGCATTGTACGCCCCTTGAAACTTCACAACTAGGAACTCAACGTCCTTCTCTATTTGACACGGCTTTTGTTCGAACTTCACTTTCAAATAGACCCGGGCAAACGGGTAGGCTGATGCTCCAGTTACCCCTTTGATAGGTCCTTCTATAGACAGTAGTCGATCCTCTGGTACCTCCATCTTCTTGAAGGCATCATAATACAACAGGTCGACCGAGCTGCCCGTATCAATCATTACCCACTTCACCTCATTGCCGTCCATGTTCAGATTTACTACGAGCGCATCATCATGAGGACAACTTACACCGTCAAGGTCAGGCTCATCGAACGATATCATCCCATCGTTCTGCCTCTTTCTTTTGGCCGACAAGTCTTCGCCGACCTGCCTGGCATACCTCTTTCTTCCTTTTGCAGTGGATCCTCCTCCTGCATTTCCACAAAATATCATGTTAATGACCCTAACCAGTCGGTCATCTTGTTGTCCAGCGTTCCTGTCGCCTCTTGCCCTGGATCGTCCCCTCGCTTCGTGTCGATCGTTAGTATTCGTATTTTGCCTCCCTCCATCATTCCTATCATTTCGCCTCCAAGGCTGTCGCCTGTTGTCAGGCTGATCGATCTTATGCTCATTATCTCGATCGACATTTTGTTCATGCTTCACAAATCGACTCAGCCTTCCCTTTTGGATAAGGAATTCGATTTCTCTTTTCAAATGCCAGCAATATTCCGTGTCATGACCGATGTCTCTGTGGAAGCGGCAGTACAAATCCGAGTCCCTACTCTTGTAGGGACTCTTCAACTTGTTTGGTTCTCGGAGGGGTTCCCCATCTGCTCTCATGGCCGCCAGTACATCTGCATATCGTCTGTTGAGCGAGGTGAACTCCCGTCGATGTCCCTGTCGATCGGTTGGTTTTCTCTAGCTCGACTGGCCCTTCTGCCGCTTGTATGAACCATCCGCTCTGTCATTTAGCGAACGATCATCTGTCCTACGTTTCGTATTTTTTAGCACTTCTTCGAGCTGAATGTACTTATCCGCCCTGTTTCTTATTTCCTGGATGGATTTGGGCTGATCGAGGGCCAATGACTTTTTGAACTCCTCATCCCTCGTGTTGTTCATAAGTGTTGCCAACATGGACGAGCAAGTGAGGTCGGGGACCTCGGCCGCTTCATTATTAAACCGAGTGATGAACTCCCGCAAACTTTCGTTCCTTCCTTGGGTCAATTGCATCACTTCTAGCGCGGTCTTCTGTGGTCGCTTACTTGTGGCGAATTGATTGAGGAAAAGCAGCCTAAAATCCTCAAAGAAAGTAATGCAACATAGGGGTAAACTATTGAACCATCGTCGGGCTCCTTCTTGAAAGGCAGTGCAAAATGCCTTACACTGAATGGCGTCGGGGACGCAGTGTAGGTTCATCATCGACTGGAAGTGCTGCAAATAGTCTAGGGGATCAATCTTTCCAGTATACTTTTCAGGCGTCGGTATTTTGGTGTCGACTGCTGGAGGCTATCTAAGATCGCCGGAGTAAAGGAAGAGCTATATTGAGTCGTTGGGCGATCCGAGCGGAAGCTCATGGCTGCATTGATCTGATCGTCCACGATTTTTTCTAGGGCTTCAGCAGGGTGGCGATCGGTCGTCATACTAGTCTGTCGTGTGGACGGCTGCTATTGTTCCGACCGAGACTGTAGAATCTGGCGAATCAACAGATCAACCGCTTCCTCGATCTGTTTTCGGGTGAGGGAGGTATGCACGGGTGTAGGAGGATCTGCATCTGAGAGGTGCTAGAGATTCGGGTGCATGTTGGTTCCAGCGTTATCTTCCAGGGCTATGCTCTATTCTTCTTGTTCTAGGTTTTGAGGTTGCGGTTGATCATTCGGGTTAGAAGACTGTGTGCGGGAGCATAGTGTGTCGGTGGTAGGGTGGCAGGTAACTACAAACCCATCCGTTGTAACGTCGACCCATGACGGCCTATATCTCGAGGTTAGCTAACACCGACCGATGATCTGCGTGTTTCTGGACGTGGTGCCCTGATGTCGGGCCCCACGGTGGGCGTCAATTGATTTAGCCTGGTTCTGGCAAGACTGCACGTTACCGTTTGGATCCATGGAGTTGGCTACTTCTCACGAGAGCTCTGGCTTGAAGGTTCCTGCAAAATAAAGAAGGCACGTCGGGGGTTGTTTTCCGATAAGCCCCTCCGACGCTCAAATTAGTCTTTTTGTGAGGGTAGGATTGTTGTGAGCAGAGAGAACTAGGGTTATGATCACATACCCGTATCATGGCGAAGCTGTACCTTATATATGGGATGGTTGCTAGGTTTTAGTCTTTACGTATGTATGGGAGACTCCCACTTGTGAGTGGGCCGTGGATGTGTGGACGAAAGCATGGGCCCAGCATAGTTGACAGGAATTAGGTCAATCCTTGTGGGGTGGTCCAATGGGCCCATGAGTCGTTTTTAGTGGGTTTGGACCTAGCATGACCGACCCAACCAACATCAATTAAATTAAAATACATATTTTTGGTGGGTCATATGTCCAATAAGTTAGTTTGGGTACGATTGGTAAATGGATCTAAGAGTACATAAAACAATTGATAATATAATGTTCATCCATGGTTGAAATATCATATAAATATGATTAAAATGTTACTTGTCATTAGATTATGTTAGTACACATTAATTAATTCAACATTCTTCCACTTGAATATTGTAATTATACTATAATGCTTTTCACAACAATATGCATAACTAAACTAATAATATACAAACAAAATCGATGGGATGCTTGGATCATACCTAATTAAGTGCTCTAATCAAGAAGCACGAAAAAATATATTAATATAGATTTGACATAATGAGTATCATCAATTTCTCACTAATAAGAAATATAGAGTTACAAAATATCATAAATAGTGACAAACATCTATAATAAACATTTAATATTATAATTCAAGCAATCATCATAAAATGCTGAACGAGAACTCCCATTAAAATAAAGAAAATAAGTTCCTAACAATTTCATATTAGAGATAAGTTTTTGATACACGCATATAAGTAAGTCTTTAGTTTATGGATCCACCAACATGAAGTGAATCACACGTTATTACAATGCTTATTATACGATGTATAAATGCACAAGAAGGGGGGTTGAATTGTATATTTCCCCTTTTTGAAAAACCTTCAAAATCGTTTTGTCAAAAGAAAAACTTGTTCTTTTCACAAAAACTACTGTAAATCAAAGTTAATCATATTCTTCGAAAACTTGTTTGAAAACTAAGTAAATTGAAACTTTGAATGATAAGAGATAAGGATAGAGAGAGTTGACACGATAATTTTATCTTGGTTCACCTCAAACCGTGGGCTATGTCCAGTCCTCAGATGTCTTTCTGAGATTTCACTATCTCTCAACAACTTTACAAGTATTCTTTCTTTCTGAGCCTCTTCAGGCCTCTTTACAGTCAGTATTCTTTAACTCTTAGCCTCTGCAGGCTATCTGTACTACTTTCTTACAAAAAGATGTTCTAGCTTTGTTACAGTAAGATAGCTCTAACTATTTGCACAATAAACTCTCAAGTAAGCTTTGAAATAGTTGTTGTATGCGCGTATGTAATGTATGTGTCTCTATGTGTTGTGTAACTATTCAATCTTCGACTTCGACTTATATTTACAGCCTTCGTCTGCAACTGTTTCGTGAATATTGCTTCTTGAATCTTGAAAGAAACGGTTATTCAGTTGAGTTCTGTAACTAACTCAAACTGATTCTTGATTCGACGTGATTTGCTTAAATGCACTTTTCATCGTCTGCTTTTCTTTAAATACCTTTTTAGCTTTCGTCCGCTTTTGGCTTACATGCGCTTTTGGCTTCAAATGCGCTTTTCGGCTTGCATTTTCAATCTCAAATCACTTTTCATTCTTTAAATACATTTTTTTCAATCTCATACGCTTTTCAATCTTAATACATTTTTCAATCTTCCATCTGTTTTTCAATCTTCGTCATCTATAGTCTGCTTTTCAATCTCCCATTATTTGTACTTCATCAAAATCATTAATGTAAAGTCATTTTGACTTACCAATCTTCCCCTTTTTGATGATAACAAATAATCATACGATTAAGGTGAAAAACTAAGAAAACATATCTTCATACTGTCTTCGTCTGACTTCTTCATGTTCTGCTTATTCTTCCTCCCCTTATCTTTTTCTTTCTTCTTCAAAAGTTCATCTCCTTCGTTCACCCCCTTTGATTTCTGCTTTCCATTCTCTTCTCCCCCTATTTGTTATTAATAAAAAATGATTAGGGTCGATGATGCTTCAACAATTCTTTCACCATCTCCTTCAACTCCTTAACTTCTCTTTGTAGGTGCATTATCTCTACTTGCAAGTCAAAAGGTAAGTTGGGTTGATCATCATCCTCTAGGAGTTCTTCAAAAGCAATTGTAGTAACATATGCGTCTAAAGATGGAATAGAGTCTTCAAAAATCTCAAAAGTAGGTAGTTGAATCGATAGGTTGGGTTCAGGAAGGTCTAAGTCATAAGGAGCTGGTAGCATTAGCACTTGTCTTCCACGCAAGGGTAGAGCTTCTTTTTCAATCGCAGATGTATTCGATAGTGGCCTATCGCACTATTGTCCGCATGAGGATTGATGAGCGTCCCTTTAGTAAGCTTTCCCCATTTGGGCGGTGTTCATCTTTTGTTGTTGCACTTCTGGCCTCTATGTCGTCTTCTCTAAAGTGCATGCTTCATCTATTCTTCGCACTTCTTCTTCAATTTGATTTGTGGACAGATCATCAATTACCCCTTCTGGGTATAACTTCTTCTTCCCTTTATTAACATCCATGGGATATCTTAGTTGAAGGTCTGGTACAACCCTTATCACCGTTTCCTCTGTAATTGGGTAAATAGTGTACGGTTGACTGGTCATCTTTGTAGGGTATGGTTTTGTAGCAGCATACCTCAAGGCTTCATAAAAATTCCTTTCATCTTCATTCAACAGATGCCATGTCTCATTATTTATCGGAATAGGTTGTAAGTATGCCTTTCCTACTAACCTCCTCGGTGTATCCCTGGTGATTATTGAAGTACTCCTTGTAGTCACAGGTTGAACTTCTTCAATCAATCTGATTTCCAATTCGTCTTTCCTTAGAAATTCAGAATAGTTGTATGGAACCAAACTGAGTTCTTCATATTCGTCCTGTTGAACCTGTACTAAACTAAGTTCTGTTGCTTCCTGATGATGAACCTCAGTAGGAATAACATTTACTAGACTTAGTTCTGCTGTTATCTCTTGTGGAACAACAATAGGAGTATTCTACTTCTGACTAACTTCCTTAGCAGTAGGAACACTCTTCTTCTGACTAACTACCTTAGTCTTCTTCACTGCCTCAGTTAGTGTTGGAGTTTTTTGAGGTTGGGGTTTCTGCCTCTCAGACTCCAATTTTCTTTTCCTCTCAGTCTCCTTAGCCTGTTTGGCTTAATCTTAACTTAAGATTGAGACTAGAGATCTCGTAGCCTTCGGTGCGCGAGTCTCAGAGACTTCTGTCTGAGTAAGTTCTCTGGACCTCTTTTCTTCCTGTTGTCTCAAGGTTCGAATCCTGGGTGATCTCTTCGCCTTCTTTGGAATATCACTCAGAAGCTTCTCCCCTTTTCTCTTCAAGACACTTTCGTCTATACTCCGAACTTGGCTACTTTCCTTTTGAGAAATTATCTTTTCCTTCAAACCTTCTTCAGATGATTTTTTTCTTTCAATAATGGGCATTCTTGTACTAACTTGAGATTTAGAACTCTTTGTGGGAGACCTCTTACAGATCCGCTCCCCTCGCTTCTAGCTTTATTCTCGAATCGCCTGCTCTGCCTGATTCTTCAAGCCCATTTTTCTTATAGTACCCGAGTCGATAACACTCTTAACAGGCACCATTCGTCTGATTCCTCTGTCAAGACGGACTCCATACTCCCTGAAAATCCTTGTTAACAACATTCCATACAGGTAGCTGTTTGTATCCTTCATCCCCTTAACCATATACTGAAAAATCAGAAATGGTAGGTCAACTGGTTGGCGATTCAGCAGGTAGAATAGGCATTGTTCATCCAGAGTAGTCACCAAATGCCTTAAACCCGCTCTCGGTAAGACACAGTTGAACAGAATGGCATGTAAGACCCTGGCCTTCGGTACCAGACTCGAGGTCTTCCTCTCCGTCGGGTCATTTACTCCATACAACTGTCTACTGACTTCATCTTCCTTTAAACTGACCTTTGTCATCCATCTGGCTTTGCTCGTTAGCTTCTCTCCAACAGATGGACATCCAGTCACCTTCTCGATCAACTCCGTTGTTACAATAATAGACAGTCTGTCTACTGTAGAAATAATAGTTTTATCTACCATCTGCAAATTCTTCCAAAACTCATACACTTCATTTTGATAAACATACTCCCGCACCTGGAAGAACTTCCTCCAACCGGCTTCTACAATCTCTGGTTCGATATCCATATCATCTTTCCTCAGAGATTCAAAATCCACATGCCTTCCGTAGATCATTGCTTGCTCCATTGATTCTGAATAGAAATTGAATTCGGTAATCTGTTCTTCAAAGGTAAGGTTGATTTTAGAGGTTTGAGAGGGCTGAAAAGTTTGTGGGTTGAGAGTATTCGAAAGATTTCTGATTTGAGACTACTCAAAAGGTCTTATCAAACGTGTTCTAGAATCGGTGAGGTTCTCAAGGCTATGAGACTTTCCCTCCAAAATTTCCTTGTAAGAGAAGTTACCAGCTGTAACTCACTGTTTCTGACGTCGTTAACTTTGATGACCTTTTAACTTGGCTGTGAAATGTCAGATGGTTGGTCATTTAACATCATCATGTTGAAGTTCCGTTTGATTTCCTAAACCATTCTTTACTCAATGGTTTAGTGAAGATGTCCGCCCATTGAAACTCTGTCTCAATAAACTGTAGACTCACAACCTTTCTCTGAACGTAGTCTCTCAAGAAATGATGTCTGACTTCGATATGTTTACTCTCGAATGCTGTATAGGATTCTTCGATAAGTTGATGGCAATGGTGTTGTCAAAGAAAATTAGGATCTCCTCTTCTTGAACTGAATAGTCTTCTAGTTGGTATTTAATCCACAATGTTTGCGAACAACATCTTGTGGCAAACATGTACTCGGCTTCGGCAGTTGATAGAGCGATTGAGCTTTGTCTCTTACTGGACCAAGAAACTAGGTTTGAGCCAAGAAAGTGGCAGCCTCCACTCGTACTCTTCCTTTCAACTCTATCTCTGGCATAGTCCGCATCGCAATATCCAATCAACCTGAAATCTTTACCTTTCTCAAACATTAAGCAAAGATCAGTAGTACCTGCGAGATATCTCATAATTCTTTTAACAGCTATGTAATGAGACTCTCTAGGATCGACCTGAAACCTTGCACACAAACATACACTGAACAATATGTCAGGTCTGCTTGCTGTAAGATAAAGCAAAGAACCGATCATCCCTCTATATAGGGTTTGATCCACCTTCTTACCAACTTCGTCTTTCGACAAAAGGTTCGAAGAATGCATCGAAGTTGCCATAGGCTTCACATTATTCATATCAAATTTAGACAACAATTCTTTTACATATTTTTGTTGATAGATAAAGATCTTCTCTTCGGTTTGCTTAACTTGCAACCCAAGAAAGAACTTCAACTCACCCATCATACTCATTTCAAACTCATTTTTCATCAGATTCTCAAAACTCATACATAAATTCTTTGACGTAGCACCAAAAATGATATCATCGACATAAATTTGCACTAAAATAAACTCATTCTTATAATTCTTTCTAAAGAGCGTCTTATCTACCTGACCCCTACTAAAACCACTTTCTAAGAGAAAGGTACTTAGACGATCATACCAAGCTCTAGGAGCTTGTTTCAAGCCGTATAAAGCTTTATGAAGTCTATAGACATGATCTGGATACTTAACGTCCTCGAAACCAGGAGGTTGCTTAACATACACCTCTTCGTCTATAAAACCATTCAAAAATGCGCTTTTCACATCCATCTGAAAAAGCTTTATATCATGACAAACTGCATATGCCAGCAATATCCTAATTACTTCAAGTCTCGCTACTGGAGCATATGTCTCCTTGTAGTCTATTCCTTCTTGCTGATTATAGCCTTGTGCTACTAATCTAGCTTTATTCTAACTCACTTTTCCTGATTCGTCTGACTTATTCTTAAAAACCTATCTAGTTCTTATAATGGATTTCTTCGAGGGTTTAGGAATTAAGGACCAAACTTTATTCCTAGTAAATTGGTTCAGATCCTCTTGCATGGCTAAAATCCAAGCTTCGTCTTGAAGAGCTTCCTCAATCTTCTTAGGCTCTATTTCAGAGATAAAAGCTACATTAGCTTCTCTTCTGAATTTAGACCTTGTTCTGACTCCTTCAGAGGTCTCTCCAATAATTAACTCTTCTGGATGAGAACTCTTATATTTCCAATCTCTTTTTAATCCAATAGCCTCTGGAATATCCTCAACCTGGCCTAACTGAGTTCCTGATGATGAAGCTTCTATTGTATCACCTAAGAGCTTTTAAGGGACTTCACTCTCCATGTCATCTTCCTTACGGGGGTTGGGAACTATCATCAAACTTAACATGAATGGTCTCCTCAACCGTCTTAAAGGTAAGATTATAAACCCGAAAAGCTTTGAATGATAAAGAGTAGCCTAGAAAAATTCCTGAATAGGTCTTTGAATCGAACTTATCCAACAATTCCTTTGTATTCAGAATAGAGTACTTGCAACCAAATGGATGAAAGTAAGATATATTCGGTCTCCTTCCATTCCATAACTCATAAGGAGTTTTCTTCAGCAATGGTTGCAACAATATTCTATTTTGAATATAACACGCTGTATTCACAGCTTCTGCCCAGAAGTACTTAGGAAGATTCATCTCACAAAGCATAGTCCTTGCCATTTCTTGAATCGTCCTGTTCTTCCTTTCAACAACTCCATTCTATTGCGGAGTCCTAGGAGCAGAGAAATTGTGAAAAATTTCATTCTCCTCACAGAATATTCTAAACTTCTCATTATCAAATTCTCCACCATGATCACTCCTGATACTGGCTATAGACATTCCTTTTTCATTCTGTAAGTTTCTGGAAAGGGTCCTAAAACACTTAAAAGACTCATCTTTGTGTGACAAAAAAAATATCTAACAAAATCTAGTAAAGTCATCAACAATAACAAGTCCATATTTCTTTCCACTAAGACTTATTGTCCTAGTTGGACCAAACATCTCCATATGTAACAACTCTAGAGGTCTAAAAGATGTTACGAAATTTTTAGAAGAAAACGATGTTTTAAATTGTTTCCCTTTCTGACAGCTTTCACAAAAAAGCTCTTTGGCAAAACTTATTTTTGGTAAGCCTCTTACCAAATCATGTTTTAACAACTTTGAAATATGTTTAAAACTGACATGACCTAGCTTTTTATGCCAGATTAGTCTTTCTTCTTCAGTTGATAAAAAACATGAAACATTTTGATTTTGAAAATCTTCTAAATCAATTTTGTAAAGATTATTTCTTCTCTTGGCGTAAAAGAATATAGACTCATCTTTGTTTTGACTTCACAAAGATTTTGATTGAGCGTAATCTCAAACCAGAATCACACAATTGGTGACACTAATCAAATTGTGTTTGGACCATCAACAAGCGACACATTACCAATGCATGCAAAGAAATCTTTACCTATTTTACCGATTACAGAGCACCCTTACCGTAGGGTACACACGGGACACCCGTAATGCTGTTAGATACATAACCCACGATAAGAGTGCCTACTGAATCGAACCCAACTAAAATCCACATGGCATCCGAATGAAAGCATTAATACCACAATAATCACTAAACTTTGAAACCAAAACATTCTTTCTCATTCATATCTTAGAAACCATAACTGTAAACAGGTCTATCAGTTTTCCACTGTCTAATTACATTACTCCAAAAAGGAAACTGATATAAAAACCTATACTAGGTCATCCCCAAAACTATCCCAGCTGACCGACCTGTGTGTCATCACTTTTCTTGCCAACGCGCTCGCGCGGCAGGAAAAGTCTATCTCTGGAGCTAGGAGTCTACTATCTCAGTCCTGAAAAATATATTTGCAATGTTGGGTGAGTTTGCGAACTCAGCGAGAAACCATCATCGATGGTTCACCCAATTCATGCATAAACAATCAATTAATAGAATATCACACAATATCATATATAGAAATATCACATGCGTTACCAATTCACAAATATAAGACATTTCGCTTTTCACACAGTCCACATTGAATCATTTGTATATGCAATGCACATGTGACACTTCCCATTTTATTACGGTGTTGTAACCGTGTGCCTGATCTGTCCCAGTAACAGGCACATTATACGGTGAGCCTGTGGCTTTAAAATACGTTGGGCCTGAATGCCCAGATACAGTGAGCCTGTGGCTCTGAATTACGTTGGGCTCGAGGCCCTGTTGCGTTGAGCTTTAAGCTCTGAAATACGGTGGCTGCTCTGGTCACAACTGTCATTATCTGGACATGCCTTTATGCATGAATGCATATGTCTCAATTTACAATAGTGTGTCACAACATAATGCCATATGTCCCAAATCGCATTAAAACCCAGTAATTACAATTCACACACAAATGACACTTCGATATAAAGTTCCCGATATTTCGGACACCTATGGTCCGAAATCGATCAAAATCAAACACATAAACCCTCCATTATCTCCACATGGCATAAGCATATAATTTTAAACACACAAAGATTGAGGAACCAACTAGGTTACTCACCTATAACTTCCGAGCTACTGCCTGGAAGTCCCAGCAATATCCGTGGAATGACGATCCAACGGTGCCTCTATAACAGTTAAATAATTACCCATTACTAAATGCATAATCAAAACAATTCAATGATGCACACGTTTTTATTAAAAGATGTACGATGCATGTTCATGATTTTCCGGCGCTAATCCCCGATTTCACTATCTTTTGCCTAATAAGCAATTTCTCAAACTATAGACTCCATCACATTTAGACATTACCCTTAATCTCAAAGATGGCCTCAAAACTAAAATTCACTATATACTAGGTCAAAATCATCCATTGTAGACTCCAAAAACATATCATTGATTTCAAAAGTCTCCAATTTAAACTCCAATTAGCATAATTCAATCCTTAAGTTGCAATAGGAAACCATATTCGACTTTCTTTCAATAATTGAGATCCTACTAATTTAAATTCAAACTTTCATTCTTCACATCAATTGTAGACCTCTTTCTTTAATTTATAATGAATTAAGAATCACCTCAATTGGAGGTCTACACTATTAGTTATGCCCCGAAAACTAATATATCTCACTTTAGGAAAAATGGAGCTCGCCGCGGCTAAAGAACTCTCGCCGCGGCATGGGAGTAGCTCGCCGCGACGTATCGCCAAGCTCGTCGCAGCGAGGACTTAACCGCTCGTCGCGGCGAGTACTTATTTACCCTCTTCAGATGTCGCGACGTGCGAGCTCCTCCGTCTTCTCTGACTAGACTTTTCACCATTTCTCTCTCTAAAAACTGTAATAATTCACTCTCAACTACCCAATCTTTCATATTAACCACAATAAATGCATTTCAACAACCATAAAACAACATTAAAGCCAATTTACTTACCAATCAAGCCCTAAATCTTCAAATCTCCTAAAATCTCCTCCAAGCCCTAACACCGACGGTCATCTGTCAAAACCTCAACAATCTTCATCTTCTCAAGGATTAGGGTTGATCTTAACAACAAGGAAGGAGCAAGCAAGGTGAAGCACAAGAGATCACACAAGGAGGAAGAAGAAAAAGGAATCAATCGAAGGGGAAGATACGTGCCCTAGGAGAGAAGAAATGCCTTACTGCCAAATTTCAAAACTTAAAGTATTTAAAGGGTTACTCTCTTCCCCTCAAACACTCTCTCTTAAGTCTCAAATTCCTAGTCTAAGATTTCTCCAAATTCCAATGGTCCGACATTTTTATTCCTAAAATCATAAAGTCTAATTTTCCATTTCCATTGGACAATTATGACAGTACTATAAGGTCAATTAGTCCGTTACTCGAAAAATTTCCGGTCTGGACATTTACCCTCAAAATTTTCGAGACAATTTCCTATGGGTCGCTATCAACTGACAATCACTCTTAAGACATTCTAATTCAACTATTCAAACCCAATTCTTCCATACTTCTCAAACAAATCATAATCTAACATAATTATCTCAAAATTTCACAAATCATATCATATTCACAATTAAATGCCGAAAAATGTCATGAATGCATGTACATATAAATGCATATGCAAAATGACTTATTCCTCTAAAATTAGAGGCCAGAAAATTGCTCATATCAATAATATGCAATGCCAAGACCTAACCCGTCCCAATTTACCAAAATAACCTTCCCATCGGTGATGGGATGTTAGAATTCTCCCCTCCTAATAAAAATTTCATCCCGAAATTTCATACCTGTCTGATCGAAAAGATGAGGATATTGCCTCCTCATATGCTCCTCAGTCTCCCAAGTTGCTTCCTCAGTCGAGTGGTTCTTCCAAAGGACTTTTACCAGTGGAATAACCCTATTCCTCAACTGCTTGAACCGAGAACCTACAATCTGTATCGGCTCCTCAACATAACTCAAATTACTGGTCACCTCAATTTCCTGAGCTGGAATCACATGAGTCGGGTCTGATCGTTACCGTCGGAGCATACTCACATGAAATACATCGTGCAACTGGGACATCTCACTTGGCAAAGCCAATCGATATGCCAACGGTCCTATCCTCTCGATAATTTCATACGGACCAATATACCGAGGGCTGAACTTGCCCTTCCGGCCAAATCTCAAAACTCCTTTCCACGGGGACACTCGGAGAAATATCCTGTCTCCCACACTGTACTCCATCTCTCTCCGATGCTGATCCACATAACTCTTCTGTCTATCCTGAGTCGCCTTAATGCGACTCCGAATCAGCCTCACCTTATCCACAGTGTCCTGGATCAACTCGGGACCCTCAAGCATCCTCATACCCTCTTCATCCCAATACAGAGGCGATCTACACTACCTCCCATATAAAGCCTCATATGGAGCCATCCCAATACTACTCCGGTACTGATTATTATAAGCAAACTCAACCAAAGTCAAATACTGATCCCAAGCTCCTCAAAACTCCAATACACAAGCTCGTAACATATCCTCAACAGTCTTGATCGTCTTCTCACTCTGCCTGTCTGTCTGAGGATGAAATGCTGTACTGAAGTTCAACCGAGTACCCATAGCAGACTGCAAACTCTTCCAAAACCTCGAGGTAAATCTGGGATCCCTGTCTAAGACTATAGACACCGGGACCCCATGCAGTCTCACAATCTCTGCCACATACTTCTGGGCCAATTGATCGAGAGTATTGTTCTCTCTCACTGGCAAAAAGTGAGCCGATTTAGTCAATCGGTCCACTATGACCCAGATCGCATCGTGCTGCCTTGGCGTCCTAGGCAACCCCATAATAAAATCCATCGTAATTCGTTCCCATTTCCACTCCGAAATGGGCAACAAATGTAATTTCACCACTGGAGCCTGGTGCTTAGCCTTAACCTGCTGGCATGTCAAACATCGAAAAACGAACTCTGCCACCTGCCGCTTCATACCGGGCCACCAGAAATGCATCCTAAGAGTATTATACATCTTGTTAGTACCAGGATGCATAACATAGGCGGCCATATGCGCCTCCTCCAGAATCTCATACCTCAAATCATCCACATCTGGAACACATAGTCTCTGACCCATTCATAATGTCCCATCTCTCAACTCAAAATCAGCAATCAAATCAGATCTCACTCTCTCCATCAGTCTCACCATAGCAGGATCCTTGTCCTGAACTCGCCTGATTCTTTCATGCAACATCGGCCTAAGCCTCAGAGTAGCTATCAGAGCTCCATCCTGACCCAAATCTATCTGCACATTCAGAGCTCTCAACTGAATCAAGCTAGGCAATCTCCCAATCTGAATCTGAGCTGCACTGATATGAGACCTCCTACTTAACGCATCTGCCACCACGTTGGCCTTCCCTGGATGATACTCAATCGTGCATTCATAGTCCTTAAGTAGCTCAATCCATCTCCTCTATCTCAAATTCAACTCTCTCTGACTCAACAGATACCTCAAACTCTTATGATCAGTAAAAATCTGGAATGTCTCACCATACAAATAATGTCTCCAAATCTTCAGGGCAAACACAACTGCAGCTAACTCCAAATCATGAACTGGATAATTCACCTCGTGAGACCTCAACTGTCTCGAGGCATACGCTATCACTCTACCATGCTGCATCAAAACACATCCCAGTCCCTGATGCGAAGCATCGCTATATACCTCAAATCCTCCAATCCTAGATGGAATACTTAACACCGGTGCAGTAGTCAACCGATGTTTCAGCTCCTCAAAGCTCTCCTGGCACTCCTCAGTCCATCGGAACGGTACATTCTTCCTCAGAAGTTTTTTTAGAGGGGCTGAGATCAGCGAGAACCCCTCGACAAACCTCCAGTAATAACCGGCCAATCCTAGGAAACTCCGAACCTCAGACACATTCTTAGGAACCTCCCAATTAAGCACTGCCTCAATCTTGTGAGGATCCACCTGAATACCCTCACCAGTCACTATATGCCCTAAAAATACAATCTCATTGAGCCAAAATTCACATTTATTGAATTTGGCAAACAACTGCTGTTAAGTCAAAATGACTTTACATAAAAATGATTTTGATGTATAACAAACATAGTGAGATCAAATACAAGAAAACAAAAGCGATCCACGAGCGATATCTGATTTAATTTGGAGATGTATTTAAGATGACGATATCTATCTAATTCGAGATAGACGAAGATGACGTACATGCATTTAAGTTGCAAGAAAAAGTCGATACCTGATTTAAGTTGATAAAAGTCAAACATGTATTTAAGATTGTCAAAGTAAAAAGTCAACATGTACGCAGATGACACAAGACGATAAAAGACGCAGATGCAAATGTAGATACAGACGCAGAAACAAAAGCAGACGCAGACGCAGACGCAGACGTAGACGCAGAAAAGAAACAGACGCAAGAGTCAGTTCGAGTTAATTCTGTAACTCAACGATTAATCGCTTTCTTTAAAGATTAAAGATTCAAGAATCAAGAAGTAGTTAGAGACGAAGGCTATAAATACAAGTCAAGTCGAAAAAGAAGAGCTTCTTTGTTTTGAGAAAAATTACACAAAGCTTAAAAAGTGATTATTAATTAGACGCTATCTTTACGTAATAGAGTGTTCAAATATTTTCTCAAAAGAAAAATTATATGAGATAGCTGCGCAGAGGCTAAGTGTGAAAGAATACCGTTGTAGAGACTCAAGAGACTCGTGAAAGAATATCAGAACATTTGAAGAGATAGTGAAATCTCGGAAGAAACTCGAGGATCGGACGTAGCCCACGGTTTGGGGTGAACCAGATAAATCTGCGTGTCTACTACTCTCACTCTCTATCTCACTTTTAGTTTCAAAGTTAATCTTTATTTACTATTCATATACTTAGCATTGAAAAGTTTGATCAATCAGATTAATAAGAATTACAGAAAGAATCTTAATTCTAACAAGTAATTGAAAAGATATTCAAAAGGGAATACACAATTCAACCCCCCCTTCTCGTGCATTCTATTGTGTTTTTAAGTGCTGTATTAACGTGTGATTCACTTCAATTGGTATCAGAGCTTGGTATCCAAGAATCACTTTGGCGAAGTGTGGATTAAAGATAATGACGGAGTCACATGTATACATCGCTGAAGGAGCCTCAGTCACTAGACCTCCAGCATTCAATGGAGAAGACTATCATTACTGGAAAGATAGGATGCGGTTATTCATCGAATCTACACATGTAGACCTTTGGGACGTAATAGAGAACGGACCCTATATACCTGTAGATGACGAAGGTAGTTCTATTCCACGAAGCAGATGGATGGCTGATCAGAAAGAAAGAATACAACTGAATTCAAAGGCAAAATTTTTCTTAACGTGTGCCCTAAGTAGAAGCGAGTATGACAAAGTGCAGGGTTGCGACACAACAAAAGAAATGTGGGACACATTGTCCATTGCTCATGAAGGCACAAGTCAAGTTAAGGAATCCAAGATAAGTATTCTTGTACATCAATATGAACTTTTCAGGATGGAAGATGAAGAATCTATTGATCAAATGTTTGGAAGATTTCAAACAATTATCAATGGATTGAAAGCTCTTGGAAGGACATACAATAATCAAGATCACGTTCGCAAGATTCTAAGAAGTCTTCCTAAGAGATGGAGACCAAAAGTTACTGGCGGTCTGAAGCCAAAGACTTGAGCATATTAAAGCTAGATGAGTTCTTTGGGATCCTTAAAGATTCATGAAGTTGAACTCAACGTCAAGATAAGCCCAAGCGAGAGAAGTCAATAGCGAAGGCTGGAAAAAGAATCATAAGACTCGGAGAGGAGGAAGTCATCAAAAGCATTGAAAATTGAAGAATCAAGGATGACAACTCTAGCCAATCGATTCGAATCGAGTGATGAAGATGACGAATTATCTTTCATTTCGAGAAAAGATAAGACGCGTGTGGAAGAAGAAGCCCGAGTAACCGGACATTCGTAAAGAATGGAAAAGATGAAGCTAAGCGGAAAAGTCTTCTATCATTTGTTACGAGTGCAATCACTGGACACTACAAGTCCGAATGCCCTACTCTCAAGAAGAAACCCAAGAAGAGTAGAGAAGGCAAGAAAAGCATGATGGCAACATGGGAGGAACTAGATTCATCTGAATCGAATCTGAGGCTTGAGTCATCGAACATGCAAACATTTGCCTAATGGTAGGGAAGATAGTGATGAGGAGGTAAAATCCGACTACTTAAAATTTGCATGATGCATATTCGTAATGTTAGAAGATTCTCATACTATTCGAAGCAGTACAAGTTTGTTGAAGAAAAGTATCGCAGAGAATATTAGAAATCTTGAGAAAATAGAGAAAATATTTGCTTAAAAAGGAGTTAGCGGTTAAAGGAAACTTGTAGATGATCGATGAGATTAATCAACTCAAACCGAGGATCAAGAATCTATCGGTGATCTAGTTACTTTCACAGAGAGTACAAAGAAAATGAATGATATGCTAGGAAAATGTAGACATTCTAGTGATAAAATGGATTAGGGTTTATTGGAAGCAATACTCGGTCTCGTAATAAATTTGTCTCTCAAAAGGAAGAAATAGGATAACATATTTTAATCAACGTCCGAGTAATATGCATCAAAGATCATATCATGTGCATACTACTTAACCATAAAGGACCCAAGAAAATTTGGGTACGAAGAAATAAAATAGTTTCTCCTGCAGATATCCTTCCTTGGAAGATACAAGAAGCACCATTGGTATTTAGGCGGTGGATGCTCGCGACACATAGCGAGAAGAAGGTCTATGTTCCTAGACCTTCAAGATAAAAAGGAGGATCAAGAACTTTGGAGACAACCAAAGGGCAAAATCATTGGAATCGGAAAATAGGTAAAGATTCCTTTGCATGCATAAATAATGTCTTTGCTTGTTGATGGTCTAAAGCATAACTTGTTTAGTGTGAGTCAGTTGTGTGATTCTGGTTTTATAGTTACATTCAATCAAAATCTTTGTGAAGTCAGAAACAAAGATGGGTCTATACTTTTCTCTGCCAAGAGAAGAAACAATCTTTACAAAATCAACTTAGAAGATTTTCAAAGTCAAAATATCTCATGTTTTCTATCTTCTGAAGAAGAAAGACTAATCTGGCATAAAAAGCTAGGTCATGTCTCTTTGAAACATATTTCAAAATTGGTAAAACATGATTTGGTAAGAGGTTTACCAAAAATAAGTTTTGACAAAGAATTTTTCTGTGAAAATTGTTTGAAAGGAAAATGATTAAAACCTCTTTCTCTTAAAAATTTTGTAACTTCTTGAGACCTTTAGAACTATTACATATGGATTTGTTTGGTCCTACAAGGACATTAAGTCTTAGCGAGAAAAGAAATATGGACTTGTCATTGTTGATGATTTTACTCGATTTTGTTGGATATTATTTTTATCACACAAAGATGAGTCTTTTAAGTACTTTAGAACTCTATCCGAAGTTTCTGAATGAAAAGGAATGTCTATAGCTAGTATCGGGAGTGATCATGGCGGAGAATTTGAGAATGAGAAGTTTAGAGTTTTACTGTGAGGAGAATGGAATTTCCCACAACTTCTCGGCCCTAGAACTCCACAAGAATGGAGTTGTTGAGAGAAAGAATAGGGCGGTTCAAGAGATGGCAAGGACTATGCTATGTGAGATGAATCTTCCTAAGTATTTACAGGTAAGTGTGAATACTGACATGCTATATTCAGAATAGGATCTTGTTACGACCTATGTTGAAGAAAACTCCTTACGAGTTATGGAATGGAAGAAGACCAAGCATATCCTACTTTCATCCATTTGGGTGCAAATGTTCCATTTTGAATACGAGAGAGCTGTTGGATAAATTCGATTCAAAGACCTATCCAGAATATTTCTAGGTTACTCATTATCGCCTAAGGCATTTCGAGTTTACAACCCGACTTCAAAGATCGTTGAAGAGACGATCCATGTCAAATTTGATGATAGTTCTCAAACCCATAAGGAAGATGACATGGAGATTGAAGGTCCTTCAAAGAACCTAGATGATGCCTCAGAAACTCCCTCGTCAGACACTCATGAGAATAAGATTGAAGATATTCCGAAACTATAGAACTAAGGCGAGATTGGAAGTATAAAAGTTCTCATCCGAAGAGTTAATTATCGGTGAGACCTCGTAAGGAGTTAGGACAAGGTCCAAATTGAGACGAAGAAGCTAATGTAGCTTTTATCTACAAGTAGAACCTAAGAAGGTTGAGGAAGCTCTTCAAGAAGAAGCTTGGTGTTAGCCATGCAAGAAGAGTGAACCAATTCACAAGGAATAACGTCGGTCCTTAGTTCCAAAACCTCTAAGAAATCCATTATAGGAACAAGATGGGTTTTCAAGAATAAGTTAGACGAATCGGGAAGAGTAAGTCGTAATAAGGCCGATTAGTAGCACAAGGTTACAATCGGCAGAAGGAATAGACTACAACAAACATATGCTCCAATGGCGAGACTTGAAGCTATAAGGATTTTGTTGGCATATGCAATCTGTCACGATATAAAGTTGTTTCGGATGGATGTTAAGAGTGCATTTACGAATGTCTTTATAGACGAAGAAGTCTATGTGAAACAACCTCCCGGCTTTGAAGATGTTAAAATCCAGATTATGTCTATAGACTTCACAAAGCCTTATACTGCCTAAAGCAAGCCCCTAGAGCTTGGTATGATCGTCTGAGTACCTTCTTAATAGAAAATGGTTTTAGCAGAGGTCAAGTTGATAAGACGCTCTTTAGAAAGAGTTTTCGAATGATTTTATCTTAAATACGGATCTCGTTGATGATATTATCTTTGGTGCTACTACTAAAGAGTTGTGTTTAAAGTTTGAGAGACTAATGAAAAGAGAATTTGAAATGAGTATGATGGGTGAATTAAAGTTCTTTCTTGGGTTGCAAGTTAAGCACTAAAGAGAAGATCTTCATTCATCAGTAAGTATGTGAAAGAGTTGTTGAATAAGTTTCACATGAATAATGTGAAGCCAATGGCAACTCCGATGCATCCTTCAAACCTTTTGTCGAAAGACTTAACTTGGTAAGAAGGTGGATCAAACCCTATATAGAGGGATGATCGCCTTTATTGTATCTTCATGACAAGTAGACCTAATATTCATTCAGTGTATGCTTGTGTGCAAGATTTCAAGCCGATCCTAGAGAGTCTCATTTCTTCTTTGTTAAAAGAATTTTGAGATATCTCGCAGTACTACTTGATCTTTGCTTAATGTTTAAGAAAGGTAAAGATTTCAAAGTTAATCGGATCTTGTGATGCGGACTATGCCGAGATAGAATCGAAAGAAAGAGCACAAGTGGAGGATGTCACTTTCTTGGAAATCTAGTCTCTGGTCAAGCAAGAGACAAAGCTCAATTGCTCTATCAACCGTGAAGGTAATACATGTCCGCAAGAAGTTGTCGCTCACAGACGCGTGGATCAAGTATCGACTTGAAGACTATTCGATTAAGGAGGAGGAGATTCCAATTTATTGCGACAACACCAAAGGCAATAAACCCGCCAAAGAATCCAATTCAAGATTCCGAGTAAAGCATATAGAAGTCGACATCATTTCACGAGAGACTACGCTCGAGAGAAAGGTGGTGCTTCTAAAGTTCGTTGAAACAGAGCTTCATAGGCGGACATCTTCACTAAACCACCGAGTGAAGAACGTTTTCGTAAGATAAGACGCAATCTCAATATAGTGATGCTAAATGAGCGCTTAGGCTAAAATAACGTGAGAAACTAACGGCGTTATACAAAGTGAGTTACAAATGGTAACTTTTCTCACAAGGAAGATTTTGGAGGAAATATCCGATAAACTCGAGGTTCTTAATGATTTGAGAATCCATCACCCATAACCCTATAAGTAGATCAAGATGATATTATAGCGATCTTTTCATCATCTCCCGACGGTTCATTTCTACTTTACCAATTCTCTCAAAATCTTCTCACTCAAAAGCTTTCGTAAGATAATCTTTCGCTCTATACAATGGAAGCAGCAATGATTTATGGAAGACTTGTGAACTTTGAATCACTAAGGAGTGACGGCATGGATGTAGAACCAGAGATCACAAGAGCTGGCTGGAAGAACTTCTTTCAAATACGAGAACTTGTCTATACGGATGAGGTATATGAGTTCTGGAAGAACGCTCGTCTGGTAGAAGACACTATTGTATCCTCTGTGGATAGAATATCAGTTAGTGTCACAAAGGATTTGATAAGGAAAGTAACTGATTGCCCATTCGTTGGTAAAAAACTGTCTACCAAGGCCGGATGGATGTCCTCAGTTGGAATGAAAGAAGAAGATGTCAAGAGGCAGCTCTATGGCACAAATGATTCAAGAGAAAGGAAGACATCAAATCTGATTCCAAAGGCTAGGTTCTACGCATGCAACTCGCTCAATTGCATTCTTCCTAGAGTTGGTTCAAGGCATTTGGTGACTGCTTTAGACGAACAATGTCTCTTCTTTCTTCTCAATCAAAATCCTATAGATCTACCCTTCTTAATCTTTCACTATATGGTTAAGGGGTTAAAGGAAACTTCCAGTTATCCTTATGGAATGATTTTGACGAGGATCTTTATGGAATCCAGTATTCGTCTGCACCAAGGTATAAGACAAACTGTTCCAGTGAATAGCAAGATTGATGCTCATACTATTTGGCGAATGGGTCTGAATACAGTAGACAAAGATCACGCCAGTTCTTCAAAGAAACCAAGAACTGAGGGGGAGCGTATATTAAAGAAGACTCCTGTCTCAAGTTCTCAATCGCTTTATAAGTATCAAATCGCCATCTTGCCGAATTAAGGAGAGTGCTAGGGAGACCTCTCATGAAAATGGTGAGTCCTCTTGTCGCAGAAAGTCAATCTCAGAGGGCAAAGCAAAGTGCGCCAAAGAGACAAGGAGAAAGTCTCTTGAGCGAAGTTGTGAAGAAAGCCAAGAGATCTCCAAGAATCAGGACTCTGAGGCAACAGGAAGAGAAGATTGCCAGAGAACAAAGGCGAGAAGAAACTTCTAAATCTTATGCAGCCAAAGCCACAAGATCCTTAGTCTCTATTCTGGAAGAGGATACGGCCAGAAGATCTAAAGAGACTGAGAGGAAGAGAAAAGCAACATCTGTTAAAGGAAAATTTCTTGTGAAGAAATCAGCAAAACTAACTGAAGCAGAGAAAAAGACTAAGAAGGTTAGTCAAAAGAAGAGCATCTTAACTGCTGAGGACGTTAGTCTACAAAAGAGATCAACGACTTCGCTCAAGTTGAAATGTAAACCGAGCATTATGCAGATTCAAGAAATTCCTAGTGCTCAACAAGAAGAACTAGTGGATGAAAGCACGGTTCATGAGACACCTGGCATTATAAAGGAGGAACCAGCAGAAGAATGGCCGGTTGCTCAGGAAACTTCTAAGGGAACACAACCAGAAGAAACTGCAGTACCAGATTTGGCTGATGATGAACCAAGTCCAAGGTATATAACTACCGAAGTTCTTAAGGAAATATAGGCTGGAAATCAAATTGGTAGAAGTTATTACCAATCGAGCAATGCTATTATAATCGGTGTTGAACCAAAGGAAGAAAAAAGTAGCTCTGTGCAACCTATGTTGATTAATGGTATCACGTGGCAGTTACTAAATGAAAAAGGGAAGTCTTTTTACGATACCTTGAGGCTTACTGATCATTTGCCATATCCCTCAAGACGTCCCTGCCCACCGTGTACTATGTTTCCAATCACAAAGAACACAGAGATAAAGGTTGTTCTAGATATTCAACCAAGGCGTTCAAAAGATTTTACAAAGGGAAAGTCAAAATTATTTCCTGAAGATAATGTTGATGATGATCTGTCCGCAGATCAGATTGCAGAAGAAGTGCGGAAAATTGATGAAGCATGCATTCTCGCACGAGACCCGATCAGCGAGCTGCAGCCATACAAATCGTGCGGAAGACCGTCCAAGAGGGGAAGTATAAAACAGAACATTTATCGAAGTTCCTTGTTCGCAGATTCTTCGTATTAGCCCTTTGTCTAATACACATCTATCGAAGAACATGCCCTATCCTGCAAGGAAGACGGTTGTTGATCTTGCCAGCCCTTTTGATCTAAATCTTCCTGAAGCTCGCAACATTCATTCGCCCACCGACTTTTGAGATTAATGAAGACTACACTCCATCCTCTCGATGCCTATACTACTACAATTCCTTTCGCTCCTCCATCGCCAGACGGATCAAGCCTCTTCATCAGATGAAGTCAGTAGATTACGTGGTGAACTCAATGACATGAAGGAGAAGGTGAATGATCTAAAGAAGATGATAGCAGAACTGCCGAAGAACCAGAATCGATAATCATTTTTTATTATAACAAATAGGGGGAGAGCAGGAAAAGAAGAAAATAATCGAAAGAGGAGAGGATGTTCAGATGAAGAAGGTGTGACCACAACAGACGAAGACAGGAAGAAGATAAGTTTTGTTTTGTTTTCTTTTCTTGTATGTAATTTGTTATATTCAAAAAGGGGGAGATTGTTAAGTCAAAATGACTTTACATAAAATGATTTTGATGTATAACAAACATAGTGAGATCAAATACAAGAAAACAAAACAATCACAGACGATATCTGATTTAATTCGGAGATGATTTAAGATGGCGTATCTGAGCAATTCGGAGGCAGATTTAAGATGGCGTATACGAGGCGAAGTTGCAAGAAAGCAGTCGAACCGAGCGAAGTTGATAAAAGTCAAACAAAGGCGAAGATTGTTAAAGTAAAAGTCAATACAGAGCAGAGATGACACAAGACAATAAAAGACGAGCGCAAATGTAGATACTGACGCAGAAACAAAAGCGACGCAGACGCAGACGCAGACGCAGAAAAAGAAAGCAGACGCAAGAGTCGATTCGAGTTAAGTTCTGAACTCAACTGATTAACTTTCTTTAAAGATTCAAGATTCAAGAATCAAGAAGCGCTAGAGGCGAAGGCTATAAATACAAGTCAAGTCGAAAACGAAGAGCTTCTTGCTTTGAGAAAAATTACACAAAGCTTAAAAAGCGATTAAGTGCGAATTAGTGAACGCTATCTTTACGTAATGAGTGTTCAAATATTTTCTGAAAAGAAAAGTTATATGATAGCTGCAGAGGCTAAGTGTGAAAGAATACTGGTTGTAGAGACCTGAAGAGGCTCGTGAAAGAATAATGTAACGTTTGAAGAGATAGTGAAATCTCAGAAGAAACTCTGAGGACTGGACGTAGCCCACGGTTTGGGGTGAACCAGGATAAATCTGCGTGTCTACTACTCTCACTCTCTATCTCACTTTTAGTTTCAAAGTTGATCTTTATTTACTATTCATATACTTAGCATTGAAAAGTTTGATCAATCGGATTAATAAGAATTACAGAAAGAATCTTAATTCTAACAAGTAATTCGAAAAGATATTCAAAAAGGGGAATACACAATTCAACCCCCCCTTCTCGTGCATTCTATTGTGTTTTTTAAGTGCTGTATTAACGTGTGATTCACTTCAACTGCTTCTCTCTCATGATCTGCAAAACAATCCTCAGATGCTCAGCGTGCTCCTGCCTACTCCTCGAATATACCAATATGTCATCAATAAATACTATCACAAACTGATCCAGGTAGGGCTAAAAAATCTTATTCATCAAGGCCATGAAAGCTGTCGGGGCATTAGTCAACCCGAACGGCATCACTAGGAACTCGAAATGCCCGTACCTGCTCCTAAAAGCACTCTTAGGCACATCGGCCTCTGTTATCTTCAACTGATAATAACCAGATCGCAGATCCAACTTAGTGAACACCTGAGCCCCCTGCAACTGATCAAACAAATCATCGATCCTAGGCAGTAGATATTTATTCTTCACTGTTACACGATTCAACTGCCTATAATCAATGCACAGCCTCAAAGTCCCATCCTTCTTCTTCACAAACAGAACTGGAGCTCCCCATGGCGAAACACTGTGTCTGATAAATCCCTTGTCCAAAAGCTCCTACAGCTGAGCCTTAAGCTCCCTCAGTTCCTCCGGTGCCATCATATATGGAGGTATGGATATAGGAGCGGTACTTGGAACGAGGTCAATCGAAAATTCCGTTTCCCGATCCGGCGGTAAACCCGGTAACTCCTCAGGAAACACATTTGGAAATTCCCTGATCACGGGAATATTCTGCAACCTCTGCTCAACTCTGGAATCAACCACATGGGCTAGATAGGCCTCACAACCTCCCTGCATCAACCTTAGGGCACTCAGAAAAGAAATCATCCCGGCAGCACCGCCGACTAACACCTCGAATATCGCTCTAGGGTGACGGAAGACTCTAACAAGAGTCCATTACATCCCCATGGACGAGAAGCCAATCCATCCCCAGAATCAAATCAATCTCTCTCAGAGGCAACACTATCAGGTCTGCACTCAACACTGCTTGATCTATCTAGATCGAGCACCTCTTGCAGACCTCTCCCAAAGTAGTAGTACTACCTAGAGGTGTACTCACCTTTAGCCCATACTACAACATCTCCCTATCCTCATGCAATCTACATGCCACATGCGGTGCAATAAACGAATGCGTGGACCCTGGATCTATCAATGCAAAAACCTCAATACCAGAGATCAGAAGCGCACCTGCAACAACATCCGGAGAATCCTGGGCCTCCTACCTAGTTATGGCGTAGACCTTGGCCTAGGACTGTGGTCGACTGCCACGTCCCTCGATCTGCACAAAGGAATCTCCCGCTCTACCTCGGGCTCTACCTCGGCCCCTCAGTCCAGGTCCACCACCGAGACTCTGTTGTACTGTCGAATTGCTACCAGATCTCCCACTCACAGCAGACTGAGCTCTCAGTGTAGTGGGGCAATCCCTAATCAGATGATCCATGGAGCCGCATGTAAGGCAGGCTCTAGTCAACCACCAACACTCCCCACTGTGCCTCTTGTCACAATGCACACAAACAGGAGGTACCTGCCCTGAACCTCTACCGCTGCTACTGCCAGTCTGCACAAACCTCCCTCTTTGACCAAATCCAGATTGCCGAGATCCTCCTGAAGACCTGAAGGTCCTACTCTGGTGCCTGCTAAAACTCCTACCAAAGCTGCCCTGACTGTCACTCGATCTCTTACCCCTAGATCCCTGACCAGTCTCAGCCTGACTTTGTCTCAGAAGCTGCTCAACCCGCACAGCAGCCGCTCTCAACTCAACAAAGGTGCCCATATCAAACCGAGCTAACCTGGTACGGATCTCCAGATTAAGCCCTCCCTCAAATCTCCGGCACCTATCAGCCTCTATAGCAATCATAACAGTAGCATATCCCATGAGCTCGTTGAAGTTAACCTCATACTCTGCCACTGTCGTCGCACCCTGCCTCAACTTTAGGAACTCCTGCATCTTCATCTCAAGATATACCTTGGGCATATAGTTGTCTCTAAATACCCTCAGAAAATCCTCCCATGACAATAAGCAAGGCCTACTGGTGCTGCCCGGGACAGTCTTCCACCACTGATAAGTCGGGCCCTGCAGGAGAGATACTGCATAGTCAAACCTCTCCTCTACATCACAATCCATCTGGTCGAAGACTCGCTCAGTCCTCGCCACCATCCTCGACCTCAACAGGTCTATCCGCCATAAAGTCTGACTCCACACTAGCCTCTATCATACCTCCTTTCCCATCTCGCGGGAACCCTAGGAGGCTGCTCCTCAAATCGAGGCACTGAGGATTCCATACTAGCTTCGACTGATCCATGGTCAGCTGGTTGATCTACCTGATCATCAAGGACGGATGACCTATAACAAAACCATAATTCCAATCAATTTCTGCTTTTCTCACTGAAATTCAAGCCTAATAATACACTATGCCCAACAGATGCTAAACCATGCTCTGATACCATCTAAATGTAAGCGCCTTCATCGTAGGGTACACATCGGGCCTGTGGGCTGTTCCGATACAGAACCCACGATAAGGGAACACTACGAACGAACCCAACTAAAATCCACATGGCATCCGAATGAAAGCATTAATACAAAAATAATCACTAAACTTTGAAACCAAAACATTCTTTCTCATTCATATCTTAGAAACCATAACTGTAAACAGGTCTATCAGTTTTCCACTGTCTAATTACATTACTCCAAAAAGGAAACTAATATAAAAACCTATATTAGGTCATCCCAAAACAATCCCAGCTGACCGACCTGTGTGCCATCACTTCTCTTGCCAACGCGCTCGCACGGCAGGAAAAGTCTATCTCTGGAGCTAGGAGTCTACTATCTCAGTCCTGAAAAATATATTTGCAATGTTGGGTGAGTTTGCGAACTCAGTGAGAAACCATCATCGATGGTTCACCCAACTCATGCATAAACAATCAATTCACAGAATATCATACAATATCATATACAGAAATATCACATGCGTTACCAATTCACAAATATCAGACATTTCGTTTTTCACACAGTCCACATTTAATCATTTGTATATGCAATGCACATGTGACACTTCCCATTTTATTACGATGTTGTGACCGTGCGCCTGATCTGTCCCAGTAACGGGCACATTATACGGTGAGTCTGTGGCTTTGAAATATGTTAGGCCTGAATGCCCTGATACAGTGAGCCTATGGCTCTGAATTACGTTGGGCTCGACGTCCTGTTGCGTTGAGCTTTAAACTTTGAAATACGGTGGCTGCTCCGGTCACAACTGTCATTATCTGAACATGCCTTTATGCATAAATGCATATGTCTCAATTTACAATAGTGTGTCACAACATAATGCTATATGTCCCAAATCGCATTAAAACCCAGTAATTATAATTCACACACAAATGACACTTCGATATCAAGTTCCCGATATTTTGGACACCTATGGTCCGAAATCAATCAAAATCAAACACATAAACCCTCCATTATCTCCACATGGCATAAGCACATAATTTTAAACACACAAAGATTGAGGAACCAACTAGGTTACTCACCAGAACTCCGAACTCTTCGCTTGAAGTCCCAAAGAATATCCGTGGAATGACGATCCAACGGTGCCTCTATAACAGTTAAATAATTACCCATTACTAAATGCATAATCAGAACAATTCAATGATGCATATGTCTTTATTAAAAGATGTACGATGCATGTTCATGACTTTCCGGCGCTAATCCCCGATTTCACTATCTTTTGCCTCATAACAAATTTCTCAAACTATAGACTCTATCACATTTAGACATTACCCTTAATCTCAAAGAAGGCCTCAAAACCAAAATTCACTATATACTAGGTCAAAATCATCCATTGTAGACTCCAAAAACATATCATTGATTTCATAAGTCTCCAATTTAAACTCCAATTATCATAATTCAATCCTTAAGTTGCAATAGGAAACCATATTCGACTTTCTTTCAATAATTAAGATCCTACTAATTTAAATTCAAACTTTCATTCTTCACATCAATTGTAGACCTCTTTCTCTAATTTATAACGAATCAAGAATCACCTCAATTGGAGGTCTACACCATTAGTTATGCCCCGAAAACTAATATATCTCACTTCAGAAAAAATGGAGCTCGTCGCGGCGTGGGAGTAGCTTGCCGCAACGTATCACCAAGCTCGTCGCGACGAGGACTTAACGGCTCGTCGCAGCGAGTACTTATTTACTCGTCGCGACGAGGCCCTTTTCAGACGTCGCGACGTTCGGGCTCCTCCGTCTTCTCCGACTAGACTTTTCGCCATTTCTCTCTCTAAAAACCGTAATAATTCACTCTCAACTACCCAATCTTTCATATTAACCACAATAAATGCATTTCAACAACCATAAAACAACATTAAAGCTAATTTACTTACCAATCAAGCCCTAAATCTTCAAATCTCCGAAAATCTCCTCCAAGCCCTAACACCGACGGTCATCTGTCAAAACCTCAACAATCTTCATCTTCTCAAGGATTAGGGTTGATCTTAACAACAAGGAAGGAGCAAGCAAGGTGAAGCACAAGAGATCACACAAGGAGGAAGAAGAAAAAGGAATCGATCGAAGGGGAAGATACATGCCCTAGGAGAGAAGAAATGCCTTACTGCCAAATTTCAAAACCTAAAGTATTTAAAGGGTTACTCTCTTCCCCTCAAACACTCTCTCTTAAGTCTCAAATTCCTAGTCTAAGATTTCTCCAAATTCTAATGGTCTGACATTTTTATTCCTAAAATCATAAAGTCTAATTTTCCATTTCCATTGGACAATTATGACAGTACTATAAGGTCAATCAGTCCGTTACTCGAGAAATTTTCGGTCCGAACATTTACCCTCAAAATTTTCCAGACAATTTCCTATGGGTCGCTATCAACTGACAATCACTCTTAAGACATTCTAATTCAACTATTCAAACCCAATTCTTCCATACTTCTCAAACAAATCATAATCTAACATAATTATCTCAAAATTTCACAAATCATATCAAATTCACAATTAAATGCCGAAAAATGCCATGAATGCATGTACATATAAATGCATATGCAAAATGACTTATTCCTATAAAATTAGAGGCCAGAAAATTGCTCATATCAATAATATGCAATGCCAAGACCTAACTCGTCCCAATTTACCAAAATAACCTTCCCATCGGTGATGGGATGTTACAGATTCTAATTATCTTGCCCTGCTGGTTGTCTTAGAAAGTTACCGATCCCCCCTTCTTATACTGAAGATCTAGGAACATAGACCTTCTTCCCGTCATATGTCGCTAGCATCCACTGTCCAAATACCAACGGTGCTTGTCGCATCTTCCAAGGAAGGATATCTGCAGGAGAAACTATTTTATTTTTTAGTACCCATTTTTTCTTGGGTCCTCTTGGGTTAGTAACATACGCAGAATGATTCATTTGATAAGTTTATTGATGAACGCGTGTTTGGTGATACTTCTTTTTCTTGAAGAAAGACTTTCTTCCTTGATGAGATTTATTTCATTTAAACCCTAATCCGGTTTTATCACTCGGATGTCTACATTTTCCTAACATCTCATTCATTTTCCTTGTACTCTTAGTAAAGGTAGCTAAATCAGCTGAAAGATTCTTAGTCCTAAACTTCAACGGATTGATCTCTTCCGATCTATCTACAACTTTCTTTTTCTTATTCTCCTCTACTTGCTTTTTCAAGCAGATATTTTCTCTCTCTATTTCTTCTGTATGTTTAAGGTTTTCTACATATTTTTTCTTTAACAGTTTGTACTTTTTTAGAATAACATGAGAATCCTCTAGTAGTTCCAAATATGCATTATGTAAGTTATCATATTTAGAAGTCACCTCCTCATCACTTTCTTCCTCGGCTACTAGGAAAATGTTTGCATGCTCTGATGTCTCGGAGCTTGTATCTGATTTAGATGAATCTAGATCCTCCCAAGTTGCCATCATGCTTTTCTTGCCTTCTCTACTCTTCTTTGATTTCTTCTTTAGAGTAGGACACTCAGACTTGTAATGTCCAAGTTAATTACACTCGTAGCATATGATGGATGTCTTTTCTACTTTTCCATCATCTTTGTCGTTCTTCTTGAAGAATTGACTTCCTTTGGACTTCTTCTTCCACATCCTCCTAATCTTCTTTGAAATGAAAGATAGCTCGTCATCTTCATCATTGGACTCTTGTTCTGATTCGCTGGAGTCATCATTCTTTGATTCTTCAATCTTTAATGCTTTTGATGACTTTCTCCTCCTTTGATTCTTGTGATTCTTCTGTCTGGCCTTCAGTGCTATTTACTTGTCCCGTTTGGGCTTGTCTTCAGCATCGAGCTCAACTTCATGAATCTCCAGCGATCCAAGCAACTCGTCAAGCTTTAGTACGCTCAAATCCTTAACTTCCTGCACAGCAGTAACTTTTGGTCTCCATCTCCTTGGAAGACTTCTTAAGATCTTAACATGATCTTGAGTATCGTAAGTTCTTCCGAGAGCTTTCAATCCATTGATAATTGTTTGAAATCTTCCAAACATTTAATCAATAGATTCTTCACCTTTCATCTTGAAAAGCTCGAACTGGTGCACAAGAATGCTTATCTTGGATTCTTTGACTTGGTTTGTACCTTCATGTGCGATGGACAACGTGTCCCACATCTCCTTCGTAGTATCGCATCTGTGGACTTTGTCATACTCACTTCTGCTTAGGGCACAACTTAAGAAAAACTTCGCTTTAGAGTTCAGTTGGAATCTCGCCTTTTAATAAGCCGTCCATCTGATCCGTGGAATAAGATTTCCTTCTTCATCTACTGGTGCGTATGGTCCATTCTCTATCACTTCCAAAGGTCAACATGAGTAGATTCTATAAACAACCGCATCCTATCTTTCCAGTAATAATAGTCTTCTCCGTTGAATGCTGGAGGTCTAGTGACTAAGGCACCTTCTGCAATGTACGTATGTGATTCCGCCATAATCTTTGATCCATATTTTGTTACAGTGATCCTTGGACACCGAGCTCTGATACCAATTGATGTAAATTACACATTATTACAATGCTTATTATACGATGTATAAATGCACAAGAAGGGGAGGTTGAATTGTGTATTTTCCCTTTTTGAAAAACCTTCAAAATCTTTTTGTCAAAAGAAAAACTTATTTTTTTCACAAGAACTACTGTAAATCAAAGTTAATCGTATTCTTCGAAAAATTGTTTGAAAACTAAGTAAAATTGAAACTTTGAATGATAAGATAGATAAGGATAGAGAGAAGTTGAAACAGTAATTTGTATACTGGTTCACCCCAAACCGTAGGCTACGTCCAGTCCTCAGATGTCTTTATGAGATTTCATTATCTCTCAACAACTTTACAAGTATTCTTTTTTTTTTTCTGAGCCTCTTCAGATCTCTTTACAGTCAGTATTCTTTACTCTTAGCCTCTGCAGGCTATCTGTACTACTTTCTTACAGAAAGATGTTCGAGCTTTGTTACAGTAAGATAGCTCTAACTATTTGCACAATAAACTCTCAAGTAAGCTTTGAAACAATTGTTGTATGCGCGTATGTAATGTATGTCTCTTTGTGTGTTGTGTAACTATTTAATCTTCGACTTCGACTCATATTTATAGCCTTCGTCTGCAACTGCTTCTTGATTCTTGCTTCTTGAATCTTGAAAGAAACGGTTATTCAGTTGAGTTCTGTAACTAACTCAAACTGATTTTTGATTCAAACGTGATTTGCTTCCGTCTGCTTTTCATCGTCTGCTTTTTCTTTCATCTGCTTTTGGCTTTCGTCTGCTTTCGGCTTCCGTCTGCTTTTGGCTTCCGTCTGCTTTCAGATTCCGTCTGTTTTTCAATCTCCGTCTGCTTTTCAATCTTCCATCTGTTTTTCAATCTTCGTCTGCTTTTCATTCTTTCGTCTGTTTTTTCAATCTCAAATCGCTTTTCATTCTTTTATACTTTTTCAATCTCATCTTCTTTTCAATCTTTAAATGCATTTTCAATCTTAAATCATTTTTCAATCTTAAATGCGCTTTTCATCTATCGTTTGCTTTTCAATCTTCCATTATTTGTACTTCATCAAAATCATTAATGTGAAGTCATTTTGACTTAACACAACATGTTTGTGGGTGTGCACTCAAAAATATTTAGAGACTTTACAAACTTTTTTTTATAAAGTAGAATATAATGTTACTATGTTTAGAGATAGAAGTGCAGATAGTGTTCGAAGAGAAAGATACAAATGCAAAATTGTCACAACATAATTTTAGGGGCCTCAAAATAGATGCCATATCTTCCAATGCTAAAATCAAGTTATGCAGTCATATTGCATAACATATAGCTCCATAACATGCCATATACTCCACCTCTATGACTAAAGAAGTTGTAAGTGTTTATTTGACACTTTTCATTAAAATAACTCCGCTCATCATTATAAAGATAATATTTATATGCTGGTTTCTTATCATACACGTAACTTGTATAATTGTAAACACTAAAATTAACCACTTTAAATGGGTCAATATGTTAATATGTCAATATAAAATGAAAGTAGTCCCTTATGTTTTATTTTTTGGTAGCCTAACGTATGCTCAAGTATATACCAAGAACACTAATCGTTACGACAATATTAGGATGTGTGCATACTTAAGCATTCATTAGGCTACCATCAACTAAAACATAAGAAACTACTTTCACGTTATCTCTCTAAACATCATTCTAAAGATTAGGATGTGTGCATACTTAAGCATTCATTAGGCTACCATCAACTAAAACATAAGAAACTACTTTCACACTATCTCTTTAAACATCATTCTAACTACTTTCACGTTATCTCTCTAAACATCATTCTAAAGACATTAGTCCTTGGAAAACTTATCATCCTTCACAATTCAATTTTTTATAAAAGAATAAGACTGCATATTAGACCTATTTAAGATACAATCAATGTAGATGCTTTGACTTAAGACAATCTAAGATCACCATTGACCCCATCACGAAGAAACTGTTCACTTGAAACATATAATACTTCACTAAGATCCTTCATTTTAAAATGGCTAAATAATAATTATTTTGAATCAACATATCAATGTCATTAGTAATGAGAGAGATATCATCACACTACAAGAAATTATTTAGTTATCGACGGAATATTCAGTTTGTAAAATGGAAATTTCCGTCAGTAATACTAAATACTGAAGGAATTTGGTGGCAGTAAAATCCGTCGCTACAAAAGCTGTAGTTAAAAGTTCCGACGGTCATTTTCCATCAGTATTTTACCAACGGCAGAAGATGTATTAACGACGATAATAAATCGTCGGAAATAATTTAACAACAGAACATATTAAGTTAATTTTCGTAGGTGAAATTTCACAACGGATTTATTTTCGTCGTTAAATCGTAGGTGATGACCTAAAAAAAGTCAACTAATTTATCGACGGTAACGTTTACCGTCGGTAAATCACTACTAAATTTCCGACGATAGTTTTTTTATTAAATTCCAATGTTATGTTGTTGTTGTTGTTATAAATGCATAATGTTAAGAGTTACTAATTATTTGTTCATAATAAATTAATTTGTATATATAATTTGATTAAAGAGAAAATTAATTAATAATATAACGTATAAAGTATTTTAATTAATAATAAAAACATAACAATGAACAAATCTTATGTTTTTTATTGGAAACAAATGACAAGGATAAGCTAATGTCGTGGTGATCGTGAGTGCTTTGAACTGTTAAGCCTTCCCTTTAACTGTTCCGTCTCCTGTCTAAGTTGAGCTATCTGCTCCATTTGCTCTCTCATCTTAGTCATCTGCTCCATTTGCTCTCTCATCTTAGTCATCTGCTCCATCTCCGCTCTCATTTAAGCAAGTCGCTCCATCTCGTCTCTCCTCTTAGCTGCCTGCTTCATCTGCTCCATCGACTTTCTGATCTTTGATACCTGCTCCATCTTCAAGCTCATCTCCTCTCTCATCTTAGCTATATACAATTTCATAAAAACATATCAAAATATGTCCACATAACAAGTCAAGAAAACCACATCATTTTAAAGAACATCCATCAAATTATGGCTTCAAGTAATTAAGGTAATTGGAACAATTACATAAGTCAACCTCGTCATGTATAAATTAATACATAACTGAAGTTTATACTACAATCAAGTTTCACATCGTGCAAGCCATATCAATAAAAGACTCAGGAAGTTGTTATGAGAAGTTCATCCGCAAACACATACATAAAGAGCCAAAAAACTGTAACAAAAACATAAGCACTGACCTCAATCAAAACGCAGAGAGATGTTCCTGAAGTACGTCACAGTAGAAGATGATGATAAAGCTATAATGAAAACCAACAACAAGAAAATTCATAGCTTAATTAGAAAGTGAGATATATGAAAACAGTTGTCATGAAATATTATACTCAATGAATGACATTTGTTATACTCACATAATTCAACCATCATGTCATATTCTCAATAATTTCCATAATTATAAGTCTCCTGCAAAATAAGATCATAAGTTCAAACTAAGGAGTTCATGTTTTAATTTCAAAATCATCATCTACGAGGATCCTATTGAAATTTTGGCAGCATTTCCTCTATAATACGGACATCCCCTTATGAAATAAGGCCCCCTGCAATAAAAACACACTTCTATATCAACCAGTAACCATAACGCAAATTGGGTATCCATACTATATGTCTCTTGTCAATGTAATATAAATGATCCATGTTATTAATTTGAACAAAAAGAAAATTAAATCATTAGGAGTTTTTAAAAACCTCATATTTCAACTGCTTATGTTCAAAAAAACTTGCTCATAACAAATGCAAATACTTGTATGGATGATATATATATGGTTTACTTACCTTTAAAAATAGTACACCCCAGTTTATAAAATTTTTCATAAATTAGGTGTAAAAGTAAAAATTAAAAGTTAAGAGATAAAAACAACTTCAAAACTTGTGAAAGATAACTTTGATACCAATTATTGTTATTTTTGGGAAACAAGCAATAACATTAAATTGATTAAGATCAATATGCCCTACAACTTCGAAACACGTATAAACAATAAAATTAGAGACTTACTTACTAAAGACAACAAAAATTGATTTGAAGCCAAGATTTCTTTATAGATTTCTACAAAACAAGAATCAACATAATAAAAAAGTTTAGGATTCTTTGAATGTTGTTCATCAATTTCCTTCACAGCAAAAATATTACGAGTCTTGTAATGCTTATCTCATAAATAATGCAAATGTCGTGTACACATGATTAACAGACATAAAATTATGTTAGTTCAGATTAATTAATTCAATATTTCATATATAACAAAATTATATGCACAACAAAATTCATATTTTAAAGTTGTTTATGTAAATCATCATAGTAAAAATTAAAAAATATAAAAATGATATATTCAATAATTATTAGTGGTTCTGCCGGATTCTGGCGAAACTGAACGTTGTCGTTTGGATCCATGGAGTTGGCTGCTCTTTGTGGTAGCTTCGACGTGAAGGTTCCTGCAAAATGAAGAAGGCACGTCGGGGGTTGTGTCCCGATTAGCCCCTCCGACGCTCAAGTCGGTCTTTCTTGATGAAGATAGGCTTTCTGTCAGAGGAAAAGAACTAGGGTTGCGATTACGTACCCTTGTTATGACAGAGTTATACCTTATATATGATGCATGTGTTAGGTTTAAGTCTTTACGTATGCATGGGAGTCTTCCATTTGCGGATGGGCCGTGTATGCGTGGAGTGGGCCTGGCGTAGGTATGAGATTGATCTTTGGAGAATGGACCGATCGACCCTTGGGTTGTTACATCTGGACTCGGGCCCAACACGACCGGCCCGACCATAAGCCCCCTACTCCTCGAGTCTGAGCAAAGAGAAGGGTCGAAGGAGTATGCGTGAATATTGTAGCTCGTCCGTGTGACAGCTCGGAGTAGGCCTGATCGGTCAGATATTGGCATTATAGCTTGTCTGTGGGACAGCTCGGGGTAGTGCGTGGCTGCTCGTATTGGGATCGGTCGGCTGAGAGTCCCAATAGGTCGGCATTGGAGTTTATTGCATGATAGCTCACGCCAAAGTAGATCGGGTGGTCATCATTAGTGAGCGCGTGAAGGTACTTGAAGCATTTATTATTGACGGCGCGTGCCCTCTGGCAGTTTTTCAGAATCTGAAACGTATCGTCTTCGTAATCGTTGCGCAGCTGTCATGTACGTCCTTTCACTCATCGCGTCGCTCTGGATTTCGAACAACCCTAATGTACCTCGGCTCTGATTTTTCCACGTGTCTACGCTTGGCTCAGATTTCTCCACGTGTCGAGCCAGTCTTCTATAAGTACTCAGGATCAACGAACTGTGGGTTTTCTTCACGCTTGCTTCATTCTCTTGCCTTCACTCTACTTTCCTTTGCCCTTTCTTGTTCTCAGTTCCCGGAAAAAAAATTTCAATCGTCGTCCGATTTCCCAACTTCATACCACTAAATAGGTACGTCCGCTTCCTTCATTTCCCCCTCTAAACTTTTTTTTTCAAAGGTTTTCTTTTTGGTAAGCATGTCGACGATCAGTGCTAGAAGTACGGTAGGAGAGGTTGAAGAAATATCTACGAGAGAAAGGAAGGATGGGTTGGTTGTGGAGGCGCCGCAGAGGAATGAATCGACGATGACCGCGCCTGAGCTGAAACGGTTGGTCATTAAGAACAACATCCCTATGGTTTGGGGGCCTAGGTTGGCCTTGGGGAACGAGCGAATCCATAGCAACTTAAGTGGATATTTTGCCGTTTCCGATAGTTTTTTCTCGATTGGTGGCATGAGGCTTCCATACGCCCCGATTGTCGACGAGGTGTGCACAGGCTATCAGCTGATGTCGAGCCAAATTCCTCCGAACGGCTGGAGGTTTATCAACGACTTGGCCTTGTTGTGCCATCAGTTCGGCTGTCGCCCTTCGATTGACATCTTGCGCCATTTTTTTAGGATGAACCAGAGTCCGAACTCTGGGGCGGGGGTCCCTTCTCTGTTGTATAGAGATGCTAGGTATCGCCCGGCGGGAACAGCTTCAAAAATCTCCTCTTGGCGGACGAAGTATTTCTTCGTGAAAGCCCCAGGATCCTCCTTCGAGTCTCGGCCTTGGAGGTATCCTTTAGCCGAGCAGTGGAATGACGCGTCGAGCATATCCCTTAGCAGAGAAGAGTGGGTAGTAGTTGGTCGCATAAAGGAGCTCGGCCGATACGACTTTGCGCGGCTCATTCTAGGATACCGCAGGGGGGCTTCGGCTAATTCTTTTCTGCTCGACCCCCCGCCACAAATTAGCGGGCTAGGCGAGGAAACCGCTCCGTCTGGTTGACCCTTTGTGGTTCATTTATTAACTGCATTTTTTGATTATTGATTTCTCTTTCTGAGTTGTTTTGTTGTTGTGCAGCCATGGTGAGGATAGAAGATTTTGGCGGGCCCTCTTCTAAGTCCAAGAAACAGGCCGAGCAGAGGAAGAAGAGGAAGGAGATGGGGACTGGTGAAGGCGCCGCCCCGCCAGTGGAGCTAGGCCATTCCACCATGACGTCGATCCCTCCGACTGCTGAAGAACGTCCTGTTGTGTCAGCGCCATTGCCGATCGTGCTAGCCAGCGCGGGCCGAGCGGGCTGGACAGAAGAGGAGGAGGAGGAAGTGGAGCCTCCTCTTAAGAGGAAGAGACTGATCCGGCTTGGTGATCTACCATCCAGCCCGTCTGGTCAAGGCAGGAAAGAGAAAGAGAAGAAGGGCAAGGGGAAAGGGCGAGCAGTTAATGCCGAGCAGTGGGAGTTTGCAATCAAGCTGGCCAAAACTGCCTCGATCGGGGACCTTGAAGTGTCCAGCCATATTGCTGAGAGGATTACTCCCCCCATGGACGAGCAGACCATGGACAAGAAGAGTAATCTGGAGCTGGGGTCTCAACTCCTTTGTAGCGGTATACGGAGTGCGGTGATGTCCTTCGCAGTGGTGCAGCGTTTGGAAACTCTGGACCGGGAAGTCCAGGACCTCCATGAGCAGATGAAGGCTTTGAAGGACGAGCTTTCAGAGTTCAAGGAGGGGAGAGACTTCCTCCAAGCTCAGAACTCTTCCTTGGAGGAGGAGAAGAAATCCTAGGAGGAAGCGATGGGCGTCCTGAGGCTTCAACTGGCCACGGGGGAGGAGGAGAGGAACCAGCTGGCTGCAGTGAACGACAAGCTGAAGGAGATGGTGGAGAAGGAACGGGAGCTTGGTAAGAAGTACCTCGAGGATTGCCACATAGCGGTGGAGGGCAGAAATAGGACCAAGGACACATTGTGGGAGTTGCGGGGTTCTATTAAGAAGTAGAGGATCGAGGCAATAAAACGATGGAAAAGGCGGTTTCTGAACGAGAAATTTTTAGAGCTTGCCTGTGATCTAACCCTCTCGGTCCTTAAGAAGTGCCACGCGGCTCACATTCTTGAGGGGTCAGTGTGTCCTTCATTTGAGGAGTATGCCGAGCCGTTTCTTCCCGCAACTCTCGGCCTATCCTTGGGGGATATGAAGGGGAAAGCCGAGGGAGAACGGGTCATTATTCCGGATGAAGAGCTGGATCTTAGCTCGGAGGAGGAAGAGCTTCCTCATGAAGGTATTCCTCCAGTTGCTCCCTTAGGCCCTACTCCCGCTCCGATTGCTCCGTCAACTTTTGAGGTTTCTCCTGTGCATCCACCGATTTCCGAGGCTTCTCCTATTCCCTCAGCTGCTTGTAGTTCCCCTTCTGCGGACTTTTGAAGCTCACTTGGTTGGGCTTGTGGCCAGGACGGATTCAAAAATGAAATTCTTATTTTGCCCTTCATTATTTCGAAGTCATTTTCTGCATTTTATATTCTTTATTTTCGATCTATAGTTGGATTAGATAAAGTTGCTCATGGCCGACCAGCGTCGAGGCCGATCTATAGTTGAGGCCGAGCTGTGGTCCCAAAGATCTTGTCTTGGCGACCTGGCCGAGCCATGTCAAAGTCGATCAATGGTTCCAAGGATCTTATCTTGGCAACCTGGTCGATCTATAATCGAGGTCGAGCTGTAGTCCCAAGGATCTTGTCTTGGCGACCCGGCCGAGCTATGTCGAAGTCGACTGATGGTTCCAAGGATCTTGTCTTGGCAACCTGGTCGATCTGTAGTCGAGGTCGAGCTGTGGTCCCAAGGATCTTGTCTTGGTGACCCGACCGAGCTATGTCGAAGTCGATCGATGGTTCCAAGGATCTTGTCTTAGCAACCTGGTCGATGTGTAGTCGAGGTCGAGCTGTGGTCCCAAGGATCTTGTCTTGGCGACCCGGCCGAGCTATGTCGAAATCGACCGATGGTTCCAAGGATCTTGTCTTGGCAACCTGGTCGATCTGTAGTCGAGGCCGAGCTGTGGTCCCAAAGATCTTGTCTTGACGACCCGGCCGAGCTATGTTGAAGTCGATCGATGGTTCCAAGGATCTTGTCTTGGCAACCTGGTCGATCTGTAGTCGAGGCCGAGCTGTGGTCCCAAGGATCTTGTCCTGGCGACCCGGCCGAGCTATGTCGAAGTCGATCGATGGTTTCAAGGATCTTGTCTTGGCAACCTGGTCGATCTATAGTCGAGGCCGAGTTGTGGTCCCAAAGATCTTGTCTTGGCAACCCAGCCGAGCTATGTCAATGGGATTTTCTACTTTGCTAAATTTAATGAAATTCCTTCTTGCCAGGAAATCTGAAAACCCCTTTATTGATGATAATGAGGGTGCGGGCCGTTAAAAAACCTGACTGGCAGGGCCAGGAAAAAGGTACCCACAGTTTGTGTACAAATAACAGTAATAAACAAAGACTAACTGAAATGAAACTTATCTACTGGTAAAACGCCTTCAAGTTTCGGGAGTTCCAGGGTCTTGAGAGTATCTTCCCGTTTGCATCGCGAAGGATGTAAAAGCCATGTTCGGCTTGCTTGACGACCTGGTAAGGTCCTTCCCACGCTTGTCCGAGCTTTCCAGGGTATTTTCCAGCCGCCTCGGCTTTTCGTAGGGCATATCCACCGACCTTTACGTCACTCGGTTTTACTCTTCGATTGTAGAACTTCGTTGCTTTTTGCCTGACAGCTTCCGAACGACCGGCTGCCCTATCCCTGTCTTCGCTAAGAAGCACAAGTTCTGCTCGGCGAGCTTCATCATTCCGCTTTTCTTCATAGCTCGACACCCTTTAGTTATGCAACACCACTTCTACTGGAACTAGGGCTTCTGCCCCGAAGGTCATCCTAAAAGGGGTTTCCCCTGTGACTCCGTTTGGTGTGGTTCTGTATGCCCACAACACTTCATCTAGTTCTTCCACCCAAGTCTTTCGGCCATCTAGGCGCTTCTTGAGAGCACTCATTATCTTTTTATTGGTGTTCTCCGCGAGACCGTTGCTTTGGGGATGAGCTACTGAGGTCAACTACAGCCTTATCTTCAGTCGATCACAGAAATCTCTGAACTTTTCGTTATTGAACTGTCGACCATTGTCCGTAACCAGCACCATAGGCATCCCGAAGTGACATAGTATATTTTTCTTCACGAAGTTTTCCACCTTCTGCTCGGTAATTGTAGTGACCGCTTCTGCTTCTACCCATTTGGTGAAGTACTCCACTGCCACTACCAGGAACTTTTTCTGTCTGACACCGAGAGGGAAAGGCCCTAGTATATCCATCCCCCACTGAACAAAGGGGATAGGATGACTCACGATTTGCATCCTCTCGGTTGGCTGATGAGATAGGCTACTGTTTTTCTGGCAAGCCTCACATCGGTCGACCTTCTCCTGACAGTCTTTCCTCCTTGTCGGCCAGTAGTACCCCTGTCTAATCAGCCTATGAGCCAACATTCTACCTCCTACATGGTTTCCACACATTCCTTCGTGGACTTCGGCCATTGCTTGTTCTACCTCTTCTTCGCTCAAGCATCGCAGCAGTGGCCAATCATAAGATCGCTTGTATAGGGTGCCATTAACGATCGCATACTCGACTGCCTTTATTCTCAGTTTCTTGGCCTCCGAGGTTTCTTCTGGTTGTGTTCCCTCTAGGAGATACCACCTGATCGGCTCCATCCAGCTCAATCGACCGGTATTTACGTCGAGAACTTCCTTGGCTTTCTGGATGCTAGGTCGGTCTAGTCGCTCGACCAGAATGTTATTTCTGGCATCTCGATCGGAAGCCATTTTGGAGAGCACATCCGCCTTAGCATTTCGAGCTCGTTCTATTCTACTGATTGAATACTGCTCGAAATCACTTAACTCCTGCTTTACTAGCTCTAGGTACTTGATCATGCTGTCCCCCTTTGCTTCATATTGCCCGGTGACTTGACCGACCACTACTTGGCTATCGCTATACACCTTGAGATGTTTTACCTTCATTTCCCTAGCCAGTTGGAGGCCGACTATCAGAGCCTCGTATTCTGCCTTGTTATTGGAGGCCTTGAATTCTAGCCGAAGAGCGTATTCCACCTTTTCTTCCATTTGCGGGCTAACCAATACTACTCCTGCTTCGCATCCCTCAGCGTTAGACGACCGTCAATGAATAAGCTCCAGCCAGGGTATTGCTCATCCTGCGAGCTAGGCTGGCTCATTTCTGCAATGAAGTCTGCCAACACCTGTGCCTTAATCGTCGTCTGAGGCTTATATTGTATGTCAAACTCCCCTAGCTCTACCGCCCACTTTATTAGTCGACCTGAGGTTTTGGGCTTTTGAAGGCACTGCCTGAGGGGTTGGTCGGTCCATACCTCGATGGTAGGACTTTGGAAGTAAGGTCTTAGCTTCCAAGCCGCCGTTATCAAGGAGAGGGCTAGTTTTTCTATAGGCGCATACCGCGTTTCCGGTCTGATCAACACCTTACTGAAGTAGTAGACTGGGCGCTGCTCATTTCCCTCCGTCGAACAAATCTCTTGTTGATCGACCCTTATGTAACTGCCAAATATAAAATCAGATTCTCCCCTTCGACCGGGCTTTGCAGGATAGGAGGGGTAGACAAATATTGCTTTAAGTGTTGAAATGCTTTCTCGCATTCATCCAGCCACTGGAACTGGGTTACATTCGCTTTCCTTAAAATCTTGAAAAATGGGAAGCACTTGTCTCCCAATCTGGAAACGAACCTGCTTTGAGAGACTATCCGACCTGTCAATATCTGTACGTCTTTCAAGCATTGTGGCGAGGGCATTTGGATGATGGTTTCATCTTCTCTGGATTAGCTTCAATCCCTCGCTGAGTAATCATGAACCCCAGGAATTTTCCTGATGCCACACCAAAAACGCATTTTTTCGGGTTCAACTTCATTTGAAATATGTTGAGGGTCCGGAAGACCTCTCTAAGATTCTCCACATGCTCCGCAACCGTCTTACTTTTGACCACCATGTCGTCCACATAGGTCTCGACCGATCGACCGATCTGTTTCTTAAAAACTTCCATGACGAGCCGCTGATAGGTGGCCCCCGCATTCTTCAAGCCGAACGGCATTATTTGATAACAATATGTGCCCTGGTCGGTTATAAAGGCAGTCTTTTCTTCATCTTCGAGACTCATCTGAATTTGATGGTAGCCAGAGAAAGCATCCAAGAAGCTCAGAAGTTCATGTCCGGAGGTGGAGTTTACTAATTGGTCGATCTTGGGCAAGGGGAAACTGTCCTTTGGACATTCTTTGTTCAGGTCGGTGAAATCGATGCACATTCTCCACTTCCCGTTCTTCTTTTTCACTAAAACCACATTGGCGAGCCATTCAGGGTACTTGACTTCTCGGATGAACCTGGCTTCGAGTAGTTTCTCTATTTCTTTCTCGATCACCTCCTGTCGCTCTTTACTATGCCATCGCTTCTTTTACCTAATCGACTTGTAGTCATGTCGAATGTCAAGAGAGTGCGATGCGACCGATCGAGAAATTCCAGGCATGTCGCTCGGTACCCAGGCGAAGACCGATCTGTTTTCTACCAAACAGTCCGTGATTTCTTTAACTAGATCCTTCCGGAGCTCGAAACCTAGATTTGTGAATTTAAAGCGATCGGCTTCATCCAGTACGACCCGTTGCGTTTCTTCCACTGGGTTTGTTGGACCCCGATCTTTCAGTGGAAATTAGAAATATGAAAATAAAAATTTGATAAGAGTTTTTGTATATGAATGGAGTTATAGATATTTTGCCTTAAGGAAATTGATGAGAAAAGATTTGTTTGATTTGATAACTTTGGGTTTCAAATAGATTCGTATGGGTTCTGAAAGTTCAAGTGGATGAGTGGATTGAAATGGAAGTTGAAATCAAGAAATAGAAAGTAAAAGTGTAAAATTTTGAAGAAATTAGAAAGCAAAGACAATTTGGTTGGTTATGCATGTGGTGTTTTAAGTTAGATTATTGCAAGAATAAGATTTCACCGTATGTGGAGAATGATGGAGTTTTGTATCTTTTGTACTTGGACTTGAATACTGATGTTGTAGCATGGCTTAGAATGCCATTTAATTTTATAAACATTTATCTTATGATGTTAATGAGACATGGATTTATATATGGATATGAAAGATCAATTGTGTAAGAATATCAATTGTGTATAGATTTGTGTGTTTTGTGCTTGAGAGGAATTAGTTGAAGAGCTTGTGGTGATGTGTTGAGATGTGAAGTTGATGTGTTGGAATGGTGTTAGAAACTTCAATGGCAAATCTGTACTGATCTAGATATATTTGGCCAAAGTGGTCTTAATTAAAGTTGTAGTTCATGTTGCCAGCTTTCTAGCATATAAAGTATACAATTTTTCGATATCGGGGCGAAGTTATGATAAATTGAAGTTTGGATATTGCTTAGGTGATTGCTAAGCGGGCAGAACTTTGATTGAAAAATTGACTTATCTAGAGGGTGAAGTTACTTTGGAGTTCTTTATGAACATTGTAGAGGTTGTTTTATCTTTTCATTGATATAAAGCATGAAAATATTGGACAAGAGAGGAGAAAGAGTGATCTTGGTATGAGTTGTGATAAGGAAAGATTTGGAGACAAGATTGGTAGTGATCTGAAAAATGTTCACTGAATATGCTTCAGTATTTTAACCATAACGTTTTCTCTAGTAATCCAAACGAGATGATTCTTAATTTGGATTAAACTAGAGACATATGGCTACATTTTGTAAGAAGACATCGAATTTCAATTATGTGCCTAAGAGTCTCAAATATTGTCATGAAGTTAAGAATTGGAGTGCGGTGTTGGTGCAGGAATGAAAGTCTTATCTTCTGACTTTAGGGCAATTTTGGAATTGATAAAGATAGATTTTGGCAAAATTTCCTTCTGGAAAGTAGTATATTTTCTCTTAGCTTTCCAGCGAATCAAACCGTGTCTAATTTGGAGTTCTGAGTAGAAAGTTATGATCTTTCTAAGTGTGGATGTTTTGGAGAAGGGGGTCAGACGAATTTTTGAGTCTGTGCTGACGTCATCACAGACGAAGTTTTGCGTCTGTGCTGACGTCATCACAGACGAAGTTTTGCGTCTGTGCTGACGTCACCACAGACGAATTTTTGCGTCTGTGCTGATGTCATCACAGACGAACTTGCGTCTGTGCTGACATCATCGTCTGCTTTTGTGTTTTTGACCCCTATTCCTTCTCTTGGCCATAACTTTTTGTGTAGACCTCCGATTGAGTCGATTTTCGAAGCGTTGGATTCCTAAGACATTTTTCTATCTTTTCATACTACATATATCAGTTTTGGAATTAAATGGAGAAAGATAGCTCGGATTTTCGTGAACTGATTGGTTATAAAAGTTTGAACAATGTTCAGTATTTTAGAGATATCTTGATCGGTAGAGCTCCGATCGATTTGATTCTTTTTGCAAATGAAAATAGAGACATGAGGCTACAAATGTTATGAAGGAGCCGATCAACAATGTAGCCTCTAAAACTTCCAAATGCTGGTCGGAAGTTAGGTGTAGTGTTCAGCCTCGAGTCTGAAGAACAGACTTCAGTATTTTGGAGATATCTTGGGTTATAGAGCTCCGATTGATCCGATTCTTAAAGAGTTGGATTCGTAAGACATAGAGGAACATTTCTCTAGAAGAAAGTTTTGTCAAATGGCTTCATTTACCTGATCAAAATAATCAGACAAGATTTCAGTTTTAAAGACCAATGGAGGGGTAATTTTGGAAGTTTACTTAAAGGGTTAAGTTTATAGGCTTAAATGGAGGGACTTATGGGTCATTCCTCATTCATTAAATGTCATGGCACTATAAAAGCAAGTGGGATGTCATTTTAAAAGGCAACCCACGAAACTTAAGAGAAAAGAAGGAATAAGAGAAGAAGAGAGAAGAGAGAAGGGAGAGCAAGTTTCGGTGGAGAAAAATGGGAGAAAGCTAGGGCTCGATTTTTCTACCACTAGAAGAGAGATTTTAATGTCATTACAAGAGAGAGAAAGGTGGAGGATGAAGAGAGCTTCATCTTGAACCAAGAAAATCCGAAAATGGAGAAGAAATGAGGTAAGAGCAGTTTTTAAGATTTGAGTTTCTCTTGAAGTTTTGGTTTAGAATCATGGAAAATGGAATGGGTTTGTGGAGTATGAAGTTAATTTTGTTGATTTCTAAGTATTATGGGTTTAATTTTGGATGAAAATTAATTAGGGTTTATGCCCAAATTTGAAATTTGGGGATTTTGGAAATTTGTGATTTAGAAAGCTTGAATATATGAGGGATTTATGTTTTCTAAGTTCAATTTGAGGATTAAGGTATTTATGATGTTGAATTTGGGTGAAATTGCTTTAGGTGAAGTTATATTGGAAGAAAGAAGGAACCAATGGACAAATTGGAGCTAGGAACAACTTTCTAGCATCGAATCGAGGTGGGTACCTGTTTATAATAGAATTTACAAGCCACTACTGCCTTCTTTAAACAAAGAGATTTTCTAATTTCAATTACATCGTAAATGTTGCATCATTGTATGAATGATTTGAAAAATCACTATTGATTCAATACATGAACTTTTGTCGAATTGCAAAAATACATTGTGTTATGCCTTAAAAGATTTCATGACATTTCGTATATTCGAAAAAGAGCATTCGATAAATGACATTGAGCTTGAATATGATAAAGGTTTGAAAAGTTATGATTTTCGATTAGTTTTAAGAGTGTTTATAAAATATGGTTTTATGTAAAGGTTTGAAAACTTGTGATTTCCGCATAAATTCGGAAAGGTATAGAAAATATTGTTTATGGAAATATTTGAAAGTTTTGATTCCTAAAAATGTTTTGAAATTGTCTAGAAAATGGTTTATGCAAATGTTTAAAAAAAAATTTACGATTTCCGAATACTTTCGAAATTATTTAGAAAATGTTGTTTATAAAAGTGGTTGAAAGATTTCGATTTCGAATATATAATGTTTATAAAAATATTTGAAAATTTATGATTTCAACATTGTTTATAAAAGTGTTTGAAAAGGTTACGATTTCTGAACTTGTTTATAAAATGTTTGACAAAGTGTGATTTCAAAATGCATTTGAAATTGTTTAGAAAATAAGGTTTATTAAAATGTTGAAAATGCGATTTAGGAATCGTTTGAAATTGTTTAAAATGTTGGTTATGTAAATGTTTGAAGTCTTTGATCTTCGTATGATTAGATTCCTTACTTTTAAAATGGTTTTAGAAATTGTTTTAAGAAATTATACAAGTTTTAAATGTTTGATAAATTAAGAAAATTTCTAAAGTTTTGAAAAATGACACAAAGGTTCAATTTCTGGTTTTCAAATGATTTGGCCGATTGATTGAAAATTTAGAAAGTATTGAATTTTATTGTTCCCGAATATTTTTGGAAAAAGGGTTGCGAGTTTTAAAATGAATTGAGAAATGAAGAAAGATTTTGAAATTCATTTCAGTGGTTGGGATTTAAGAAATCGCGTAAATTGTTAAATTTGTTATTTTCGATAAATTCGATAAGTTATGAAAATGCTTTTGGAATGTTTCTTTAGAAAATACAAGATTCATGCAAATTATGTTTTTGAATAAATGTACTTTATGAATTTGCATACGTTTGGTTTATGTTTTAAGGAAATAACTTGCATACATTGTTCTGGCTTTGGTCTATACGTGATTAAATTGCTGAATTATTATGATCATTGAAATTGCATTGCAATTGGTGAGTTATGCTCATGTTATGCCATTAAAATATGTTATGGCATTTTGCATGAATGAAAAGATAGAAAAGCTTGAAAGTATGGAAACATTCGATAAATTGATTGAGCACAAATTGCTTATATGCTTTTGTGTGGGCGAGAGAATTACGGATGGATAGTCACGTGCACGTCGACGTATGGAAAATTATAGCCTTCTCCCGGCTGCCCGCTTGAGGCCACGAGATCACGAGAAATAGGACTCGAATAGATTCTGATATAAACTTGGTTTATCCGTCGTGTTCTGAACTCTCGAGCCATGTGTTATGTGATTGCCATTGCATCTCTGAATTGCCAAGTTGATGCATTCATGTTTATAAATTTATGAGTTTATGGTGAAAGCCTAAAATCATATGTTTTGCAAATAGCGATTTTGGCTACAATGAGAAAAGTACTTTTTGAAAATGCGCTTTCAGTTTCAAAGAAATGTTTTCTAAGACGAGAAAAGAAAAAGAATTTTAAGGATTTTGCTTATATATTTGTTATAAGCTGTTACCCACGAACGTAAAGCTCACTCCCTTCATTCCATCCACGGTGATGAGAAGAAGATTGGGTGAAAGAAAATGAAGATTTCTATTTGCATGTGTTTATAATGTATTATTGGTAAGTTAAATGGTTCTTTGAGAAGTCTAGAATTGTTGTATATTGTGTACTTTGGTTTAGGGTTATGGGTAATGTATAAGGCTTGAAAATGCCACTATGATTTGTATAAAGTCGTGATTTATGAAATTGTGTATCTGATGAGTATAAGGTGTATGGATTTCTGGAATTATGCATTGCTTTAAGTTATGTATGGGATGTGTATATGATTATGAGTATGATAAGGTATTGTGGTTTGAGATTTGGATAAGGCTATTGAGTTATGGTATTGCACATGGATAGTGCGATTGTATGTGAATGTATTTTGGATTGAGTTTGGTTATGAAAGAAAAAAAAAATTTATACCGGATTTGAAATGTCTTAGGGTTTCCAACGCGATAGTGATTCCTAAAAGATTTGTTCACGGGTGTCGGAATTTGTGTTTCAATTCGATTGGATCGTTTGTTTGGTTGTCTCCGAGCCAATTCGATTTGACTTTGTTTGTATGCTTCGCTTCCAAGTTGGCTTTCGATTCGTTAATGATTTGTTTCGCTTTGTGATCAATCGTTTATTCGTTCCGCCTCTTTGTGATTCGTTTCGTCTTCCGTTTTCGGGTTGGGGCGCCGGTCTCCGGATCGGGTCCCAACATTTGTGGTATCAAAGCCCAGTAATATGATCTTACTTGGGCGTATGTGTATGAGTAAGAAATCGATAAGAGTTTGTAAGGATAAGATTGAGATTGTAAGAAAGTGCTAAGTGATCGTTTGCTTTTGATGACAAGAAGTATGATTGAATTAGTGAGAGTATGATATTGATGTGGATAAGTTTGCTTTGAAGAACAAAGGTGATTATTTGATTGATTTTAGGAATACGTGAATGAATGAGTGAAATTTCATGATGATTGAAGCCCGACAATTTTGTGAATTGATTTTGGGCATTGATGACTTGAATAATGAGATGGTGATGGAGATATATGTATAGAAAGTCAAAGGATTAATATGAAGGATGATTTGATTTTGAATATTTGCGAGATGAAATGAAATGCTAGAAAGATGAGATTAATGATAGAAATATATGTATGGAAGATTAATAGGTTGATTTTGAATGATAGAGATATAGATATATATATATGGAAGTTGAAAGGATTAAATTGAATGGTATTGGTCCATATTACGGTTATTAAGAATTGGACCATTGACTTGTAAAAATCTGTTAAGAATTATTGATGTGATATGATCTTGGTGGTATTTGATACAAGAAGTGATAAATTGTGAGTAAGTTGAGAAATATGTATGATGAAATTAGTTCGAAAGTGATTGAATATGATTATTTGAAGAGATTATTTGAGAGAATAAGTTACTTGGTGATTCTTTCGATAGGAATTTCGAGGGCTAAATTCTTTTAAGAGGGGAGAATTGTTGGACCCGATCTTTCGATGGAAATTAGAAATATGAAAATAAAAATTTGATAAGAGTTTTGTATATGAATGGAGTTATAGATATTTTGCCTTAAGGAAATTGATGAGAAAAGATTTGTTTGATTTGATAACTTTGGGTTTCAAATAGATTCGTATGGGTTCTGAAAGTTCAAGTAGATGAGTGGATTGAAATGGAAGTTGAAATCAAGAAATAGAAAGTAAAAGTGTAAAATTTTGAAGAAATTAGAAAGCAAAGACAATTTGGTTGGTTATGCATGTGGTGTTTTAAGTTAGATTATTGCAAGAATAAGATTTCAGTCATATGTGGAGAATAATGGAGTTTTGTATCTTTTGTACTTGGACTTGAATACTGATGTTGTAGCATGGCTTAGAATGCCATTTAATTTTATAAACATTTATCTTATGATGTTAATGAGACATGGATTTATATATGGATATGAAAGATCAATTGTGTAAGAATATCAATTGTGTATAGATTTGTGTGTTTTGTGCTTGAGAGGAATTAGTTGAAGAGCTTGTGGTGATGTGTTGAGATGTGAAGTTGATGTGTTGGAATGGTGTTAGAAACTTCAATGGCAAATCTGTACTGATCTAGATATATTTGGCCAAAGTGGTCTTAATGAAAGTTGTAGTTCATGTTGCCAGCTTTCTAACGCCATAAAGTATACAATTTTTCGATATCGGGGCAAGAAGTTATGATAAATTGAAGTTTGGATATTGCTTAGGTGATTGCTAAGCGGGCAGAACTTTGATTGAAAAATTGACTTATCTAGAGGGTGAAGTTACTTTGGAGTTCTTTATGAACATTGTAGAGGTTGTTTTATCTTTCCATTGATATAAAGCATGAAAATATTGGACAAGAGAGGAGAAAGAGTGATCTTGGTATGAGTTGTGATAAGGAAAGATTTGGAGACAAGATTGGTAGTGATCTGAAAAATGTTCACTGAATATGCTTTAGTATTTTAACCATAACGTTTTCTCTAGTAATCCAAACGAGATGATTCTTAATTTGGATTAAACTAGAGACATATGGCTACATTTTGTAAGAAGATATCGAATTTCAATTATGTGCCTAAGAGTCTCAAATATTGTCATGAAGTTAAGAATTGGGTGCAGTGTTGGTGCAGGAATGAAAGTCTTATCTTCTGATTTTAGGGGCAATTTTGGAATTGATAAAGATAGATTTTGGCAAAATTTCCTTCTGGAAAGTAGTATATTTTTCTCTTAGCTTTCCAACGAATCAAGCCGTGTCTAATTTGGAGTTACGAGTAGAAAGTTATGATCTTTCTAAGTGTGGATGTTACGGAGAAGGGGTCGACGAATTTTTGCGTGCATCTTGGCGTCATCACAGGCGAAGTTTTGCGTCTGTCTTGGCGTCTCCTGAATTTAGTTTTATGTCTGTCTTGGCGTCTGCACAGGCAATTTTTTTATGCGTCTGTGCTGATGTCATCACAGACGAACTTGCGTCTGTGCTGACATCATCGTCTGCTTTTGTATTTTTGACCCCTATTCCTTCTTTTGGCCATAACTTTTTGTGTAGACATAAATGATTTGGCAGATTGATTGAAAATTTAGAAAGTATTGAATTTTATTGTTCCCGAATATTTTTGGAAAAAGGGTTGCGAGTTTTAAAATGAATTGAGAAATGAAGAAAGATTTTGAAATTCATTTCAGTGGTTGGGATTTAAGAAATCGCGTAAATTGTTAAATTCGTTATTTTCGATAAATTCGATAAGTTATGAAAATGCTTTTGGAATGTTTCTTTAGAAAATACAAGATTCATGCAAATTATGTTTTTGAATAAATGTACTTTATGAATTTGCATACGTTTGGTTTATGTTTTAAAGAAATAACTTGCATACATTGTTACGGCTTTGAATACATCGTGATTAAATTGTTGAATTATTATGATCATTGAAATTGCATTGCAATTGGTGAGTTATGCTCATGTTATGCCATTAAAATATGTTATGGCATTTTGCATGAATGAAAAGATAGAAAAGCTTGAAAGTATGGAAACATTCGATAAATTGATTGAGCACAAATTGCTTATATGCTTTTGTGTGGGCGAGAGAATTCTGGATGGATAGTCACGTGCTGCGTCGGCGTATGGAAAATTATAGCCTTCTCCATTTGCCCGCTTGAGGCCACGAGATCTGAGAAATAGGACTCGAATAGATTCTGATATAAACTTGGTTTATCCATCGTGTTCTGAACTCTCGAGCCGTGTGTTATGTGATTGCCATTGCATCTACGAATTGCCAAGTTGATGCATTCATGTTTATAAATTTATGAGTTTATGGTGAAAGCCTAAAAATCATATGTTTTGCAAATAGCGATTTTGGCTACAATGAGAAAAGTACTTTTTGAAAATCGCTTCTGGATTTCAAAGAAATGTTTTCTAAGACGAGAAAGAAAAAAATTTTAAGGATTTTGCTTATATATTTGTTATAAACTGTTACCCACGGGTCAAAGCTCACCCCTTCATTTCCATCCACGGTGATGAGAAGAAGATTGGGTGAAAGAAAATGAAGATTTCTATTTGCATGTGTTTATAATGTATTATTAGTAAGTTAAATGGTTCTTTGAGAAGTCTAGAATTGTTGTATATTGTGTACTTTGGTTTAGGGTTATGGGTAATGTATAAGGCTTGAAAATGCCACTATGATTTGTATAAAGTCATGATTTATGAAATTGTGTATCTGATGAGTATAAGGTGTATGGATTTACGGAATTATGCATTGCTTTAAGTTATGTATGGGATGTGTATATGATTATGAGTATGTGATTGGACCAAATTTATACTATAAATTAGGCCGTTTTCTCTAGTAATTATGCATCATTGACTCTGATCTATGATTTTATGCTTATTTTGGTCCCTTTATTGAGTTTTGATAAATTGTACATTGTCGGTATTTTGTTGTCATTTGTCATTAATTACGCATAATTTTATTGGGACAATTGATCTGCAAATGGGTTGTATTTTGTAGGACCAAAGGTCAACATTCAAGAAGTCAACATCTTGAGATTATTTGGGCGAACCAAACCTCCATTCACCGCGGCGAATAAATTAAATGCAATTATTTATTGCGACGAGTGACCATCCGGATTCGCGCGAATAACTACAACCATTCGCCATGCGAATGTCGGGTAACCCGACCTATATTTGGCAAAGTATCCTTTATTTCGACCCGGCCCGCGTATCCTATAAAAACTTGCCATTTAGGGCAAAAAGGAATGACGCATGAGTTTTCTTTTCCTCCCTTTTCTTCGTTCTTCTCAGCTTTCTTTCATTCTTTTACATTTCGTTTCTAATAGGTTTTCATTACGTATTCTGAGTTCGACCCACAGAACAACGTTCATTGTCTTCATCTTCAACAGTTAAATCGTCGATCATAAGTATCGGTGATTCTCCGGCGGTGATGGAGTTGGCGAGTCATGAGCTAAAATCGGTATTCTCCGAAAATGTAGCGAAGGTCGGAGTTCCATGAGCTTGAGGGTAATCAACCATAGTTTTAGATTTTGTCATGTTTTGTAAAACCTCAGAGTTGGAGATTGCGATATATGATGGATTGAATCGGCTATAGTTTAATTGGATGTAAAACTTTGATTTATGGTGTGGATTAGTTTGTGTTGGATATTGTTACGAAATACATGAAGTTTCATGTATGTTAAGCAATTTGCATGAGTTAATTTAATCTACCTAGTTGTGTTTGATTGAATTGATTATGTTTTATCTGGTTAACTTATTGCATAAATCATTTCATGCCATACACTAAGGGTTTTAACAAGCTTTAATTTATCGAGTTGATCAATTAAATCTTGGACTTAACGAGTTATTAAGGTTGTGTTTTGAAACTTAGTGGATTTTAAACCCGATATTTATTTTGAGTGATGATGACCAGAGCCACATTTTCGGGAGAGTTTTAATTAATAGTTTTCAGTCTCATTTAATTTAAATTGCCTTATCTTTTCAAAATCCAAAAATATTTACCTTTGCTTTAGTTTAGTTTAATTTTAGATTAATCAATCAAAACCCCTTTTATTGCTTTCATTGCATGCATAATTCAAACATTAGGCTAGTCTAGGATCAATTGGTGCATTGGTTCCTTGAGAGTGGACCGAGGTTGCATCTGTATTGCAATCCTTGGTATAAATTTTATTTAACTGGTTTCCAGGATCAATTCTTAAATTGAGCGATAAGCCGCCCGATCAAATTGGCGTCGTTGTCGGGAATCAAATTAATTGATTCTCTAGGTTAGCCGATGTTTGTTTTGATCTTAATTTTGTTGTTTACATTTTGTTTGCATTGCATAATTTTATTTAATTTCTTTTACGCCTAAGTGTTTTTAGTGTTAATCCTGTTTGTGATTTCATTACGCTTTGTTTTAAGTGTTTATTACGATTAGTTTGCTTTCTTTGATGCAGGCTTCTTGGGCGTGACGAGTTCATCATTAAATCACGGCGAGTTCATTAATCGCCGCAGACGAGTTCATATATTCGCCCATGACGAAAGTTACAATTTATTCGATTCATTGCGGCGAATTACTACGTCATGAATAACTGAGTGAATTGAAGCCTTGCTATCATTGTCGTTTTAGTGAGCTATCTTAGGTGAACTTCTCTTGTGCATGCCCGTAGACTTAGGCTAGTTCATTTCAACCTGAAATTGGCGACACCTTGACAACTTAGGAAAAATAAGAGAGCAAGAAAGACTTAAGACACTAGATCGACTAGAATCGAGATGGTTGAACACCAAGAATATCCCGTCAACCACCCGAAATGGAGATCACGGTCTTAACGGTGACCGAGGCAGCGTAGATGACAACAATGCGAACATCGGGCGTAGAACCATCCGAAAAGCTACAACCTCGGACGTAAACTACGATCCTTTCATCTGCTTGCCCTAACCCGACGTAAATTTGAAGTTAAAGGTTTATGATTAACTCCTACCCAAATTTCACGGTTTGGCGGGAGAGGACCCTACATGCATCTTGAGGCCCTCACGATGATCATCAAAGTATGAAGCTGTAGGAGCACATCTGGACCGAGTCTTTGTGGAAGGTATTCCACTTGTCGTTAGAAGGAAGGCCCGGGTGGTACATGAGCCTCCCAGGCATGTCGCGAATGCCTATCATAGTTGGGCCAACTTGCGAAAGCTTTCTGGAAAAATATTTTCCGACCTCGAGGACTTCGTCGATGCGAAAAGAGATTTATTCCGCCAAGTAGGATTCTGACGAATCCTTATATGACTTTTGGAGCAGATTCCAAGATCTGTTATCTCGGTGCCCCATCATCAGATCCCTGATGAACAATTGGTTCAATATTTCTACGATGGGGTGAAAAATCAGGAAAATGGAATGTTGGATGTTACGTCGGGAGGTTCGTTGATTGACCTCACCGCTTTGAAGCATGGGCCTTGATCAAGAGGATGGCCTAAATCATCGACAATATAGTGTCGAGATTCGGGAATGTGAATGAAGTAGGAGCCATGGCGGCTCGAACTAAGAGTATGGAAAGCACGAATCGAAGGTGGATTCCACAGGCGGAGGATAACTTCACGCTTATCCTCGATCACTACCGAAGATTTAAGAATCGAATGTGCATCGCCCATTGTCTTCCATCGAACTAGTCGCACTTAGTTGCGAATCTTGTAGATCGGTGATGCACATTTCGATGTACATCCGGAAGGTATGAAGAAGTGTCCACTGTTTGCAGGCGGACAAAATTCTAAAATGGGACCGTACTCCAACACATATAACGAAGGATGGAGATCTCATCCTAACTTCAGTTGGAGGAATAATGAAGGAAGAGCACCCAACCGTTTTCAACAAGGGAGTGGAGTGGACCATCTACAAACCAGTTTCCCGATCGTGGCGTTGGCGGTGCAATCACAACCATCAAAAGAGGACACTAATCGACTTCGCATGGTATGATGGCGTTGATGAAAGAGGAGCGAACTTCCACACAAATCAATTCAACGCCATCGCGAACCTCATCCAACGGGACTCTGCTAAGAATGTTGCCCGCTTTAGTGCCTTGGAGAAGCGCATGGAGCAATGGGAGATCAAGGCGAGAACATGAGCGCCTATGTCACCCAATTGTCTAATAATTTGAGTGACAACCAAGCTCGGGCGATGGATCCATTCCTCCAACACGGTAATAAACCGGAAGAGTTTAAATGCAATTGAGTTGAGGAGTGGAAAGAAAGTGCATTTCGACATTCTGAAGAAGAAGAATGCAGAGGAAATTGAGGTTGAAGAAGCGCCTCAAGTGAGAGAGAAGCAAGTTGTGCGATCGTAGAGTGATCGCGAAGAAGAATTGTTGAGGAACAAGAAGCAATCAACAATTGAGGATAAAGAGCAATCATCGAGCATTTCGGAAGAAGAGCCGATAAGGATAAATCGGCGAAATGAACCACCCGATGAAGGAAGTCAACAAGGACCTCCTTTTCGAACTTCGTGTCGATGAGCAAGAGAGTCAATGAGCTCAAACACGAAAAAGAAATCATTGACTGTTTGGGAAGGTTGAAGTCAACGTGCCCTGCTGAATTTGATTAAGAAAGTGCTTGGCTTCGCCAAGTACACGAAGGATTTGTGCACAAACAAGCGAAAATTTAGGCCTAATGAGCGTGTCGGTGAGTTCAAATGTGTCGGCTTTATTTAAGCCCCAAATCGATAAAGTGCCAAGATCGTGCTCATTTACCATTCCTTGTGTTATAAGAAAGGTAACAATTGGGAGAGCATTATTGGATTTGGGAGCGGCGATTAACGTAATGTCGAAATCTGTCTATGAAGCCCTGGGCGTTAAGAGCATAAAGCCTACTTCGGTAGTCTTACAGTTGGCTGATAGATCATTCCGACATCCAGTGGGAATCATCGAGGACATCTTGGTCCAAGTGAAAGGTTTAGTGTTTCCTGCCGATTTTTACGTGTTGGACATGACCTCTGAAGTGGTGCAGGACACTTCTCTGATCCTTGGACGACCCTTCCTGCGGACTGCGAGCACAATGATTAATATGAAGGAAGGAAAGATCACCATGGAGGTTGGTGATCAACACGTTAACTTCAACATGTATGAAGCTATGAAGCACCCTAACGAGGATTACTCCTTGCTTGGGGTGAATATGTGATGTGCTTGTGGATGATGCATGTGTTGATTTATTACCACACTTTGACCCATCCCATCGACACTCTCTTGGAGAAGATTATTTTGATGATAGTGCGGTGCCTATTCGGATATGGGAATGGACATGGAGCTGCCCAAGACCCAAGCTGTTGACATGGAGCTTGGATATCGACTGCCCGTCCACCCCGAGCTACAAGATCCACCGTGAGCACCAGGTGTTTCTCTTCCTGCCTTTTCGATATATATTTGTGCACGTTCTTTGATTTGATTTGATATGTTGTGTTGCATGAATGTGTTGATTAAGTGTGGGGAGAGATCCAACCAAGAGGGTTTAATTTGTAGTTAGGAAGGATTTCCTTTCCGTTTGAATAAAGTGTTTCCTTTGTTAGCTCTGTGTTCTTCCTAATAAAGCATGATTAGATTGGCGAGAATGGTTGATATGTGGGATGATTAATTGAATGATTGTGCAAACCGAGTAGGATCCTTAGACATTGTGATGCATTACGGGTAGTTACGCAATGAGCATCTCGCTTTCATTGCGGCTAATCTAGGTTTTACTACTTGTTCATTGCAGTTAGGGATCGCTTCGTCATGGCGAATAAGGACATCTCCGCCCTACGGACCATTGGACATCTCTTTTGTCCGAGGCCATTTCATCTTTTCTCTCTCGCGTCCTTCGTCTCCCGCGTCTTCTTCTTCTTCTTCTTTTTCTTTCTCCTTCCCTCCTCATTTCGCTGCCACCTTCGCTGCCTCGCCGTCGCTCCTCTCTGTGCCCTCTGCTGTTTGAAGCTCCCAATCTCCTCCAATCTCCTTCCAACTGCGTTTTAACCCTTCTGTAAGTGTTCCTATTCCCTCCTCTTGTCCATTTTCGTTGTTATTCGTTAGATTTGAGGCAAACAGCGAACGCTGTTCGCCGCAACTGTTCGCAGAATCGCCATTCGCCGCGGCGAATTTCATATCTCGCCGCGGCAAACGTAGGGTATCGGTTCACTGCGACGAATGTTCTTGCTAGCCGCGTGACGAAGATGCCAGTTATTGCGGCGAACATCTGTTGGCAACGAATGGAAGAAGTCTCCTCTGGCCGCAAATAATGCTCCTGCTCGTTCGGCGAATGGTGAACTTTGATTACGTGTAATTTTCTTAGTTTAATGCCCATTCTAACGTTTGTGTGTGCGGGATTATGCCTAGAATGAAACAAGCCTCTAGGCCGGAGCAACAGCCCATCCTCTTCTTCCTCCGATCACACCATTTCCCCTTCCTCGCAACCTTCCCGTTTTCCCTCTCGTCCGGTAGATCCTGAGTACGATCAGCTGGCAACTCGTGTTGCCAGTCAAGATATACTTAAGGAAAAACCATTTCCTCTAACCCTGCAACAAACCCTTTTGTCAAATCGACTTTTGAATTAGACTTAGCCGTCCTTTTCAACTAATTCTATTGGCAACCTCACATTTGTCCGCCAATACTATTCATATGCTCGCTACTCCCACACCTACGAAATTAATTTCCGGGGTGTTTCCATTCCCGATGTTTTCACTTCCGTAATTATCCGTGAGCATTACCATCTTTCCGTCGTCCCTCATTGCCAATATTCCGACCTCCTCCGTGATTACCCAAGGGAGGAAGTCATTGGTACTCTCTGCACTGCAGGGTCTCAGTGGCTTCAACCCCGTGGTTCTCAACGGTACATCCGTCGGACCACCCTCCTTTCTGAAGCTCATCCCTGGTTACATTTTATATGTAACAATATTATGCCGACCCTCCATCTTTCTAACATCCCCAAAGAGCAGGCCCTATATATCTACCTGCTGATGACTGGCCGTCCTGTAGACCTAGCCCCTGCCATTTCCGCTGCCCTTCGCCAGTGTGTTCTCTCCACTAACCCTAAACATAAACTCCTTTTCCCCATCTCATTTCCGATCATTTAGGACCTATCGAGTCCCAAACATCAAGCCGATCTCACCTTTTCACTTTGCCTCTCCATTTGTCTATGTCCGTTTAGGTCAGCCACGTGCCATTCCACCCCACCTCCCCCCAACCTGCTTCAACATCTTCTTCCCCACCTCACCTAGAGCCCTTCTCCGTCCTTCTGTTTCCCGAGGCTTTGCCTCATCAACCCTCCGCCTCTGTTCCCCGCTCCTTCCGAGGTGGCTCTGCTGCGTGAGAAGTCCTTGACTTCAGGCCGGTTCACTTCTTCGAGACTCGGTGGCCGCCACGCATTCCTGCTTACTATGATTGCGGCCCACCTCGGGCTGCCTATTCCGCCTCGAGCACCGGCTTCTTCAAATGCTCCTAGCTCTTCTCACTGCTTGCCCAAATGGCGATCTGCCACGTAGTGCAGGCTGTTTATTTTCTTTTGTTGTTGTTTTCTGTCTTTTCTTTTCTTCGTTGTATTTTTTTAGTTAGTTCTACGGATCCTCTTTTGTACATTACATTTTGAGCTTAATGCTATATCCACATTTCTGTTTTGTCTATTTTGTTTCGTTTCCTCTGTGCCTTTTCTACTTTTGTCATTGTGGACAATGCCATGTTTAAGTGTGGGGAGCCGTTCCCTTTATATTTTGCATTGTACACCTATTAAAACTTGTGCATAATTTTGTGGGCCGTTGCTTTTCTTGATAAATTTGGACTCGATCAAACATTTTCTTTTCGTTCTTTTTGCCCTTGCATGCAAAGCCCTTATAAGTTTCAAACCGATACTTGAGTTTTTGTGAAAATGCTCTCCATTCTTGAACGATAATTGGTTTTGGCAAAATTTTAACTTTTGAAGTTTTCAAAACAAAGTAAATGGGAGCATGCTAACAAGGTAGCATTTTAAGTTTTAAGTTTTGAGATTGATCATTGAGACAAAACCTTGTTGGAAGGATATTCGAGCCAAAGATTTTTCTTCATATTTTTGTGTGTGCATCTGCTTAGTTCATGCTTCTCTAGAACTTGTGTGCTTTTACTCAAAGCTTGATGGACTAGATTTTTGTGGATATGATAGAGGTTCTTTCTTTCAGCCCTTTTCCCGAACACCAACCCCTAAACATCGTTCCTTGCTAGCCCTTTGAGCCTTCTTCTATGAGCATTTGCATGCATTATTTTAGATAGCGTCGATAGTCGGTTTGTTCTATTTTAGTGAAAAAAAAGTTAGTCTTGTTTATTCCAAAAGGGATAATAATGTATTGAATCCCAAAATGGGATTAGTATCTCAAAATGAGATATATAAAAAAATCAATCAAAATTTAGTTTAGTAGAGGTCTAGTTTGATTATAGATTATCGACATCGATCCTCATTTTATGCCATGCTCATATTTTCTTTTCTCACATCATCCATTCATTTAGCCTTCCGCTCATTACAACCCTTAAAGACCTCTTGATCTTCAAATTGATAGTCCTTGTAGTGGAGAAATAAAATTGATACAAGCTATGGTAGGAGATGTATTAAGTAGATTGAGAGAAAATATCCCTACTATACAAGTGAGTTGGCGTAAACACCATATCCCGAGTGATTCTCCGTTGTTCAATCTCTTGTGCTTAAATTCTTTCAATGTTTGTTTTATTAGCACTCTTTCAATTTCTTGCGTTAGAATTACGATAAAGTGGATTGAGTCAATTTTGGTTGTTGTTTGAGCATGGGGCAGAATTTTCTTTTACTCTTGTACCTTTTGACTCTTATAAGCTTTGTTCAGAGTACAAAGGTTTAAGTGTGGGGAATTTGATTGGACCAAATTTATACTATAAATTAGGCCCGTTTTCTCTAGTAATTATGCATCTGTTGACTCGATCTATGATTTTTATGCTTATTTTGGTCCCGCATTGAGTTTTGATAAATTGTACATTGTCGGTATTTTGTTGTCATTTGTCATTAATTACGCATAATTTTATTGGGACAATTGATACTGCAAATGGGTTGTATTTTGTAGGACCAAAGGAGTCAACATTCAAGAAGTCAACATGTCTTGAGATTATTGGGCTAACCTAACCTCCATTCGCCATGCGAATAAATTAAATCAATTATTTCATTGCGACGAGTGACCATCCGGATTTCGCCATAGCGAATGTCAATAACCCGCCTATATTTGGCAAAGTATCCATTTATTACGACCGCCCGCACGTATCCTATAAAACTTGCCATTTAGGGCAAAAAGGACTACCGCACGAGTTTTCTTTTCCTCCCTTTTCTTCGTTCTTCTCCAGTTTCTTTCATTCTTTTCTATTTTCGCTTCTAATAGGTTTTCATTACGTATTCTGAGTTCACCCACGCACGAGGTTCGCTGTCTTCATCTTCAACGATTAGTAAATGCGATCATGAGTATCGGTGATTCTCCAGCGGTGATGGAGTTGGCGGAGTCATGGCTAAATCGATATTCTCCGAAAATGTAGCGAAGGTCGGAGTTCCATGAGCTTCAAGGGTAATCAACCATAGTTTTAGATTTTGTCATGTTTTGTAAAACCTCCGAGTTGGAGATTGCGATATATGATGGATTGAATCCATTATAGTTTAATTGGATGTAAAACTTTGATTTATGGTGTGGATTAGTTTGTGTTGGATATTGTTCGAAATACATGAAGTTTCATGTATGTTAAACATATTGCATGAGTTAATTTAATCTACCTAGTTGTGTTTGATTGAATTGATTGTGTTTTATCTGGTTAACTTATTGCATAAATCATTTCATGCCATACACTAAGGGTTTTAACAAGCTTTAATTTATCGAGTTGATCAATTAAATCTTGGACTTAACGAGTTATTAAGGTTGTGTTTTGAAACTTAGTGGATTTTAAACCCGATATTTATTTTGAGTGATGATGACCGAGCCACATTTTCGGAGAGTTTTAATTAATAGTTTTCGGTCTCATTTAATTTAAATTGCCTTATCTTTTCAAAATCCCAAAATATTTACCTTTGCTTTAGTTTAGTTTAATTTTAGATTAATCAATCAAAACCCCTTTTATTGCTTTCATTGCATGCATAATTCAAACATTAGGCTAGTCTAGGATCAATTGGTGCATTGGTTCCTTGAGAGTCGACCCGAGGTTGCATCCTGTATTGCAATCCTTGGTATAAATTTTATTTGACCGGTTTCCAAGGATCAATTCTTAAATTGAACGATAAGTCGCCGATCAGTATGATAAGGTATTGTGGTTTGAGATTTGGATAAGGCTATTGAGTTATGGTATTGCACATGGATAGTGCGATTGTATGTGAATGTATTTTGGATTGAGTTTGGTTATGAAAGAAGAAAAAAAATTTATACCGGATTTGAAATGTCTTAGGGTTTCCAACGCGATAGTGATTCCTAAAAGATTTGTTCACGGGTGTCGGAATTTGTGTTTCAATTCGATTGGATCGTTTGTTTGGTTGTCTCCGAGCCAATTCGATTTGACTTTGTTTGTATGCTTCGCTTCCAAGTTGGCTTTCGATTCGTTAATGATTTGTTTTTTGTGATCAATCGTTTATTCGTTCCGCCTCTTTGTGATTCGTTTCGTCTTCCGTTTTCGGGTTGGGGCGTCGGTCTCCGGATCGGGTCCCAACAGGGTTCATCCTCTCCGTCTCCTCATCGGCTCTCACATCAAGAGAGCTCGTCAGGACCGCCGCCCCGTCTAGTATTTTTGTTTCCGCTAAGTAACACTCCCTAGCGATTCTCTGCTGACCCCTGATAGTACCGACCCCATGGGGCGTTGGGAATTTCATCGCTTGGTAGTAGGTGGAGACGACTGCTCTAGGGGCGTTTTGAGTAGCTTGCCCAATTATCGCATTGTACGCCCCTTGAAACTTCACCACTAAGAACTCAACATCCTTCTTAATTTGACGCGGCCTTTGCCCAAATTTTACTTTCAAACAGACCCGGGTAAACGGATAGGCCGATGCTCCAGTTACCCCTTTGATAGGTCCTTCTATAGGCAGTAGTCGATCTTCGGATACCTCCATCTGCTTGAAGGCATCATAATACAACAGGTCGATCGAGCTGCCCGTATCAATCATTACCCACTTCACCTCATTGCCGTCCATGTTTAGATTTACAAGGAGCGCGTCATCATGAGGACAACTTACACCATCAAGGTCGGACTCGTCGAACGATATCATCCCGTCGTTCTCCTTCTTTTTTTTGGTTGACGAGTCTTTGCCGACCTGCTTGGCATATCTCTTTCTTCCTTTAGCGGTGGATCCCCCCGCTGCATTTCCACCAAATATTATGTTAATGACCCTCACCGGTCAGTCATCTTGTTGCCCATCGTTCTTGTCGCCTCTTGCCCTTGATCGTCCTCTTTCTTCTCGTTGATCGCCTGTATTTGTATTCTGCCTCCCTCCATCATTTCTATCATTCCGCCTCCAATACTATCGTCTGTTGTTGGGCCGACCGCTCTTATGTTCGTTATCTTGGTCGGTATTTTGCTCGTGCTTCACAAATCGGCCTAGCCTTCCCCTTTGTATGAGGAATTCGATTTCTCTTTTCAATTGCCAGCAATCTTCAATGTCGTGACCGATATCTTTGTGGAAACGACAGTATAAATCGGGGTTCTTATCCTTGGAGGGAGTCTTCATCTTGTCGGGTTCTCAGATAGTTTCGTCATCCGCTCTCATGGCCGCCAGTACTTCTGCATATCGTCTGTTGAGTGGGGTGAACTCATGTCGATATCCCTGTCGATCGGTCGGTTTTCTCACGACCGCCTTTTTATCGCCAGGCGAACCACTTTGCTCTGTCATTTGGCAAGCGATCATCCGTCCAAGACGCCCAGATTTTCAGCACTTCTTGAGCTGAATGTACCTATCTGCCTGTTTCTTATTTCTGAATGGATCGGGGCTGATCGAGGGCTAACGATTTTTGAACTCCTCATCCTCGTGTTGTTCATAAGCTACCGTCAGCGTGGACGAGCAAGTGAGGTCGGGGACCTCGACCGCTTCATTATTAAACCGGTAATGAATTCTCGTAGGCTCGTTCCTCCCTTGTGTCACCGTGATCACTTCTAAGCCGTCTTCTGCGGCTTACTAATGGGCGAACTGGTTGAGGAATAGCAATCTAAAGTCCTCAAAGCACGTGATACAGCTCGGAGGTAAGCTATTGAACCACCGTCGAGCTCCTTCTTGAAAAGCTGTACAGAAAGCCTTACACTGAATGGCGTCTGGAACGCAATGCAAATTCATCTTCGACTGGAAGTGCTGTAGGTAGTCCAAGAGATCGGTCTTTTCAGTGTATTTTTCGGGCGTTAATATTTTGGTGCCGGGCACCGGGAGGCTATCTAAGATTGCTGGAGTGAAGGGAGAGCTATATTGAGCTGTCGGGCGATCCGGGCGAAAACTCATGGCGGCAATGATCCGATCGTCCACGATTTTTTCTAGGGCTTCAGTAGGGTGGCGATCGGTCATCATAATGGTCTGCCGTGCGAGGCAACCGTTGTCTTTGGTGAGGCCTCAGAATCTGGCGAATCGATAGATCAACCGCTTCTCAATCATTTTGGGTGAGGAGGTATGCCGCGCGGAGGATCTGCATCGATTGGTGTTAGAGATTGAGCGCACATTGATTCCGCGTTATCTTCAAGGCTCGCTCTTTTTCTTGCTCAAGTTTTAAGGTTGCGGTTGATCATTCGATGCGAAGATTAGTGTGGGAAACATGGTGTCTTTGGCTGCGGGTTGCGGTAGTTGTAAACCTATCCGTTGTAACACGAGCCGACGACGGCTACATCAGATTAGCCGCCGCTTTGGTGATCTGCGTGTTTACGGGCGTAGTGCATCAAGTCGGGCCCCGATGGCGCCAATTGGTTCTGCCGGATTCTGGCGGAACTAAACATTGCCGTTTGAATCCATGGAGTTGGCTGCTCTTTGTGGTAGCTTCGACGTGAAGGTTCCTGCAAAACGAAGAAGGCACGTCGGGGGTTGTGTCCCGATTAGCCCCTCCGACGCTCAAGTCAGTCTTTCTTGGTGAAGATAGGTTTTCTGTCAGAGGAAAAGAACTAGGGCTGCGATTACGTACCCTTTTTATGGCAGAGTTATACCTTATATATGATGCATGTGCTAGGTTTAAGTCTTTACGTATGCATGGGAGTCTTCCATCTGCGGATGGGCCGTGTATGCGTGGAGTGGGCCTGGCGTAAGTATGAGACTGATCTTTGAAGAATGGACCGATCGGCCCTTGGGTTGTTACGTCTGAACTCGGGTCCAGCACAACCGGCCCGACCAATTAGTAAAATTTCTTACTTGAAAAAACCTTCATAATGAAAGCTCAATATTACACAAATGTAATATATTTGAAAAAAGTAGTACAAATAAAATTTGATTGTTTTAATCATTGCTATATCATTCACAATTATTAATCTCAAGTGTGTTTAATTTAGGAATTTATGTTACCATAATGTCACTAGGTAAACGAATGTTACAAAGAGACAGTAATAGAAATTTGGTTTAATTAATACTGTACAAAAAATAAGAAATTCAAAATTTATGTAAATAATCAATATGTTAAATAATTTAATGACTAATTAAAATATGATTAAATGGTCAATTATATTTCATTTATATTACGTGAAGAGGGACTTTAATATAGATACACAGGTTAGTGTTGATTCCATGAACTCATTCATCATCAATAGAGTTAGAGAATTCGTGGCACTCTTTCTTACAAGTGAAGGAGAGTAGAAGACGGTGGTGTGGAGTAGTTGCATGTCTCAAGTTCTATTATACCTTTCTTTTTGGTTTAAACAACCACATTCTCTCCATAATTGTTGAGACTAAAAGTATAGAAGTTGAAAAAGGGATCAGTTAGGAGGAACACCGTGGCATTTGGCCCATAAAAATTTGTTGGCTGGGGACCTCAAGAATATGGCTGCTCTGCAAAGAATCATATAAACCTTATACCAACACACATGTTTTGAGTCTCACATATATTTTTGTGGATAGAATCATTTAAAACAAAGTTAACGCAGGATTTGGTCCCGTTTTGCGATGGCAAAATTGTCGGCAACAATGGAACACCATATGTAATCCAATGTTTTGAATTAAATATAAGATGGCTCTGTGAACACTAACCGCTTTTACCCTTCGGGTACCAAACAAAATGTCTGACGTCCCTCACAGCTAGACTTTCCTGACTGTTTTTGGTGATTTAGGATTGACAATTAGTTGAGGATTAGGATAGATGTCTCGGGTCTTTAAAGGCAACTTTGAACATTAAATTTGATTGACATGTTGGTAAGTACTTTATCTTAATAAAGTTGTCTTACAACGATGATAAAAGCAAGAAATTGTTTACATATATATATATATATATATATATGAAAAAGTAAGAAATTGCTTATATATATCTGTGTTTGCTTCATATATGTAAGCAAGAAATATACATATTTCGTTTTCTCTTATAAGTAAACAATTCTTACTTTATATGTAAACTTAATACTTTACATTTTAAAGTTATATATTGTTTCATTTTGTATATGGATTTGTTTCTTTTTTGTGTGCAAAATTTAAGGATAAAATTTAAAATTAAGCACATTTAACATGTAATTAAGTTTTAAGAAAGCTAGAATCATATTAAGAATATAACATTGACTTAATAAATTTATGAAATCAGGAATTAAAGTTATAACTTGATTTATCGTTATCTGTAACTAAAACTAAGATTATAAGATGATCTGAATGTCATAAGTAACTAATTTGATAATTTCAAAAGTTCTTTGAAGAAATAGAGAAAAGTTCTCACAATTTTATTAATGATTAAAACCTGATTAATTTCTCTCTACAATATGGTTTATTTATAGGCTACATAAATGAGAACGCATTGAAATAATATTTCAATAAAATAATCTAGAATAATATTCTAAACAAAACAAGAAACAAATGTATAACAAGATAATAAAGCGGAAATAATATCTTAGAACAATATTCTAAAATAGAATATTCTAGAACATTATTTTAAACAAAATAGGATATGTATATACATCTCAAATCCCTCTAAAACCTTTAATTGATTTATTTTTATTATGCATTTGTTTTTTTTTAATTTATTAGAACATGGAGATTCCTATGGTATGTTAGTAGCTGACCTTGAGTCTACTAATAATTAATCCTAAGATTTTCAACCGAATTACTTAGGTTAAAGTTTATAGGATTGCTTTACTGATTTGTAAATCCCTCTATTAAGTTTGAACCTAATCTAGAAGATTTATATCATTCTATCTCTAGGGTTACAATCAACTCATTTCAATTATAATAAATCTATTCAAACTTAAGGTTTCTCAATCTCTATGTATGAAATCAAATTATGATATAATATTCACAGGTGCATTAGAACATATATTAAACATGTACTTGAATTATAATAGATCAATCAAAATAATTGAATTAAATAAAAGAATTAAAACATATTGTAGCATAAACTAGGGTGCATCTAACCTAGACACTAAAGAAGTTTAGCTACATATAATAGAAAACGAAGTCAAACATAAACTATAAGGAAAACAAATAGAAAAATAAAGAGTTCATAATTCTAAATCTCCCTTTTTCTTCCTATCAAATGTCCTTGCAAGGTGGAGGTTTGATCTTGTGTATTATTGGATCTTACAATGATTTCTTCATGTTTTCAACATTCTTAGGTCAATATCTTCCCTTCTGAATGTTCTCCATGTTTGGAATTCTCTCAAAAAGTTTTCTTCCCTCTTTTTCCACTGAACACATCCTTTTATATGAAAGTTTAGGATTTTTGGGACTTACACGATTCGAATCAAATTAACATCTAATTAGAATCAAGTTATCCTAAAATTAACTTCCTCAGTCAATATTAATAGTAATCAAATCAAAACCACATTGAAATCAAAAGCATAAACCTTTACACCCTCACTAGGATTTCACTCAATGCACTCAAGTATTTGGGGTGAAAAGCATTAAACTCTCAATCAATGCATAGTAAAATGCTTACCATAGGCTTGTAATATTATCACATCTCCACCACTTATGTACAAACTAGAAGCACAAATCAAAAGGCCTTATAAGGTTGTAACGGGCTTAGGTAAGGTATGATTGGGATGAAAAAAGGTTGATTTAAAGGAAATTTACTAAAAAGAACATTAAATGAAACTTATTCGCAATACACATAAGTCCTTTCATTGCAAAAATAAATGGTATTATATACTTAATTTTTCTTCTTCTTTTTTATATAAATACTTGCTTGATTTTTCTCTCTTTTGTCACAATAATTTCAACCATTCATCATGTACAATAACTAAAGAAATATTAGACCATTGAAAATTAAATTTAAAAAAACAAATAATGTAAATAATCTTCAGGGTTCAAAATAATAAAAATTCTTCAAAGAAAAATAGGATAAAGGTTAATAATTGGTTATAATCAATGAAAAGGCTAAAGCTCAACTTGGTTATTCATCGAGGATAAAATTATAGGTATAGTAAGTTTTAAAGAAATAGGCTTAAATTGTTGAATCTAAGTGTTTTCATCATGTTAATGCTTCTAATTTAACAAATAGTTCTCCATATACATAATAAAAGTAAGTTCTATAATTATTATACTACATGATAACACACATGAAAGAATAATAATAGCTTAAAAATTTTAGCATTTTGCTCTTAGGTTTAAAATCTCAAAAAAAATATAGGGTATATGTGTGTAAATAATGTGCAAATTTCATTCAACTTGATTAGTTCAATGACTATTAAAATATGACTTACAAAAGTAATTTTATTCTAACTATTATCCTTTGCATACCAATTCAATCAATATTCAATAATGAAATACAAGATTGATGGACATATTTTAATCAAGTCAAAATATCGCTTAAAAAATTTATAATCAAGATTATAATAAACTTAAGTAAATCATTATAATTCACTAACCCTTCCCCACACTTAAAGTTGTACATTGTCCCCGATGTACAAAATATAAACATTTATGAATGAGAGGGTTAAGTTGGTACTTTCTTGAATAAGGCGATTTTCGATTTTTGTTTCATTCAATAATAACTATAACCTTGCAAAATACAAAGAAAAAGATATATAAATAAATAAATATAACAAAATAAATATAAAATAACATTAACATTAACATTTAAAGAAAATAAAAGGAATAAGTAAAATACATAATTAAAAAGGAAAACAAAAATATAACAATTAAGCATCACCTTGTTTATTTGTCATAACTAAGACATGTCCAGCAGTGGAAGGTCCTTGAATGGTTGATCTTTATAATGTGGATGAGTTGATGATGAAGAGCCCGTGCCAGATGATGGAGGCTGGAAAGTAATGCCTTGATGGTTCGCCATCAGCAACAGTAAATCACCCATCCATCTAACTGTGGTCTCAAGCCTACTCATCCTCTCCACAAGTTCCAACTACTGTCTCTCTAGTTGAGATATCTTCAACTGGTCCACATTGAGCTCCTCTAACACTATCCCTTCTATCTGGGATGGCAATGACTATAGCTGTAATTGTAGTTGCTCCTCTGTAGCGTCCCCTCACCGTAGGGTACACATCGGGACGCCTGGAGGTTGCTTCGACACGTATCCCACGATAAAGGTGCACCACCAGAACATTCCCACTAATAATCCACATGGCATCGCAATAATTAAAATCATAATATATCATAAATCAGTAACTTTTAAAATCCAAAAGAATTTTAATACAGTCATCCAGTATCAGAATAGACAAGTCTATCAGTCCCCTAAACAAAACCAAAAAAAAGAAAACTGATACAAACATCTATCCTAAGATCATCCGCAAAAGTCCAACCCAGCTGACCGACCTGTGTGCCATCGCTTCTCTTGCTAGCACGCTCGCACGGCAAGAAAAGACTATCTCCGGAGCTAGGAGTCTACTCTATCAGTCCTGAAAAATAGGTTGCAATTTTGGATGCGTTTGCGAACTCAGTGAGAAACCATCATTGATGGTTCACTCAAATCATGCATTACGCAGATTATGCGTACAACCGCACGAAGAATATTCAATTAACAGTATTACATAACAATTTACGATGAGTCTATAACGGTTTGCGATATCAAATAACAATTTACAATAACATATAACCATTTACGGTATCATATCACACTTCACAAGATTATACAGCAGTTCTGATAACAATTTGCAGTCTCTCATGTCATCACACAATTCAGTAAGTTTGCAATTCAATCAGTCATGTGTATACAATGCATATGAGACTCTATTCTAGTTATTCAGTGTCGTGCCTAAGTGCTCAACAAGATTCGATGGGGGGCGTGATTTTCTCCCCTCGGGCTCGAGGCCCTCGATCAAGATAAAGATTCGAGCTCAAGGCTCTTTTCGGTGATAGTAGCAACTTGTGTCACACATCCATTATCTTTCCAGTGATAGTAGCAACTGTCTTCTCCGATCGATTTTCGCCATTAAAGCTCTCTAAAACCTCCATTAAACATCCTAACTACTCAATCTTTCACAATAAATGCGATAAATACATGTAACAACCATAATAACAACATTAATGCCATTAAAACTTACCAATCGAAGATCAATCCACAAATTTCTCAAAAATCACCGTAAACCCTAAAACTTTCTCAAACCAACGATTAATCCACTCTCCAAGCTTCTCAACCTTCAACAATCACAATAACAAGTTAGCCTAGCAAAATGAGAAGAAAACCATAGAGAAAGATCGAAGAATCCTCACCGATGGGAGGAATCAAAAATCGTCGTGGGAGGAGGAAGAGAAGAAATGCTTTTTGCCTTAGGATAATTCCCCAATTTCAAACCTAGCTATATATAGACATAGGTCTCTAAATCAATCCAAATTTCAGTCTCTAAATTTCAATGGCTCAACATTTTTATTTCCTAACAAGATAACTCTAATTTTCCATTGCCATTGGACAATTCTTTCAATCTTATACAATAATCGATCTCATCACTCCAAAATTTCGGTCCGGGCATTTTCTCCCGAATTTTCTGAAATTTTCCTATAAGTCACTATCAGTAGCCAATCACTCTTAGACTATTTTAAATCAGTCACTCAAGCCCACTTACTCTTAATTTCTCAATCAATCAATCATAATCCAATCGATTCGATCGGTTTCAGTTCACGGTCCAATCAATTCATAATCACAATTAAAATGCGGAAAAATCATGAATGCATGTACCTATGAATAAATGCATATGCAAGAAACCTGTTTCTCTATAATTAGAGGCCAGTAACATGCTCAATCAGTGAATGCAATGAAACCTATCAGTCTGACCCAATATTACCATAATGCTCTTGCTAACGGTAACGGGATGTTACAATTCACCCCTCCTAATAAAAATTTTGTCCTCGAAATTTAATACCTATCTGATCGAATAAATGAGGATACTGACTCCTCATATTCTCCTCATTCTCCCATGTAGCTTCCTCATAAGAGTGGTTCTTTCAAAGGACTTTCACCAATGGAATCACCCTGTTCCTCAGCTACTTGACCCGTGATCCTATAATCTGTACTGGCTCCTCAACATAACTCAAATCACTGGCTATCTCAATCTCCTGAGTCGGAATCACATGCGTCGGGTCTGAACGGTACAGTCGGAGCATACTAACATGAAATACGTCATGCATCTGGGACATCTCACTCGGTAACTCCAATCTATAAGCCAACGGTCCCATCATCTCAAGGATCTCATACGGACCAATATACCGAGGGCTCAACTTGCCCTTACGGCCAAACTTCAGTACTCCTTTCCAAGGAGACACTTGGAGAAACACTCTATCACCTATACTGTACTCCATCTCTCGCCGATGCTGATCCACATAGCTTTTACATGCATCCGAGCCACCTTGATGCGACTCGGATCAATCTGTACCTTATCCATCAGGTCTGAATCACTCGGGACTCTCAATCGATCTCATACCCTCTTCATCCCAATACAGTGGCGATCGACACGGCCTCCCATACAAGGCCTCATACGGTGCCATCCCAATACTACTTTGATACTGGTTATTATATGCAAACTCGATCATTGCCAAATACTGATCCCATGATCCTCTGAACTCTAATACACACGCCCGAAGTATGTCCTCAACAATCTTAATCGTCCTCTCACTCTGTCCATTTGTCTGAGGATGAAATGCAGTACTGAAGTTCAATCGAGTACCCATAGCAATCTGAAGGCTCTTCCAGAACCTCGAAGTGAACCTGGGATCCCTGTCCGAGACTATCGACAAAGGAACCCCATGCAACCTTACAATCTCTACTACATACTTCTGGGCTAACTGATCGAGAGTATTGCTCTCCCTCACTGGCAAGTAGTGAGCCGATTTAGTCAATCGGTCCACTATGACCCAGATAGCATCATGCTGCCTCGGTGTCCTAGGCAATCCCATCACAAAGTCCATGGTAATTCGCTCTCATTTCCACTCCGGAATGGGCAACGAATGCAACTTTCCCACTGGAGCCTGATGCTCTGCCTTAACCTGCTGACAAATCAGACACCTGGAAACATACTCTGCCACTTGCCTCTTCATACCAGGCCACCAGAAATGCTATCTCAGAGTACGATACATCTTGGTCGTACCAGGATGCATAGCATAGGCAGCTACATGTGCCTCCTCTAAGATCTCTCATCTCAAATCATCTACATCTGGCACACACAGTCTCTGTCCCATCCATAGAGTCCCATCTCTCAACTCAAACTCCGAATCAGTATCGACCTGGGCTCTCTCAATCAGTCTCACTAACACTGGGTCTTGATCCTGAACTCTTCGGATCCTATCGTGCAACATCGGCCTCAGCCTCAGAGTAGCAATCAGAGCTCCATCCCGCCCAAATCCATCTCAGACATTAAGAGCTCTCAATCAATCGCACCAGTAACCTCAAATCAACCTCAATTTGTACTACCATGTGTTTTCCTACTCGATGCATCGCCACCACATTGGCCTTCCTCGATGATACTCAATCGATGCGGTCATAGTCCTTCAATAACTCTATCCATCTCCTCCATCTCAGATTGAGCTCTCTCGACTCAACAGATATCCGAGACTCTTATGATCGATGAAGATCTGAACGTCTCCCATACGATAATGTCTCCAGATCTTGAGCAAATATAATCTGCGCCAACTCTAAGTCATGCCTTTGGATAATTCACCTCGTGAGACCTCAATCGCCTCGAGGCATACGCTTATAACTCTCCCATGCCGCATCAATACATATCCCAATCCTCGATGCAAGGCATCATCAAACCATAAAGCCTCCAAGATGCGGAAGGAATGCCTAACACCGGTGCAGTCGTCAACCGATGTTTCAGCTCCTCAAAGCTCTTCTGGCACTCCTCAGTCCATCTAAACGTCACATTCTTCCTCAATAGTTTTGTCAAAGGGGCGGAGATCAACGAAAACCCCTCGACGAACCTCCGATAATATCCGGCCAATCCTAGGAAACTCCGCAACTCTGGCACACTCCTCGAAATCTCCCAACTCATAACTGCCTCTATCTTGTGAGGATCCACCTGGATACCCTCACTAGACACCACGTGCCCCAGAAATACAATCTCATCAAGTCAAAATTTGCACTTAGCGAATTTGGCAAATAGCTGCCTCTCTCTCATGACCTGAAGGATAATCCTCAGATGCTCAGCATGCTCTTGTCTACTCCTCGAATAAACCAGTATATCATCAATAAACACTATCACGAACCGATCTAGGTAGGGCTGAAAAACTCTATTTATCAAAGCCATGAAGGCTGCCGGGGCATTAGTCAACCCAAACGGCATCACTAGGAACTCGAAATGCCCATACCTGCTCTTGAAAGCACTTTTAGGCACATCGGCCTCTGCAATCCTCAACTGGTAATAACCTGATCTCGATCCAATTTAGTGAACACCGAGCCCTCGCAATCGATCAAATAAATCGTCAATCCTAGGCGGTGGATACTTATTCTTCACCGTCACCCGATTAACCGCTATAATCAATACATGCCTCGGCGTCCGTCCTTCTTCTTCTTCACAAACAGTACCGGAGCTCCCTATGGTGAAACACTCGGTCTAATAAACCCCTTATCCAGTAGCTCTTGCAACTGAGCCTTAAGCTCTCTCAGTTCCACCGGTGCCATCCTATACGGAGGGATCGATATAGGGGTTGTACCGGGAACGAGATCAATCTCGAACGCTGTCTCTCGCTCTGGCGGCAATCCCGATAACTCCTCGGGAAATACATCCAGAAATTCCCTGACTACGGGAACATCCTGCAATCTCGGCTCGACTCTAGAATTCACTACGTGAGCCAGATAGGCCTCACAGCCTCCCTGCATCAATCTCAGGGCACTCAAGAAGGATACCATCCTCGCTGGCACTGCCTGACTAACTCCTCGAAACACAGCTCTGGGCTGACCAGGAGACTCCAATACAACCTCCTTGGTATAACAATCCATAATAGCCCTATGCGCAGTCAACCAGTCCATCCCCAATATCACATCAATCTCCCTCAGAGGCAAAATGATCAGATCGACACTCAAAACTGCTCGATCGATCTGAACCTGACACCCCATACAGATCTCTCCCAATACAATCGTACTACCTAGAGGTGTACTCACTTCTAACCCATACTGTAACCTCTGCCTATCCCCATGCAGTCTACATGCTAAATGTGGTGCAATGAAAGAATGAGTGGATCTAGGATCCAACAATGCATATGCTTCAAAACCAGAAATCAGAAGCATACCCGCAACAACATCTGGGGAATCCTGGGCCTCCTGTCGAGTCATGGTATAGACCCTAGCTCAGGATCGTTGTCCGCCGCTCGTCCTCCCTCGACCTCATCATGGACCCTTACGCTCGGCCTCGGCCTCGGCCTCGACCTCTCCATCCTGATCCACCACCACGGCTCTGCTGCACTGCGGTATTGTTTTCGATCTTCCACCATAGTAGACTGGGCTCCCAAAGTCCTTGGGCAGTTCCTCACTAAGTGGTCCATCGAACCACACCTCAAATAGGCTCCAGACAGCCATGGACACTCTCCACTGTGTCTCTTGCCACAATGCTCACATAAAGGAGCAGACTACCCTAAAACTCTGGCGCTGCCGCCACCACTACCAGTCTGTACAAATCTGCCCCTCTGCCCGCCCGGTCAAATCATTTAGCCCTCCTGCAGATCTGAAGGGCCTACTCTGCCACTTGCTATACCTCTCGCCAAGATCGCTCACAGCTATCACTAGATCTCTTAATCCGATCCCTGACTGGTCCTCACATATACTGTCTCGATGGCTGCTCGATTCTCACTGCTGCAACCCTCAACTCAATAAAACTGTCCATATCGGATTTAGCCAATAGGATATGGATCTCCAGATTGAGTCCGCCCTCGAAACACCGACACTTGTCAGCCTCAGTAGCCACCAATGAAGAAGCATAGACCACCAACTCGTTGAACCGCACCTCATAGTCGGCCACGGTCAACTGCTCTTGTCTCAGATCTAGGAACTCTTGCAACTTCATTTCTAGATAGATCTTGGGCATGAAATTGTCCTTGAACGCCCTTAGAAAGTCATCCCATGTCAGTGTACAGGGCCTGGTGGTACTGCCCGGGATAGTCTTCCACCACTGATATCCAGGACCCTGAAGTAGAGAAACCGTGTAGTCAAAACGCTCATCCGGGCCACAGTCCATCTGGTCGAGGACTCTCTCAGTCCTCTCTAGCCATCCCTCAGCCTCCGCAGGGTCGTTGTTACCATAGAAATCAACTGCCCCCTGCTTAAGCAGTTGATCATATCTCCGTTCCCGTCTCACAGGAACTCGAGGAGGCAACTCCTCTGAATGAGGCGCAGGAGACTCCCTACTAGCTCCTACCGATTCCAGGTCAGCTGGTAACTCAACTCGATCTCCAAGGACGGATGACCTAAAACAGACAAGAAATTCCAATCAGTTCTGCTATTCTTACAGTGATTCAAGCCTAAAATGCACTATGCCCAAAAGATGTCAAACCATGCTCGATACCATTTTATCGTAGCCCCTCACCGTAGGGTACACGATGGGGGCGCGTCGAGATTTTCCCCTCGGGCTCGAGGCCCGATCAGTACAGTTATTCGAGCTCAAGGCTCTTTCCGGTGATAGTAACAACTTGTGTCACACATCCATTATCTGATCATGCATTTATGCATGCAATGCGATGTTCAAGAATTCAATTGGTGTTCGATCTACATTATGCGACTATAAAAGCCCAGTATTACATTCCTCAGTATCATACAGTAATTCAATCCAATACAGAAGTCCAATCCAATACAGTAGAAACATGTCACTCGATCATGTATATTTCAGTAATCATGCAATTTCACATTGGCAAGTAATTTACATTGAGCATTTAGACAATCAGGAATTTGAGAAACCAACTAGGTTACTCACCTGTAACTTTCGAGCTACTGCCTAGAAGTTCCAGCAATGTCCGTGAAATGACGATCCAACGGCGCCTCTATAATAGTAAAATTCAGTCCCATTACTAGATGCTCAATTAAAACGATTCAGTAATGCATATGTCTCAGTGGATTTATGTATAATGCATGCTCACGATTTTCGGTGCTAAAACCCAATTTTGAACTCTTATGTCTCATTCTAACTCGCAGTTCGATTGATCGACAATAATTGATCCAATCCTATAATTCAGTTCAATTTCCTCAATTCGTACTTCCTATAACAGTTCCCTATTCACTGGATCAAAAACCTCCATTGAAAATCCCAATTAAAATTCCAATTGTCATAATTCAATACTTAGGTCACACTATGAACCATAATTGACCTTAATCTCGATAAATCAATACCATTTAAATTAAATTATAACTCCCATAATTATCCTCAATTGTAGATCTCTTTCCCTAATTCATAATGAATCAAGAATCACTTCAATCGGAGGTCTATACCATAAATTATACCCAATAAACAAACACTCATTCAATCAGAATTCCATCCCTCGCCACGACCTACGCCTCTCGTCGCGACGTACAGAAGATCGCTCGTCGCGGCATGAATGACGCTCGTCGTGGCGTGCGTCCTCTTCCCGCTCGTCGCGACGTAAGCCAAAAGGCTCGTCGCGACGTACATCCAGGCGCTCGTCGCGGCGAGCACTAAATTTTCTCGCCGCGGCGGGGCCGCGCCAGACGTTGCGACGTGCAGGTCGCCCACTGTCTTCTCCGATCGATTTTCGCCATTAAAGCTCTCTAAAACCTCCATTAAACATCCTAACTACTCAATCTTTCACAATAAATGCCATAAACACATGTAACAACCATAATAACAACATTAATGCCATTAAAACTTACCAATCGAAGATCAATCCACAAATTTCTCAAAAATCACCGTAAACCCTAAAACTTTCTCAAACCAACGATTAATCCACTCTCCAAGCTTCTCAACCTTCAACAATCACAATAACAAGTTAGCCTAGCAAAATGAGAAGAAAACCATAGAGAAAGATCAAAGAATCCTCACCGATGGGAGGAATCGAAAATCGCCGTGGGAGGAGGAAGAGAAGAAATGCTTTTTGCCTTAAGATAATTCCCCAATTTCAAACCTAGCTATATATAGACATAGGTCTCTAAATCAGTCCAAATTTCAGTCTCTAAATTTCAATGGCTCAACATTTTTATTTCCTAACAGTATAACTCTAATTTTTCCATTGCCATTGGACAATTCTTTCAGTACTATACAGTCAATCGGTCTGTCACTCCAAAATTTCCGGTCCGGGCATTTTCTCCCGAATTTCCTGAAAATTTTATATAAGTCACTATCAGTAGCCAATCACTCTTAGACTATTTTAAATCAGTCACTCAAGCCCACTTACTCTTAATTTCTCAATCAATCAATCATAATCCAGTCAGTTCAATCAGCTTCCAGTTCACAGTCCAATCAATTCATAATCACAATTAAAATGCCAGAAAATCATGAATGCATGTACCTATGAATAAATGCATATGCAAGAAACCTGTTCCTCTATAATTAGAGGCCAGTAACATGCTCAATCAGTGAATGCAATGAAACCTATCAGTCTGAACTAATATTACCATAATGCTCTTGCTAACGGTAACGGGATGTTACATCCTCCCTAGGTCCTACTGATGCTGCTGGCTTATTGAGTTACACAATGAGCTTGTATAACCATGAGCATATGTTGCATCATGAAAAAGTTTAGTGCTTCCATATTAGCCACATATCGTATTGGTGGTAATCTATCATATACCCCCATCTATCGCGCAAGTCTGGTCACATAAGGTCCAATACAGATTGTGTCAAATTTTTTCCTCCCTCTACTACCTAATGAATTAGGCAAGAGCGTGCCCCAAATGGATCATCATCCTCTCTCTTATACTCCAAAAATAATACATGTCCACATTGTCAACGACGCACCATTTATCACCCCAATCGTTAAAAGTATGAATTAGGATGTTGTGAATGTATCTAAGTGCTGGATGGCGTATGGTTGAGACTTTGGACATGCTTAGTTCATAGTCATCTTCTATGATGATGGTATGCTAGAAGTGTCATAGGGACAATCCATACGAAAAATCTATCCATAGTGCAAGGCACTCTAATGTCCCTACGAACTCCTAGTCGTAGAAATCCATTGTGACAGAGAATTTTGTGTAGCTCATCTAAATATTTTCCAATAAGGCTTGAGTTACATATAAGAGTGTCTTTTATGATAATAGGAATGCCCAAGTAGGTGATGGAAGGCTTTAAAAATGTGATACTTATGATTTGAGCAAGGCATCTAGCATTCTAATTTGCATTTAATGAGGTGATGAGTTGGCTCTTCCGCTTTTTAATGGAGAGACCTGACATGGATTGAAAGAGATTTAGTAATGTCATCAATAGGCTTATAGAGTTAAGGTTGACTTTGGAGAATAGGATCAAGTCATATGCGAAGGATAGGTATGTGATCCTTAGAACCTTACATTTAAAGTGAAACTTGAATTGTTGATCTTTATTAATCATTCCTTTTATTAACCTCGTCGACACTTTAATGGCTAGAGTGTATAAGTAGGTTGACAAAGGATCCTCTTATCTAAGGCCCTTAACTCCCTTGATCAGCCAAGTAGGTTCTCTATTGTTGAGTATCTTGTAAGATATAATAATAATGCACTGAGTGTTCCATTAAGTAAATTGACCAGGAAAGTTCAATGCCTACAATATGTTAATCAATAAACTCCAATACAAACAATCCTAAGTCTTTTGGAAATCAATTTTCAATACATAGTTCTTAAGGAATTTCTTCTGGTGTATTTATTAAAGAGTTATTGAACTAACAATATGTTTTCCCTTATTAACCTCCTTTGGATGTAAGCTCCTTGGAATGGATCTATTATATTTCAAAATTTTGGTTTTAATCTTTTTGTTATGATCTAGCAATTACTTTGTAAATGATGTTACAGTAGAAAATAAGTCCGTAGCCTTTTATCAAGCTAGGAGATTGTACCTTTAGAATGAGTGTTATATGTTGCTCTTATATAGCATTCTTCCCTCCTTAAAGACCTCTTACACTACCTCTATCACCTTTTCCTTTACATAGATCTTAGTTTTTTGAAAAAAGTTTCCATTTTATTCATTTAGCCCTAGTGCTTTGTTAGGATGCAAGGAGAATATTGTTCTTTCCACCTTCAATGCTTTAATAGGCTTAACTAAGGATTCCATCAAATGATTAGGAAGATAATGCCCATTATTGATTTGATGATGTTGATTGTGGCTGAATTAGTAATGTTTGATTCTATTGAATTAGTGAACAACTTGAGTACTTCTTCATGTATTTCCTTCTTTAAGCTAAGACTTTCTCCATTATTTTTCTTTTAAGGAAGAAATCTTATTGTTTTTTCTCCTTGTTTGTATGGATTTATAAAATAATTAAGTGTTTCTTTATCCATGTTCAATCCACAATGCTCTTGATATATGTCTAAGTAGAGATAAGTTGATTTCTACCATATTATAATAGTGATTGAGTGACCATTGCTCTCTCTCTTGTAGCTTCTTGCATTGTGGATTACTATGTAATACATCCTGAATTCCCTTAAGCATGTTTCTTATTTGTTTGACTACTTTTTATTTATGCATTATTTTGTTGGAATTGATCTTCTTCAATTCATTTCTTATGGCATAAAGTTTTTTTACTAGAGAGTACAGTTTGTCCCCTTTTTGTTGGAAATTTCAATCCATTGATTAATACCTCCTTAAAACAATTTACTTGTAGTAGGTGATTGTTAAATGTAAATGGGTGTTCTCTAGTTTGAGACTCTAGTATCCTTTGGATTAAAATGGGTGTATGATTAGAAAGAAATTAATTAATGAAGTATGTTTTACTTTCTTGAAATTTCTCCAGCCACATCTCATTCACCAAAGCCTTATCTAACTTTTTCTTTATGAAGTATCTTCCCTCCTATTTATTATTCCATGTATAAAATTATCCCTCTAACACCTATAAATTACTACAACATTCCATTAATTCTTCAGTGTGATTTCCCAGGAACACAGTTTCCTGTGCTTCCATTATGCTCAATATGTAATTACAGTCACCATTAATTAGCCATGGTTGATCAATGGTTTTCCTTTTCTCCCTTATTTGTTCCATTGAGAAGATCTTTAAAAGCTCATTTTGAAGGCATACACAAAAGTGACATAAACTGTACATTTTGCTTTCCCATTTTGACTTATATGTAAATTAGTTTATCTTCTATATGGATTGGCTTATGGATCATAACTCTACCATTATAGTGGTAAAAATGGTTGGAAATAATTGACCAGTCACTTATAATGCACCTTAAATTACTAAAATTATTGGATTTAACCTTAATCTCTACTAAACTTATGAGAAAAGGTTTATATTCTTTTATGAATTCAAAAAAAAACCATGTTTTTCTTACTTGGGCTATTGAGTTGTTCTAGGTTAATAAGCTTATTTAGAATTGGAGTTCTTCTTCCTTATAAACCCTCTTCTTATTATTCTCTAAAAGCTTCCCTCATTGTGATTCCCTTATGTTTCTTTGCCAGTTGGAATCTCTTCCCCCTTCTATAATGTATCGCCAATCTATCCAAATAAGAACTCTTGAGTTTCAATATATTGACTGCTTCTATTATATAATTTTTGTTTTGTTTATCAGATGTTGAGGGAGTTCCTACTTCTTCCCCATTTCCTTCCTTCTTGTCCTTACCTAATACTTCTTCTTGACTTCCCTCTTCAATTATAGTGTTTTGGTCAATGTTTTTTTCATGTACCTTGCCAAGTGTTGATTGATTTTTTTTTTATTGTTTTTAACTAGTTCATTGTAGCTTCCAGTTTTGAATAAGTTTTTAGTGGGCTTCTATACCTAGTTTTTATCCATTTGTATTTGCCTCAATTATATGTTACTAATACATTATCCTTAAATATGTTATTTGCTTCATCTAACCATATGACAAGAATGGTGAGTGTTTTAATTTGTTAGCACATAGATCTTTACATAGTTGATCCTCTTTATTAGGGTAATTGTTTCATCATTTCACAAAGGCTACCTAAAAAAATAGTAAGGTGACTTAGTCCATCCTTATTCTAGTATTCCAATTGCATATTTTGCAAGTTCATCCAAATTAGTATTTGTTTATGTCTTAAGTTATTGAGTTTGATTTCAGGTTTCCAAGATTGCAACAAGATTAGCTTAGAATTGTAATACCATAGCCCTTTCTCTATTACCTTTTAAGTTATTTAAGTAGATAACCTGAAGAGGAACAAGCTATCCTTATTGAGTAGTACTTTAGCTAATATATAATCTTTTTAGTGATGTTTAGCCTATATGTTGATGGCCTGATAAGACGGTCTAGAGTCCTAAACGAAGCCTATTATAAAGCTCACCCATTTTGCTTCACACTCTTTGAAAATGCTTGTATCTAGTGCCAATATTTTTATTGCCCTCACTTGACTCCATTAGAGGCAATAATGAAGTTTTACTAATGGTGAGTTATCTCTAAGAACCTACTTTTAGGTTTTTTAGAGTGTAAATGAGTTACTATAGGCTTCTTAAGTTCCTTTAAGCTTTGGTTTTCAACTTAGAAAGATAGCTCAATAGGTTTTGAAGGGGTCTTCAATCTTAGGGGCAAATCTTAACTATGGAAATGCTTCTTCTTCAAGACTAGGGAGGCCTGCTTCTTAAGATAAAAAAAGGAAGGTTACACAATGAGAGGAATAGTGAAGTGATAAAAGGATAAAGAAGGCAAGAAACAACTAGGACAGGAGAGGGTTTGGAGGAAGAGGAACTAGTGCTCATTTAACATTAAGTTGAAGGTAAAGATGAAAAAGAAAGGGGTAGGAATATAAGAGAGGTTGGAGAAGATGAAAGGAAGCTGAGAACTAACTTAAAGGGAGGAGTCACAAGGAATAGGGAAATAAGTTTAGGTTTATGCTATGAAAAGTATGCACAAGTTAAACAGTAGGGAGTAATGAGAATAGAGATAGGATGCACAGTTATTAAACAAACTAAATAATGAGAATAGATTGTGGAAACTAGTCTACAAGAGTTGGCTTCTATAGAAATATATTAAGCTTGTAGAGAGAGGTTAAAATATTGAAGAAAGTTTTTTTTTTCATTTTCAAACAAAGTTTAACTGTTAATATATGTAACATCATGTAATCAAACTTCATTCTAAGTTAACATATATATGAATCAATTTTAAGCAGGACTATTGAAACTATTTAATTTAGAATAACTTAACTAGTGGTTTTAATAGACATGAAAACATCAAGATTTAGTTTTAGTTTTGGTACTAATGCTCAAATTGGTGACCAAAATCTTAAGTTTTAAACAACCATAAATTTGATATATAAATTTTCACTTAAAATAGAAAATAAAAATACTCAAGAGTCAAGACTTATCAACAACTTGAAAAATTAGAAAAAATGGCCTTAGATTTTAGAATGGAGACCTTAGACTAAGGGTAGTTTACAAAAATAATAGAGAAGTTAATGAAACATAATGGGATGTTGCTATCAAAATTACTAGTGGAAAGTATGATATAAAACTAGGACATATAAGTAGTCTAAGTTTATTTTATAAAATTCTTGTGTATGCTAATATGGAATGGATATGATTACATGATACCCACATTAGTTACTTTAAATATAAGGTTAACCATAAATTGAAACTTTGAGCATTTGATTAATATAATTTGTAGTTTTGGCTAATATACAAATAAAGTTTCAAACTTAAATGTAATTTACTATATAATACATATACCTTAAATAGAATAAATTGTAAAAAATTCATTTACATATTTTTTTGATTGTGGTACTTATATCAAATATTAGGGTCCATCGTTGCTCATTAGGCTCTAAGTTGACAGCGGTGGGTCTCATTATACATATAAGGATTTTTACATCAATTTAAATTGAAGGATCGCTAATTAGAGTTTGGGGGTTTTGTTAGTTTGAAATTGGATGTGTGAGGTGTTGGACCCCGTTTCTGGAGCCCAACATCAGGCATGGGATTATGAGGCTTGAGCATGGAGGGAGGCTTAAGATTTGGAAAAAAAATATTAGAAGAAAACTCCCTCGAAAGCAAAGGCGGGCATCACTATGGCGAACTGTGGTTTCGCCGCGACAAACACATGGAGCCTGGTAGTTCGCCGTGGCCAACATATAAAGCCTTCGATAATTTTATACCGCGGCGAGTGATATGGTCTAACTTTCACCGCGACGAACCCGTAACTTTTATTTTCTCCACAGCGAACTCCCCACGTCAACAAAAAATAAAAAGCTTCTGGTTAATTATGTCGCGGTGAACTCTTGATTTTGCTGCGACGAAAACTCCTGAAACTTAGCGCATAACCCAAAACAAGAAGAACTTATACATAAACACATGTACTTTCCAAAATCCTTATGCTTTGTGAAAATATGACAAATAATAGACAAAATCCAAACACATATTTCATTAGTAACAAAAGTAAGAGTTTTACAAAGCTTTAATGGAATTTCAAGCCATAATACATCAGTGGCATTTTGAGAACCAAAAATACAAAATACATTTGATTAGCAAAACTTGAGATGCGGCTAAAGCCTTGAATTTTAAAAAATCTAGCTTAAAAATGCAAAAGCATGCCAATTCGAAGTGATGCCGAAACTCTTGACCTACTCGATCTCTTGCTCTTCTCTTGAGGATAGGATGGATAAGGGGGTGAGCTTAACACTCGTGGGTAACAATTTATATTAAAAATGAAGTAAATCACACGTTAATATATTGAGTAATAATATGACCAAGATACACAAGAAGGGGGGGTTGAATTGTGATAAACTTTTATTCAATCCCTTCAATAACAATTGCTTTGTTCTTTCAGAAAACTTATCGTAAATCAATTCTTAACTAGTTTGAAAACTTTGTTAATAATGAAAACTATGATTTAAGAAAAGTAAGAGTTAGAGAGAGAAACACAGCAATTTTATCCTGGTTCACTCCAAACCGTGGGCTACGTCCGATCCTCGATATTCTTCTAAGATTTACACTATCTCCAAACCGATTACAAGTATTCTTTAGATGAGCCTCTTGGTCTCTTAACGAAAGTATTCTTTTACTCTTAGCCTCTTCAGTTATCTCAGAAGACTTTTCAAAATGAAAACTGATAAAGAGCTTTTACAAAGAGTTGCTCTTCTCAATATACACTCGAAAATAGTTCGCAATTTTTCTCGAGATATGCGGATATTGAATACACGAGTTTCATTCACTTTTTCCAAAAGTTATTTCTTCTTCAATCTCGACTCTTATTTATAGTGAACTTCAATCGCTTTCTTGTCTATCTCGCTTCTTGAATCTTTAAAGAACGGTTATTCAGTTTAGCTCAAATGTAACCGTCTTAAGCGATGTTTCTTTCTTCCGCCTTATTTTCGTATCGCCCGCTTTTTGTCTTCGTAAAGCTTAAATGCCTTTTGTATCGCCTCGCTTTTCTTCCGTCTGCTTTTCTTTAAATGCCTTTTGTATCGCCTTTTCCTTCCGCCTTTTACTTTAAATGCCTTTTGCTTTAAATGCCTTTTTTTCCGCCTCGCTTTTCTTTAAATGCCTTTTGTATCGCCTTTTCCTTCCGCCTGCTTTTCCGTGTCTGCTTTTTCTTAGTATATTTCTCTTTGTTTATTATCAAAATTATTTAATCGTGAAGTCCGGTTTGACTTAACATTCTCCCCTTTTGATAATAACAAATACTTGTGAATTTAGAGAAATATGAAAAGTATCATATACTTGTGAATTATCTGAAGTATTGAGATAAAAAAATTATCTTCATCCTTCCAAATTGATTTCTTCCTTCTCCTTCTCTCTTCCTTCTCCCCTATTTGTTATTGATCAAAAATTATTTTCAATCTGCTTCACCAACTTTTCAGCATCTTCTTAATCTTCTTCATATCTTTAACATGCTTCTTTAGAGTTGATGATTCATCTGCGATCGAGGGTCTTGCCTTAACAACTTGCTTTTCAACGATAGCCACCGTTGTTGTATAAGCTTCCTTGTTAAAGACATTTGGTTCAATGATTTGCGAGAAGAGGAGGAGGAACAAATACTGACTTGTTCATTGATATCAAGATCATAGGAATCTTTTATTCGTTGAAAAGTGCGTCCAAACCATGGCATAGCTTCTGCAATTGAAGTGATCTCCCACAGAGGTCGATTTCGCAGAATATTCTGTATTATAGTAAAACAACATTCGAGTTGCCAATCGAATGTAACAATCTTGACCCATTCTGATATTGCCTCCCTGTGGATCATCTGCTGTGGCCTTAGTTAGACTTGGTCCTGGATCTTGATACACGCAGATGGACTTACCACTCCTTTGTTAGAGTAGTGCCCTAAAGGCAATCCCCTTTAGCGCATTTTGTTCATAGTCATGTACAGACTTTATGAATAAATAAAGCAAGGCATATTTCATTTATTTGATATTCATTTTATTATGAATTGATAATGATCTTTAATCAAATTAATGAAGTCCCTGATACATGACATAGCATGAAGGAAATTATGATGTGATCATACTATTGAGATTCCTATCATGTGCAATTATGTCAAGATCTAAATTATCCCTAGTCATAGGATTAATGAGACCGACATCGTTAATCCGGATAGACTAGCACATGTCAAACTCCTTGATTGGATCAAGGTGGATCTCGAAAACGTAAATATTGAGATATTTGGATTTGACATGTGGATGCTTACTAGTGGTAGTAAGTACATTGGATGACCTGCTATGAGATCATCACATGGATGTCCTATACAAATGTCGGTGATAATCTCATCATAGCAATGGTGCAAGTATCCTTAGACTTGAGGTACTCGAGGATATCTTGGTATTGATTACGCATTTTGACTCCATTCCTTGTTGCCTTTCGAGGTCGCTCATAGGGTGGTGATTGGGTGCACTTGAGGTATTCAAGGTAATTGAGTAGCCAATAGAGGATTCACCACTTCATTATAGCGGAAGAGATACCCATAGCCTCTTATCGGGATCATTACTTTGAAGTCTCTGGCGCCGAGAATACATATGTCATGAAGATGGTCTTCATGGACATATAAAGTAATGAGTCCTGGGCGAGAACTGATTACACTTGGACTAGATTTGATCCGATCGGTCTAGTAAGAGTTGACACATTGCCCATACTCAAACCAAGTGGGGTATAGCATGGTGAAAGGACGAATTGCGGTAATTGTCTATGGAAGGGTTCGTGATATAGTTTCATTAGTCAAACCAATTACTTTCGGTCAATTGGGGGTCATGATGTGTTGCTAGATACCGCTCATGACTTGCTCAGATTAAGTGTTAATCTAAGTGGCCAACATAACAAGGAACCTAATGGGTCACACGATAAGAGTGACTCGGAGAATCAGAAATAATTTGGACGGAGATCCAATATCCGGAGAGCAATAGGATTAAATGGATCCCGATGAGATTGGGATATGTCCCATGAGATCGCGACATCGAAATTCTTTGAAAACCGCTTCGGTGATTTTTTACCATGGGGCCAAGCAGTCGGTAGGGACCGACCCAGCTTGATCGACCACTTCAGCAATTATATATATTAATTAATTAAGTAAATAATTAATTAATTATATATATTTATGTTGAATTTCGTGGAAGCCATTAAATGGAGAAGAGATGTAAGTTTGAAAAGTCAAACTTCATCATTATTTAGCATTTTAAGGCATTTTTATGCCTCCTACGTGGATGAGCCATCCACCAAGCCTTTATATGTGTTTTAAGTGTTAAATACACATATAAGAAGCTATGGATAGAGAGCTTGGACGGTGATGAAGAGAGAAGAGTCGAAAGTTTAAAGGTTAAGCTTTGAAAATTTGATTTTCACCTTCTTCCTCTCATCCTCTCAAGATTGCTTCTACTTCTCCAAGGCTCCACCAAGTTCATCTCATTTGCTCTCCAAGGCTAAGGTAAGAGCTAGCACTCTTTTCTTTAGTCTAGCTATTCCCGGGTCAAAAGAGTTTGTCTCGGTTAGGTTTTCCGACCTCTGCGTGGATACCGTTAGAGACGGTCTCCTTTGGTCGTTATAGTTTGATTGTTTGTACATACACATGGATCCTGGCTTTCGGGAATGTCTCGGGACTCAAAATTTTAAATTCCGCACCGTGGGCATGTGATGCCTACCCCGGGATTTTTCTACAATGGTATCAGAGCCACTTGTGTTGTATAAATAGTCGAAATGATAACTAGGTCGGAGTTCCATTATGAATTGAGCTGCTGATGCATGTTATTTGTGTGAATTTCGAATCAGTATAGAGATGCATTTTTTCGAAATTTCTTGCTCATAATTGTTCATAACATGTTATAGAATATGTTTGTGAAAGATGAGAATTTATCAATTTGATTTGATATGGTTTTGCTATTTAATTCCCTCAAGTTTCGGATGCTGTCTTGTTGAACGTTTCTGAAACAGGTATGCTTGTAAATTCGAGAATAAATTCTAGAAAAAAAAAATTTCGAATTGGTTTTCACCGAAATGTCCCTAAGATGTTTGTGAATGTCTCTGTGGATGGAAAAATGTTTTCAAGGTGATTTACCATTTATTTCCGAATTTCTTGTGTGTTGATGGGAATGTCTGTGTTGGAGAACACAGATTCTGGTTCGGCTAGATTGCTGAGGTTCAATGAATTTTTGTGGGAAATAACTCCTGGAAAAATTCATGGAGCATGTTGGGAGCATGTTTTAACCTCTGTAATTTTCTCAGTATTTATTGAAAGTGTTTCAATGGTCATTTTGAGCAAAATGTTGAGCTTAGCAATTTTGAGAAACTTGCTGGGGCTGTTTTGTTTGGAATGATTGGTTGTGTTATTTTCTGTTCCAATGCCATGAATCATTTTAATAATGATTAAAAATGTGTTATATTGATGTGGTATGCATGCCAAGTTGAGATTCTTGAATTTAGGTTTCCAATAATTTTTGGATATCGAATAGGTCACTTTAGCGTCTCGTTAGCTTATTCCGTTATCTTGGTTATTTTGGCCGTCGCAATTTTTTTGTGACAAGTGCCGGAGTAATCTTGATAACGTGTAGCCTACCTAGAGATACTTAGCATGATAATTTGGTGTCCTTGAATTATGTGGAAATCTAGTGATTAATGGTGGATTAATCGGTTTCAAGGTTTTCATATATAGTTAGACTATATGGCATGCATGAGTTGATGAAAATGTTTCATTAGCACATTAATATAAAGGATTATATACTTGTTATATTGGTGTTGTGAATTGGAAATGACTGAATTGAGAATTAGCCGATTAGATAGCAATTCCAAATGCACAAATGAACAAGTCGACTTATATGTTCATAAGTTGACTTGTTTGGTGCACTGTAGACTAATAAGTCGACTTGCACAATGGTACAAGTCGACTTGCACAATGGTACAAGTCGACTTGTTCATGCACAGTTGCACAAGTCGACTTACACATGCATAAGTCGACTTATACAGAGCCATAAGTCGACTTATACATATACAAGTCGACTTATATCATGCCTTGGTGGGATGATGGGTGATTTTCGGTATAAATTCAATGTGATTGATGCAATGCCTTAAATCAGACCATATAGTCATGGTGACTATGATCCTTAGATGAGATTAGAAAGATGAGACCTAAAATCCCTCACTTAAAATATGAAAACTAACACCTTCCATTAATATGGTAAGAACCAGAGTTCTTATAGGGTTGGGTTGTTGAGCTAACCTCAAGCTCACTCTATACGAATATGTTCAAACCATGAAAATATGATTTTCGGATTAATGAGTCGATTTTCCTAGAAGCGTTGATTTGTTGAGCTAACCTCAAGGTCAACGTGGACAGAGGCGAAATTGGGTAGTGTACATCAGATGAACACGCATCAAGTGTTGATAACCCAATGTATGTGCATACATCAACTGTTGATAGCACTGGGCGATAGTTGCATTTGAGATGCAATTGGTATGACCGATACCTACCGATTGACCTAAGGTGACTTGTTGAGCTAACCTCAAGGTCATTCTTAGCAATGTCGGATATCGACCCACTAGGTCATTGTGCCATTTTATTTCTTGGATTCATGATGAGGGTTATGGATTCTATTGAAACTAGTGGGAGCCATATGTATGTCATTTAAGTCCTTATGAGCATACATTTAATTCTATTCTAACTTTCTCTCTCTCTCTATGTTTAGGTTGGTTGAAGATGTCGACTAGTGTGAATCTTCGCTCACTAATGGATGCAAACAAATTAACTGGACCAAATTTTCTTGATTGGCTGCGGAATCTGAGAATTGTTCTCAGATCTGAGGATCCAGGATATATCCTTGATTTTCCGCTTCCGGATCCACTTCCTGAAGGAGCTTCTGATGATGATCAGAAGGCATATCGTAAGCATCTAAAAGACAGTGACATAGCTACCTGCATTATTCTTGCATCGATGTCACCTGAGCTGCAGAAGCAGCACGAGTCTATGGATGCTCACACGATAGTGTTTCATCTTAGAGTTGTTTGATGAGCAAGCACGGTCCGAACGGTTCGAGACCTCAAGGTTGCTCTTACAACGAAGATGACTCTGGTTCATCTGCGATGCAATATGCATTGAAGATGAATGGCTATATTGAGAGGTTGGCCGTCTTAGGTTTTGTGATGGATTACGAGTTAAGTATAGACTTAATTCTTGTTGGTTTGTCGATAGTTATTCACGATTCGTGTTGAACTATCGAATGAACCAAATATCCACCACAATTCCCGAGTGATCAATCTGCTCGAAGGCAATGAAACAATGTCGTCAAGCAAGATAGCAAGGCGTTGCTATTGGTGGATTCTTCTTCCTCTGGTTCCAAGAAGAGAAAAAAGAAGAAAAAGGCTCGAAGCGAAAGGAAGTGCAGCGAAAGGCAAGAAGAAGACCAAAGAGATGCACTAAAAGGTACCGCTTCCATTCATGGTAAGACCGGTCATTGGGCGTATCGCAAAATCTATCTGGAAGAATCAAGCGAAGAAGGCATCGGATGCCTCGACTTCTTCGTATGTTTGTCATTGAGATTAATCTGCTTTCGATCATAACATATGGGTATTAAATACGGTTGTGGCTCACACATATGCAATGATATCACGGGCCTCGTGGGACGATGGCGACTCATAAAGGGAGAAATGGACTGCGTGTTGGCAATGGAGCAAGAGTTCTGCATTAGCCGTAGGGACTTATGTTTTGACACTCCCAGATGGGCTTGTACTTAACTTGGATGATTTTATTTTGTACCGTGTTAACAAAGAACATATTATCATTTCTTGTTTAAATAGAGCTGGTTTCCATTTGTCTTTTGGTAACAATGGTTGTTCTATTAGCTCAAATGGAATGCTTTATGGTATGGTACATTATGCAATGGAATTTACATATTAGATATGTCACATCCGGTTATGAATGTCAATGGCGCTAAAAGACATAAAAGAGATAATTTAAAATCAACTTACTTATGGCATTATGCTTGGCCATATAAATGAGAGACGATCGCTAAGCTCCACAAGAGTGGAAGTTTAGGGTCATTCGATTATGAATCATATGACACATGTGAATCTTGTTTATTAGGCAAGATGACTAAGTTACCTTTAAGGAAAGGGTGAGCGAGCGATCGGATTATTAGACCTAATACATTCGGATGTATGTGGTCGATGTCCATCCATGCGAAGTGGTTGCCGTTACTTCATTACCTTTATCGATGATTATTCTCGATATGGGTACCAGATCGATGAGATACAAATCTGAAGCGTTTGAAAAGTTCAAACAATTCAGAAATGAAGTAGAAAAACAACTTGGTAAAAGTATCAAAACATTACGATCCGATCGTGGTGGTGAATACTTAGACCAAGAGTTTTTGAATTATCTCAGTGGACCCCTCCTTACACACCACAGCATAATGGTGTGGCATAAAGGAGAAATCGAACCTTGTTGGACATGGTACGATCTATGATGGGCTTTGCACAGTTACCAAAATCCTTTTGGGGATATGCACTTGAGACAATTTGTTTACTTGTTAAACGAGTTCCATCAAAGATGTTGATGTTACTCCATATGAGATGTGGACTAACAAGAAACCTTATCTTTCTTATTTGAAAGTATGGGGTTGTCACCTTATGTGAAGCGGACACGGTCGATAAGCTTGGAGCAAAATCGACAAGTGTTTGTTCGTAGGATATCCTAAGGAAACAAGAGGATATCAATTGTACCTTGCTGAGGAACAAAAGGTGTTTGTTTCGATGCATGCTGTCTTTTTAGAGAAAGAGTTTCTTTTAAAAGAGGACAGTGGGAGCAAAATTGAGCTTGAAGAAGTTCAAGATGCTCGGACAGACGCAGATCAACTGCCTGAACCTGAAACTGTAACTCATACAGATGAGGTAACAGTTCAACCTTCTACTTCACACGAAATTCGTAGGTCAAGTAGGATATGCTCTGTTCCTAAGAGATATGGATTTCGTGAGTGAGCAGAATGACGTATTGCTCATAGAGGATGATGAGCCTACCACCTATGAAGAGGTTACGAAGAGTTGAGTCGAAAATGGCTTCGTGCCATGAAATCAAATGGATTCCATGTATGAAAACCAAGTATGGACTTTGGTTGGCGACCAAGGGATAAAACCTATAGGGTGCAAATGGGTTTTCAAGAAGAAAACCGACATGGATGGTAATGTGATTACCTATAAAGCAAGGCTTGTGGCCAAAGGCTTTCGTCAAAGACAAGGAGTTGACTATGACGAGACCTTCAGTCCAGTAGCAATGCTTAAATCCATTAGGATACTCCTAGCCATTGCCGCTCATTATGATTATGAGATATGGCAAATGGATGTGAAGACAGCTTTCCTGAATGGAAATCTGGCTGAGGATGTGTACATGACACAACCTGAGGGCTTCATTTCGCGATGGCGAAAAGGTATGCAAGCTTCGAAATCCATTTATGGATTGAAGCAAGCATCCAGAGTTGGAATATCCGTTTTGATGAGACAATCAAAGAGTTTGGTTTCTCACAAAATCCGGATGAACACTTGTGTACAAGAAGGTTAATGAAGCTGCGATCGTATTCCTTGTGTTATATGTAGATGACATATTGTTGCTAGGAAGCGATGTCTCAATCTTGCAATCAAGAAAATTTGGTTGTCGAAACAATTTGCCATGAAAGACCTTGGAGAAGCAACTTATATCCTTGGGATAAAGATCTATAGAGATAGATCAAGAGGTTGCTTGGTCTTTCACGATCAACGATACATAGACAAGGTGCTAAAGAGGTTTAGCATGGAGCAATCCAAGAGAGGTTTCTTCCCATTACTCATGGGATAACACTCTCGAAGTCCATGTGTCCTAAGACACAGGATGAGAGGATGCGTATGAATATGATCCGTATCGTCGTCTCAGTAGGATCTATTATATGCGCAATGTTATGTACGAGACCCGATGTATCATATGCTCTAAGTGTTCTGACGGATACCAATCGGATCTGGTGAGGGTCATCGGGTGGTCACAAGAATATCCTAAAGTACTTGCGAAGAACTAAGGATGTTTTCTTGATATTTGGAGATGGAAATCTCCAAGTGGCGGCATCTGAGATGCGTTTTCAATCGATAAGGGCGACTCGAGTCCCAATCAGTTATATTTTCACACTTAATGGCGGAGCGATCGGTTGGAAGAGTTCCAAGCAGAGACGATCACGATTCAACGACCGAGGCAGTACATTGCCGCATCGACGCAAAGAAAGGAAGCGGTTTGGATCGAAGTTCATTTCGAACTTGGTGTGGTTCCTAGTGTGATGGACCCATCTGATTGTATTGTGACAACAATGGAGCTATTATGCAGCAAAGGAACCAAGGTCTCATCAACGATCCAAACACGTACTCACCGATACCATTTGATTCGGAGATCATTGCTCGAGGTGATGTCCCGATAGAGAGAATTCCACAGAGCGAACATTCTTGATCCGTTGACAAAGCCATTGCCACGGAAGAATTTTGATTCTCATGTACTCGCTTATGGTATTAGATACCAAGGCGATTGGCTTTAGGTCAGTGGGAGATTGTTAGAGTAGTGCCTAAAGGTAATCCCTTTAGCGCATTTTGTTCATAGTCATGTATGCACTTTATGAATAAATAAAGCAAGGCATATTTCATTTATTTGATATTCATTTTATTATGAATTGATAATGATCTTTAATCAAATTAATGAAGTCACGATACATGACATAGCATGAAGGAAATTATGATGTGATCATACTATTGAGATTCCTATCATGTGCAATTATGTCGAGATCTAAATTATCCTAGTCATAGGATTAATGAGGCCGGACATCGTTAATCCGGATAGACTAAGACATGTCAAACTCCTTGATTGGATCAGCGGTGGATCTCGAAAACGTAAATATTGAGATATTTGGATTTGACATGTGGATGCTTACTAGTGGTAGTAAGTACATTGGATGACTTGCTATGAGATCATCACATGGATGTCTATACAAATGTCGTTGATAATCTCATCATAGCAATGGTGCAAGTATCCTTAGACTTGAGGTACTCGAGGATATCTTGGTATCTTGATTACGTACTTTGACTCCATTCCTTGTTGCCTTTGAGAGGTCGCTCATAGGGTGGTGATTGGAGTGCAACTTGAGGTATTCAAGGTAATTGAGTAGCCAATAGAGGATTCACCACTTCTATTATAGCGGAAGAGATACCCATGGCCTCTTATCGGGATCATTACTTTGAAGTCTCTGGCGAAGCATACATATGTCATGAAGATGGTCTTCATGGACATATAAAGTAATGAGTCCTAGGGCGAGAACTGATTACACTTGGACTAGATTTGATCGTCGGTCTAGTAAGAGTTGACACATTGCCCATACTCAAACCAAGTGGGGTATAGCATGGTAAAAGGACGAATTGCACGGTAATTGTCTATGGAAGGGTTCGTGATATGGTTTCATTAGTCAAACCAATTACTTTCCGGTCAATTGGGGTCATGATGTGTTGCTAGATACCGCTCATGACTTGCTCGATTAAGTGTTAATCTAAGTGGCCAACATAACCGGAACCTAATGGGTCACGTCGTAGAGTGACTCGGAGAATCAGAAAATAGTTTGAGACGAGATCCGATATCCGGAAAGCAATAGGATTAAATGGATCCCGATGAGATTGAGATATGTCCCGATGAGATCGCGACATCGACATTCTTGAAAACCGTTTTCGGTGATTTTTTCTTGCGGGGCCTGCAGCCAGTAGGACCAATTCCCGGTTTGATTGACCACTTCAGCAATTATATATATTAATTAATTAAGTAAATAATTAATTAATTATATATATTATGTTGAATTTCGTGGAAGCCATTAAATGGAGAAGAGATGTAAGTTTGAAAAGTCAAACTTCATCATTATTTAGCATTTTAAGGCATTTTATGCCTCCTACGTGGATGAGCCATCCACCAAGCCTTTATATGTGTTTTAAGTGTTAAATACACATATAAGAAGCTATGGATAGAGAGCTTGGACGGTGATGAAGAGAGAAGAGTCGAAAGTTTAAAGGTTAAGCTTTGAAAATTTGATTTTCACCTTCTTCCTCTCATCCTCTCAAGATTGCTTCTACTTCTCCAAGGCTCCACCAAGTTCATCTCATTTTCTCTCCAAGGCTAAGGTAAGAGCTAGCACTCTTTTCTTTAGTCTAGCTATTCCCGGGTCAAAAGAGTTTGTCCCGGTTAGGTTTTCCGACCTCTGCGTGGATACCGTTAGAGACGGTCTCCTTTGGTTGTTATGGTTTGATTGTTTGTACATACACATGGATCCTGGCTTTCGGGAATGTCTCGGGACTCAAAATTTTAAATTCCGCACCGTGGGCATGTGATGCCTACCCCGGGATTTTCCTACATCCTTTTCTCCTTACATGCTTCATCAATCAATTTTACTGCCTCTTCAATCTGATCAGAAGACATGTCATCCAATACTGGCTCAGGTTGAACTTTCAGCTTTAGCTTCTCATAATTGAGTTCAACAAAATTTGGTGGTTGAAGATCAGGTACCACCTTGATTATTGTCTTGCTCGAGATAGGATAAGAAGTGATCGCTCTCCAAATGGCTCTGGTGGATATGGTTCTCTCCCAACTCTCTTGATTGATCATAGAAATTTTTGTAACCCCTATCCAATGGATGAGAAATGCCATTATCATATTCTCTGATTTGAAGAATGCTTTGACAAATCTCTTGGGTTTGTCTCGATGATGACCGACTTGGTCTTCTTCTCCTCTCTTACAACCAATCTATGTTCCCATCTTTTCTTTGGGAAGTTAAATACTTGGATGGAACATTAGTCATCACACTTACAACTTTTGAAGTAGCCTTCATTCCAAAACATGTGTAGCAACTTGTTTATAGACAAGTGTGGACTGAAAAGTAGTAGGAACTATTTCTTCAAAATTGGATTATTAAGAATTTTGTGAGAATCCTTAATATTACCCTTAACAGCTTCCATAATCGCTTCAAGATGGCGACTTCCATATTAACTTCAAAGACATCAACAACACTATCAAAGACACGCAGCAGATTTTTAGAAATGTCAACAACAGTTTCTTCTAGCCTTGTCTTCTTAGCCTTTGCCTCATTGTTGGATTTTCTTCTTTTCTTGCACTCATTTTCTTTAACCTTGGTGACCTCTTGGATTGAACTTTCTTCTTCTCGGGTTCTTCTACTTTCCTTTTTCCTTCATTTCCTTGAGATTGAGTTTACGAAACTTTCTCGAGGATTGATAATGATGATTTTGTAGCTTTTGATCTCATCGTTCATAATGCTTTGGTTTGCTTGAATCTCTGGAAGGATCGGCTTCTTTCGTCATGCAGTTTCCTTTGTGGGTGGCGTTCTTGCTTGCTTATGAATGTCACTCACCAAAGGTTCCTTCCGCTTTAAGTCACTGATTCAAAAATCGAGCAGATCTTGACTTGACTCACGAGAGTGTGATCTTCTCTCCTTCATAGAGGATTTCTTTGGTTTAGGTTCCCCTCGGTTGTTGCTTTCCTTGATTCTTCGCTCCTTGTTTGTCTGAAAATCTCGACCCATTTTGGCAATCGATGTAGAATCTATATAACTTCATGATACCTTCATCGACTCCCGACTCCAATCGATTCTGATTCTTTAAACATCTTTGTCAACAACATCCCATACGGGAGAGTGTTTGTATCCTTTATTGATTTAACCATATATTGATAAATCAAAAATGGTAAATCTATTGGTTGGTGATTCAAGAGATGAAGGATACATTGTTCATCCAAAGTAGTGACTTGATGTCTTGAACCTATCCTAGGTAACACACACACACAAAACAATGAACAAAACCCTTGCCTTTGGTACAAGCCAAGAGGCTCTTCTTTCAGTTGGGTTGTTCTGACCATAAAGTTGACGAGTAACTTCATCTTCGTTCAACTTCAGCTTAGTCATCCATTTCATCATGTTAGTAGGTTGAACTCCACTACTCGGACATTCAAGACTCTTTCCAAGAACTCCTTGGTTACTTATAACGAGGAGTGTTTCTACATACGATCGATTGTATTATCCACAGTTTTAGTATGTTTCCAGAACTCATAAACTTCATTGAGATAAACTTGCTCTCGTATTTGAAAGAAGTTTCTCCATCCTACCGCTATTATCTCCGGCTCTATATCCATTTGTTCCCTTCTTAGATCTTCAAAGTTTACCAATCTTCCCCAGTTTGCTCCTGGATCAACTCACAAAATGGGCTTGACATTCATCTTGTTGATTCTGAGTGAATAGGAACTCGCTTGAAGAATTTTCAGAGAGATTTCAGAGAACTAGCAATTTCTGAATTTGTTAGAGATCCCAAACGTCAGTTTTAGGGATTTTATAGCAAATTCTAGAACGATTGTACTTCTCGATGATCTGACAGCCTTTTTTCCTCTAAAATTTTCTTTGTGAAAGAAGTTTTAAGTCTGAAACCGTCAACGCCGTTTAACTCCACCGTTTCATTGTCTTTCTTTTTGAAAAATCAGATGATCAATCTGTTAACTCTGCCGTCTTTCTGTCTTTGTCTTTAAAAAATCAGATGAATGATCCGTTAACTCCTCCGTCTATCTGTTTCTTCTTTGCGAAAAAAAACCAGATGATTGGTCCGTTAACTCCTCCGTCTATCTGTTTCTTCTTTGCGAAAAACCAGATGATTGGTCCGTTAACTCCTCTGTCTATCTGTTTCTTCTTGCGAAAAACCAGATGGTTGGTCCGTTAACACCTCCGTCTATCTGTTTCTTCTTTGCGAAAAACCAGATGGTTGGTCCGTTAACATCACCATATTGAGGTTGCGTCTGATTTCTTTAAAGCGATCTTCACTTAGTGGTTTTGTGAAGATATCTGCCTACTGAAATTTTGTTTCCACGAATTGTAGGCTGACAACTTTCTTCGAGCGTAATCTCTCAAGAAATGATGTCTAACTTCAATGTGCTTCACCCTTGAATGTTGAATTGGATTCTTTGACAAGCTGATGGCGCTGGTGTTGTCGCAGTATATTGGAATCTCTTCCTCTTGTATTGAGTAGTCCTCCAATTGATACTTGATCCACGATAATTGTGAACAACAACTTGCGGCGGACATATATTCAACCTGCGGTTGATAATGCAATCGAGCTTTGTCTCTTGCTTGACCATGACACGAGTTTGGTCGAGGTAGTGACAACCACCACTCGTGCTCTTCCTTTCAATCCTATCACCGGCATAGTCTGCATCGCAATATCCATTCAACCTGAAATCTTTACCTTTCTCATACATTAAGCAAAGATCGATAGTACTGCGAGATATCTCAAAATTCGTTTCTGACTATGTAATGAGATTCTCTAGGATCGGCTGAAACCTTGCACACAAGCATACACTGAATAGAATGTCAGTCTACTTGCTGTAAGATAAAGCAAAGAACCAATCATCCTCTAAATAGGGTTTGATCCACCTTCTTACCACTTTCGTCTTTTCGACAATAAGTTTGAAGGATGCATCGGTGTAGACATACTTTTAACACTTTGCACATATCAAATTTAGACAACAATTCTTTGACATATTTTTGTTGATGGATAAAAACTTATCCTTAGTTTGCTTTACTTGCAATCCAAGAAAGAATTTTAACTCACCCATCATGCTCATCTCAAATTTATTTTTCATCATATTTTCAAAGCTTATGCATAACTTTTTGAGGTGGCACCAAAATAATATCATCAACATAAATTTGCCTGATAATAAAATCATTATACAAGTTCTTCCTAAAAGAGTTTTGTCAACTTTACCTCTAGTAAATCCATTTTCAATAAGAAATGAGCTCAAACGATCATACCATGCTCTAGGAGCTGTTTGATCCATATAAGGCTTTATGAAGTCTCAGACATGATCTAGATACTTTATATCCTCAAATCCAGGAGGTTGCTTGACATAGACTTCTTCATCTATAAAGCCATTCGAAATGCACTTTTACATCCATCTGAAAAGCTTTATGTCATGGCAAACAAAGATATGCAAGCGATATCCTTATTGCTTCAAGTCTTGCTCTTGGAGCATATGTCTCATTATAGTCTATTCCTTCCTGCGATTATAGCCTTGTGCTACTAATCTTGCCTTGTTCGACTTACTTTTCCCGATTCATCTAGCTTATTCTTGAATATCCATCTAGTACCAATAATGGATTTCTTTTCGGGTTTAGGAACTAAGGACGGACTTTATTCCTCTTGAATTGATTCAACTCCTCTTGCATAGCTAATATCCATGCTTCATCTTTTAGAGCTTCATCAATCTTTTAGGTTCTACTTGGATATAAATGCCACGTTGGCTTCTCTTACGAACTTGGACCTTGTTCTTACACCTTCCGAGGTTTCTCCGATAATTGACTCTTTAGGATGAGAGCTTTTGTATCTCCAATCTTTCTTTAACTCAAAATTCTTAGAGATATCTGCTTTTCATCATGAAGTGTTCTGATGAAGATACTTCCTTACAACTGCGTCAAGGGCATCTTTGTAACAACATCATCTTCTGATTCCTCTTTCTTATTGGGTTGAGAGCTATCATCGAACTTAACGTGAATAGTTTCTTCAACAGTCTTTGAGGTGAGGTTGAAGACTTTAAATGCCTTTGAAGTGAGAGAATAGCCTAGAAAAATTCCTGAAAGTGTCTTCGCATCAAATTTGTCCAGAGCTTCCTTTGTGTTCAGAAAAGTGCATTTGCAGCCAAAAGGATGGAAATAAGAAATGTTTGGTCTCCTTCCATTCCACAACTCATAGGGAGTTTTCTTGACGTTGATCGCAGCACAGACTCTATTCGAATGTAGCATCTTTGTATTGATGACTTCTGCCTGAAGTATTTAGGAAGATTCATCTCGCAAGCATTGTTCTTGCCATCTCTTGAATCGTCCTATTCTTCCTCTCAACAACTCCATTCTGCATGGAGTCCTTGGGGCGAGAGAAGTTATGAAAATTCCTTTTCTTCGCAGAATACTCAACTTCTCATTTTCAAATTCTCCTCCATGATCACTCCTTATGCTTGCTATAGACATTCCTCTTTCATTTTGTAATCTCATGGAAAGGTTTCTAAAACACTTGAAAGACTCATCTTTATGTGATAGAAAAAGTATCCAACAAAACCTTGTAAAATCATCAACAATCACAAGTCCATACTTCTTTCCACCAAGACTTATTGTTCTTGTTGGACCAAATAAGTCCATATGTAACAACTCAAGTGGTCTAGAAGAAGTTATGAAATGTTTTGAAGAGAAAGAGGTTTTAACTTGTTTCCTTTCGACAACTTTCACAAAAGAAATCTTTGTCAAAACGAATTTGTGGCAAACCTTTTACCAAATCATGTTTCAAAAGATTTGAAATATGTTTAAAACCGACATGACCTAGTTTTTATGCGGATCGATCTTTCATCTTGGTAGATAAAAACATGAAATATTTTGAGACCGAAAATCGTCTAAATCAATTTTATAAAGATTGTTTCGTCTTTTGGCTGAAAAGAAGATGGAACCATCTTTGTTTCGACTTCACAAAATTTTGATTAAAAGAAACTTCAAAACCGAATCACATAATTGACTAATACTTATCAAGTTATGCTTTAGACCATCAACTAGTAATACGTTATTAATGCATGCATGAGAATTCTTACCAATCTTACCAAACCCGATTATCTTTCCTTGTTGGTTGTCTCCAAAAGTTCTTGATCCTCCTTTCTTGTCTTGAAGATCTAGGAACATAGACTTGTTTCCGTCATGTGACGCGAGCATCCACCGTCTATATACCAATGGTGCTTCTTGGTTCTTCCAACGAAGGATTTCGTGGGAGATATTATTTTATTTTAGGTACCCAGATTCTCTTGGGTCCTTTAGGGTTAATCTGATGTAATGAATGATAATGATGTGTAGAATGATAATGTTGATGACCTTTCGAAAATCTGATTGATATCTTTTCTTATTTTCTTGAGCAACCGATTTTACTACGTAATCTTTGGGGCTTATTTTAGTAAACCCTAATCCAGTTTTATCCCCGGATGTACAGTATTCTCCTATCATTTCATTCATCCTTTTGTACTATCTGTAAATTTAGCTAGATCAATTGAGAGATTATTAATTCTCGATTTCAATTGATTAATCTCTTGAGATCTGTCTACAACTTTGTTATTATTCAATTCCTCAACTTGCTTTCTCAAACTTATATTCTCACTCTCTATCTCATGAGTATGTTTGAGGTTTTTACATATTTCTTCTTCACAGCTTGTCTTGTTTGAATAGCATGAGAATCCTCTAACAATTACGAATATGCATCTTGTATATCATTATAGTGGAAGTTACCTCCTCATCACTTTCTTCTTCACTACGGACATATGTTAGCATGTTACGGCGCTTGTGAACTTGTATCGATTCGATGAATCCAGATCTTCCCACGTTGCCATCATGCTTTTCTTGTTATCTCTACTCCTTCCGAGTTGTCTTTTCAACATTGGACACTCGGACTTGTAATGTCCCGCTTCTTGCATTCATAACGGTAATGGATGCTTTATCGACTTTTCATCGTCTTTGCTGTTGTTCCTTCTAAATGTTGAATTTCCTTTGGACTTCTTTTCCACATTCTTCTTATCTTTCTTGAAATGAAAGATAGCTCATCGTCTTCATCACTTGATTCAGATTCGACTTCTGGAATCATCATCCTTGCTTCTTCAATCTTTAACGCCTTTGATGTATTCCTTTTGTTTTCTTCTTCTGGATTTTGTGATTCTTTTGACTTGCTTTGGCGCTATGGACTTCTCCTTTTGGGCTTATCTTCGCATCATGCTCTACTTGTATCTTCAACGATCCAAGCAATTCATCAAGCTTTAGTGCGCTTAGGCCTTTGGCTTCTTATGACAGCAGCTTACTTTGGGTCTCCATCTTTTGGGCGGACTCTAAAATCTTTCGAACATGGTCTTGGTATTATGCGTTCTTCCAAGAGCTTTTAGCCCATTAACGATTGTTTGGAATCTTCCAAACATTTGATCAATGGTCTCTTCTTCTTTCATCTTGAATAACTTCGTCTTGATGCACCAAAATACTTATCTTGGACTCCTTCACTTGATTTGTTCCTTCATGTGCAATTGATAATGTATCCCACATTTCTTTGGCGATGTCGCATCCATGCACTTTGTCATACTCGCTTCGCTTTCAATGCACAACTCAAGAAAAATTTTGCTTTGGAGTTTAGTTGAAATCTTGCTTTACGCTTTCATTGTCCATCTTTCTCGTGGAATTGGATTTTATCATCATCTTCAGTGTGTAAGGTCCATTCTCGATGATGTCCCAAAGGTCAATGTGAGTAGACTCGATAAACAACCTCATCCGATCCTTCCAATAGTGGTAGTCTTCACCATTGAACGCTGGAGGTCTGGTGACTGAGGCTCCTTCTGCAATATACGTGTGTGATTCCACCATTTTCTTTAGTTCACACTTTATTAGAGTGATTCTTGAACACCTCGCTCTGATAACAATTGAAGTAAATCACACGTTAATATATTGAGTAATAATATGACCAAGATACAAGAAGGGGGTTGAATTGTGATAAACTTTTATTCAATCCTTGATAACAATTGCTTTATTCTTTCGAAAAAACTTATCGAAATCAATTCTTAACTAGTTTGAAAAACTTTGTTAATAATGAAAACTATGATTTAAGAAAAGTAAGAGTTAGAGAGAGAAACACAGCAATTTTATCCTAGTTCACCCCAAACCGTGGGCTACGTCCAGTCCTCAGATATTCTTCTGAGATTTACACTATCTCCAAACTGATTACAAGTATTCTTTAGATGAGCCTCTTGGTCTCTTAACAAAGTATTCTTTTACTCTTAGCCTCTTGAGTTATCTCGTAGCACTTTTTCAAAATGAAAAAGCGATAAAGAGCTTTTACAAAAGAATTGCTCTTCTCGATATACACTCGAAAATAGTTCGCAATTTTCTCGAGATAGAGATATTGAATACACAGAGTTTCATTCACTTTTTCCAAAAGTTATTTCTTCTTCAATCTCGACTCTTATTTATAGTCGGAACTTCAACTGTTTCTTGTCTATTTGCTTCTTGAATCTTTAAAGAAACGGTTATTCAGGTTTAGCTCAGAACTGTCTTAAACTGATGTTCCTTTCTTCCGTCTTATTTTCGTATCGTCTCGCTTTTTGTCTTCGTAAAGCTTAAATCGCTTTTTGTATCGCTGCTTTTCTTAGCCTGCTTTTCTTTAAATGCCTTTTGTATCGCTTTTCCTTCCGTATGCTTTTACTTTAAATGCTTTTGCTTTAAATGCCTTTTCTTCCGTCGCTTTTCTTTAAATACGCTTTTGTATAAATGCCTTTTCCTTCCGCTGCTTTTCCGTGTGCTTTTTCTTCCGTATATTTCTCTTTGTTTATTATCAAAATTATTTAATACGTGAAGTCTGGTTTGACTTAACAAAAAAGACAAGCAAAAGCATTTGAAACTATTTTACTTGCCATAGAAAAATTTCATTGATTTTATAAACATGTGTTTCTTAAGCCTTTAGCCAAAATCCTCAAGTCATAAAACGTGAATGTATCAAACTTATTCATGAGTATGCAGATCATGAATGCATCACTTAAATCAGCTTGTCATAAAAACATAAACATATCAAATGGTTTGGGTAAGTCCAGATTCAAGATGCACTAAACATTCCCATATAATGGTCTTGTGTAGCCGTAAATTCTTGAGGGAGCTTTATGCCACTAGCGGGCAGGCGGGAGAAGCCTATACTTGGGTTAACATGCACATCACAGTTCTTGAGGGACTACCACAAACCCACATAACACATAGATTTTCAAAATCTTGTGAGTTTGATGCCCAAACTGGCAAATTCTCATGAAAACTTGATTTTCATGAGCATACAATATTTCGTATGCGTTTTCAAAACTTGGTTTCATAAACTTCTTGTTTTTTTTGGAAATCACTTGAAAATTTCTTTACAACATATTGCATAGTTCATGCAGTAAACATATAACAGATTCCACAAATCATGCAACACTTATGATGCAATTGAGAATAAGAAAACTTCTTTGATTTTTAGAGAACACAGTAGTGACTTATCTACTCTATTATAAACATGTACCCACCTTGAATTCCTTGCTTATAAACTTGCTTAGGGATGCCTTTCCTCATGCTCCTCTTGTCTCTCTAGCCCTATTTGATTTCCTTAAACAATAACCAAAATTTCATTCAATTTGGTTTAGGAATTGGAAAGTCATACTTCAACATTTTGGACTATTTCTAAAGTTGAAACAAAAGAATCTATGTTTAACTTCCATCCGAATATTGAGATTCTCAAAGACTGATTTAGACTTTATTCCTTCAAACCATTTGTAGCCCTATGTCTCTAGTTTATACTAAATAAAATCCCTCAATTTGGACATCCACAGAAAAAGTTATGCCCAAAATACCGAAACATGTCTGTGCAAGAAAAAATGGAGTTTGCCGCGATGAACTTCTCCAGAAACTTACTCCGAAGGCATATTTTGCCTCATTTTTCCTCTTTTCACTTCCCCCTTCCATATATAACCCATATTAACACTAACCCATCTTTTTTACTTCATTACAACTTCCTACTCACATTCAACCGTGTTTTCACTTCTATCTAACCCTAACTATGTTTCATCTAACCATTAAGAAGGGTTAAAGCATATACTTACTTGTTTTAGCCTCAAAGTCTTCAAGTTCTTCAAGATCTCCCAAAATCCTAGCTTTTTCTCTTTTTCTCTTCTCTCTCTATCTCTTTTGTGTTTCTCCCTTCTCTCTCTTTTTCTAATTCACGTTCTTGGCTTCTTCATATGCAAGCCCCCCCTTTTCTTCTCCCTTATGCCCTTAATGAGTCTTAATTGACCCTTTTGCCCTTCCTTCAAAACCTTATAACCTTGATGCTTAAGTGACTTGCCAATTTTGCCCCTTATACATTCTTACTTCTTCAATTAACTTACATCAAACTATACTCTAACTTAACCTTAATTTCTCCATTTAATACTTCTAATTCCATCAAAATCTAAGCAATAAATCCTCCAATCATTAACATGCTAATTAAACTCCAAACAAAATAATTTATCTAACAAGACCACATAATTTAATCAATTCATGCTTAATAAAATCAATAAAAAAATTTGGGGCCCAACATGAGGTTACTTTAACATTATGGTTATTTTTTAATGCTATCAAATATTAGGGTCTGCTTTAAAATTTAATGTAAATGTTAAAGTGTGCACTAAGTAAACCACCAACTGTAGTTGGTAGCCTACAAAATATGTACTTTAAAGTGAACCATTTAAAGACCCAATAACCTAGTGCCAAATGACATACTCAGTTTAACTAGTGTTTACAAGCGTCTCTACTTCTGACCAGTTATCCTCTTTAAGATTTTTAGGTTAGTTCTAGAAGAGCCCCTCCTACCACAACTTAAACTTGCATTATGTTTTCATTATAACCGTTATATTTTGAAAACTATCACTTACTCCCTTAAAGTATTGTTTAAATGTTATATTATTGACTGTTATTATATATTAATTTATGGTTAAAAGCTCATCAATGGCTCCCTATTTTCAAAGTCATTTATTTATTTCATTTCTAATGTTTTCCTACCTTGTTAGGCTATTCATTTATTGCTTAACTTTGTTTTTAACTTTAATTTTGTTTTCTTACAAGAATTATTATAAATGCATCAACTTAAGAGGTTATAGTGAGAAAGCAAGTTAAGAGGAGAAATAATGACCTAAATAAATTCATCATTAGCTAAATCAATTCTTATAGATACCTTCAACCACTCATTGAAATTCTCTTACTGAAATTTCAAAGAACAAGGTTATGCCAATTAAAAGAAAAGAAAAAAAAATGAAGGATTCAAAAGATACAACCTCAAATTGTACTTATGCCAAGTAGTAAGGGTTCACCATTGTTCGCTAGGCTCCAAGTTGATAGTGATAGGTCCCCTTAACGCGTCCACACCAAGGTTTTGCCTATTTGAGGTGATATGATATATTAATATAATATTATGATCACTTTTAATATTATAAAATGTTTCAGTCTAACTTAAATTTTAGTATAAATATTGGGGTTTAAAATATTTTTTTATATGTCAATGAAACCCGAAACCACTACCCTTTGAGTGCATATTAGGTAAACCACTAAGTCTAGTTAGTAGCGCATAAACCATGTGCTCTAAGGTACAACATGTATTTACATATGCCATCATGTATTTACTTTTGGTTAGTTGTCCTCTTCAAGGGTTTAGTGAGTTCTAGATGTTCCCCTTCTGCTTCAACACGGCGATACATCTTTTTTCATTTCCACCCTTATATTTAGAAAAATATCATTTACCTTCTTTTTAATATTGTTTATGTTAGATAACCTTTAATATATTGCCATTTCAAACTGATGAATAAATTCAAGTTAACAAAATATAAAGGAACGAGATTATATAATAGCTAAAGAATTCCACATGTTCTAAATAATAATTTTCAAAATATAATGGTTGAAATAAAAGAAAAGGTCAAACCACAATCACTAATGTATTTAACCCAAATATTTAGCACTTTTATATCTTAATTTTTATTTTAATTTGTTTCTTCATATTTTTATATGAAGAGTTTTATTCATATAAAATGTCATATTTGGTAATTAATGAAATCAATGTTTTGTATGCTACATTTAAAAATTATAGTTTATTTAAATTATTCACTAAATTGGGAAATTTTTATTTTATATATTTTAGGAGATTATAAATGTCATTAAAATTTTATTTTCATATATAGTTTTATCAACTAATAAAATTTTATTTTATTAAAATTTAAAATATTTTATATTTTTACTTATTCTTAATTAATATTAAAATTAAAACAGTAAATTCAATCTAAAATACCAAAATTAAATTAGTTTTATTTGATTTATTATTTTTATAATTTGCATTAATTTAAATACAAATATTATATAAATATATTGGATTATAATTTTGAAAAAACCAACTTAAACCCTTCATTACTTACTCTAGACTTAGCAATCGAGCCCGGCTTAGGCTCAACTCAAGGCCCATGGGCAATGACAAAATGATATCATTTTGAATGTTTAGAACAATAATAAGTCGAGACCCAGCCGAGAAAGAACTTCTAATACAAACTTGGCAATCTTTAAAAATATTGATATGGTTTAAAATTATCAAAATTGTAAATTGATACCTATATAGTCAAAATTATTCTATTTTTAAAATATCATATTCTTTATATTGCTATGTGATTCTTTTAAATTGATATAGTATCTATTTTTAAAAAAAATTAATGAAAGTTGAAATTATTAAAACATGTATGTATATCATTATCCATTCAATATATAAAAGAATGAAAAACTATTGTTTCAAAGTATATAAAAAGGATTTGAAGATCTAAATGCCAATAATGCTTATTAAAACTTAACCTGTCTTACGTATGTGGAGTAAGATTGTAAGAAAATTATTTTAGCATTGTCAATATTTTATAAAGGATAATATCCAATAATCCTTTGTAATTTATTTTAACATATCTTAGCATTTTAAATTTTATTTACTGTCTTTTCATAATAATTAAAATTGTTTTATTTTAAAAATTTTATTATTAAGCTAAAAGATTGAAATTTTGTCGGAAGGACCATTTTCTTTTTTTCGTAAGATAAAAGAATTGATTAATATCAAAATCATAGATGATATTACAAGACAAAGAGAAAAATTTTGATCTAGCCTTATAAAAGTCTGAAGGCCATAGAGATAAATTCTAAATACTAATACACAACTCATGTAAGAATGCATATAACACTTAGCTCCTATTTTTATGCCCTTAGAAAGCATTATTAGACACTTAGCTCCTAATCTTGCAAAGGTTGCTACATGGACATTTTACACTACCATACTTTATTGCCATCTATCCCAAGTCCCATCCTGACGAGGATTATAAGCAACCTTGAATAAAGGTTCAACATTTTATATCTCTAATCCTCCTTGTTTCTTCCATCCTTTAAGAGTTGAGTAGCTCATAGAGCTAAGCTGGTGTATTAATGGAGCTTCATAAGCCCCTTTACTAGGTAATTTCAAAGAGTTCAGAGGCAAAAACAAAGTTATCTACATTTGAAACTAACATACATATTGATATTAGGCATCTTCTTATAACATATGAGCTAAGCAAATTAACTTGGGCTTTTTCTTCGTAGGTTGCTCCGGATTCATAAGTGATCAAGGACTTGGTTGGAGTTTGATAGTATTCCTCTACCATGTGATTCCATAGGGCTCAAAGTCACTAATAATGATAAGTGATCATGAAGCTTGAATGTATGCGAGAATTAGGCACTTGTCACTTTCTACATTGAAATTAACAAACCTTTTCCATTTCAAAGGAAAGAAATGATGTGAATATCCAATGATGCCATTCTAATAGGTATTAGCATTACACTCTTTTCAAATAATTCAAGAACTATTTAGCCTTACATAAAATAAAGTTAGTGTAGTCTTTCAACTATGGTTGCATTTCCTTACTCCTATATCGTGCTTTCCACATTAGATAAGTTCCATCTTTCCTTCACTAGGGTTCTCTCACCAACATGCCTCCTTTAGTGAAAAGTATTTCCCCAAGCCATTAGATTGTATTGGTTATAAGGTCATATTTGTTTATAGCCATTCCTTTATACATTACCAAATAGCATAGACACTGTATGAAAGGGCTATTTTGAGAAAGCAAGAGTCTTGTCTTATTCTTTTGTTTGCATTACTAGCCCATTGAATAATTAGATGCTAACCCCTCTAGTCGCAAAAAGATTGGAAGACCTGTTGAATTCTTGACCATAATGGTTTTAAGTAGACACATTCAAAAAATAAAGGAGGGATAAATTATGGAACCAATTAAAATAGAATGCAAAGGGGACTCATAATACCAATACAATAGTCTTTTATTTTGAGTCTACCTCTTATGACTAGACAAAGGGTAAAGAAAGCATTAGAGATAAGAGTTTTTCCCTAAATCAGGTCATACCAAGGGACTGTGGGTGCATATAAACCTAAAGAGATCAATGTGTAATCTGTTTACAAGTGTCCCTTAGCCAAAAGAAATGATCGTGCTCCAAATTTTTGGGATTATAGGTAGGAAAATTTGCCAATAAAATTGTCTTTAAAAGTGTAACTCTAAGCATCTCCATTTATAATTGCACTTACCTTAGCATACATAGGGATTCGTCTCTTAAGGGAATTCAGCACCTCCCTAAGGTCAAGAGGCCCTACTCCAACCTAAGTATCCTTCCAAAGCTAGGTTCTATTACCTTTTCATCCACGCTTTTTAAAAAAGAGCATATCTTGTCTCTCAAAATCAACATTTTGGCCAAAGCTTAAAGACTATTCTTTGTTGACTTTCAAGCTCCAAAAACTTGTATCAGACAAATAGTATTCATGTATCCACGTTAACCAGATTTCCTATCATCATTAAACAATCTCTATATTTTCTTAGCCAATAGTATCGAGTTCATAGCGTGTTCATGTATCCACTTTAACTAGATTTCCTATCATCATTAAACAATCTCTATATTTTCTTAGCCAATAGTATCGAGTTCATAGCGTGGATAAGAGCTAATCCCAGACCATCTTTTTGCTTTAGAGTACATGTATCTTTCCACCTTACCTTATCCCTTTTGGAATTATCAATTACCCCCGACCAAAGATAGTTCTTGATCAAATCTATTTACTTAGTTAACTTCTATAAGAGAATTAAGTGAGAGCTTTAACGTATGCGAATATTTCGCAGTATAGAGGAAATTAAACAAAGCTTGCTAGCACTAGAGAGAAACATGTTTTTTACATACCTAGGTTTCTTACTGGTTATAGGTACTCCTAAGTAGTTAAAAGGAGCAAGGGGGATGTTGAGGTTAGATATACTACTCATCAAAGCTACATCGAATACTTCAAAGGACTCATAAATCTTTCTATTTTCTACCTTAACTACTAAGACAAAGATTCTAGAAACACGATTGAGTAAATCGACCAATAATTGTAAGAATGTAGCATTTGTACCAAACAATAGCATTAGGTCATCCGTAAACACTAAATTGTTGACCCTTAGTCCTTAAAGGATCCTGAGGAATTTATCAAACAAGTTATTAACCTTATAAGAATTTTCATAACTATAGTGAAGAGGTAAGGAGAAAAGGAATCACCTTGTCTTAGTCCCTTAGCACCATAAAAAACTTAGAGGCCGATCTACCCATTGAAAATAAAACTCCATTATACTAGGTCAAAGGTCTTGGAGAAGTCAATTTTTATATAACAACTTTGTAAAGAAGCCTTGGTGTCATAATTCTTAAATAATTCTCAAACCAACATAATATTATCACTTAAAGTTTTCCTTGTTATAAAAGTACCCTAGGATGGACCGATTCCATGAATAAGTGTTCCCTTTAATCTACATGCCATTATCTTAGAAATAACCATATAAACTATGTTGCAGTATGATACAGGAGGAAAATCAACCATTGTATTTAGATTCTTTGTCTTGGGAATAAGGAAAATATGTGTCCTATTGGGTTTCCTTAGCATTTTCTTAGAAGAGAATAATTCCTAGACTGCTTCTATTACCAATTCACTAATATAATTCTAGGAATTTTGGAAGAAGAAAGCAGCATACCCATCTGGCTCCAGAGATTTGCTAGGATTAAGAATAAATAGTGCTTCCTTGATTTCCTGATTGGAGAAAGGCATGGATAAGTGATCTTGAACAACCTGGTCAAGAGGAGAATCAATGAAATAGGAAAGGTCAGCCATAGAAAATGAGTTATTAGAGCTTTGTTCCAGGAGGTTCTTACATCAGTTGAGTGCAACAGTCCATGTCCTCACTTGTCCTTTCCATAATTATCTGTCCACATCCATTGAATCTAAAACCTTATTAATAATTCTTCTTGCCAATATTGAGTTATAGAAAAATTTAAAGTTATCATCAACCGTTAAGCCAATTAACCATTGCCCTTTGTTTGAGAAAGGAGTTATAGAATTGAAGTGTTAAGGTGTCAAGACTTAGAGTTTAAGCTTCAAAAGCTCTTAAGTTTGGATTGTAAGAGTCTTGATAATGTTATCCCTGAGCTAATTTGAGACTTTCCCTAGCTAATCTTAGGTCAATCTCTGTACTTGGACAAGCTTTTAAAGATCTTTAACTCCATCTCTTATTACTTGAACCTTTCTCATTAATTGAAAACTCTTACATCCAAAAACTGAAATCTCCATACCATTCCTTACCACTTCTCCAAATCCTTCAAATTAGGAGACAAAGTTAAGAAACATAGAAGGGGCTTTAGGAGGAGAACAAGTATTTAATTGAGTAATTCAATGGAAGAATAGTTTGGCAAACAAAAGATCCAAAGTTGGCAAAGCTAGCAGGAAACTTGTTAAACCACTCATGGTTCAGCATGGCTCTATCGAGATTTTTCCTGATCAACCAATCACCTTGTTGTCCATTGCACCAAGTGTGAAGCTATCCTATAAAATTTAAATCAATCAACCCCTTCTGATTAACATTATAGCTTAGCACCTTGGTAAGGTTCTTTAGATTTATTCTAGTACCTGCAGCTTCATTAAGGTGGAGGATACAATTGAAGTCTCCCATTAAGATCCAAAGCCTTTGAATATTTTAACGAATCCTCCTTAAGTCTTCCCATAGCTTGACTCTCTAGAAAGGGAAGTCTGCTGCATAAACAATAGTAATTTCAACAAGATCTAAAACCCAAAAAAAAAAGAAATGCAAAACGAATCAATTGGTCAAACATTTTAGCATTGGAAATTTGAACATTTGAAGAATTGTAAGAAAAAATTATCCTGCCATCTAGTGCCCAAAAATCTTAATCCTTCATGCATTCTCTCAACTTTTATTTTTTGTTTCTATAAGGCCTAGTGTAACGGGGTTTTTCTCTAATACTAAATCTTTAACTGAATGTTGCTTAAGGGGATCATTACGTCTCCTAACATTCCATACTAAGAAGAAAATTAGGGAGTAAGTTGAAAGCTTCCCAGCTTGGTTTTTCCTTTTAAATGTAGAGACAACATTTATGAGTTTAATTTCAAGAGATTCTGGATTGTTTAGAACTTGCTTCAAATCCATCCACATCTTGTACACCTTCCTTCACTACGAGACCTCCATTGGGAGAGAGTCTCCTATCATATTAAGTTTTTCCAAGTACTCAATATCATTTGGAGAAGATGGAGTTCCTCCTCTATAATGATCTCTATACCAATTCTGGTATAACTTATCCTCTTTAGTTTGGCATCTAGGTATAGAGGTTTCCCTAGATAGTTTGCTAGGAAACTAACTCCATCAATTGTCTAATATTTTAATGAAATATTAAGAAAGTTAACCCACATTGGAATAGATTTAACGTTACTTCTATCTAGCCTCATACCCCGGTACCATTTTTGAAGTAGGAGAGGTTGTCCTTCAATGTGTCATAGTCCCTGTTAGATAATGCTAAAAAAGTATGCATCCTTGTTAAACATAAAAATGAAGACACCATCCTTATACAGAAACTTTTTCTCTAATCCCAGCTTTCCCCATTTTAAGTTTGTCCAATATTGCACCTGAGAGAAAGCAAGACATTTGTCTAAGAAATAATGAACTCGTGACCATATAACCCTGTTCAATAAGTGGAGCGCATTAGCTGTCTACTCTCAGGTTGGGTAGTAAGGGTCAGCAAAGGGCAATCACTCATTCTTATTCTTGTAGTTTTATAGGGAACAAATACCCATCATTCTTTGAACTTTGAAAATTTTTAAGATTATCCTTGACTACGTAATTAGATTCCACCATATGTCTCCATGTTTTAGTTGTAGTAGAAGAGTCTGACGGGGTGTTTGAAAAGGTGTGAATTCAAGTGTAATTGAATTCAATTAACATGTTTGGAAATACAAAAAATAGATAGATTCAATTCATGCATGTAATTGAAACTCATTTCCTCCAAGTATAGGAATTCAATTACATTGAAGCTTGAGGAAGACACATTTGAATAAACAATTGTTGTTTGCTGTGAATTTATAACCAGACATTCATCAAAGTTTATATATTTATTGTGGGTTTTTATTGAGTATATTTTTTTGCCCTGTATTTCTTATCAAGAATCACTCTGTGCCATTCAAAGATAGCGTCTTGCTCTTTTGCTCTTTCATTCTTTAGACTACTTCACTTTTCACTCTCTTATGCTTCACTTGATTGGATTTTAAAGACTATTAATTAAAATATTACTAATAATTAATTAACTACAATATAATTAATTAAAATATAATTCATTCATTAATTTAAATATTGTATATTTTAATTAATCAAGATATTGTAATCGATTAATTACAATATAAGTAATTAAAATATGATCAATTAATTAATTAAAATATAATAAATTTTATTTCTCAATATTTTTACAAATTAACTATCTATTAATGATAATAGTAATCATTTTTTCCTCTTAACTAACCATTATAATAATAATAATAATATTCATTCTCATTTTTCATTATATTCTTTCTCATTTCAAACAGTATAATTGAATTCATTTATAATATTATTGAATTTGTTTCAAATAGTATAAATTGAATTCAATTTAATCCAATTAATGTAATTAAATTTAATTTTTAATGAATTCAATCCATGGACCCTGTGACTTTGTGTTTACTGCAACTTCAATTGTAGCAGGAGGGAGGAGGAACTTACATGTATCAGCCCGCTGCTTCTTGCTAGACCTCCACAATTTGCTCTCCAAAGAGGAAGTACGAGGAAGCTTACATGGTAGTGCAAGGAAGTCATCCCACGATAATTTGGGCTTCTGAGCATCCACACGTCCTGCATCTTGCTAGATCTTAAGGCCTTCCTTGTCTGACGGTGAAGCTAAGGGTTTCAGCTCCGACTTCCGAGAGTTTCCCCATGAAGCAAAGGCTCTCACAGTTGAAGAGTAGGAGCAATCCCTCAGAAAAATCTAACTAGAAACGGTGTAGGAAAGTAATTATGCTAGAGAGAAGGAGACCACTCTCCAATGCATTAATTTACATATTAATTGCTCATCTTAATTTTTGGCACCAAAAAAAAATTTAGATGTGATTGTTCAGTCCAATTTCAAGTAATCATGATTTTCACTAAATAAAAATTTACTAAAATGTTCGACAATCATATTTCTATGCACTTCCGATGTTAAAAATGGGAATAGATCCCAAATCAAGAATTCCAACTTACCATTATTAAGATCTCCCTTTTTCATCCTCTTTCTCTTCGGGAAGAAAGGAACTAGAGAAAGCATATTAATCAGTAAACAGCAAATGTTCCTCTTTACTACTTCAAAAGAATCAGGTGTCGTAATTTCTATAGACATAAAGCTTTCAGAATTGACTTGAACTGTACAACACTAGTGACCGTTAGTCTTAGAAAAAGCAGTATTCTAAGATTTGACAAAACAATTAATCTTGAAGTGTTTGTGGTAATTTGACTTTTTGTTCTAGTGAGAACGAGTTGTGAGATCAATAGGAGGCATGGCTCAGGGTAGGTGAGCCAATGAAGCGTGTGTGTGTTGAACAAAAGGACCTTTCCAAGGGTTCGATTTCACTGCGATCAACCCTCTTGCCTTTTGCAGTGGTGAATAGTTGCAGCAGATATGTCAGAGATTCTACAATTTCAGACATCGGTGGTCGGAAAATTTTCTCAGGCTGTTCAAGTTACCAAATAACAGTTACTATCAGTACTAAGAGCAATGACTCAAAATCCTCTCTGAACATTATTGCCATTACCTGAACACAAAGAGAGACAACATCTGCAAATCGGGACAGAGCCTTGATGGAGAGGGTTCTTTTGATTTCTGGATCAACCATCTCTGCTAAAGATTCGTTGTCATGGAGCCTAGAAGAAGCCCATTTTACCAAAGATTGTTCCTCTTGAGGTCTAGATCTGTGGTAGCACAAAAATGTTAGCATTTTGAAAATAAACATGATGCGTTAAAAGGTCTGTTAATATGTTAAACGTATAGCCTACTTATCAAAAGGTCTCCTTCCAGTCAACAGCTCCAAGAGCAGGACCCCAAAGGCATAAATGTCAGCCTTCGTATTATCAGCTCCAGGATTCCCATGATCAGGTGCTACGTAACCAGAGTTGCTGATAGCAATTTCAGAAGCCTGTTTGTTTCAATGTTTAGACAATAAATATCAACTCTTTGTTTATCTTTCTACACACGTTTCAAAATCGGAAAGAGCATTGTGGAAGAACAGCACATGAAAGAAACTTTTGGTTGCTCTGTTGGCCTATATATCAACTATGGTTTCAATTCATCTCACCAAAAGGAAAGTGTCGGGAAAATTACCTTGACTTTGACACTGTTGCTTGTCAATGGCTTCAGAATCCAAAGTCCACAATCACATAGACAAGGTATAAATTCTTTGTCCAGTAAGATGTTGGCCGCCTTTATATTTCCATGAGCAACAGGAGGTGAGAATCTTGAATGCAAATAGCTGAAAACAAGATTTCAAGAATGCATCATCGCTACAATAAAAGAGATACAACAGACAACCTTGTCACCTAATAGCCTCCTGATTCTCTGCCTTAAAGACAAAAGCGGCAAATACCTCCTTAATTATATTAGTCTGTCGATATTATTGAACTTTATAGCTTACTATGGGAATTAATGGAATTGTTGAGGGGAACTAAATATGATATACTTACTCCAAACCCGTAGCAACCCCTAGTGCAATATTCAGCCGGCTGATCCATGACAAAGGCTTATGTCCTTTACCATGCAGAACAGCATCGAGAGGCAAATTTTTGATATACTCGTACACAAGTAGATGTTCTCCATGTTCTACACAATACCCCTTTAGTGGTATTATGTTTGGGTGCCTCAGTCTGGATAGTGTCCAAATCACATCCAGAAATTGTTCTTCTTCGTAAAAAGACAATGAAACTGTGTTGATGTTTTTCACAGCTAATATCTGCTGAGAGAGAGAGAGAATGAGGATCCAGTAAAAGAGCTCTTAACATCTGATTAATTTCCACGAATTCATGTAAATCACAATCGATAAAGTAGGTTCCAGGAGATACTTTGCCATCCGGGAACTCAGCTTTGTAAACAGAACCAAGAGATCCTTCTCCAAGAAGATTCTCTTCACTGAAGCTATTTGTTGCTAATTGAAGCTCGGCAACAGTATACGTTGTTGCACAAACTGGAGCTTTGTAATTGTTGACAAAACTTCTTCTTGCAGGCACTTTATCTGTCCTGATAGGGCCACCGGATGCTACATTGCTCTCCCCGAGAATGGGTTGCGATTTGAGAGGTAACAGATGTGGACTTGCTTCAGATGCTCTTGGAGAACATCCTATAACCATAAAAACAGAGAATGAAGGAGAAAAAGAAAAATGGGTAAGAATTAGTAATATGACAATGCTTGATTCTCTTCATAAAAATAGCACTGTTGGTGACAGAAAAAATAACAACAGTTCCTCTGCAGTAAAGCACTTGATTAAGTTAAAATTTAACATATTTATTCGAATGATGGAATACCAAACTGTGACTAGTTGAAAAGGTAAACGTAGATATCTGCATAATCTGGACATGGGCACTGATAATAACAGTTGAAAGGTTCAGGCGGTAATAATCTATGGAAAAGAGCCAGTTATATTATCACGGTTATGTTTCTATGTTATAATCGTGGAGAACGTACTGCTCATTTAGTTGCCAATTCAAGATCTAATAGTATGACAAGAAATGATTCTCACCCCTGGCCCTGCGGAGTCGAAAAAAAAGGAATTTCTTCACATGAAAAGCAAAATAGATTGCACAAAATGTTGTAATCAGCGTTGCCACGCCCACTATACAAGCAACTCCTCCAGGGGCAAACCCTTTCTTCTTGTGCCTTTTAAGAGAGGAATAGTCCTCAATGGCAGTAACCTCTGTTGTCGGAGGGCCACTATAATTTTTCACAGTTGGCTCTTTTTCCGGAGGAAAATTCCAGGGAGGATAGTTTGCCACTCTATGGAACTTATTCCCGGCAATCCTAATAAGAAGAGAGAACATCCAACGCAAAGGTTTGTAGTTATTAACCTATTACTGTTCATTGAAACTAAGAAAAACAGCGACCTTTTGATCACTTACCACAAGTTTGTTATTGCCTGAAATTGGGTTGGAACTACACCACTAAAATGATTATTTTGGATGTTTCTGAAATGAAATTGTGTAAGAACAGCATCAAGCAACATTTTAAATTTTTTACACGGAGACAAAAAAAGGACTAACATGAAAAGAGCAGAGATACTGACAGGTCGGTTAGGGGAAGATTAGCCAGGTATACAACTGATCCTGTGAACTGGTTGTTGTGCAAGAACCTGTGAATATGGCCAGTAGACATATTTTATCCTACACGATCCAAATGAAAACAAAATGTAATTTACCAGGTACAGTGGAGAAAGAAGTATCAAACTCACAATCCAGTAAGATTTGTCAAAGATCCAAATGAACTTGGTAGATCTCCATCGAAGTTATTATACGACAAATCCCTGAGATTGAGACTTTTGTGAGCTAATAATCATGCTTACAAAGTAATCCATGAATTATTATGAAAACTAATAAAATTACACCTAGCAGGCAATTGAAACTATAGGATGGGTTGAAATGCTTGGGAAACTACATATCATGAAGGTCATCCTGTTATTAAATTGTTTTTCACTTACTTTGGGACGAACAAAATTTAAAATAAAATCCATGACATTGCATCCTCTCGTTTCATTGAGCCCTCACAACAAGGATTACGGATCAACTGAGCACCTCTGCTCTTTTGAATTACTTTTGACTCCTCAATCAGAGAATTCTTTGTAATTCTGTACCTTTTTTCACAGTTTGATTATCCAGACCCTTACAGGAATTGTATATTCTTTAGTCTTGCAATACACTAATCTCATTACTTAAAAATAAAAAATAAAAAATAAAACCAGTCTCCCAAAGAATGCTCATAGGTGAGGTCACTGGGTTAGACTATATCTGTAACTGAAAATTATTTGCTTTAGGAATACCATAAAAAAGTTTAAGATTCTGCCATTTTGCATTTGACACAACATTTTTCATACATCAGATTGACACATCTATAAGTTCTTACCACTACAATTTTGCAGCAGTAACAAACAGTACTGTCAAGCATCGCTAAAAATACAAATGGTAAATTAAAAAGCACAGAAGAGTATACATCTCTTTAAGATTCTGTAGGCCAGTGAAAACATTGCCAACAGGTCCGGATAAGTGGTTGTGGCTTAGATTCCTGCAGAACACCAACCAGATAGTACGCTTGAAAACTTAAAAACAAAGCCCTGAGAAGATAATGCAATTTGAATGAGCAGCTTAATTACTTACAGGCGTTGCAGAAATTTGATGCTTGGTAGAGAATGGGGAATATTTCGGCTCAAGTTGTTGCAAGCCAAATTTCTGCATTTGTGAGGAATTAAATATGAACACAGATAAAGAAAGCCACAGTTTAATATTAACGTGCCTTAAGAAACGCTCTTGTTAACAGAGATTGGTCAAGAAACATCATTTAAGCATCTACGAGAAAGAATGTGGAAGTTCAATAACATACATATGTGTGGCATTGGGCGGTAGACCATACGGAATTTCTCCCAGAATGTAGTTAGAGCTCATGTCCCTGAGACAATAATTCAAATGTAAGAATCAAAGTGACTCCACAGATTTGATGAATCGGTTAATATGAAAAAATTCACTTACAGTTGCCTCAAATTACGCAGATAATGAAGCTGGGTTCCGAGGTATCCACTGATGTTTAGTTCATGAAGTTTACTACATTAAGTTGGGAGAACAAATTAGTGTCATATTCTAGTCTACATGTCATCTTGATTGAAAAGGGCTAATGTGCACTACATGTGTGTTACAGATGATCCGGAACATAGCACTCCAGTCCATGATTCCAGACATGGATCGACTCCACCTAATCTCCACCCGTTGAGCTGTGGTGGGTTGTTTAGTGCCCTATATAGATCTTGAAGGGCAACGACTGCATTTTTTTTTTTTTTGGATTTTTGGAAATACCATCAATAATCGATCAAACAAACGAAACAAGAAAGTCCACTATATTTGGTCTATAAGCACTACTCGTTAGAAACTATAGTCAATTTGAAACTAATCATTGCGGTTGTTTGTTCACTTTGAACCGTAAGGTTTGTTGGCATCAGACTGGATTCTGATATTTACATGCCCTTCTGTTTGACTTTAGCAACTCCGAACTAGTAAAAGAAAATAAAACTCTTCATCTTTAGTTTCATTCTTATAGATTTTTTTGAACCACAGAGTCTTATTGATAAAAATTGACTCAAAACCACCCTACGAATCACAAGGACTACAGACAAGTTCAATGTATGCAGAAATTACCATCGTCGGGATCCGTAAGACCCCAAGTTTGCGTAACCAGGACCGCCAAGAACACAAGAACAGTGCAACACCAAAAGAAGCTCTGCTTCTCCATTATAAGTTGACTCTATATTCGTTCACGTCCTTTCCTGGAAAGCCAGAGAAAGTTCGGTTACTTAACTCTCGAAGAGAACAGTTGCGCAAAGAAAAACAATGAATGCAGTCGGAGGAGTCTGTTTGGTGGTCAAGAAAGTAAGAAAAAAAGGAAAGGAACCAAGAAGAAAGAGAGAGAGAAGAATTGAAAGCTTCGAGCCTCCTCACGGTTTAAGAAATGCAAGTCTGGAGCAAAGAAAAACAGTTTCTATGCTAGTTGGTGTTTGTTTTCCTGAAACCAAAGAGAAGAAAGCAGGGAGAAAAGAGGTGTAAAGCGCGCGGCATCAGAATTCCACGTCAGCTAATGACGGTTATAGTCGGTGGTTACACGTGTCACAATACTGTTTGTTAATCGCTTGGATCTAAATCAAAAGGTCCATTTTCGTTGAGGTTCCTTTCAGGTCTTTTGGCCCATTTCTTCTCTCTCACTGTGTACGTGTGATCGTGTGAAGAAGAGTAGCAGAGGGAGCGATGGCTGAATCAACTAGCGAACGACAAGGAAATCGAGGAGAGGAGGAAGAAGATTACATGGGGGATCTCTCTCACTTCATTCCACCTGAAGCCTCTAACGAGTCTAAGTTTTCGTCTATAAAAGTCCGTGCTTTGGGTTCTTAGTATTATCTATTCTGAATTTTTGTAGTGTCTTCAATAATTTATACACTAAAGAAAGTTAGTTCTGGGAATTATTTACATTTTTGTAATTTTTTTAGCTTAAAAGATTTTACATTTTGGGATTTGAATTTGGTTTGCTACCCAAAACAGGAATATTTAACCCTAATTTGCTGGCTATTTTGTCACAGCATTCGAATTTGATAGTAATATACCGGTTGGAATGAATTTGGTGTCAAGTGTATTTAAACATTACCCAGAAAAAGAACAAGAGAAGAATTAAGTGGGTGTGTAACTTGAACTTGTTTAATTTGTAGTTCAGGAAACGCGAAGTAGGTTTATTAAGGTGGTTGCAACTTTTCGTCTTTTTTTTCACTTTCAGTGTTTCTTTCTTCAAGGACTAGATATCAGTTCTTGTTTTCTTATTATTAGATGAATTGTTTGTGGATAATTATGGTTTTTCACGTAAAACTGGGACATGTTTATACTTCTTGAGGCTGTGCCCTCAAGGTTGTTATTAGCTTGAACTTCATCGGACTTTATGGTTTTTGATTTCACTTTGAAATATGTCTGCAGAGTACTAAAGACAAAAATCCAATTTCTCAATCATCAAAAAAGAAGTCAAAACTCAGCTGGCAAGAGCAGCGTAAGCTTGAAAGGGAGAGAAAGCAACAAGAAGAGGACGAGCAAACCTTAGCCAAAATAGAGGCTCCAATACCACAATCCAACATTGGGTTTAAATTGCTGAAGCAGATGGGTTATACTCCCGGCTCAGCCCTTGGAAAGGAAGGTTCAGGCAGATCTAATCCTGTGGGGATTGAAATTCGACGAACACGTGTTGGAATTGGGCGTGAAGACCCATATAAGGAAAAGAGGAAAAGAGAGGAGTTTGAGATGGAGAGAAAGAAAAGAAAGGACGAGGAATTGATGGCAGAGTTCGGATCTTGGCAGAAGTCACAATGGCGAATCCGAAGAGTTGTGGTAAATTTCAGGAAAGCAAAAGCAACTCTTGATCAACTGGAAAACAAAGAAGTTGTGCAGCCAAAGAAAAATGAGGATGATGAGGGGGAAGAAGAGGAAGAGGAAGAAGAGGAAATAACAGAAGAGGTAGCATATTATTGAACATTCTTTTTTCACTTTTAAGGCTTTTCATTCTTTGTGCAAAATAGAGGAACATGCTCAAATTCAAATGCCGGAGGTCATCCTAGGGTCCAGTGTAAAGGCATTTTAGAAAAATATTTAAGGATTTTTATTTTGCTCCCAAAATAATAGTTGGCAAACTGGTTACAAATGTGCCTAATGAATTGTATTCACATTGGGCATAGGGCTTTGTTATCGTTTTTGTGGTTCAATATGTTATTCTTTCGTTATGAGAATTGGATAGTAAAATAACTTTTGGAGAAAATTAAGATTCGCCACATTTGGACATGATGGAGGTGAGACTAACTTGACAAAGTTGGGATTGTACTAGAAAATAAGAATTTGGGCACAAGGAAGGTGGATGCCTTCAATCAAATTTCTTCCTGTATTATGACTTCAGTGATTTTGGGCACTCCTCTTTTCTGGCTGATTTCAGTTACAGTTAAGGCTTATGCTTCAAAGTCTCTTGTTTCTAGATTTAGAAACCATTCTTTATAGTGAGCTTGACAGATTCAGTGTTGTGAATACCAAGTGGTTTTATTTTTATTTTGACAACAGTCTGATTACAAAGTAGTGGGGTTGGGGTGTCAAAGGCTACATTAGTAAACTCCTAAATCAATATCAGAGTTTTCATGTGCCACTGCGATAGTGCAATTCATGTGAAATATTTCTGCTCAAATCCTATGCATTCTAACATGATGGAGTTTCTTTTGGTTTAGGAGAAGATGCCTTAAAATGGATGTGTTATTATTCTTTACTTTTTTGTTTTGACTTTTCTCTTTTATCATTTTTAGATGCTTTTATGTGAACCTTTTATTCTATTTTGCTTACGAAGGGTTTCTTTAGTCTCTGTTCAGATCGATAGGTTGAGGTGTCTTAGATGTCTTCTTTTGCTTGTATGTTATGTGCCCTGACAAAGTTTCATGAATATTTACAATCTACATTTGAACCGGCCATCTATGTCTATGGCAGATTTATAAGCATTTGGAAAACATAATATATACGTAATAAAACCCACTAGCAAATGCTAAGATTATACTGGATTTGGATAATCGTTTGGTTTATCTTTATTTTTTTCAATTTACTTATATTTTTCTTCTTTGTTATGATAAACCTTTCATTGAATGTTGTCGTAATAATCAATCATTTATTGTTACAGGATTTGCAAGAAATATTGATGAAATTAAGAGATGAGTATCGATATTGCCTGTTCTGTGGTTTTCAGGTAAGTTTTCTTGTTATTATCGATTGCTCTAGCTAATTTCAAGAATTTTGAAGTACATGCTTCCATGAACATAGGATCTAAGCACTTATGAAATAACGCTTGCATGACACCAAATCCTAGTTTCATTCTAATCGGCGAGCATTTAAATTGTAATTGTTTCAGTACGAGTCAATGGAAGCGCTTTTATCCAACTGCCCTGGTCCAGATGAAGATGATCACTAGAATTGGTTGGTGCTATTGTAAAGGGCTATGAAAAGCAAACTGGCTCGCGGCTCTTGCAAGTTATTCCTCTTTTCTATTAGATTGATAAAAACGATTCGGAGAGGTGGAATTCAGCATGGTTGGCAGTTATGCTGTGTTGTATTTTGAAAGGAATATTGAGTTCAAAATATGGAGGTTTGTATCTATGCCCTTGAGCTTACATTATGTCAGCAATGATTATGATGGCCCACGTAGGAGCTGGATTGAGTACATCTGTGCTAGCCTCGTAGCGCGATCTGTAATTGTTCAAGAAGTTGAAGGATCACCAGCCCTATGGTAAGACGCAATCTTTGGCAAGTTCATACTAATTTTCATCAGAATCGAGATAAAAAAATCTTTCTCAAGATTCAGTACCCTTTTCCATAGCTGGGGAGCATGAAGAAGAAGACCCTGTAAACTAAATCATCAAACATTGTTATTTCTTTTAGATGTTCCTGTTATGAATAACCAGGATACTAGTGGCACGAGGCTGCTGTTTATTACTGGGCAATCCACAAAATGAAATCGTGAAACTTGATCTCTCACTCTCTTCTGAAATTTCTCCCCTTTCTTTCATCTTCTAATTATCTATTCATAAGTATATGGATCGTGACACCTCTGCATTGGACGCAAAAGGATATCTAGCTAAACAGGGGACAAATAAGCATTATGGCCGAAGGAACGCGTGGGCAATGTAGGAATCATTGAATTGGCAGATGCGGAAAATGCAAAATGGCCGAGTTATCAGCAACAGACGTTCATTTATGTAAGGCACAATCTCAACTTCAATCTTGGAATCTCCAACTAAAAACTGTTTGAATACAGGGGTAGGTTATGGTAAATCAAGCTTCAATCAAAAGCAGCAATAAGATTTGGCAAAGAATATCGCGCGGTCTTTCAATAAATTACAACATGCCTTTGCCATTACCTAAGAAGTAAGAAGCTATGACCCTCCTAACCCAGTGTCTTTCCTTCTAGAACAAATCTCTCTCTCTCCCCCCGTAGATCCTAACATTGCCACCTCCTGGAAGAACAACCTTGTCCTCAAGGCTGAAGTGATGAAAATGACTCCAGTTCGCATATGCCTCCCCCCCTTAGCTTGTGCCACTATTTGGCCCTTCCCTTTAACCAGCCCTTGCTTTATTAAGTCACCATCTTTGTGGCTCCCATTGCCTCTCCTTGATGTAATCCGAAGTCCTGCATTGCTACCAAGTTGGACCTTCTGTCCCTCATGATGGAATTGCATGGACATCTCCTTTCAATCCACCATGACCTTTCCTAATGTTTGTAACCAAGCAACCCCTAAGATCATATCCATCCCTTCTAACTAGGGGTGTTCATGGTAGGGTAACCTGATCCGTTCATAACTAACCTAAACTCGAATTCTAAATGTCGTGTTCGATGATTTCATTTAACCCGAACTCGAACTCGAACCTAAAAACCTATAGGATCGGTTAACCTATTTTCGTGTTTGGTTCCTGTGGTAACCGTAACCTATTCATATCAATATATATGACAAAAATTATAAAATGTTTGGTAAAATCAGATACAAATTACTCATAAAAGTATGCATATAAAATCCAACAAAGATTAATCCACTATGTTAAACCCAAGCAAAGTAAAATAAGTCAAACAATGTCTTATAAAAATCCACACTAGAAAAAAAGAGATAAATTATTAAACAATTATTCTTTGAATAGGATGGTAGGATGATCCATCATTATACATGAAGCCACATCTGTAGAAAATAAAGAATAAAAAGAGAATTTTTTATTTATTTGTATATTAAAGCAAGATAAAGTAAATTATATTACCTGATTCAATTTGCTCAAGTTCTTCAAGTCTCTCTTCCACGTAAAGAGAACCTTGTGATTTTCTCATCCAATCTTGTCCACAAACAAGAGCCTCCACCATCTTTGGAGTAAGAGAGCTACGAAATGAATCAAGCACTCGACCTCCTGTATTAAAAAGCCGACTCAGATGCAACAAAGAGATACAGTATAGCTAAAACATCTCGAGCCATCAAGCAAGCATCAATACTTAATAGAATTTAATTTCCACCAACTCAAGATATTGAAAGTCTTATCTTTTGGTTCACAATCTTCACTAAATATTTATCTAGCTCACTTTTGGTTTCCCACTTGCTTGACTAGCCTCCTGCTCTTCAAAATATTATCCAAAAATGTCAAACATCCTTAACGTTATCAACTTCCATATCACTAAGCTTGAGATTGACGCTGATTGTGCAACAGAAAAGACATGGAGGATTGGTAGAAATCAAACATCAAATCTAAAGTAATTTTACTTTCTCACACAACCGCCGATTTGACATCATCATATGCTTTACCAATCACAAAGTTCACATACTTCAATTTGCAACGTGGATCGAGAACAACAAAGAATAAACAACATGCAGTTGATATTAACATCTCCCCAATACTTATCATGCTTCTTCTTCATCCTCAAAGCCATGTTTCTTGCACTAAAATCACCAAGTCCACATCTCTTTGAAATTACCATCCCAATGCCAAAATTTCTTTCGTACTCATTAGCGCTACATAATGAGAGCCGACAATTTTAAAGTAGCATCATAAAAGATAGAAAGAAAAGGCGAAGTTACGTATGTATCCCAATCACTTTCACTAGGAACACCTTTATTATTTTTATTCTCACCTCTGCTATTCTTCTTTTCGTAAAGGTCTTCAACATACTTAGAATCTTGACTCTCCAATAAATCAAATGCTTTCAAATTTAAAAGTCGACTTCTAACATTAAATAAGTAGAATTCCATCTTGTTTCAACATCTAGACAAACAATACTCTTGCTGTCTATTTTCTCTTTTTCTATACAAGACTTGAACTTTGCCATTCTAGCAGGAGAAGACTGAACATATTTCATTGTATTGCGAATCCTAATGATTGAATCACCCAATTCTAACAGCCCCTCTTTCACAATTAAACCTAAGATGTGTGCAACACATCTCATTTGTATGAACTCACCTTTCAATACACCACCCTTCCAACTATTAATTCTTTTTCTCAAGTATTGAATAGCTACATCATTTGAACTTGCATTATCCACCGTTATAGTGAATACTTTTCAATGTCCCAACTAACCAAACACGCCTCAACAAATTTACCAATTGTATCACCGAATGACGAGAAATCGGGCAAAGTTTATAATTCTTTTGCATAATTTTCAATCGTTATCAATAAAATGTGTCGTGAGACACATATAACCGAGATTTTGACATGATGTCCAAGTGTCTCAGTAGTAAGACAAACCCCGAAGGCAATTTTTAAAAAGTCCTTCATCTTCGTTCTCTCTTCTAAGTAAAGTGCATAACAATCTCTAGTCACTGTAGTGCGAGAAGGAACTTTAAATTTTGGTTGGATATGTGCACAAAAATCACGAAAACCCTCTTGCTCTACATGACGAAAAGGTAACTCATCAACAATAATCATTCTAGCAAGTGCCTTCCTGCATCTTTCTTGATCAAACATCCATGTTATCATTCTACGTGATGTGCCATCTTCATCTTCACCTTTTTCTACTATTGTTCCTTCTATAGTTTTTTGTCCACTTTTGAGTTCCTTGTGCTTGTTATATGGATACTTAACACATCTATTTAAGTGATTGATCAGACTGCTAGTACCATTATTCTTTTTACAAGCAATAGATTTCTTACAGTATTGACATACACCAACTCTATCTTTAGTTTCACCTGACTTGATATAATGTTCCCAAACCCAAGATCGTTTCTTGTTTGAAGAGGTGGTAGTAAGCTTAGGGAGATTTGATGCATTAGAATCAGTGTTTGAGGATTACCAGAAGTTGTTATAGAAGCCATGTCAACACCATCAACGCCTCGAGAAGTGACAAGTATCTCCATTAGTTCCGTTCCGTAAGTCAATAATAAGCATTGCTAGTGCAAATCCATGGAGGTTGACACCGATCAAAAAATAAAGAAAATTAAAACTTTGTAGTTGTAAATTTAATGAAAAAAGAATAATTTGGGATATTGAAAGAAAAGATTCTACAAAGTATAAATCTTTTAATCAAAACTAAAGTTTGCTTTAGATTGAAGTTTTACACAAATTTTGTAATTTTTTAATGATCGAATCTTTTATTCTATTACTTTCTAATAACGCTTAAAACTTCAAATATATTTAGATAATCAATTAAGTGGTAAAGATTTACCAACATAATTCACGAGAATTCTCATCGCTATCGCTATGTAAGCTATCTAAGTCACGAGAATTCTCATCACATCTTGCTATGTTTGTAAGATACTAAAGCTTTGTATGTTATTGTTATGCATATATATTATATAATATGACAAGAGTCTTCCCTATTGCCAGTTTGCCACGTCTCACAACTTAAAGATGAAAAGACATCTAAACATATTATATATAATATATGCATGAAGGCTGGACGTTGGAGCCATGGACGACGACGTGTTTACTCTCTACGCCCATGGACGACAACGTGTCTGCACTCTGCATAACATATTCTCAGTTTCTCACGGTCTCAGTTCTTCAATTTCGCGTGTGGTCAATTGCTACAGCCTACGGTAATTCATTTCTTCAATTTCTTATTTTGCAAAGCTACGGTAATACTAATAGTCTAATACAAGAGACTCTCTAGCAATACAACATCCTCAAAGTAATATTATTTTCGCTTACCTTTAACAACCTTTAACAAGGATCACCCAAGAGACTCTCTAGCAGACTAGCAGAACCACGACTGAGTGCTGACGGGCGACGACAATGCACAGTATGAAGTATGAACTATGAGATACAGAGATAGGGAGCTGGACGGCTGTGCACTGTGCAGAGCTAGCTAAGGGTTTCGAAAAGATTCATTTATGGTAGGGAAAAATCTTTCCTTTATTTTCATAGAAAAAAAAAACCTTTCAACTTCTTTATAATTTGATAAAAGATTAATTAGACATCAAGTTATATACATAATAGATTTTTATCATACGATGTGATAGTAAAATTATAAGCAATAAGAATTTTTTTTATTTTATGTATATACATAATAGATTTAAAGACACAACTCAATTTATTATTTTTAAAAATAAATTATGAAATAAAATGTTAATAATAAAATATTTCTGTAAATGATATCTAAATTATATCTAAATATATAAATAGTTTTTTTTGGTGTTTCAGGTTCAGGTTTAAACCTAAACCTATAAATCAGGTTCGGTTCGGTTAACCTGCTATAGGTTCAGGTTAGGTTCGGTTAACTTAGAACCACAAGTTAGAAACCTGAACCTGAACCATGAACCTGATTTTTTAGGTTCGGTTCGAACCAAACCTGAACTCAGGTTCGGATAACCTTATTTATAGGTTTGGTTCATGCGGTTCAAGTCCGGTTCACAGGTTCGCGGATTTTTTTGAACACCCCTACTTCTAACTCTAGGACAAAAGCATCAATAGTCCAATCCTTATTTCCCACCCGAATAGGGATGTCCACACACTTTCCTCGAGTAGTCACCCTATGGTCAACTCCCAATCTGACTCCTAATGCCTTGCTTGACCCTACTGTCAACCCCAACACCTTGATCAGCTCAGAAGAAATGAAGTTATGGCTGGCCCCGCTATCCACTAAAATCTCAATCGAAACTCCTTGTAGTTGACCTATCATCCGCATGGTTTTTGTCGCAGGTGTCAATGCCCCATTCACTTCAATTACCTCCATGGTTCGGCATTCCAAAGCTATATCAACCTCCTCTCCAACGTCTGCTTCTAAGGCTATCATTTCTCCATTTGCAACCAAAGTTTCATTGTCATCCAATATTAACAGTCGTAGCTGTTTTTCAGTACACTGGTGAAGAGGATTGAACCGCTCACCGTATCGGAAACACAGGCCATTGGCCTTTCGGTCCATGAGTTCTTGGTACGACAGATGGCACACCCCTCTGTTCCTCTCCACCGGTCCCCTCTTATCACCTTCGGTTCGCCTGGTAGGAGTCGCCGTGGGTGAGACGACCATCCCACGTTGCACCTGGAACTCAGATGAAGTCCTAGAGAAATCGCGACCTCTCCCCGGTATGTTACTCTGAATTTATTTTTGTGTTTGTGAAAGTGCTCTAAAAGCTGATCCTCCCCTCTCTTCGAATCCGGCAGGTCAGACCAATTGATAGAGCTCTAGTCTTGGAATACTAGAGTTTCTCTATATTATTTCTATATAGCTGTAATGTATGTATCACTATAGTGTAGAAACCTAGTGTTTCTCCTACTCAGATCAGATTTGCTCCTCAGAAGGTATGAATCCTTCTATCACTCTCTTCCCTCAATTTTCTCCCTACTCCCCTCTCTCTTCTCCCCTCCTATTTGCCCCTAGTACATTTGGTTATTCTAACTACTTAGCCACCTCAGTTGATAACCAATTTCCCTCTTAGCCCACTGTCCTTCCTTCTAGAACAAATCACTCTCTCCCCCCCGTAGATCCTAACAGGATCACAATTACCTTTGTGATCAATTATGACAAAATTTTGAATGGAGCTCACAAGGGATTCAATTTTTTATTGATACTCTACTTTACTCTTGGGAGGTTATGATTTAGTACTTATAATTGACTGATCCACTTTTGAAGAAATCATATGATGTTTCAAAAAACTAAACAATGTTGTTCTATTGGAATAACCAACACGTGTTTTATAAACAAAGATCCTGTCAATGAAAGCTAAGTGTGAACTCTAAATCAAGAAACCGCTAGCGAAACCTAAGAACAACAATCAGCTATTTATGCTCTAGTTGAAGTACTCACCAAATTACTAATTATAGGAGCTACCTATTGCAGAATCTTCAAAAGGTGAGCTGAAACATTTGAGCTCTGCTTGCTGAGTTTGGCTCTCTTTTGTAGAACCTGTAGAATTTTGCTGAAAGAGGGAACATAAATCATGAATGTTTGCCCATACAGATATGCTAGTCTACAGGATCATAATTGAAGAACTAGTACAAGATCTATTAAAGCAAACAATCATACAATATAATAACATCTTGTCTTCTACGGTTAGTCTAATTTTTGGAGGCTATACAAGATCTATTAAAGCAAACAATCATACAACATAATAACAACATTTTGTCTTCTACGGTTAGTCTAATTTTTGGAGGCTATGTATTAATTATAAGGAGCTTAACAGATACACTATTAAAGACAAATTCTTAATTCCAATAACGGAAAAGTTGTAAGACAAAATACATGAGCCAACTTGATCTCCTAAGTTGAAGTTTGCAGTCAGGGTATTATCAAATTAGGATATACTCTCCCAACATCCCCAAAACAGTTTTCAAGACTTATGAGTGTTTTAATTATACTTTTTGGACTTACCCATCGCCTTAAAATTTCATAATGAAGTAGCGTAAAGCTTAAAACAGCAAAGAAATCTCCTGTCTCACACTAAATAGACAAGAAATCCAAAATTACAAATAGAGTTTCTTTTCTCAAATTGTTCCTAGCCCCCCAAAAAAACTAAAATCCCCTTTATAAAATAACACAATAACCCTAAAGGAAAAGAAATTAAATGACAAAGTTGGCCTTAAACTTGCTTCAACATGTCCTCTCTGGGTGGTCCATATAAGCCAAAACTGTATCAACTACGGATTCCATGTCAATCCCGCCACTTGAGAAAACCTCATTCTCGAGTGTTCGATTGCATTCATAGGATCACTTGAACAATGAAAAGGATATATATCAACAATATTAAACGTCTTCAAGATACCTATGGTAGGCGATAGATCCACTACATAAGTGTTGTCATTGATTTTCTTAATAATCTTTTAAGGGCCATATTTCTTGGGCTGCAATTTGTTGTAACTACCAATAGGGAATCGTTCTTTCCGCAAAAAACACCATCACATCATCATCAACTGAGAAGACTTGCATCCTGCGATGTCTGTTAGCACCTCGCTTATATCTAGCATTGACTTCATCCAACTTATGTTTGACTTCATTGTGCACATTGTGAACTTGAGCAGCCAAGTCTGCAGCAGCAACATTAAGACCAGGAACCTTTGGTAGTCTGATAAGAGCTAACGCATATTGTGGAGCTTTCATGTAAACGATAGAAAAAGGAGTCTTCCCTATAGCACTATGAACATCATTATTATAAGCAAGCTCCGCTTGCATGAGAGCAAAATCCTACTGTTTCAGACGATCCCCACAATTACACCGAATTAAATTTCCCAACATTCGACTCACTGGCTCAGTTTGCCCATCCGTCTGAGGGTATGCTATACTACTGAAATTCTAGGAATAGTCAAATTACTTCCATAGAGTTCTCTAAAAATGACCAAGAAACTTACTGTCCTTGTCAGAAGTGAATGACTTTGGGAAGTCATGCAAGCGAACAACCTCTCTAAAAAATATTTTCACAATCCCACTCGCATCAACGGTCTTCTTACAAGGAATAAAGTGCGCCATCTTGGAAAACTTGTCAACCACTACAAAGACAGAGTCCATGCCTCGTTGTGTATAAGGTAAGCCAAGTACAAAATCCATAGATAAATCTTCACAAATATGCTCGGGAATAGGTAATGGTATATACAAACCAGCATTTTGTGACTGTCCTTTAGAGACTTGACACATATTACAACAATGAAAAATTTTGGTTATGTCCCTTCTCAAATGAGGCCAATAAAAACGATCACTAACAACCACAATGGTTTTATTTCTTCCCAAATGACTAGCAAAACCTCCACTATGTAAATCTCTAATGACTTTCTCTATCAAAGATGAACAAGGAACACAAAGTTGATTACCTCGCATCAAATAGCCATCACGAATATGGAAATCTACAGTCGGCTCATTCATCTTGCACTTTGCCCATATTTCATGGAATTCCTTATCATTGGCATACAACTCCTTTAGCTCCTTAAATCCCACGATCTCATAAGGCAAAGTTATCAATAAATCTACACGTCAACTAAGAGTATCTCCCACTTTATTTTGAACTCCCGACTTATGTTTCAATCAAAAAGGAAATTTCTACGAATATTGAGACCATCGAGCATGCATGTCTTTGTTGATTCTCTTTTGGTTGTTTAAATATTTCAAAGCCTCATGATCTGAATACAACGTAAATTCCCGACCTACTAAGTAATGTTCCCATGTTTTCAAAGCTTGTATGACAAAATAAAATTCCTTGTCATAGGTGCTCCATTTGCACCTAGCATTACTTAGTTTTTCACTAAAATATGCCGAAGGTCTCCATTCTTGGGATAACACAGCTTCAATTCCAACCCCACTAGCATCACATTCAACTTCAAACAATTTCTCAAAATTGGTTAGTACTAAAATAAGATCAATACACAATTTCTCCTTCAATAATGCAAAACTAGTTGTTTGTTCATCCTCTTATTGAAACTTCTCTTTCTTTAAGCATTCAATAATCGGTGTCGTGATGCTATTGAAATTCCAAATGAAACATCGATAAAATGTTGCCAACCCATGAAAATTCCTCACCTCAATGAACTTTTTGGTGTAGGCCACTCTCTAATAGCTTTCACCTTGGTTTCATCTACCTGGATCCCTTCACCACTAAGAACAAACCCCAAAAACAACAACTTGGGCTACATAAAGCTATACTTCTTCAAATTCATATAACTTATTCTCCAACAACACCATGAGTACTTCCCTAAAATGTTGAACATGCTCAGTTTCAAACTGATTATAAATCAGAATATCATTAAAATATACTACCTTGAATCTTCCAATGAAAGGATTTAATACCTGGTTCATTAGTCTTATGAAAGTGCTAGGTGCATTATATAGTCCGAGCGGCATTATATGCCACTCATACAACCCTTCCTTCATCTTAAAAGATGTTTTCCACTCATCGCCAAACCAAATTTGAATCTAATAGGGACCGCTGCACAAATCAATTTTGCTAAAAATGATTGCCCCATGTAGATGATCAAGCATGTCATTCAATCTCAAAATGGGGAATTTATAACCCACAGTAATTTTGTTGATGGCTCTACTATCCACACACATCTGCCAACTTCCATTCTTCTTTGGTGTTAATAACGTTGGAACAACACATGGACTCATTCTTTCTTAGATATACCCCTTATGTAGCAGTTCCTCTATTTTCTTCTTTAAGATCTCACTCTCTTTAGGCTCATCTGGTAGTGAGGAAGGTTAGGCAAACTGACTCCTGGAATTAAATCAATATGGTGATGTGAAAAATTTCCTGGCATTATTTCCTAAATTCCTCTAGCAAAGCCCTAATAACATTAGGGTACTCACCCTCCTCTATTTGCCCTACATCCACAAAAAGAAATGGTTTCATAATTAAAGCATGCACTTCCTTGTCTCTTGATTCTCAGTAGTCATTTCTTGTACAAACCAAGTAATAGTAATAAAGGCCTTGTCCACCACCTATATGGATTGGCCCCTTTTAAGCGACAATAGTGTAAATTTATGGCCCTCCTTCTTAAACTTATAAGTGTTTTCTCTTACAGGACGTTAGGCATCAACAACATAATGCCACGGCCTCTCGAACAATGAATGACAAGCATCTATATCAATAATATCATAACAAATTTTATCTTTATATTTCCCTATAGAAAAAAGAACCTTACAATGCTCAATGACTTAAATAGGGGTTGTTGGTTTGATCCACCCTATAGATTAAATATGATGTCAATTTTGGTTTGACTACCTTGACCCGGCCTGATTTTTTTGAGTAAATCAGAAATTTAATAAATTAAAGGAAGTTATGTACAATGAAGGGATTGTCCAGGAAACAATCCTTATTAAAGCCGTAAGAGCATCCTAACTTGAGAACCTTAGGACCTTTACAACAATTGATCCTGATTAAACTAGCCAACTGTAGCACTCACCTATACATATCTACTATCCAAGATGACCTTGAAGGAGGTTTATCTTAACCAGCAACACAACCATTTACAAATAACAAAAATAAAGGAACAAATCAAAATATACAATCCTCTTTGCTTCAAAACCCAGGTGTTCATGTCCACTTTACATGAGATTAAGCCTCTGAGTTGCATTTTCCCTTTTGCATCACTGTTATGCCTAATATTTAGTCCCATTTATGATATCTTCATCTTTTTCCTTCCAATTCTCACCCTTCCTTTCGTTGAGTGAGTGCATTTTAGTATCATATTGCAACTGAGATAAAAAACCAAGTAAAACCTACTGGTTGTGAAAGATGAACAAGTTCACCAAGAAGTTTGTCTTCATCCATCCCTGCAGGTTGATCTCTTTTAGACTAGCTAGAGGTCGCTTGATTATGGTTTAGATGAACAAGTTCACCATGAAGTAAACTCCTTTACTTACATGGAGTTAAATCGCAACACTACAGTCTAAACCATAATCAAGCGACCAACTTGATTATTCAACTGCGAATCAATTAATTTAGATTCTAATAATATGCATGTTTCTCATACATCTCTATGTATATGTCTATTACTTACAAAATAATCTCGATACTTTTTGACTAGATATATAATGCTCATACATATGAATCCAAACTCTTTTGTTTCATTAATAATAAATATTTTCATTACAAAACTGTAATTGGAAGAAAATTAAGTTACATGTAAATACACATGCTTTCCAGGGCACTATATTTACATAACTCCAACGGTACTCTCTTTTGATCTCTTAAAGTTTGTTATTGTTTTTGCCTTTTTTATGCCCATAGACAACTATTTTTTGCCATCTCCTACACTAAATAATGTGCAGAATCTACTTTCTTCCTTATCAATAAACCTCTAGCTAATGCATCAATGGTACCTCTTATGGTTAGATTGACTCCATTGTAGAATATTTGTAATAGGAACTCTTCAGGTAAGTTATAGTATAGGTAGCTCCTTTACAACTCCTTAAATCTTTCCCATGCTTTGTACAATGATTCCTCTTTTATTTTCCAGATATTTTTTATTTCCTTTATGATCCTTATGGTCTTCGTTCAGGAGAAGTACTTAACTAAAAAGGATTGTAACAACTACTCCTATATTGTTACATTCTCTAAATTAAGAGAATTCAACCATGCCTTGGATCTAACTTTAAGTGTGAATAGGAATAGACTCATCTTGGCTGCCAACATATCTCCAAGAAATTGGACAAATAAGCATTAGGATCTTTGTTTTCCAGTCTATAAAACTGGACATTAGTTTTCAATATGTTCAATAAAGCTAGTTTAATCTCAAAACTATTTTTTTACCTGGTGGTCTTGTGACCCCTTGTTGATTAGCATTAAGCCCCAGTTTATAAAGTCCATGGGGGTTCTTTGTTGATCTCTTTGGTTTCCTGCTTTACCAATGGTCTTTCTATAGCTTCTTGACGTCTTACTTTTTGAATTTGTCTCTCCTGTTTGTTGATGTCAAAAACTTTTGTCTTTGAGCTTGCTTGAACTGCTTGATGTTCTTATGTTCATGTACTTACAATCATATAAGAAAAAGGTTAAATTCATTAAGTAACTTTACACTAGATTTTGAATTACAATCCCTGATAATGACACCAAAAACTTATTTGTAACCACAAGTATACAGGTTGTATCCTTTTAGTATAAAATGTATCATTCCCACAAGAATTGTTCTTTTGGAATTTTGCCTCTTTGATCTCTTTTTTTATGTTTCAATTGCCATTTTTTTATGTTTCTCTTTGCCTTTTATACATCATAATCCTCTTATGGCTCTTTTTAGGGTTTCTTCACTTGTTTATATTACAAAAATAGCCTTGAATAATCCTAAATGCAAAAATCTTACGACTTGGAAAATCTAGCATTTATACGATCGTACAAACATAATCATGCATTTCTCCTTAAATTACGTCTAAAGTAGGCAACTGGGCCTTTCGTTGGTAATTCCACCCACTATTCATTTTTTTGCACCATCTGATGGGAGTTCCTTTTGAGGTAAATGTTAATAATGATAAGTTCCTTCAGAAAATCTTTGATCGCTATTGCATTCTAATGTGTAAGCTAGTGTTACTAACACAGAAGCTTACAACTCTTGGTGGCTCAAAAGTTTTTAGAGTTTAATACCTCATTTGGATTATACTTTTATTAAATTCATTTGCTCTTATTTATTTAAGTATCTTTTACTCTTCAGTATTCATTCTTAACTCTTGTCATTACAAATTTCAAAATATTGGATATTGAGAGTAAAGAAGAAAATAAGCCTACCTCTTAAAAAGAAGTAGCCCTAAACCTTGTCCATAAAAGAAAGCTCAAAGAGAAGTGTCTAATGGCTTCTAGTTCTAAGAAAGCTAAAACTCCAGTCCTAAAAAGTTATTCTCGGAAGTCCACTCCTTCTTTCGCTAAATTACTTAAAGAACCAAGACCACAGATTATGTGACTGAAGATACCCTTCCTATAGAAGGGAATTCTTCTATGCCTGAAAAAGTTATTAAGGACATTAGTAATGGTATGAAACTTCATTTTGTTGCTTTTAACTTTATTACCACTATGAATTTCACTTTTTATCTCCCTTTTTACAGATGATACTATATTGGACCTTCCTGCTCCTTTCTTTCCTCTTAAACTGGAATCTAGAAAAACCATGAATTAGAGGTCACTTCACTGGAGGTAAAATAAGAATTCTTTTATTCTACATGCTAACACATTAGCCTGCTAATAAATTTTTTGTCTTATAGGCCAAAGATGTCTAGATAACAGTAGTGACTTCAAAAGAAATCTTCAACTTAAGTTTTCAAAATCTCTCTCATGAACAATCAATTATGAGGAACTAATAAGAGTTAAGGATTCTTTCAAACTCATTATGCAATAAGATTTACGATTATTAATTGAGATTTAGCATAGTTCCTTCTTAAGCATATTATCATAAGTTGGCTCCACGACTTAGTCGTCTACTATTAAGGGACCTTTTAGTAGAGGTGAAAAAGTATTTGCTTCATTCGATAAGTCTCATCATAATCAGGTCATGTACTCCAAAAAAATTGAGCCTCTTACACCAATGTTTAATGGATTATAATGTAGAGGAGACTAGAGGTAAGAATCTCCTTAAAAAATACAAGAGCTAAAAATGAATTAGATTATTTAAAAAATGAGGGTATTAAGTACATATGGGATATTAAATTGATTAGAGAGAAGCAAGAAGCTCTCAAATAGGATGGAAAGTAGCTCAATCAAGAGTGTTTCGAAGTTAATCATATAGCTATAAAGTTAGGGAAGTCATTGATGCTACAGAAGGATGATGTCAGTTTTTGGAAATAACAGGTCCAGTAAGCTAAAGAAAACCAGGTTTCATGTATCAACCAATAGGGTGAAATGCTTTTCGTTCCCATTTCCATAAGAATCAACATTTTGATTCGCATTTTAGATAGGCATGAATACAACATCTATAGGGTAGCTCCATCTTGAAAGTGATTTGGTGGTTTTATATGTTAGTTGTGATTCCTCTCAATTTGTAATTAAATAGTCAAATTTTATGGTTTTGTTAGGCAAGCTATATATTATGTAATATCAATTTTTTCCCGTGAATGCGGTAAGATGATATCTTGAGAAGTTACATATCTAGGACCTTTGACACAAATAGATGCATCATAAATTCCATAAAAATTACTTCTCAATACGATTTCTTTCTAATTCATTAAAATTTCATGTATTAACTCTACATTTGTACCTAATGGAAGATTGAGTGATTCATAGGTTAAAGCAAATGGGCTAATTCCCATCATAGGACGTTTAGAAGTATGATATGCCTATAAGTTTTTTGCATAATTTTATATCATTCTCTAGGATTCTCCTCTAACATTCTTTCCATAATCTTTAATTATTCTATTTGATGCTTTAACTTGACCATCAACCTGAGCATAATATGGAGTTAAATTTAACAATTTTATCTTATAATCTTCAGTAAAATCCCTAACTTATTGGCCCATGAACATGGTTCGTTGATCATTTGTCATTGATTGAGGAATTCCAAATTGATGAATAATATATTCCTTGATGAGTTTAACTACATCTATTTGATCAACCTTCTTCAAAGGTTGAGCTACCTCCATTTAGTAAAATAAGTTGTAACCAACAGAATGAAACTACAACCTTTTAAAGATGGTGGATATATCTTCCTAATAAGATTAATGGCCCATCCTCAAAATGGCCAAGGTTTGATTATATAATGAAACTCAAAAGCAAGAATGCAATGAATTCTTTCATATTTTTGGCACTGTTTACATCCTCTGACATATGATATACAATCTTTCAAATTTTGTGACCAATAATAACCAAATCATTGTATAAGCAATCTCATCTTTATTTTGGACTAGTGTATTTTACATACCCACTTATGAACTTATCTCATTATTATTTATGCCTCAGGCATCCCAAGACATCTAAAGAAAGTATATTGTTACCTTGGAAAAATAAGTCCTTCAATCAACACAAAATTGAGTGCTCGTTACTTAAATTTGAAAGGAAATTACTTGCTAAGACTTTCCAAAAAACATTTGATCTTTATTCTCCAATCATAGTTGACTTTTTTTATCTATAGTCAAAACTTCTAAGGAAATTTTGTCATTAGTGAGTGGATGGGTTAGACCTTAGTTGTACCATGATACACTTATGAACTAAATATTCAAACATTTTCAAACTAAATTTTATTTATGTTATCTTATTTGTCTCCTTATTTTCATCTCATAAAATATACTGAAAATTTTATATCATCAAAAAATTATAGCAATTAGACAATGACATTATAATAGGGTGACAAAGTCAAATTCTTGCACTTATATCCACTACCAGTTGGTGTAATACTAGTTGACAATCTCCTTTAATAAGAACTTATTTGGCTCTAAGATTAACTAAAAGTTCTAGTCCAATTATCAAGGCTTTGTAATCTCCTTTAATAAGAACTTATTTGGCTCTAAGATTAACTAAAAGTTCTAGTCCAATTATCAAGGCTTTGTATTCTACTTGATTATTAATACATAAAAAGTCCATTTTAAAGGAGAGAAGAGTTTTGATCTTATTTAGTGTGGTTATGACTACTCCAACACTAGTTAACTTCTCTATTCTAGACTCTTCAAAATTCAATTATGATTGATTCTTTACAATTAAGAACTAAATGTCTAACATCCTTTTATATTTCAATTGAGCGATGGCTTTTTAAGAAAACAGCTAGCGTTTGACCTTTTATAGACTTTTGTAGGTAATACCATCTTAAAGTCCACAAGTTATAAGCAATTTCCTAATATTTCCTAAGGTAACTAGCTTATTTAACATGTATTTCATTGATTCAGTATATGAAACCATATATATATTATTTTATAATAGATGATGTCTTAATTTTGAACAAGCAAAGTATAAAGTCAAACATATCTTAACGATGGGTACATACTTCTTTCCTGTTGGAATGAGAATTCTACTTAAATAATAAATAGCTTATTCATGCTTGCCTCATTACTCTAAGTCAATAGCCACATCAATACTGGAGATTTGATTAGGTGTTTTTTAATACTATCGAATGTCTCCCAATGCCTTTACTCTTAAAAGAATTCTTTAATCTTAATAAATATGAAAATTCTTTTACTTTCCTATTAGATTAGCAATGAACTTTCTTACATAGTTCACCTAGCCTAGAAATCTCTAAAGCTTCATCCTATCCTAAGGTGGTTTTGCTCCAAGGATAGATCTTACTTTATTTTTATCTTACTCAATTCCTCTATTGTGAACTAAAAACCTTAGGAAGTTCCCTTCTTTTAATTAAAAACACATTTTAAAACAACTTCAATTTGTGGATTATCTCCCTATAAAAGGCTTCTTATCCTAGATATGATTTAAACTCTTTTCATATTTCGTGACAATATATACTATGTAAACTTGGAAAGTACGCCCTATTAAGTAGTGAAAGATGGCATTCATAGCCCTTTGATAAGTGACTTGCATTCTTTAAACCAAAAGGCATTACGTCCCACTCGAATGTCACTATTGATCCAAGAAACTTGAAATTTGTTTTGGAAATATAATTTTTTGCTATAAAAATTTGATTATGACAAGAAAAACAACCCATAAAAGAAAACAAAGAATGTCCAACCGTTACATCTATCAAAGAATTTGCAATCTGTATCATATATACATCCTTGGGAGTAGTTAAATTTAAATTGCTAAATTGGAAAAAATTATCATCTTACCATTCTTTTTAACTACAGGCATAATGTTAGCTAACTACTCAGTATATTTGGCTGATCTAATAAAACCAATCTTACATAATTTTTCGTCTTCTTCTTTATTCTTTGGCTCAACTTTTTTAGACCACCGTCTAGGAGGTTGATAGTAAGTGTATAATTCTAGCATTATCGAAAGTATGTGTTATACTAACCTTTTACTCAATCTTGGAATTTCAGTACAGTCCTAAACGAAACAATCTTCGACTTCTTTTAAGAGTTCCACTAATTCTAGTTTTATCTTTGAATCTAATTTTTACTAATAAAGACTCCACAAAATTCTCCTAAATTGTCCAGATTTACTTTTTTAATGATTCTTGATTCTAGATCTTGTGATTATCAAACTTTTCAGGAGTCGATTTTAACTTTTGGACACAACTATCACTTATTTATGGTTCCTATTCTACTTCAAAAACCACTTATGCATTATTACATATACTTATTTCTTCAAAATTCTCTAATATGTGTTGCATTTGATATTTAATCTCTATGGCTGTAGCTACCGCTATTTTTTAGTGAAAATTCATTCATTAGGTTCCTCTATAATGGAAAACTTCATCAGCCTTGGAGCAAACACAATGGTTGTTGTTTTTACAAATCTTTCTAACTCTATTTCATATTTTTTACCTTTATTACAGTGAGACGACTTCTGAATTTGTACTGACTTTATATAATCACTATAGAATTTTACCTTCATCGCATCAACTTTAGTATAAAATGGTTGTTAATTGGATTAAACAATTTCTACTTCATGTCCTTTTAATAAAAGTAAAAGTCGATGGAGAGATGACATAATTGTTTGAGTTATGTAAATATAGTGTCCTGGAAAGCAAGTGTACTTACATGTAACTTAATCTTCTTCTAGTTACATTTTTTAATGAAAATATTTATTATTAATAACAAAAAGTTTGGTTTTATTTGTATAAGCATAATATAACTAGTCATAAAGAATCAAGATTCTTTTGTTAATAATATACATATACATGAAGATGTATGGAAATATTTATATTATTAGAATCTAAATTATTTGATTCACAATTGAATAATCAAGTTAGTCACCTGATTATGGTTTAGATTATAGTGTTGCGATTTATCTCTATGTAAATAAAGGAGTTTACTTTAAGGGGATGATAAGTTTCATATCATGATAGTAGTCGACTATCGATAATGGCACTATTAAATAAATATGGAATTAAGTATGTTTTCAAAAATAGAGTAGGTCGTTACTTTAGTCTTAAAACATACATTTTAGCATTTGCTTATCATGGACCGCAATCTTGATGAGTGGTGAACTCATATATGTTTCATTATAATTCTTGATATGATCGGAATAGATTTTTACAGAGTATCAATCTAGTGTTTGCATGTTGAAATTATTAATTGAAACATGTACTAAGAAACATTCACTCAAATAAAGAGTTTATAATAATATCATCACTTCTAGATATTTTATGGAGATTGGTGATTAAACTGGCGCTATGAGTTTGATGGACTAGTTGTTGGACCCCCAAATTTTTTTCAATTATTATTGATTGATTTGTTTCATTATTTTTAGAATTGAGTAATTAATTTGATGGGTATAAATAGAGATTTGAAATTAGATGGAAAGATTTGAATTAAGTTAAGAACAATGACTAGGGACAATTTAGGGATAATAAAAAAAATATAATACAAATCTCATAATTATAATTGCGTTATAATTTTATTTGTAATGTACGATTATCCCATAAAATTTATCATATACATCTAAACATATACAAGATAAAGAATGTCTTTAAATTATTTTATCATTAAATTACAACCAAAGTCATTGGAAATAAGGCTTAAACCAACATTTGTGAGTCCAGAAGTCATCACCAAAAACTCAAAATGTCCCTTATGCATTCTGAATATCGTTTTTAGGATGTCTTTTTCCCTCATCTTGATTTGATGATATCTGAATCTTAGATTTAGTTTTAGAGTATCAGTTAGAGCCCTTTAACTCCTCTAACAATTCTTAATCAATGGGATGGGGAATTTGCTTGTTACTATGTGTTTATTTAATTGTCTATAGTCTATGCACATCCTCCATATGTTGTCTTTCTTTTTTAACTATAATCACTGGTGATGCATAGAGGCTAACACTCATATGGGTGAATCCTTGTTCCAATAACTCCCGCAAAGACCATTCAATAGCTTCTTTTTGCTCTCCTAATACCTATATGGTCGTATGTTTATAGTTTCTACTCCTTAATTGAGAGGAATACTGTGATCGTGAGTTCTTTTTGGAGGCAATTGGCTTGGCTCTTGCAACACCTCACCAAATTTCCAAGTAGCCCCTCCAACCTCTGGTATTTCTTTTATCCTAACTCAACTGGATATGTTAAACGTAACATAAACAGTGCACTCTTACTGGAATTTGATATCAGTTTATGGAGGCCCTTACCTGATATTTCTCTCGCTTCTTTTTTTTTGGGTTGCCTGTCAACTTAACTATTCGGCCCTCCTATATAAACTCCATAGTAAGCTTCATGAAATTGCATAGTACATGAGCACATGAGCAAGTGTCACCAGGACTCCTAGAACCATGTCGCATCCCCCCAATTTGATGGTAAAGACGTAGGTGGTAAATTGTAATCCTTGCAATTTCAAAGTTCCTGCATATTTCCCACCGTGATGTTTAAATATGGTATTTCTACTACTTTTATATTTCCCTTCTTTATAAGCTTCTCGTCTAGAAAGTTACGAGTGCTTCCGCTGTTGATGAGGATATGCAAGGGTTTCTTTTGGTGACTACCCACTACTGTCATCTGTTTAAACTCCCTTTGGTCCCTTAGACCCCACATCACTTCCAGGGATACGGTACCTTAGGACTAACTGGTGCCCCTTCTTCCTTGGTTGGTTTCTTCCCTTTCCATTGTTTCTTCCTCCTCGTCCATGTACAACTGAAACTATCTTTTCTTACATTTGTACCCTAGAATATACTTCTCATCACACCAAAAACACAACCCTCTTGCCCTCTCCTCGTCAAATTCTCTACTGTTCATTGCTTTTTTGCCCTGCAAAAATCTGTTATAGATGGATTTGTTAACATTCACTTGGTTTCTTGGTGTAGGAAGTAATCCTGCCTCTGGGATGTTTTTAATGGGAATGGCTGTTTGTTTCATACCATTCTACGTAGAAGATGCACCTTTGCCCCGACAATTTCACTCATTTTTCAAAACACATAAGTAAGCTGGCGACTACTATTGTTTCTTGTTTCCTAGCAAGTGTGTAAGCTTGCCGGAGTGTTTGGGGTTCCATCATCTTGACCGTGAGCTCCAACTTTGGGTTAAGATCTTTTAGGAAATACCTTATCAAGTAGGTTTCTGGAACTGTCAATTTGTTCGAATATTTTTTTGAACTGAGCACAATATTCTAGCACTAATCCTTCCTGTTTCACTTCCTTCAAGTCACCTATTGGGTCTTCAAATATTTATTCGTATACTTTTTGTTTCAGTGCTGTTAGAAATTCTTCCCATCTCTTTGGAATTGTATAGTTCCCATTATCTCCGGAGTCTCAAGTAGAAACTTGGGTGTCTCCTACCTTTTGCAAGAGTTGTTGGAACATGGATTTAATCTCATTGATCTCTTTTTCATTTCTTATTTGTGCTTCCAGCAATTCTTCATTCCTTCTTCTAAACAACGTACCTCAACTCCTTTTGTGTTCTCTACCGCCAAGGCTGATACTAGCCATTAAGACAATTTTTTCGAAACTTTAGAAAAGATGATTAGAGATAGTGAGCGAACATACAAAGAGGAAGAAGAGAGAATAGCTAACTTGCTTCAAAAATTTTCATTGCCTGCTACATACTATGGTTATGATTCATAGCACCTTATCTATCTACAAAGTTCGAAGTTAATTCCAACAAAATTATTCGCAGAATCATGCCTATTAGATCAAACAATCGGTTGTCCTCGTCTAATTAAGCCTGCGAGTTGCATGCAGAAATGATGCTGGTTACCAAGAAACAGTATTAACGAGTTTTTGACCGTTGGGTACGACAGATGCAAAAACAAGTTAAAACCCAGGGTCTGCATAAATATTCTAGTGTTCCATCACCAGTTGACAGCAAATACACAGAGTTCCTTTATTTTACCATCCAAAAGTTCACTAAAGACTAGGCAAAAGATGCCACGCCAAGGACTATTGAAAGAGTTTTTTTGAGTAGCTGCATGACAGTCATCGAAGTGACCAGTGCATGTGCAAAGTGGACGAGTCATAAGCCCTTGAGTGCTCAAGTTCCATGTATTGCCTCCTATTCTGTTGAGACAATTGTACCTCACTGGAGAAGTGGTTGCTTAGTGGCTGTGAGATATGAGCCAATCCTAGATCAGGACGCGGATCGAGTGAACTGCTACTAACTTCATTGCCCTTGAAACACCAAGAGGAGTTTGGATACTGATTCACTGCAGAAACATGCGGGGCTGTTGATTGAACCATTCCGGCATTGACCAAATTGTTTACCTCAAGTCCTGTTGTTCGGTTAACAGAGCCCCATGGTTGATTTGACAGAAGAGAGAGAGCACAGGTCGAGTCAGTAACATCGACTCCTGTGAAGCATTCTCCCGAAGGAATTCCAGAACTGGAGAAGCCAGTCCCAGCTGCAGAACCCTGCAGGTAAATGCTAGTTGGAGGATTCTGGGAGCTATTCTGCCACGGTTGGGTAATGGACCTTCCCATACCAGTGCCCTGACTCCCATGTACCCGTTCAGAAGATCTTGTAGTTGGCCATCCATCCCTCCCACTAAGCCTTGAGTATGCAGTGAAGTCCAGTACAATGCCTCCAACCCTATTACTGTTATCTGTCACACAAAGCACAAGGCATATTACGTATCACCACTATTAAGACAGAAAAGATGACTTCTACATTTCACATATTTACCAAAAACAGTAGACGAAATTCGACCAAAGCGGGATGACGACACTGATCCGGCAGGGGGCTTCCTTCTTCGTTCATTATGGCCAGCAAGGCGCCTACGGCAACTTCGTTTTCCTTGGTCAAATTCAGGAAGCTGATGAAATCTGTGAACAGAGAAACAAGTTATTGGCAGCTCCAGAGAGGCACAGCATCATTTTCATCTATTTGAGTAGACAAGGAAAAAAAAAAGAGAACTAGGATCTAATTACAATCATGTATGTTTTTTTTTTCCAATTTCTATAAACTGCGATCTATAAAGTAAAAGACCTCTATGAGTTGTCACCATGTTGGTGTGTGTAAAATTTGCAGTGAAAAATTTTGGCTAGTTTACAAAGCAAATACCAAGTCAAGCAGGATGGTCATTGCAAGAATAGATCAATCAATAGAACAGATTGACGTTTCAATTTTTGTGCAACCATTGTCTTCTTGCAACATATTTAAATGTGCAAGGCTATCCGGTATAGTCCCAATTCTGAATGAAATGAACAGAGCTATATCCAGTCCTAGAAATTAGCTTCGCCAACAAATTCATCTTTACAACATGGAAACAAGTTGTCAGAAGCTGAAGCATGTTTTCCCTCTAGTAAGTTGAGCAAACAGAACGCAGCACTATCCTGCTTGCAAGAACAGGCCAAAGAATGGAAACAACAAATAAACAAAACCTTCTAACAGAAAACCTAATTATAGGATTACACGGATACATTTTGATACCAATCTTCCCATCGTTTATGTTTGGTTTAACATAATGATTAATCTTGTGAGATGACAACCAATTCCTAAACAAATTTCATACAAGTTCTTAGCTGCAATGCCATCAAGTAACTGTAATTGTAGGAAGCTCATCGGTTCCATTACCAGTTTGGAAAAGCTCCAGAAAGCTGCCTCCTAAAACTCAGTTTCCCTAAATATTTTCAGACTAAGAACAGTTAATCATTCAACAGCCATTGTTATAAAAAAAATGTCAAAACATTAAAAAATCTATTTTTTTAAAGATCCACCACCTTGCTCTTATAATTTGTCAAATCAATGCCCCTCATATACCATAGCATGGCTGCACTGAAGAAACATGGTAGGAGTTGCTCAAAAGGATTATCAAGGGCTAAAAGTGGGTACTAGTTCGCTCTCTTTCCATCCATAGTGGATGTCTATCTCCAGTTTAAAGTCCAAAAGATAGCTTATTTTTTATTCACATAGGTCACTCAATGAAATAAGACATTGAACTCCCTAAAACACATACAACTGGAGTGTTTGCTTAGCCAGATTGAGATCGTATAAATTTAGAAATCAATTTCAACCAATTATCCACTATAATGGACTCCAAAGTACATTAAACTAAAAATGAAAGGATTGCAGGCTCTGCCTTCTTATGACAAAGAGATCTCGGCACAAGACTGAGATGTAGGTTTACCCCTTGCTTTATGATTCAATAGGGCCAATGGAAATGGTAGAGCTACCTTCACTAAGTAAAATTTTCAACGCCATAAATGAACGATTCAATGATTTTAGCTTGATTTCCTTCATACTTCATCATGGGAATCAAGGTCATCTTGTAAGCATCAAGTAGAAGGTGCATTGCAGACAACAAAAACCATCAAATGAAACAAATCAATTACTTTGAAACCAGAATTTGTGTTATAAGCCCTTTAACATGGCTCTTGCAGGCATACATAATTATCTAACAATCAAGAATCTCAAAGTAGCATTCCAGTAATTTTCCTACCATGAACAAATCACAGTAAGACTTTACAGCGATATATCTAGATTGGTCCAAAAGCATCTTATGATCAGATACAACCTAAACAAACTCGACACTGAGATCTCATCCATATTAAAAATACACCAAAAGCAAGCACGACTAAAAACCATTTCTAGAAATCATGTTTTGATTCTATTTAAGGGATAAAACTATGATACCACCATTAAAGGGTGGTAATATCATGGATAGGGAGCTCATTCAATCTCATGGTTTTGAAAAGTTCCTCGTAATTTCGTGATAATTAAACGTGACAGCACTTATTCATGCACGAAATTCCAATAGAGAACCATGTCACCCAGGTCAAAAGAAAAAAAACTTATTTCCTTCCTTTCTTTCTTTCTTTCTTTTTTTTTTTCCACTTTTATTCCTTGACTATACATGTGAGAGAACATCTCTTGCGGGAAACCCCCTAAGCCATATTTTGAACCACTAGATTCATGCATGAGAGTGAAGAACAAGGAGACACTGCAAGTTAGCACTGACATAACATCAAGAACATAACATATTTGATTACTGCAGAAAAAGAAGAAAAAGGAGACTCGTCATTGTTTATCACAGCTGTAGGTCTGCCAATGGCATGGTTCGGGTAATAAAGGAAGTTGAAAAGCTCCAAAAATCCATTTTTTTAAAACAGAAAGTACAACTACAAATATCTACAAACAAAGTAACATGCTATAGACAAAGTTGAATAGAGGAGGAAACGAGCTCTAAACGATAGACTTGGGGACAATTAATTTGTTTTAGCACAAAACCAACTATGTCAAAACCGTTTTCTAGTAAGCCTCCATTTAGGTACCTTTCCAAACGATGGACCTGACTTACCGCCATTACAAAAAAACAAAAACAAAAAAAACAATATCATACAAAGTCAAATAAACATCAGATGAAACACATGTATTCCTAAAACATTCCTACCCAACAAGCTGCGGAAACAATCCAAAAACCAATCAGCAGAAGCGACATAACAAACAATAGACTGACGGCACCAAAAACAAACAAAACACACCTAATTTAAGGACACTGAAAGCTAACTAATAAACTCGCATACACACAGATTACTTCAACAGCATCCATAAGCAGCACTTTAAAGAAATTGAATCAAATTCAGCTTAGTCGCATACCTCTTCCAATCTCTGTGAAAGAAACATAAACTGAAACGATCACTAACAAGGGCAACGAGAACGCATTAGTTTACACAAAATACGTAAACCCCAGTGCTATCCCCAGTATAAAAAGCAATCTAAACGCTGCAGTTAGCGCCTAAATTGGGAAGAATAAAATTACTAAAACTAGAAAACAAAACAACTAACAAAGAATAAAACAAGTAGCAGCGCTGTAGTAGTATGAAGAAGTGACCTGCTACACTGTTGACAAAATCTTTGTTCCAAGCCAGCAACAATGACTTTAGGAGACTTGGAGTGCATGCCACAAACTTTGTGCCTTGAATAGTAAGCCTTAACATCACTTAGATCCACTTTGCACCCCTCAACTTGACACCTCGGTGGCTGCTGCTGGCTGCCCTGAAGCCTCCTCGCCGGTGCAGAACCGGACGATGAACCGGCTGCAGACTTGGCCGCAGAGCCAATACCCGCATCCTTAAAGTAGATTTTTTGACCAAATTTGAGGCCGTTCACTGACTCATTTGGTGGAGAGGGCGCATTTGAGCTGCCAGAATCTACCAAAGCGCCAGAACCCATTTCCATAAATGGTGCCTACAGTTCATTCATGGCAAGTTTTGTGTAGGTCATTCGGAGACTCTGAAAAAGCTTGGGTTTTTGCGACTGTGAAAGAGGAGAAGAAAAAAAAAGTACAGATATTGGTGGAGAGAAAAAGGCGTGTTAGTACAGAGAGAAGAAACGAGTTAAAAGTAGGAAAAAGCAGACACCTGACACTGGCCCATGCCAGCGAGAGGGGGTCTACAAAAACAGACTGACGAATTAATCAGGAACCATACTTTCTCTTTCTCTCTCTCAAAGTTAAAAACAAATACAGACATGGAGAGAGTGAAAGAGACAGAGCGTCCAGAGCTCGTAGACAGAGGCAGGGTACTATTTCGAGGAAGTTATAGGAAGAGCCGTCCTTGCCTTTAGGGGAGTTAGTGACGTGGCAAAAACTACACTCAGTTCACTCTTTAATTAAGTGCCGAGAACTTCCGCCTAACACGAGTTCAGTTTGAGACGCGTATTATGGCTGAGTTTTAACTTTTAAGTCGTACTAAATCTATGTTTTAAGGTTGGTACAGGTAGGTAGCACGTATCTCCGTCGTTTAATAAAGAGATTTCGAGTTTGATCCTTGTCTTTAAAAATGTAGCAGGTAGGTATGGGGATACCACCTTCCATACCCATTTATCCATTTACCCGTTATATAGTAATTACAATTTTGTCATTATATTTATATACATACAAACCTAGCAATTAAATAAAGATAAGCTTATTTAAATTCAGTATATATGTATAAATGTAGCATGAAAATTTAAAAGAAAAATAAATAGTCCATTTATATTAAATAAGCCTATCTTTTAAAAAAAAAGGTGGATAAAGCATTCGATGATGGTAAACCCCAATGCAGTATAGGTATGGAGGTGCCAAAAATCTCCAAGTAAATAAAAGGATATGAGAGTAGGGGCGAGTTCATGAGGCGGGTACGGGGGATGGCATACCCGCCCCATACCCGTCCTGTTGCCATCCCTATCCAAAAGGGATGTATCAATACTGTGAAGGGAGATTAGTCATCGACTTCGACCCGATAAACACCTCATGTGAGACCAAAAAAAAAAAAAGACGCTGAAGTTGTTTTTGCAACTGGAAGATTGTATCACGCCTTAGTTCATTTATATTTTAGTTAAATCAAACATGGCGTTTAAGTTATTAGGGAGATTGCTTCTGCAATAAAATCAAAAGTTAGATAAACTAAGGTTAACTATTATGGTCAATTTGGTTGCACGCCTATGTTTTCGTTATTATATTTTATTTTGTTTCCCCTCGGCAGTATCTAAGTCTCTATACTTACACTTTTATTATTATATTATTATTACTAAATAAAACTTAATTATTTTATGAATAAAATTATTATATTTTCATTGGAATTAAATAACTAAGAAACTTGTATAATTTAAAAGTCAAATTTATTTATGAATCACTTATTTTAATTACCTCCTGTGAAAAAAGAGAAAATGATCCTACCAAAGGGTAATTCTATAATACCAACAATCTTATTAACGAACTCCACTCATAATAATTATTGAAATATATTTATTTGGAATTTGACTTTATTATTTTAAAATTTTATTCAACCAAGTAATTATTTTAAAATTAAAATTTAAATTTAAATTATTTTAAGTATTAGTGAATAATTAGTATATTTTGAACATTTATTTTTAATTTTAATTCATTATAAAATGAATTATTAATTTTATTATCATTTAATATTATTTATTTATTTAATAACAAATATATTATTAAAATAAGTTTTATGCAAAAAATCTAATCAAGAAATTTTAATAGAAAAGTCTTTTTACTTAATTTATTTTTAGAAAGCGAAAATAAAATAAAATTAAGACCCAATAAACTCCGGCATATTATAAGTTAAAAATATGAATATTTATGGTAAAAGGTCCAAAATTAAAAAAAACTTTATTAACAATATCATACGATAGGAAGAAGAATTTATCCATATACTAATTTTTTTTAAAAAGGTTTCATTATTAAACAAATTTTAATGTTAAAAATTAGTTAATTCACGTTTAAAGAAAACATACATTCAAATCGAGTTGTATGTGAATGCTTTTTCTGTTCCTTAACTGCTAAGTACTGGGAAATGGAAAAGGAAGTAAGTAGTGGCCCCTGGCAGAATGTCAAAATCAACAAATGGGTTTATTTGAAAGATTACCTTATCTTTAAACAAAGAAAAGAGAAAAAAAAGAAAAAAAAAAAACTCTTCGTGTTTGTTTCAAGTATCAGTCTTTAGAGGAAATCCAAAGCTGCGAAGGGAATCCTGATGTGGAAATCTCATGATTGGAATCTTAAACAGTTCTCAATTCAACCCTTTTTTTCACCTTTCCTCTGTCACTACCGGGGCCGTTAGGTCATACAACGAAAGTCCTATTTAAGTCACTAGGAACTTTTTTACTTTTTTCCAAACTCTTAGGTGGTGCCCACTGCCCATCATAGGTCAGCTAATTAATCAACTAATAAATGAATTGGTGTGAGTAATTCAACACTCTCATTTTTTAATTAAAAGTCTCGAGTTCAAGTCTTGATAATAGAAAAATCTATTTGACGGACACTTTATTTCTTACGTGTTAACCCAGTGTGAGCAAAGATTAATCTAAAAATAGATGACTTAAAAATATCTTCTTATAATTGAGACCCTCTTAAAATACCTCGTAGATTAACAAAAAAAAAACAATTGTTTGTCATACTAATTTTACCGAAATTGTATTGTGTTATACCTTGCCTATTATTTCCAGTAATGGTGGAATTCAAAATTTGGTGATAAGAGAGTGACCTGTCATTTAGCTAAATATATGTTGTTCTTTTTGTGTTCCAATAAAAATACATAAAGAGCGTGTTAGGAAGGACTATGTCCTGTACAAATTACATCAAGAAATCTTGTAGTTCTTTATTTAAAAAAAAAATTGCAAGTGACAGCAACATACTATAGAGGTCTATGTACTTTAGCAATTAATGAATAGAAATACTTATTTACATGATGATGCAATCCTATGACTATGTTGTTTAAATCGGAAGTTACACTTATTTAGACTATCATCAAAACTAGCCAAAGTTAATTATGAATTCTATGATCAAATAGATAATACAACTATTTTTGTAAAATTTGGGAAAAACATTATAGTTTATGAGAAAATTTGTAAATTTTTGTTAATAAAAATTAATATATAAGCAATTATTGCAAAATTAGGACCTAATCTCATTTTAAAGCGCCACAGAGAAAATAATTTTATAATTTTAAAATCAAGATCTCTATAACTTTATAACATAATTAAACTTCAAAATATAATAAAACATGAATTATGAATCGTATCTTTCTATAAAGTTTAATTTTCTTCTATAACTCTCCTTGAATTTATAGATTATAATCACTATAGTCGCATAAATATCCAGTTTCTAAACATATCTATATTAATAAGTTGAGAGAGCTTTACAAAGCTCCTATAGAGCCTACTTCTATTTATAATATGATTTGGATATTTTAGTAATCTAATTAAAATTAAATTTTAATTAAATACTAATTATATCCTAATGAAATCCCATTTCTAATATTATTTTCAAATTTCTTAAATTTAACTATAAAATTTTAAAACTTTACAATCAAGTCTTATATTGATTAAGTTTTTTAAACTTTAAAATCAAGATCAACTTGATTAAATTGTATTTTCTCTTCATTCATTTTTATGAGTTATGTATTAGGTTTCCACATATGTTGACAATAAATGCAAAATATATTCCTAAATTTCATTTATGATTAGATTAATTAAAATTCTTTAATTTATCTTTAGTTTCCTAATCAAAAATTTATATTCATAGATCAAGATTATTTTACGTAATACATTGTGAACAATTAAATATTATGATTGTCAAAGTAGCCTTTACTAAACTTATCATGCATGTTTTTTGGTATAATTCAATATTTTCATCATATAATGTTTGAATTAAATATAAAGTATGAAATTAATATCTAAATTGCAGTGTATTAGTTCTTTAATATTATTAATTGATTATTTTAATGACATTTAAAATTAATTTTTATAGTGCCATACCATCTTGACAAAGCATTCTTCAAACTTATATTAATTGAGAACAATAAAATATTATCCCTAATTATTTTAAGGAGGTAAATTATGTTATATCCAAAGGACTAATATTTGAGTTATCCTTGACTATGATATGTTCTAAATAGTACTAAAACATAGTATTCCATATGTGAGAGATACTTTGGATATCTTAAGTCAAATGATCACTTATATAAGAATTATAATGAGAATTTTCATATACACATAAGTAATATTTTATTCAAAATTATCATATTTTCAAGAAACATCTTGTCTAATAAGTATTCACATGTTTATTTAAGTATCTCTATATTTTAGTTAATGAGATTTACTACCTCATTTATAAGTAGGAGGAATATAATGTGCTACTATTTCCACTACATCAATCGTTGGTCTTAATAAAGCAACAACTAGAAATGATTGATAGATAATACATAAATATAATATGAATATCATAATTATGGTTTCATCTTAATTTTATTTATAAAGTGCATTTATCACGTAGAATTTATCTTATAAGTTACGTAATACATAAGATAAAGAATGCTTAATTAAATATGTTACAAATACATAATAGTAATATGATTTCTCTTTCATTTCAATTACTACCCTAGAAACCAATTTGAAATTGATAAAACTTAAAATAATACTAAATAATTGGTTATAAGACATAAATCAATAGTAATATGGTTTCCTCATTCATTTTAATTACTACCCAAGAAACTAGTTTGAAGTTTTTAGATAAAACTTAATAATTCATCACATGATAGTTGGCAAACCAAGTTGTTTCAAGACAAAAAAAATTATGCTTCACAATCAACTAATATCATATGATAAAATTATGGTAAGTTTAATAACATCTCAAGTAATTAGTTATTATAAGCTATTAGAATAGGCTAACATTCTAGCTGGGTTCGAACATCAAAATTGATAAGTGAAAAATACTTGTGCAATTCAAGTCACCATTCCTAATAAAGCAAAAAATTTAATAACTAGGCTAATACAAATTATATTTCTACTTATATTATAAGCAATTTAAATTCATAATGATGAAAGACAATAACCTCCCTAATAGTTTCATGAATTCCATTAAAATCCTATCTTCTTTGAAAATCAAGTGGAAAGTTTCTAGGTTTTGTGAAAAGACAAAATAAATCCTTCTGTTAACACCCTCCATTAAAATTCACTGACTTGAGATTTTGGGGACACGTAACCATGCCACATAAGTAATAGGAACCTGCTTTATGAGATACAAGATTATACATGACTCAACCTAAAACCTAAATATTCAACCTACTTTGCTCTTATCTCCTCCTCTTGGAGAGTATGGTTGTAAGAAGTTTTTGTTTCTATAATTTCTAATGAAAATAAGGAGCAACATACTAGCCAAATTATTAATAGTAATAAAATGAAAGATGGCACTCCTCCCTTACTGTTGTTGATAATCATTAACTCCTTTGATGAGCTTGAGTGTAAGTGGTGGTGTGATCAGTTGGTGAGTTCCATCTTAACATGAGAGAATATAACTGATACATTCTCTATCATGCCTTTGAGTAACTCCTTCTTTGAAATCCTGCACTCCTCCTTTACTGTTGTTGATAATCATTAACTCCTTTGATGAGCTTGAGTGTAAGTGGTGGTGTGATCAGTTGGTGAGTTCCATCTTAACATGAGAGAATATAACTGATACATTCTCTATCATGCCTTTGAGTAACTCCTTCTTTGAAATCCTCAAGTTAGAGTTAGAGGAGTACAATTCTCTTATCTTTAAATGGATGAGAGCTTCTATAAAGGTGTAATCTAATTTACCTAAGCGTTCACTACCTAATTCATCGCGCTAACCTAAAATTATGGATTTGATAATTAATTAGGGAATCACAATCATGAAAATCAAGTATAACGGTCTCGCCAAATAGAGAAGTAAGTTCCATAACACGTCAAATTTGGACAAAGATACACTCAAAAGTATTGACTAGAGATTATTAGCATTGATACTGTTATCCTATAATCTCTCCTATAATTGAGAGATTTCATAGTATTAATGGCTAGATTACTTCTTAAATAGTCTTAGGAATTCTGTATATAAACACTTGTTCTTATGTACATATGTATGAGAAATACAAATTATCTTCAATATTTATTATGGTATCAGAGCCCTATAAGATTTAGGGACTGTTATTTTTTCGATTGCTCTTCGGCTATTCTTCAATGGCTGAGTGTGTACTCACCCAATTGGCAACGTATTTTTTTTCTCACCACCCACCTAGGCTACTTCAGCAGTAACCGGCGACTCCATCGTGAATGACCCCCCGCCAACCGCGCCGCCATAGCGTCTCTGTCGACGCCGTGTGTGAGCACCACGCGCCACCCTCCGGCGAGTATTTTGCCTCCATTCTTTCTCCATCAGGGTCACCCGCCTCTTGCGTCTCCTCTGGTGGTGTCAGACATGTCCTTACCTTCTGCCAAGACCCTTGCTTCCTTGCCTCTCCTCGGTGTATTTTGTGTTTCGATTCTTCTGGTAACCTTTCTGCCTATATATCGAAGCACATTTGTCTGAGCAACGTCTATTTATTCTATTGGAATTTTTTTGTTGGTTGTCCTAAGTAAAACTAAAGAAGATGGAAGAAAAGAAGGTAATTATGTCGAGTTCTGATAATCCTTCACTTTAAATTAGTCCCGTAAAACTTGATGGAACTAATTATCTTACCTAGTCAAGATCTTGTTTGTTGTTCATCAAAGCTAGAGGATTACAGGGTTATATTAATGATGACAGTAAGAGACTCGACGTCAATAATTCTGATTACAATCAGTGGGAGTCTGAAAATTCTCTCATCTTGTCTTGGCTCATCAATTCAATGAAGCTGGAGATTGGTCGAACATACTTGCTACTTGGCACAGTAACAAAGATATGGAAAGCTGCTTCACTGACCTATTCTCAAATAGGTAATAAAGCTCAAATATTTAATATTCGTAATAAATTGCACAACATGAAGCAAGGAGATATGACTATATCACAATACTTTGTGGAGTTATGTGGGTTGTAGCAGGAATTAGACTATTATTAGGACTTTCAAGCGGAATGTTCAAAAGACGCTGCTAGATTCCAAAAAATGATAGACGAAGATCGAGTATTCGACTTTTTAGCAGGTCTATATGATCACATACAAGGTATAATACTCAAAAAAGATCCTTTCCCTTCTGTTCAGCTTGCACATTCTCTAATACAACAAGAAGAAAGTAGGCGAAATGTTATGCTACATACACCTATCATTGAAAAAGCAAGATTAGTAGCAAGTTCTAATGAAAAGCCAAAACCTGCAAATACTTTATCTAATAAGGATTACTTACACTGTGATTACTGTGGAAAATCAAGACATACCTGAGAAACTTGTTGGAAATTGCATGAAAGACCTAATCAGAGTCGTGAAAAACGAGGTGGCTTAGTGGTAAAGGGTCAGGCCCACTTGGTTGAAGGAAATGAAATGTCTGAACCATCGTTAGTTGGGGGATTATCCAATGAGGAACTTCAGGCCTTAAGATAGCTTCTCTTAAAAAACAGACTCTATTTCCACAGTTGGTGCATCAAACTTTGCCAAATCAAGTATTGAATACTACAATTCTAAAGATAATCCTTGGATTATAGACTCTGGAGCTAACAGACATATGACAGGCTCTCAAAAGAAATTTTTAACATACTCTCATGGAAACAACAGGGATAATGTTAAAATAGCATATGGGTCTTTTACTTTCATTTCTGGTACAGGTTCTATTAACTGTACTCCCAATATTACCCTATCCTTAGTATTTCACGTACCCCATTTTCCTATTAATCTTCTCTCTGGTAGTTCCATCACTAAAGACCTTAATTGCAAAGTTGAATTTTTCCCTGACTATTGTGTTCTTCAGGATCTTCACACAGGGCAGAGGATTGGAACTGGTTGACTGTAGGATGGCTTATATGTCTTGGAAGAAGAGCGCCTGACAGTTGCACATCAAGTGTCTTTGGAAACAATGTGATTAATAAGGAAATTCTACAGTGGCATAGGCGGTTAAGACGTCCCTCGTTTTTTGTTCTAGCAAAACTTTATTGAAACTTGTTTAAAAGAACTTCTTTTAATTCCTTGTTTTGTAAAGCATGTGAACTTGCTAAACACACTAGAAGTTCTTATCATTTATCAAGTAATAAGAGTTTTGTTCTTTTTATGACTATTTACTCCGATGTTTGGGGTCCTACTCAAACTCCCTATCTTTCTGGCCAAAGATGGTTTGTGACCTTTATTGATTGTTGCACCCGATTGACATGGGTTTATCTGATGAAAAACAAGAGTGAAATTTTTTCATGCTTCCAATCTTTTCACAAAATGATTTGAACTCAACATGATGCTATAGTCAAGATCTTACGGTCAGATAATGGAATGGAGTATATGGATGGCAAATTTCGTGCTTATCTGCATTTTAATGGAATAGTACATCAAATTAGTTGTGCCTATACTAGTGAACAAAATGGAGTTGAGAAAAGAAAGAACAGACACATTCTGGAGGTTGCACGATCAATCATGTTCACAATGAATCTTCTAAAGGAATATTGGAGTGATGTTGTTCTTTCAGCTGCCTATCTTATCAACAGAATGCCACTTTGAATTTTAGATTTTAAAAGCCTTGTTGAAATATTACAAGGTACAAACTCTTACACTGTACCTCCGAGAGTCTTTGGGTGTATTTGCTTTGTTCATGCTCGGAATGTTGGCAAGTTGGAGCTAAGAGCGTTGAAATATGTTTTTGTTGGATATTCTCCCACACAAAATGGATACAAATGTTATCACCCCCAGCCTAAGAAATACATTGTAAGTATGGATGTCACTTTTTTGGAGTATGAGCCCTATTTCACCACATCTGCAACCCTTCTTCAAGGGAAGAATGAGATTGAAGAAGAAATTTTGCTTGACTCTAGAGATAATGTGATCCAAGGAGAAAGAGCAATTCAAGGGGAGACAACTAGTTTTGTTCAAGAGGATCAAACTCAACGCTTAGATAGACCAGACTTAAAGACATACTCAAGGCAAGATAACACATAAAAAGTCATCATGCAGTCTGTGCTAATGTCGTCCTCTTCCCACGAAACACTGGTGAGCTAGAATATGATTTATCTGATGATTTAGATAAGCCAATTGCTCTTTGAAAAGGTGTTAGAAGTTACACCAAACACCCAATTTCTAACTTTGTTATATATGACTCACTATCTCCTGCCTATAGAGCCTTTGTCTTGTCTGTTTCTACTGTGTCTATTCCACAAGATTGGAGAGAAGCAATGAAAATTATCCAATGGAAAGAAGCTATGATTGAAGAAATGAAGGCTCCGGTAAAAAATGAGACTTGGGAAGTTGTCACTGCTCCAGAAGGAACACGAATGGTTGACTGCAAATGGGTTTTCACAGTGAAACATAAGCCAGATGGATCCATTGAGAGATACAAGGCGAGATTGGTGGCCAAAGGCTTTACTCAAACTTATGGGGTGGACTATCAAGAAACCTTTGCCCCTATTGCTAAAATGAATACAATTAGAATTTTACTCTCGTGTGCAGCTAACTTGGATTGGGACTTACAACAGTTCGATGTTAAAAATGCATTTCTTCATGGAGATTTGGAGGAGGAGGTGTATATGGAGATTCCTCCTGGGTTTGAAGATGAGAAGACACAAGGAAAAGTTTGTAGGTTAAAAAAGGCCTTGTATGGCCTGAAACAATCACCACGAGCATGGTTTGAAAAGTTCAATCAGGCTATGATCACCTTTGGTTATCAACACAGTAATGCATATCATACCTTATTTATCAAGCACTCCGAAGGTAAGATCACGCTTCTTATTGACTATGTTGATGACATTATTGTAACTGGAAACGATACAGAAGAGATGGCTAGGATGAAGAACTACTTGCTCAAGAATTTGAAATTAAGGATGTGGGAAAATTGCAATATTTCTTAGGAGTTGAAGTCGCTAGATCAAGAAGAGGAATCTTTTTCTCCCAAAGAAAATATTTCCTAGACTTATTAGAAGAAACCGGTATGTTGGGTTGTAAACTAGTTGAGAAACCGGTATGTTGGGTTGTAAACTAGCTGAATCTCCCATCGAAAGCAATCACAAACTGCAAACAGGAACAGGTACATCAGTGGATATGAGAAGATATCAAAGGTTAGTTGGGAGACTTGTTTATCTTTCTCACACTAGGCCAAACATAGCATTTGCAGTTAGTCTAGTAAGTCGATACATGCATGATCCACGAGAACCACATTTACAAGTTGTATTCTGCATTTTGCGCTATCTAAAGTCTGCTCGAGGAAAAGGGCTTATGTTCACTAACAATGGTCATCTTAAGATAGAAACATTTACAAATGCTGATTGGGCTAGATCTCCAAATGATAGGAGGTCAACCACTGGTTATTGTACGCTTATAGGAGGAAATCTAGTCACTTGGAGAAGCAAGAAACATAATGTAGTTGATAGATCTAGTGAAGAAGCTGAATATAAAGCTATGGCTTAAGGTGTGTGCGAATTATTATGGGTAAAGAAGCTGATGAAAGAATTAAAACTGACAGATGTAGGAAGTTTATGCCTCTATTGTGATAATAAAGTTGTCATTAGTATAGCTCACAATCCTGTGCAGCATGATAGAACAAAACACATAGAATTGACCGAAACTTCGTGAAGGAGAAACTTGTGAATGAATCTCTACAATTATTCCATATGGGGTCAAATGAACAACTGGCAGATGTCTTCATCAAAGGACTCTACAACAAACAGTTTCATAACCTCGTTTGCAAGTTGGGCATGTGCGATATCTATGCACCAACTTGAGGGAGAGTTTTGACTAGAGATTATTAGCATTGATACTGTTATTATTAGCATTGATACTATTATCCTATAATCTCTCCTATAATTGAGAGATTTCATAGTATTAATGGCTGGATTACTTCCTAAATAATCTTAGGAATTCTGTATATAAACACTTGTTCCTATGTACATATGTATGAAAAATACAAATTATCTTCAATATTCATCAAAAAGTTTGTCCTAAGGAGATAATTTAAAGAGTTGGATGTGAGGCAAATGAGTTTTTAGAGAGTGAGTTAGTTTGGGAGAGCGATGGTAAAAGGGATTTTCTATTTATGTTTTTTATTTTTCCCATCGTTGAACTCTCTGGTTTTTTATTTGACTATGTTGTAAAAGGATGAACTTGAAGTGTTTGTGGATAAATGAGTGTGGTATTATGGTGTTAAAGATTATTAAGATGGTCTCTACTAACATGTTTTGGTGCCTACAGTGTCAGGAGAATATTATTAAGATTGATGAGAAAAAATTGAACTCTTGAAGGATGAAAAAAATTTAACTCTTGATTGAGTTTTAGATTTTAGTTTGGTTCATAAGTTATTTAGGTATATAAAAAGTGTGTCCTTATTTGTTTATTTATCAGTATTACCTATCCAAAAATGCCAGGTCAATAAAAGTTAATATAATGATTTATTTTGAGCTTTTTATAAAATGTATGGACCTTCCATGAGATTCTTAAAGCATAGGGAGTTTTAGTGGAATTTATAAAACTACCAAGAGTTATTGATATCTTTTACCCAATTCTTATTAAACTTTATTCAACCATTTCCAACATTTGTTATTTTTGTTCTAGGAATCAATTTAAAAGAACAAATCATTATCAATATACAAATATGATAATTGATGAATACGCATTAAATAGAGACCAATCTGATTTAGTTTAACTTGAAATAAATGGGTTCATATTGAATTGATTAGACTTTGGACTAGACTTAAGATTTTCTAAAAAAAAATTCTTTGGAATAAGTGTAATCTGAAGCCCAATTTTTTCTTAAACAAGATGACTTAAAGTAAGCCTAGCTCAATAGTTTTGATTATTCACTACCACTACCCTTATTCAATAGTTGGAAAAGGAATTAAAACTTTTGAAATTCTCCCTATTATGGGGGGCAGTAGAAAGTTCTTATTGCTAATCTCTTCCCTCCATTTTGTGTTTATACGCTCTTCTATATCTCTTCCTCTTTTATTTCACAATTTTTTACTTTCTCCCATTAATTTTTTTCTCTCTCAATCTTTTATTTTGTCCTTTATTTATTTTATGTCTTTCTTTTTAATTTTCATGATCATCCATCTGTGCCTTTTTTGCCATTCTTCAAACCATTTATCTCTTATTCTTTTGCTACATGCTTTTACTGTACTCTGTTTCTGATGTCTATTATCTTTAATATATGGTTGATTTGGTAATGGAGAAGGCAATATTAGAGGGCTTGATGATGGAAGTTAAAAGTTTAGATCTTTGACAGATTAAGTCAGGTCTTACGTTAGGTCAAGTTAAAAATTGGGAGGCTTAAGCTTTGGGTAGGCTTAGGGCCAATCTTATGTCAAATTTGACTTAGAGTCAAGTAGCCTGATCCAAGCCTGATCTAGATTCAGGTCAAGCTTAGGCTTCTTATAAAGACATCATTAAGTCCGGCCTAACCTGATTAATTGATAATCCTACTTAATAATGAATAAGATATATATAAAATAATGAATCTAGAGAAATTATGACAATTATTTATTAGACATCTAATCTTAAGATGACCTACATACACAAATATCAATTTAAAGTGATAAAATAGTTATTATTTGGTAATATTTAATTAAAATTTTTAGTTCAAATTTAACTAGAATCATATCCTTAAAGATAGAATATGATCTCTATGTTTATAGGATAAGTTAGAGGCATCAAATGTGTAACATCCCACCCCCGACGGGAAGGGTAAAATAGTAATTTAGTCAGGGGTGAGAGTGATTAGGACTGATTTGGCATTTTTATGCATACTGGTATTTGTGAATAGTGGAATTGTTGCACATGAAAAATAACTGTACATTCATTCATGATATTTCCCGGTATTTGTGCCTACATGGGATTTTATTTTGGAAATGTGGTTTATGGGCTTAAAAATTTATTCGAAATGGATCATTATAGGTTTTACATTTTGCGGGAATTATAAGAATTTTTTTGGAATTTTCCGGAAAAAAATTTCCGGACCGGAAAAATCGCCATGTGGCGAATCGACTGGTTTTTGGTACCAAAAATTTCTTTTCAATGGCACTGAAATATTGGGTACCTTATTTCGGGATTGAAATTGGAACCATTGGAATTGAATGGGTTAAAGATTTCCTTTATTAGGATTTCTTTTATTAAATGATATTAATGGAAAATGGATTTAGTCTTTTTCCCATTTTTATGACAATTGTCTTGATGACACCTCTTCAACACATTAAATGATTGTGTTGTTCTCGGTTCTTCTAGTTGAATGAATGAAAAGATGATTTAATTGCTTTATTACTTCCATTCATCCGAAACTTTCTTTTCCTCTTCTCCTTCTTTGGTTTCTTCTTTCGTTAGTTGCTCCTCCTTGTAAAATTGCTACTCTTCTTCACCTAAAACTAAGGCTCTTCTTTGTTATTTGCTTGCTTCCCCTTGTGTGTTGACAAGGAAAAATATCCACCTTAAGCCTTGTGTAAGTGAGGGTCGTATGAGGTAGAGAATTGGAATAGTTTGAAGTAATTGAAGAAGTGAAGAGTTAAAGCTTGGTTAGGTAAGAATTAAATTATATGTCCTTTAATTGGTAGGTGATGCATTAATTGGGAATTTTGGTGCATTAATTATGATTTATGATGCACTAATTTCATGAAACCTATGTTGGATTTATTGGGTATAAGCTTATGTTTGTGTAAGAGTTAATGAGATTGAATATGATTAGTGTGTAAATTATGTATGTTGAAGTGATTCTAGCAATGTTAGATGACTAATATTCAAAAGAAATTGATTGAGTATGGATGCTGCAATTTTGAGGGTTTATGTTAAACTGAAGTGTTTGATGAAAGTTAGGTTGAATAGGTGGGTAAATTGAGTGCTAATTGAAGTAGAATTGACAAGGGAATGAAAGGAATTGAATTGAGTATCAAAGTTGGAAATTGTCATTTGTACATGGTTTAATGTTTTTTGCTATAACTAGTTGTGTGCTTAAGCAATTGAGGTGACGTTTGTCCTCAATTAAAATTGATACATTTGGCTACAATTTATATCAAGGAAGCTCTGCCAATTTTGATGAGAAGAGTGTTGAATCTTGCTTTGAAAGTGAATGACATGGGCTGTATGAACAGTACCCGAATGAGATGACCTGAAACTTTGGTGCATTTGTTTTGGATTGATTTAGGAGGAATTGGGGAAATTGGTCTTAATGAAAGTTGAAGCCTATCATGTCATCTTTCCATTGCCACTAATTTTGTAATTTTTCGATATGTATATTGTGAGTTATGGCCTGTGGAATGTTGGTTGTTTATGTGCATTATTATGGAGCCTAGCTCTAAATGGAGGTATTGTGAGTATTGTAATTGGAAGTTAAATTAGAGATTTTTTTATTAGAATTGGCTCAAGTGATCTTCTGGAAAGTTGTAGAGGAAGAAATTAGCTTGAAATTGAGATATAGTATGATATTTTTGGATATACGAATTGGGAGTTATGAATTTTCAAAAAAACTGAACCTAAGTTAGGTCATTGACCAATGATCAGCACAGCCACTTGTAAGACAGTTTTGAGTTAGTTAGTGATGGAATTTATCTTTAAGCCCTTCATGAGAAGTGTATTATTCTGTTTTACCTTTTCATAGGTATAAAGTATACAATTTTTTGACATTTGTGCAAGAAGTTATGCTTGTTAGAAAATTGTTGCTCAGTTTAGGTGGTTTCAGTGGGCAGAATCATTCATTGAATTGTTTGACCTACTTAGCAATTGAATTTGATTTCATGTTGTTCATGAAAGTTGTAGGTCACATTTTGATCTTTCATTTGGCATAAATCTTGTAATTTTTAGCAAAGTGAATGATAAGTTATGGATTTTATAAGATGTTACACTGTTTTGACAAAATGTTGCACTGTTTTGAGAGGCATTGTGAAGGCAGTAACTTGAGTGTATTTTTGACACCCTTAGAGGTGAAATTAGTTTTTGTATCCTTCATGAAACTTGTAGAGCTCTCTTCTCTCTATAAAATAGACTCCAAGTTTGTCCAATTTGAAGTTTGTAGTAGGGAGTTATGCCCTGTGAAAGTTGGGATGTCGGAGGACGTTTATTCCAGAACTGCCATCGTAGTAGTGTAAGTCGACTTGCATCCTCAAACAAGTCGACTAGGACATACACAGTAGCATAAGTCGACTAGAATTCTCAGGCAAGTCGACTAAGATCATATATTTTTCCTTCTTTTGCTAATAACTTTTCCGTCCGAAATTCGATTGACCTGATTCTTGAGGCATCGGATTCGTGAAATGTTTAATTTCATTTTATGAGAAATTGGAAATTTTTGGACGAAAAATTGACGTGGGTCCGGGTAATGGTTCTTTGGTCACTGTTTTATTTATTTTTGGACCTATAGAGGCCCGAATTGAGTAATTTCGGTGCCGTTGGATTTCTAATTTTTAGATGGAATGTTTTTTATGGAAATTTTGGATTAAGGTCGGGAATATCATGAACATGCATTGTACACATTTTAAATTGCTACATGTGCATCCGTAAATATTTCTGATTTGGACAATTGGTAATGTTTATATACTATAACTGTTATAGAGGCACATTTGGAGCTTTGATCTACCGACGTTACTGAGACTTCCAGGTATTAGCTCGGAAGTGCAGGTGAGTGACTGAGATGGTTTTCTCTCAATTTCTGTATGTTCACTGTGGAGATAATGGCGGGTTAGTATTTGTGATTGTTTCTGATTGGATTCCGGACAGATGGTTCGATGTAATGAGAGATTTGACATAGAAGTGTTCATGATGTGAAAATTGTGAATTGCTTGTGGTTAATTGTGATCAATTGTTTTGCCTCTGATGTGACATAGTGACTGTTGATAATTCATTGACTGCTAAATTGGGCATATGTATTGCATACAAAATTGACTGAATATTTGTATATGGGAAAGAGGCAAGAATGCCTTGTATACTGCGATTTACTGTAATCCATTCAGGTGATATTTCTGAATATGTTTTGTGAAATAGTTTGTGATATTACTGAATGTAAACTGGATAAATTACATTGATATATGAGAGTGTTAAATGTATACACGGATGCATTTCATACACAAATACATGAACGGATAATAATAGTTGTGACCAGAGTTGACACTGATACTGAAAAAGAGCATCGAGCTCGAAGGGAGATAGTGCATACCCAGAGGGCTCTCCTACTCCCTAGATGCGTCTACTGCTTACTGTTTATTGTTTAAGCGCTCGGTCATAACACTGTAATAAAATAGGAAAGTGTCACATATGCATTGCATACACATTTTGATTGAATATAGTAACTGGGCAAAAGGCAAGGGTGCATTACACAATTGTGATTTGCTTCTTCTGAACGTGTTATTGTATACACTCTGTAAATTGCTTGAGTGATGCATGAATTGGGCGAACCATCGATGATGGTTCCTCACTAAGTTCGCAAAACTCACCCAAAATTTACAATTATTTTCAGGCCTTAAAGAGTACTCCGTTAGACACGGGAGTATGCCTACTGCATGCCAGGGAAAGATAGGGGTCGAGATCAGTTCGCGTCTGCATTAGTGTCTAGTAAAATTGTATTTGTTTTTGACATTTTGGAAAACTGATGAAGTCAATTTGTAAAGTCAACGGATTGTAGTGCTTGGGTCCTGATTGGCTATTGGACTTCTCTTGATTGTAATAGGTTCACTGAAATATTTATGAATAAGATTGGCTCCAATTTGTTTATGGCTTTTTGTGCATTAAATGGCTTCCTTGAATAATGTTGAGTGTATTATTACTACTGAAAATGTTTTCAAATTAAAGCGGGCCCAAAGTGCCTACTGTTTTCCGCGCGTATGAATGTCTTTATAAAAAAAAGAGTTATACTGAGTTTTGACTGAGTGATGTAGCACGCCACTCTCGCGGGGTACAGACTCGGATATCACCATCGATGTCGGGTTCGGGCCATGCGGGAGTGGGGTGTTACATTTAGGTGGTATCAGAGCCCAGAAGTACAATCATACATGGGCATTCTGAAATATATACCAAGTGATATGCATATACATAGTAGTTATGTCGTAGCAGACAACAACGATTGATCCCCCAGTATGAGTCACATGCATGAGCATTTCCTTAAGAGTTGGAACGGTTAATAGCACTCAGAAAATTGGTGGTTTGACAGAATATGAGAAAATAGAGGTTTATGGATATTTTGGAAATAAGAAATGTATCTGGTCTCGTATGATGGAAACAGGTTCACCTCAATTGGGATATGGATCCTTAGAGGTGATAATAGGTATGTTGTTGAGGGTTGATTGAGGGAAATGAGCATATGAGAAAAAGGGAGACTAAGGTGTATAGATGAAATAAAATGAACTCGTGAAACGATTATGATCATGAACACGTGAGCGTGGAACCCAAAATGGTTATGCTAATCTTGTGCTAAGATTTTGTAAATCAGTATAAGGGGATATTAGGGGAAAATTTAGACTGGCAATTCTTGCTGATTGCACATCAGAAATTCTGGAGTGGTTGAATATATATATATAAGGGAAAAAGAAATGGTAAATAGATGGATAAACAGATAAAGATGCAGTGTACCTGTATCAATGTAATATTTTGTTGTGTTTTGGTGATATGTCTTCGAATGTGATATAAATGTGAATATCCTATCATGGATTGTTTGAGGAAAGATAAAGAGCTAAGTAGCAATAATGAGATTAAAGTGTATACGCCAGGTTGACATGACCTTGAAAGGTCAAGTTTGAACTTAAAATGGTTGTATGACTTATTGACATGAGAATTATGTTTTGATATCGGAATAAAGTGGTGTGAAATGAAATTTAATGACAAGTGGATATGAAACGAATTGTCGCGTTTAGGTTGGTTCACCTTTGTGAGTATACATTGGATAGTGAGTTCACCATGATTGGTGAAACAATTGAGCTTATGTGAAAAGTATACGTGAAAATAATAGAGGAAACGATCGGTGATTTATTGACTAAGTGCTAATCATAGTTCCTATAGTGCAAGGGTCATAATTGATAGTGCTCGTTCGGGAGGAAATTAAAATTTCAAATGATGTAATGTAAGTGAAGAATTCGAGGAAAGAAGAAAGACACGATTATGAAATAATTCCTCTGTTCGAGGATTGGCACAAACAGAAAAGAGTTTTGTAGAATCCTTAGTAGTATAAGCTACTAATTGGTCCCCGGATGAGATGAAATGATTTTGGTGATGTATATACCAAGTGGAAGTGTCAAAGAAATTGTTTAGTGCCTCACAGAACCTTAGTGCAAAGGTTGTTCCGATCATTCAAGTTATACATTCAAGTTATAGCATAAACTTGGAGGCAGCGAGTATAGTTGAAATTGATCCTTGTGAGATACTACGAATGATTAAATGATTGAAAAGTAATTATGGAAAATAGTTGGTTGATGAGAATTTCGTGAACTGTATCGATGATTGTAGCCAGAAATTGAGTTAAGATGAATAGACGAGTCAAGTTAATGGCGGTCATGATGGGAACAAATTGAAAATAAGTATGTACTAAATCAAAAGTGAAATGGAGTCATGTTTCGAGAGGAGATTCAGGCATAACAAGTAGACTATACTACTGAGATTATATGCATTGTGTGTACAGTAATGTAGAGGATTCAATTACGTGAGTGGATTTATTGCAATGTGAAGAAAATCGGTCTCCATAAGATTTGATGCAAAGGGAGATCTAAATTGAAGCTAAGAAAAATAATACCAACCCACAAAGTGAAATACTCAATGAAATGGAATGTATGGAGGTACGAGTACGAATGAATAGACATTGGCATATGTCGATGTGACTGAAAGAAAATTAAATGAAAAGAAAAATAAAGACAAGAAGTCCTAAGGGGTAAACTGAAAATGACGTGAGGTAATGTCACCTTCATTAAGGGATCACAAATAAAACAATTGTAGACTCAATATAAAAAAAAATTGAGTGACGTCTGTTGAAGTTAGCAATACCCCAATAGAGATTTATGCATGGTAAGTAAATGGTATCAATTAGTGACTATGATCATAAATGAGATGAATCATGGAGAAAACTGACACTGATGATAAACATATCCTTTGGAGATTGGGTAATGTATACTGAAGTTTCACTAAGTGGTATTGGTACTATGATAGAAATTGTTCGAAGCCTTGGAGACCTTAGATATGCTCAGGCATTCCTATAATGCATAAATTGTGTAATTTCGAGAACATTATTGAGTTTGTAAGGCATGCACAAATCAATACTATACTGGTAAGTAAAGGTAGAGTGTAGTCTAAAACAGTGAACAGACAATACTGAAGTAAACAGAACGAATGTAGATATTGGGTTTCCAAATCTAGGACAATAAAGAGTGTAAAATGTCAAGCAGAAGATGGGGTAAACTGAGATGTTACTAGTGTATTGAAGGTTTAGATTCAGCTCTACTAGAAAGAGGTAACAGAGTTTAAGAGGTCAGGGGTCAAACTGGTGAGTTCCATAATGAATCGGACTGTTCGAGTGACATCGGAAGAACGATATTTGGTAATTTAAAGAAGAAGTATGTGTACCTGACAAAAGTGACTTGAGCAAAGGGATTGTTTGAGAAGCGTACGTACGGAATATGCTAAAAGTGTATTTTAGCGATGAAGGATATAGAACTCTGTGATTACATGTTGGAATTTCCAACAGTGGGGAGTGCTTAAAGGTTTTGGAATTCATAGGAATATAAGCTTGATAACAATGGTGATCACATGACGGGATTGTACATTCTTGCATTGAGTGCGTGAACACTCAAGCACGGTGAATTATTAAAGAAGAAATGGATCTGAAATAATAGTCAATGAGATATAAAGGATCAATGGGTTAGGTGAATGAACACCTGGTGTAGTGAAATGGACATAAGTGTCAATGGGTTATCACCAAAAGAAAGTGAAGAATCAAAGACGAGGTGAAGTGTTTTTGTAAGTATTCTGTTTTATCTTTTTATAGGTATAAAGTATGCAATTTTTTGACATTTGTGCAAGAAGTTATGCTTGTTAAAAAATTGTTGTTCAGTTCAGGTGGTTTCAATGGGCAAAATCATTCATTGAATTGTTTGACCTACTTAGCAATTGAATTTGATTTCATGTTGTTCATGAAAGTTGTAGGTCACATTCTGATCTTTCATTTGGCATAAATCTTGTAATTTTTAGCAAAGGGAATGAGAAGTTATGGATTTTATAAAATGTTGCACTGTTTTGACAAAATGTTGCACTGTTTTGAGAGGCATTGTGAAGGTAGTAACTTTGAGTGTATTTTTGACACCCTTAGAGGTGAAATTAGCTTTTGTGTCCTTCATGAAACTTGTAGAGCTCTCTTCTCTCTATAAAATAGACTCCAAGTTTGTCCAATTTGAAGTTTGTAGTAGGGAGTTATGCCCTGTGAAAGTTGGGATGTCGGAGGACGTTTGTTCCAGAACTGTCATCGTAGTAGTGTAAGTCGACTTGCATCCTCAGACAAGTCGACTAGGACATACACAGTAGCATAAGTCGACTAGAATTCTCAGGCAAGTCGACTAGGATCATATATTTTTCCTTCTTTTGCTTATAACTTTTCTGTCCGACATCCGATTGACCTGATTCTTAAGGCATCGGATTCGTGAAATGTTTAATTTCATTTTATGAGAAATTAGGAATTTTTGGACGGGAAATTGACGTGGGTCCGGGTAATGGTTCTTTGATCACTGTTTTATTTATTTTTGGACCTATAGAGGCCCGAATTGAGTAATTTTGGTGTCGTTAGATTTCTAATTTTTAGATGGAATGTTTGTGATGAAAATTTTGAATTAAAGCTGGGAATATCATGAACATGCATTGTACACATTTTAAATCGCTACATGTGCATCCATAAATATTTCTGATTTGGACAATTGGTAATGTTTATATACTATAACTGTTATAGAGGCACATTTGGAGCGTCGATCCACCGACGTTACTGAGACTTCCAGGTATTAGCTCGGAAGTACAGGTGAGTGACTGAGATGGCTTTCTCTCAATTTCTGTATGTTCACTATAGAGATATTGGCGGGTTAGTATTTGTGATTGTTTTTTACTGGATTCCGGACAGATGGTCCGATGTAATGGGAGATTTGACATAGAAGTATTCATGATGTGAAAATTGTGAATTGCTTGTGGTTAATTGTGATCAATTGTTTTGCCTCTGATGTGACATAGTGACTGTTGATAATTCATTGACTGCTAAATTGGGCATATGTATTACATACAAAATTGACTGAATATTTGTATATGGGAAAGAGGCAAGAATGCCTTGTATACTGCGATTTACTGTAATCCATTCAAGTGATATTTCTGAATATGTTTTGTGAAATAGTTTGTGATATTATTGAATGTAAACTGGATGAATTACATTGATATATGAGAGTGTTAAATGTATACACGGATGCATTTCATACAGAAATACATGAACGAATAATAATAGTTGTGATTAGAGTCGCCACTGATACTGAAAAAGAGCCTCGAGCTCGAAGGGAGATAGTGCATACCCAGAGGGCTCTCCTACTCCCTAGACGCCGCTCATCGCTTCTTCGCTTCTCGTTTAAGCGCTCGGTCACAACATTGTAATAAAATAGGAAAGTGTCACATATGCATTGCATACACATTTTGATTGAATATAGTAACTGGGCAAAAGGCAAGGGTGTATTACACAATTGTGATTTGCTTCTTCTGAACGTGTTATTGTATACACTCTGTAAATTGCTTGAGTGATGCATGAATTGGGCGAACCATCGATGATGGTTCCTCACTGAGTTCGCAAAACTCACCCAAAATTTGTAGTTATTTTTCAGGCCTTGAAGAGTACTCCGTTAGACACGGGAGTATGCCTACTGCATGCCAGGGAAAGATAGGGGTCGGGATCAGTTCGCGTCTGCATTAGTGTCTAGTAAAATTGTATTTGTTTTTGACATTTTGGACAACTGATGAAGTCAATTTGTAAAATCAACGGATTGTAGTGCTTGGGTCCCGATTGGCTATTGGACTTCTCTTGATTGTAATAGGTTCACTGAAATATTTATGAATAAGATTGGGTCCAATTTGTTTATGGCTTTTTGTGCATTAAATGGCTTCCTTGAATAATGTTGAGTGAATTATTACGACTGAAAATGTTTTCAAATTAAAGCGGGCCCAAAGTGCCTATCGTTTTTCGCGCGTATGAATGTCTTTATAAAAAAAGAGTTATACTGAGTTTTGACTGAGTGATGTAGCACGCCACCCTCGCGGGGCACGGACTCAGAGGACAAAATGATATAAGAGGACAAAATGATTAAGATTATAAGATCTGGTATAGGTGGAGAATATTGTACTAGGAATATAGAGATGGACAACTAAAGGGTTTATTTCCTATATTTTATTAAGATGAAGGCATTCTTATACATTATAAAAAGTCATAAGCACACAATAAATTGGTGTGATAAAAAGAAGAAATAGTACCCTTATGGATAAGGTGAGAAGCTACATTTTGCACATATGAAATCGTCTTAATAAAATTAAAATTTATAATCATATCCTATATAAATTAGAACTAAGAATAACCAATGACTATTTTATTATCAACACCAACAAATTTAAGGGATTTATATTTTATTATCCCTTAAATACAACAATTATTTGAAGCTAAAAATATACGGTTCCTTGAGTATTCCAAATATTGTGGGTATTCCTCATCAAAAGGAAACAACAAGCTCTTATAAGAGACTCCTAAACTTCAATATATTGATTTGTGATTTCAACATAATTAAAAGACTATATAAAAACTAATTTAATTTATAATACCCTAGGAAAAATGAATTAATGGTGCTACAACACAATAGGAAATAGATGTTAGGAAGTCCATAAAGATGAGGTGACCGACAATTTTTGCTAATTATGAGGTTAATTTATAAGAGCAAAATATGAGTCTTTATGATGATCAAATCTCATTTCAAATGCAATGAATGATGTAAATTCTAATATATGGTATGAAATGCAAAAGAAGTTGAAATTCATGACTAGCAATGAACTTTAGATCTAGTTCACTTACTAAAAGCAACCAAAACCATTGGTTGTAAATAGGTTTTTATAACGAAAAGAGACTCTTTTGTTAATATAAAATGATACAACGCTAGACTTGTAGTTAGAAGTGACATTAAGAAGAAAAGCATTAGTTACTATAAAACTTTAGTTGCAATATTTATGAAGGATTTATTAAGGATAATAATATCCTTGGTGACATTTATATTTATAATTTCATTAAATATTTTAAAAGGATAACAAATTCTACAAAGGCCAAACCTTTTGAATTTTTTTCATTTCAGTGTCAAACCTTTTAAAATTTTCAATTTAAAGAATAAAATTTGAAAGTAATACAATTCAAATTAAAATATCGGCTCCATTTATTTTCTACTAATGTGGTTAACATAACCATTTTAAACCTAATATCTATAAATCTATCTGGTAATATTGTGGACATATGGAATAATATAAAATTAGTATGTTGCCCATTTATTCATATTGATAATCTATAACTTATGACCCACGACCATTTCCCTGTACCAAATAATTTGTTATGTCAAACATTTTGAAAATTTTTTCTTTTCAACTTACACTTACGAATCAAGCCTTTTCCTAGTTCATGTTGCCAACTTCTTAATGCTACTTGCTTTATTAAATTATCATGTTTTTATATGGTAGTTAAATTATATGTGTTATTTGAATCATTCAATTGTTTTCTTCTTTAATTTATATAAATTGGTGAACTTGTTGGACTTGTCATTAGTCTAACAATTTTGTTTAATGTAATATTTGCTGGGCAATTAACAATTATCTTAAAGTCTATATTTTATTTAGTTAGAAATTCTCTAAAGAATAGTGTAAACTAATTGAGAATTTCAACTTGTATATTTATAAACTCTTGTATTATTCTTGAGAGCAAATTTAAGAGCATTAATGAACCTAGTAAGAAGCTTCGGACCATCAATTTTATGCACAAATATGAGGGGATATGAATATACTTTATATTAATGACATTTGAGGCTCATTTTGGTGTCTAGCTTTATAATTTGATTAGATACACTGATAAGCCCTTGAGGGAGATTACCAAAAGTGCATCATTCTTAAGGAGAGGAAAAGACAGATTTATCAAGAAATTCACTACTAATATATGTAGTAAAGGGATAAAGGCAGTAGCACCTACCAAAATAGAAAAAGTTCTGTTATATGTTGTAATATTTATAAAGATATCAAAATGTTAATTACTTAAACATGAGTTGAAGAGGAAAAAAAGCTTAAAAGGTATGACATTTATTGACATAAATTATTTTGATGAGGAAAATTAGGGTTTACAAATTAAGATGGTCGATTGTTTTTAAAAATTATGTTTCATAGTTATGTTTCATAGTCATAGATTATGGATATGAATATATGAGTTAAGTTTATTTTAATACACATATCTAAAATATTGCTATATCGATGTCCAAATGTTAGGTTGAAAGTTGCTTTCTTAGTTATAGTTTAAAAGTTGCTTTCCTAGTCATATTGGCAAAAAATAAAGAGAGACAATATTTTGGCTTATTTTATATAAGTTTTGAAAGGTTACCAAATCAAAAACTTAAATGGAGTGCCACTAAATTGAAAATATCTAAAAAATTCACTATAAAATCTGTTATCCCAATGTTTAAACTACCTTTATAAATAGAGATTTTATAATGTACTATATATGACTCAAGATGAAGGGTTTGTTTCTAATAATAAAAATCATTTTCTAAAGTTAAAGAACTCTATATATGGGAGTAAATAAGCCTTATGTCAGTGGTATATGAATATTTGCAATGCTATAATCTCTAATAATTTCAAAGAAAACATTGTTGATCAGTAAATGTATCTTAAGTTAGTGGGAGCTTATAGTTGTTTTTGTTCTTATATTTAGATGATAAACTATTTCTAACTAATGAATTGATTTTGTTACATAGAATAAATATTTGTCTTAGAAATGAAAAATGTATATGAAGCCTCTTATGTCATTGATATAAAGATCCATCGAGATAGGTTCAAAAAGCCTTTAGGATTATCTTACAAAGCCTACATTGAAAAAAGTTTTAAAGAGGTTCATGATGAGCTCATGTTCATTATTTGTAGCACCAATTGTCAAAGGTACATGTTCGATTTAGAATAGGGCCTAAACAATAAGTTAGAACAATAAGCAATGAAGAACATACCATATCTATATGTAATTGGTAACTTTTTAGAATAGATACTAAACAATAAGTTAGAACAATAAGCAACGAAGAACATACCATATCTATATGTAATTGGTAGCTTAATGTGTGCACACATTTATACTAGACCTGATATTACATATGTAGAAGGAATATTAGGAAGATACTAGTAACTAATGACGTGAGCATTAGACAATCACTAAGAAGGTCATAAGGCATATGTAAGGAACTAGTAACTTTATGAACACATATAGGCTCTTCAATAACTTCTGAATGATAAGCTATTTAAACTCATATTTTACAGGATGCAGAAACAATAAAAAAGTACTTATGGATTTAATTTTCTACTTGTTAGAGATGTAATCTCATATAGAAGCACCAACTAGACTATAGTTACCTCACCATTATGGAAACGAAGTTTATAGCATGATATGAAGCTACAATACAAATGTTATGGTTAAGGAATTTCATCTTATATTTAAGGGTTATAGACAATATTGTATGACTGCATTGTTATTCTCAAAGAATAGTAAAAGTAAAAGTTGAAACAAGTATATCACTATAAAGTATTTAATTGTCATATATCATATTAATACGAAGACAATTACTATCAAACATATTGGTTCTGAGCTCATGATAGTTAATCATATCACCAAAGGTTTGTTGCATATGCAAGACATTTTTGTCCTTAGGGACAATTTTGTCCTTTTCCTATTAAGTGGACAACTATTAATTGTAAGTATGGTTTTTAATAAATTATCGATTAAGTTATGTAATTTGATTCAGATAAGAGTAATAAAATTGGCCCAATAAATGGTCTAGATTAATGGATCGAAGTGTAGGTAAAAAAATGGATCCTTTTCTGTATGGACCTGTCTATATCGGCCTTGTGATAGGGAAGACCGATATGGAAATTATATAAAGGTTAAGATCTCCTACAGTTACTCATATCAATCATAAGCATACGATTCTCTGACCCATTAAGAGAGCTTGCATATTAAGAAAATTGTAGAAAGGCCTAAACTGAATGTCGATGAACAACTTCGTCAACTGTCCCAGGAGGATCAGAGCTTGTTTCGACGTTAAAAATTGCTTTGGAACTCGGAATGAAACCAAAATTAGGTATTCTGCATTTCCTTCATTTTTTCCCTTTTGTGTATGATCCTGGGTATGTAATAGGGTCTGTGTTGTGTATTACATGTGGTATCAGAGCAGTTACGTGATCAAGTTAACAAAAATGAAGGTTTTTTCAGTTTCCATTCCATACAGTTTTCTTTACTTTTTGATTCGTTTTTTAGCTTTTTATGTATATAATTGCGTAAAGTAGTATACATAAGGCTAGCTATAAAAAATGGGTCAAAAACAGGCCAAACAGAGAGAAAAATGGCATCCTATGATGCCGGAAATCACCTTCCCTGTCGGAGGCCAACGCAATGTTCGACACGTGCAACGCACCTGCCCGACAATGCTATAGTGGTCAGGGGAGTGGTAGTATGGCTGGCGTGTGCATTGTACATGCACACGCCTCACGCAGCTCTCCCTCCCACAGGCATAGATCTGCTAGTGCGTGCGTGGCACGCACAACATCCGGCTGGACACATGGATCATTGGATTTGAGACACATGTTGATGCGTGCAACACGCACGTCGTACAATAGGCACGCATCTGTGCATGGGCAACGCCATCTGTGCATGGGCAACGCATGACGCACACGCGCCAGATTCATCTGAGGCACATTTGGGCATGCACGTGTAGCGCATGCGTGGCTCTGCGCCACGAGCACCGACGTGGCACTCACATCAGCCAGTTGACGTCATGCTACAATGATTTTTTGTAAAAAAAAGAAAAATTTTAGAATTCTCATAAAGGTACCTCGGGTCCTTTTAGGTCAGTTTTTGAGTTCGAGAAATTTTGTTAAAGTGGTTTTTAAATTTTTTTGGATTTATTACGTTGGTAATTGGATTTTAGAAAAGTTTTTAAAACTTTTTTAAGTTAATTTTGAGTGCAGTTTCATCCTCTAAGTAGCACATGAGAGAGACACTTAAAGTTTATATCTCCTACGGAAGGTTGGGTATTCGGGAAAATACGATAAACACTTTCATTGAGATTTTTTTATTTTTAAAATTCTCAAATAAATTTTAAAGATAATGTTTTCAGTGTTAATATGTGATTACTTAATTGTGAATCTAGTTTTTTCATTAATTATCGATTTTCACATACATTATGCCCATATAGAAAGTGAGGATGACCTAAAGTTGTATCCCTTGTGTTTGTGGACTTTCTAGGGTACTGGTGAGAATGTAGTCACCAACGTGGCCTTTCAAGTCAGTATTTTGGATTGTTCTGCTCACATGTTTGAGGATGTCTCTAACCTTATGTTTGGTTATTTTGCTCAAAGGTATTAGCCTTACATAGAGTTTTGAGATGTTCATAGAGGCATTTGATAGATGAAAGCCATTGCTTAAATGATCTATTCACCCAAAGGTGGTAGTATCATAAGAGTTTATAGTTTGTACTCTGATCGCCTTTATGTGGGGATTTAATTACATATATTATATATTTAGCTCATAATATGTGTGATCGGATTCTCATTAGAGATATTGCTTTAATGCTTTAAATATCATTGTTGTCCTGCATTTATACTGATTTTTATATTGTCTTTCTATTTTTCAGTCACTTTCTCAGTCAACAACAATATTGTCACCATTGAAACCTGAAATGGTTTCAACTTCAAGAAGTAGAGGAAGGACGTAGAGTTTGCATTAAAGATGGCAGACGTTAGCATGGTCAAGCATATAGAGAGGCTTTCCCCACTTACAAATGTCAACTCGGAGGTTGACAAAGTAGCGATGGTGACCTAGGAAAGGTCAAAATAGGATTTGCTATTTGACCATTAAGAGGTCGATACCTAATCATATGTTAAGTGGATTGGTGGACACGACTGTAGCGTGGTAGTTTATGGACAGCATATCCCAGAGATACAAGGTCTCTTCTCATGATGAGTAGAGTGCTTGATCAAGGAACTTTCTCCATAAGGTACACTAGAGAGGGAGGCGTTCAGGAGTATATCATTCGGATTGTGCATCTACAAAGCAGGCTGAAGGCACTAGATATATCGATCACTAACTCGCTTACAGTGCATCAGGCACTAAACACTCTTCCTCAGGAGTTTGAGATGTTGGCCACCTCCTACATCTTACATGATGAGACCTAGGACATTAATGAATTGATTTCCCAGTGTGTTTCAACAGAGGAGAAGATTAGGAACTCTCCTCATATAGTTATATATGTAGCTGCAAAGGGTAAGGGAAAGGCTAAACTCCAGCAACCGAAGGGTAAGGGTAAGAAACACAAACCCTCTCCTTAGATTCAGAGTGGGCAATCTAGCATTGCGAAGGACCCACATGACCTTAAGAGTATGAGATGCTTCTTTTGTAAGAAGAAGAGGCACAAGAAGTCTAGTTGCCAGAAATATAAGCTATGGAAGGTCAAACAGGAACTGTCAGGTAACTCCTCGTCCTTTATAATTCATGAATCCAATGTTGCTAAAACCACATCAAGTTCTTAGTGGTTAGATAGTGGAGCTTCCAACCATGTTGCTTCCATAATGTAGGGGTTTAGATCTAGGAGAATGTCAACTATGGTCGGCAACAATGAAGAGGTAGACGTTTTGTACGTAGGAGATGTAGGATTAAACCTTGATATGAGGTTTCTACTGGTTTTACGGGACACATTTTATATAACATCTTTTGGAAAAAAATTTGATCTCTGTATCAATTTTGGATAATGAAGATTTTCAGTTTGTATTTGATAATGCAGTTGAAACTATTTCTATCAATATAAGATATATCGATAATGCCTTTTTATCTTACGAATTGTATAGAATGTGTTTACTCCTAATGAAATGTATGCCTTTTCATATGTTGTTGAACCTATTAATCGAAAGAGAACCTTTATAAAGGAAACATCCTACATGTTATGGCATAAATGACTTGGCCACATTTTCAGGGAGAGGGTTGAGAGATTGATAAAGGATAACATTCACCCAACTCTAGACTTCAGTGATTTGGAAACATGTATCGACTATTTTAAGGATAAGTTGACTAGGATAAATAAAAAGGGGTCAACTCGTACTTCTGATACAGACGTTAGTGGTCCTTATACAATCACACTGTGCAATGCCAGATACTTTCTGACATTTATAGATGATTATTCCCGCTATGGTTATGTGTTTTTTCTTTAAAAGATGTTTGAAGTTCTTGATAAGTTCAAGATCTTTAATACTGAAGTTAAGAAACAGTTGGAAAATCAATAAAGATTGTCAGATCTGATAGAGGAAGGGAATACTATGGCAGACATGGGGTTGCAGGACAAGAAAAAGGTCTGTTTGCCAAGTATTTGGAATCGGTTAGAATAGTGGTTGAGTTCACTATGCCAGGTACTCCTGAGCAAAATGATATGGCCGAAAGGTATAATCACACCCTAAAGGACATGATGAGGTCAATGTAGAGCAAGAATAACCTACTAGAATACCTTTGGGGTGAAGCCATCAAGACAACATTATATATTTTGAATGAAGTCTCAAGCAAGTCAGTATCAAAGATGTCTTTTGAACTTTGGGTTGGAAGGAAGCCAAGCCTTGCACACATTCTTGTGTAAGGCTACCCTGTTAAGGTGAGGTTGTATAATCCTCATGAGAGTAAATTGCAATCTCATTCAACTCGTTGCTATTTAGTGGGCTATCTCGACCACTCTAAGGGCTACAGATTTTACTATAGAGAGGGAGGAGACAGAATAGTGGAATCACAGATGGCGAAATTTCTGGAATACAATGTCTAAGATGAGGGAGGATCCTTACATCCTCCAGAAGATAGTAGGAAGGATACTACAATTATTGTGTATACGCCTCTCATACAGTCAGTTCCGGTGGATGCAGGCCTGAGTACCGTGCCTATACAGGCACAGGAACCTATTCCTATTCAGGAAGAGGTTTTTAAGGTACAAAAGCCTATATAGTTGCGCAGACCCACTAGAGAGAGGCGACTGGCTATCTAATCAGATTACATAGTCTATTAAGGTGAACAAGACTATGTTATAGGACATGTTGCTTGTTGGCCCCCAAATTTTTTTAGTGAATTAAGCATGATTTAAACTAATTTTGAGGTTTTGATGGATTAAAATTTTTAGAGTTAATTATTATGTCAAAGTTAGTAGGATTTTATTATATGGTTTAGTTGTATTAAAGTAGTATGAAGATTGAAAGGTATTTTTGGAAGATCATTTAAGGTTAAAAAACATAAGGCACAAATGAATGGCAAAATGGACTTTTGACACTCATTAAAGGTAGAATGGGAAAAGGGAAATGTGTCTTGCTCTTGAGAAGGAAAAACAATTAAGGTTCCATCTTTCTTAGTTTTAAGTGAGATTTTAGGGTTGTGCAAAAAGGGAAAAAGAAAGAGGAAGAGAAGAGCTTCCATTTGAGCCAACAATCTTGTTATTTGGTGAAGATTCAAGGTAAGTTTGATTGTAATATTTTAGATTTTTGGAAGGATTTTGGTTCATGAAGCTTAGGAAATGCATGAGTATAAGTTTTCTAGAAACAAATTTAGTGTATGTGCTTTATGGGTTTTCAATTTTGCAACCCTATTAAATTTGAGATTTTTGCCTGTGAAAAGGAAATCAAGAAAGATAAGAGGAGCAAGAGGAGAGACACATTCAAGTAAGTTATAAGCAAGGAATTCAAGGTTAGTTACATATTTATAATTGAGTAAATAAGCCATAAATGTTTCTTTCAAGAAATGGAAATAAATGATTTCAACTACTTTATAAATGTGCAATTATTGTTCTTTAGATGCTTTGAGAAAGTGCTACGTGTTTTGTTTATGAATTTTGTAGATGAATTATGAAATGAAAAATAGAAACGATTTTGAAAGGATATCAAGTTTATGAAATCACTTTTCGAAAAAAGTGTCATTTTGGGCAACAAGTTTACAAGTTATGAAATACATGTTATGTGGATTTGGTTTGATCCATTTTGTATGTCAAGTACACTTTGACTAAAGGCTCCTCCCGCCTGCTCACTAGTGGCATGGAGCTCCTTCACGGACTCCCTCAAGTTTTCGATCACATAAAACCATTATGTGGGATTGTGTTGGTTCGTTCTATTCACGACTACGCAAGACCATTATATGGGAATGTGTTAGTTCATTCTATTTATGAACCACCCAAACCGTTCTAATGTACTTATGTGTTTATAATTTGTGACAAGTTTGATAAATTCATGATTCATGATGTTTACGAATTGCTTGATAAGTTGTGAATTTGGGAAATATGTGTTACAAGGATTTTAATGTGAATTTTACAATGGAAATAAATATTTCAAGATTTTTTGCTTATTTCTTATTATAAACTTGTTACTCACTAGCTTTCAAGCTCACCTCATTCCTTCCCTTCTTCAGGTGATGAGAAAGAGATCGTGTGATCAAGAGTCGAGACATCACTCCAAAGTTACATCGTTTTGTGCTTTATGTTAGTTTATGAGAACACAAGGCTTTAGTCGCATTTTAAGTATTATTTGATTAAGTATCTTTTGTATTTTGGGACATTGATGTATTGTGGCTTTAAATACCCATGTAAGCTTTGTAAAATGCTTATCTTTTGATGTTAATGAAATATGAATTGTGTATGGTTGATGTTGAGTTGAAAATTGGTATACTTGAAGAAATTATCAACTTGAGATGATTATTAACTTGAGATGATGAATTTTGAACATGCATTGTCGTTATATATATATATATATATATATATATATATATATATATGAGATGTTATGGAGAAGAAAGATAGGTTTTTGTGAATCATGAAAATTAGTTGTAAGTGATGAGCCAAATGAGTAGAGATTAGAGAGTTAATGAAGTAAAGTTGGCAGTTGAATGGTTATGCTAATAACTTTCCAAGTTATACATTGAAATTTCAAGTTTTTCATAAGGGTCAAATTGGTGTTCTGACTTCAGGAGAAAATCTAGATTGATCTAGGCTGAATTAGACAAAGATGTCTTTTCCAATGGTATATAATATGAAAATTTTGGACATCGGAGTTGAAAGTTATGATTATATGAAGTTAGTGGTGTCGCATAGGATGTATATGCGGGACAGCTTCAGTCACGGTCGCATCGAGCACCCTCGCAATCACCCCAAATACCGGTGTAATTGCACCTTCCCTCCTCGTGATCGCACCTTTCTCCTTGCGATCGCACTTGCCTTCCTTGCGAGTGCACCTTCATCCTCGCGATCACACCTTTGTTTCTCGCAATCACACTCGAAGGGTTTTCTAGCTATAAACATGTTTGACTCTTTTGGCCATAACTTTGTCATCCGACCTCCAAATGACCTAATTCTTGAAGAAGTAGATTCCTATCACATTTCTCTATCTCTCAAAGTTGATAGTCTTTGGTGTTGATTTGAAAAGGATGGATGGAAAGAAAGAAAGGGTATCAGTTGGAAGAGTATGAATAGGATATTTTACTGAACATACTTCGGTATTTTGATGATATCTTCATTTGTAGAGCTCCGAATGAGACAATTATTGTTTTAATATAAACTAGAGAAATAGAGATACAAATCTTCTGAAGAAATTGAATTCTCATTTAGCCTTTAAAAATTTAAATTTCTGGATGGAAGTTGAGCACAGAATACTTCTTCAGTATAAGAATAGTTCAAAATTGGTGCCTAACACTTACAATATCAAAGAATGAAGATGAACCAATATTGGCTAATGAGGGTTCATTGAAACAACCCTACAAGGAACCATGCTCATGAGTTATGACTCCCAAGTTGGGCTCTGAAAACAGGGTCCAACATTGTGGATCCAGTGACTTTTACAGAAGTCGTTTCTGGACCTCATGCAAATATATGATAGGAAGCAATGAAGGATGAGATGCATTCTATAAGGTATAATAAGGTATGGGAGCTTATTGATTTACCTCAACATTATAGGCATGTCCGTTACAAGTGGCTATTTAAGACCAAGAAAGACACATAGGCTCAAGTTAAGCAGTTTAAGGCGCGTCTAGTTGCCAGATGATTCACTCAGAGAGAAGAAGTTGACTTCAACATTACCTTCTCTCTTGTATCCTCGAAGGATGCATTTATAGTGATTATGACAATAGTAGCTCATTATGATATGGAGTTACATCAGATGGACGCTAAGACCGCTTTCATAAATGGTGACCTTTATAGGGAGGTTTATATGAAATAACCTGAAGGTTTTCAGGATCAAGATGCAACTGAAAATGTTTGTAAGTTGAATAGATCAATTTACGACCTGAAGCAATCTTCCAAACAATGGTACCTAAAGTTTGATAAGGTTTTGACCTCATTCGGCTTTGTGGAGAACAAAGTCAAAAGATTTTTATACTATAAGGTCAGGGGGAGCAAAGTCATTTTCATAGTACTGTATGTCGATGATATCTTGCTCGCATCAAATGATTTGACCATGTTGCATGAAGTAAAGCAGCGTTTAGCCAAACATTTTGACATAAAGGATTTAGGTGAAGCATTTTTCGTCCTTGGTATGCAGATTCATCGGGATAGATCTCAATACTCTTTGAGCCTATCAGAAAGAGCATACATTAAGCGAGTGCTACAAAGGTTTAATATGGCTGATTGTAGACCCGTTGTAGCACCTATCTCTCATGATGAGAGATTATCTTTGACACAGTTTCCAAAGAATAAAGCTAAGAGAGAGACTATGAGAAATGTCTTGCACTCTAGTGCAGTTGGTAGCCTGATGTATACTCAGGTGTGCACTAGACCGAACATTGTATTTATTGTCGAAATGCTAGGTCGATATCTGACAAACCCAAGTATGACCCATTAGAATGTAGTCAAACGAGTGTTGAGATATCTAAAGGGTACCAAGGATTGCACGTTGACATACATGTTGACCATAAAGGAGTTGATTCAGAAGGGTGATGTTAAAGTGAAGCACATCAGGACCAAAGAGATGTTAGTTGATCCTTTGATTAAAAGACTTCGCCTATTAGTGTTTATAAGACATGTATCCACTATGGGCGTGTTAAAATCCTTAGATAGCAGTAGTTAGGGATCACTGTATTTGCTCCTTGAAAGTTTTTATATTTTGATGTAATATGACATTATAATTATATATTAAGAAAGATGATCATTTTCTTTTATCCTCAGTAATAATTGCTTTGTATATAGTCATAATACATACGAAAGTCTTAACATTTGTGTTGATCTTAAGCATTTTAAAGGTCATAGGGCATATAAGATTGACCTTGAGTTTATGTCATTAAACACGTAAAGTTTGTATGGATATCCTTAAAGTTTCATAAGACATAGAGGGATATGAGATTTAATCCCATAAAAATTCTCTAATACAGTTTAGCATTTAGTTGGAAAACATAAAAGTTTTCTCTAATACAGTTTAACATTTGGTGTGAGAAAAAACAAGTTTTCTATAATGTTGTTTAGCATTCAGTAAGAGAAAACAGGATTTCTCTAATGCAATTTAGAATAAAGGTAGAGAAATCGAGACCTACAGACAAAGATGATACCTGTGTGATACATTTTAGATCATACAGGTATCATCTCAGTTTGCCATACTCTATTTTCTCATTCATGTTACTGAGGTATTAGATATTCGTGATTATATTAGACCTGTTTCACACATGACATATGTGTTTGATATTTTTCGGTATTGAAAGCCTTGCAAGACGAAATGTAGGACTTTCATTATCTTTGGATCAAATGTTTTTTTTTAAATTGGTATCAATACAGTAGCGTAACTTAACCGAGTTTTTAAAATATTTTCAACTTGACAAAACACTGCAATTAATAATTGTCCAATGAGGAGATTGTAATACATTTTTTTCCTTAAGGACAATTTTTTCCTTTTCCTATTAAGTGGACAACTATTAATTGTAATTTTGGTTTTCAATAAATTATCGGTTAAGTTATGTAATTTGATCCAGATAAGGATAATAAAGTGACCCAATAAATGATCTAGATTAATAGGTCAAAGTCCGGGTAGAAAATGGATCCCTTTAGTGTTGATCTAGTCCATATTGACCTTGTGATGGGGAAGCCCGATATGGAAGCTATATAAAATTTAAGGTCTTCTAAAGTTACTCATATTAATCGTAAGTATACGATTCTCTGACTCGTTAAGAGAACTTGTATATTGAGGAAATTGTAGAAAGGCCTAAACTGAGTATTAGTGAACAACTTTCTCAACTGTTCCGGGCAGTGTTTTGAAACTCGAACCGGTCATCGAACCGGAGGCCTTACTGGTTACCGGTTTGATCGGTTCAAACACCGGTCGAATCGGTGTGACGTCATAATTATGCAATAATTATATTTAATATTAATAATATTAAAAAATACAAAAATATACCCAAAAAATAAAAACAAAAAAATAAAAAATAAAAATTTTATTGAACCAGTGGTCGAACCGGTCCGACCAGTCAATTGACCGGTTTTCACTGGTTCAATTGAGAACCGATTTTAAAAGGTGGACCGGACCGGATAGCCGACCGGTCACCCGTCAAACTGGTCGAACCTGTCGGTCCGATCCGGTTTTCAAAACAGAGGTTCCAGGAGGATCAGAGCTCATTTCGGCGTCAAAAACTGATTTAAAACTCATAATGAAATTAAAATCAGGTATTTCACATTATTTATTTTTTCCCCTTTTATGTATGATCATGAGTACATAATAGATTCTATGATACGTATTACAACAAATTCACATAAAGATCATACAACGTGTATATGATTATTTAGTTGATTATGATTTCATATTTAGACTTTTAACTTTATTATAATAGAGAGAATAAAGTGTGTACACATAATTTATTATTATTATTTTATCTAATTTGATGGACCTTAAATTGAACACAAGTTATTGTTTTAATATATAAAGCCAAACTCCTCAAACTCCATTTTTTTAAATTGATATTGTGATGTATACAGGGAAGTATCCACTTTTGACAGATATAATTGATAGTACTGAAAGTTTGATTAGAATAATTTTCAATCTTTACATTTATTTTTGTCTTATTGTATCCACTTTTACACTTTTACAGCTATAATTGATAATAATGAAAGTTTGATTAGAATAATTTTCAATCTTATTACCAAAAAAAAGGAATTCAATCTTTACATTTATTTGTGTCTTATTGTATCATAAACGGTACGTGATAGTGTGAGAGTGTTAATGTCTTATTCCTAGGTGTTCCACGTAAACACATATCAGGTTAAATAGATTAAGTAGTAATTATATTTATATAATAATAACTAATTACGTGTTTTAGTTTAAATTTAAGTTAAATATATTCTTGATAACAATATATGATAAGAATTAAAAGTGAATTTCAAGAGTCCTTAATGTTAATTTACCAAAAAAGAGTCCTTAATATTAGTTTATTCAGATTTTGTTTCAGAGATACGTTATTTATCACTAGAATTAATAATTATTATTATTTAGAATTAATCTTAAGTAATTATGTTTAAAATTGTCTACTTTTAAGATATTTTAAATTTGATATATTTATTAAATAATTATAAAATATAAAATATAAAATATTTTAAAATTTGAAAATTAATTTAAATATAAAATAAATTATAATAATTAAATTTTATAAATTATAATTCTTATTAATAATTGATGTTAAATAGTATATGTTAGCTAATGATAAAACCATATTAAAGGAAAATAAAATTATAACTAATTTTAAGATTCTTCATAAGTGATAAAAGAGGAAGAAACCAAAATAAAAATCACAAATACAATTAAATATTTTATCAGATTCAAAATAAAATAAATTACATTAAACGAAAGAAGTCAGCTTTTAATTCCAGCTTAACATTACATAATAAAATTCTGCATAAAATTATAAATAATATCACATTGTTTATTCGTTTAAGAATACAAAAACTCAAAATAGCCTGTAACTTATTTTAAATAATTCCATTGAATCCTTAAACTCTATGTACTATTTAAGTTTTTCAAAATTTGCTTAAATGTGTAAATAATATCTAAGTTATTTTTAGGTAGATTAGGGTCGTCGACTTTTCAACATCTAATTATTTAGAATAATCTAATCCCAAAGATAAAGCTTGGCAGACAAAATAATCAATGTTCAATTACCTTTTTAAGGCATTAGCCGTGAGTCCTTTGTCTCTGTATTCTTTTCAACAAAAACAAAATTTATGTGAAGACTGAAGACTGAATTACAAGTAAATAATACGACGACAGTTCAGACTGGAGACTCCAGAACTAAACAAACATTGTGCATGAAGGGCATTATCGTTCATTCACGTATATAGAAGTGACAGGCTTGATAATCTCAGTTCAGACTGGCACATTCAAATCCCTGTTCATCTGAACTTTGTATAAAGAAAGCTGTGAGATGTGACCCTTTTGGGAACTAGTGCCAGTGTTGGTCAATGTGACGCATAATGATTAGGTTTATTAACTCTTAGTTTTCCCATTTTCTTCCGGGTGGGACATGCAGCCCGTCAGCTCTCTGACTTTTCACTGTTAGAAAAAGTAGCGACCTAATGGCTGATTTAGACTAGTGACTTATAAAAGTATAAAAGTTGCGTTGGTTTGTACAAGAAGATAATAATAAAAAATAAAAATAAATATTATCGTAAGGATTGATTAAAAAGAAAGAATATTATTACTATTAATAATGATTAATTTGTAAAATATAAGAAATAAAATTATATTATAATTAATTATTTAATTATATTATATTACATTTTAATTAATTATATTGTAATTAATTAATTATAATATAATTAATAATAATAAATAAATTATATTTTAATTAATTATTATAATTAATTAATCATATTTTAATTAATGAATAATGATTAATTATTTATCAAATATAAAATATTTGATAAATAATTAATCATTATTTATCAAATATTTTATATTAAATCTTAAAATTTTCAAATTTTACAATCAAATTCAATTTAATTAACTTATCTTTTTCTCATCAACCATTCTTTATATATAACTTAGTAGGTTCCCAATATATTAATAATGTATATAAATTATAACCTAAATTGTATTTAATCGTAGATAATCAAATACCTTTAATTTGTATTTAATTTTCTAACTCAAAATATATTAATTATAAAAAACTCAAATTTACTCAATTTTATAATATTGGCTCGAAATTAAAAATGATGATAAAATGTTTCAATTTTCAATTTTAGTAAAAATAACCTAATGTTAAGTTCTTCGATAATGAGGATGAATTTATGAGTCACATCAAATTAATTATTTTGCTACTTGAGTGTTATATATTGTATTTTTGCCACATATGAATTTTATTATTTAATAAATTAAAATTATAAAAGATCTAAAATAATTGTACAATCCTTTGTATGCTTGGCTTATAATTATTTTAAGGTTTTGATAATTTAATTTATTAAATAATAAAATACATATGTGGAAAAATTACAATAAACGGAAGATTCTAGGTAAAGAAGGTCTTATTAGACTAGTCAAGCTTTTGTTTAATGTGATCCTTAAGTCCACAAAAATTGTAGATGAGTGAAAATTTAATATGTTAATTCTTCTATATAAGAACAAAAAGATCATCCATAGCTGTAACAAGTATTGAAGCTTCAAACTACTTAACTACATCATGAAGTTATGAAAGAAAGTGACTGAGAAGATAGTAAGAAATGATACTCTTATATGAGAGAACCACTTTGACTTCATTCTAGGAAAGGCCAAGACAAAACATTTACATCTCATCAGAAAATTAATGAAACATTATAGGGACAGATAGTGTAACCGATATATGATTTTTATTAAACAGGCAGTTCTTTTTTTTTAGGATTGAATAATGTAAACGTTTTCTCCTTTTTTCTTGGTGCTCTCACTCTCTCTTCCTTCTCCGCAGCCTCCTCTTTTTGGGTATGGTCTTTAATTAATCAGTCTCTTCTGCTTTGGTGTTTTCTAGGTTTTTTTGGATTTTTTGAAATTTATGTTCTTTATGGTTTTTTGCTTTTGATATTAGCTTCTTTGTTTGATTTAGTGTTTAATGCTTTCTGGGTTTAATTATGTTGATCTCTTTGCATCTGATATTATTGTGTTTATGTCAATATTGAATTTTTATGCTTAATAATCTTATGATTTCAGACGTTTTGTGTTTTTACATGTTTTTTTGAGTCAAAGTTGAGTTTTTTTAATGCTTTACTATTTTCTTATCATATAGATATTGATATTTTTTTCCATATAAAGAGACGATATATTTCGTTATGGTTTTTATTTTTAAAATATATTTTATTTTTAAAAGTTGAGTTATATTTTATTTTATTATTTTCATGTATTTATTGTAATTTTATTTACATAATTATTTAACGTGTCAATTCTACTTATTTATTTTTTAACCTGCATCACTTTTTTATTTTCATATTTGTATGTGGGTTTACCAAAAACGACCTCTCTTTTATATAAGGGTAAGACTGCGTATTATCAGACCTCCCTAGACCCCGTTTTATTGCGAGACTTCAGACTGGGGGTAATGATAATTGATTTAAAGAAGACATATGACAGAGTACTTAAGGAAATCATGTGGAGTTGTTTAGAAATTAAAAGAGCTCCTATGACTTGTATACGAATTATTAAGGATATGTATAAAGGTGTGAAGACCAGAGCAAGCACGATATAAGAAGATACAAGACATTTTTCTATAAATATTGAGCCCCTTTTTGATTGCAACAGTAATAGATGAGCTCACTAAGAATATCCAAAGGGATGTACCTTGGAGTATATTTGTAGCGCCTCCTTACCGTAGGGTACACATCGGGACACCCGACAGGTATTCCACGATAAAGGCGCACTACCAGAACAATTTCCACTAATATCCACATGGCATCGCAAAGAAAATAAATCACAATATAACCAAATCGAGAATTAAAATCCAAAATGATAATCATTTTATACAGTCATCCAATGATAGAATAGACCACCTATCACCTCTCTAACAAAACCAAAAGGAAACTAATACAAACATCTATCCTAGTCATCCTCAAAATGCTAACCCAAATGACCGACACATGTGCCATCGTCTCTTGCCAAGCACTTCGCCGGCAGAAAAAGAATATCTTGAGAGCTAGAGTCTACTCTATCATCCCGAAAAATATGATGCAATTTTGGGTGAGTTTATGAACTCGGTGAGAAACCATCATCGATGGTTCACTCAAATTATGCATTACAGCGTCAGCGTCAGACAATTCGATAATATCAATTAACGAAGATCATATACAATTTATGTGAGTCTATACCATTTCTGATGACGATATCATTTTACGGTACTAGACAACAGTTTACAGTGATAGACAATTTATAGCATTAAATACAATTTACAGTGATAACCACTTACAGTAGCATGCAACACTTTACAATATCACATCACAGTCTACAGTCAATCATGCCATCACGTAATCAGTCACTGTCACAATTCAGTCAGTCAAATGTATGCAATGCATATGAGACTCTTTTCCAGTTATTCAGTGTTGTGCCCAAGTGCTCAGTCAGTGATCAGTTGGACGCGTCAGGGATTTCTCCCCTCGGGCTAGGCCCACAAGATGCGATCTTGGGATAAATCCTCTCTGCTCGAGGTCCGGCCAAGAGTAACTACGTAATGTTGATCGATGGGGCGCGTCGTGATTTCTCCCTGCCAGGGCCCGTCAAGATAAAGGTTCGAGCTCGAGGCTCTTTTCAGTGATATTAGCAACTTGGGACACATTCCATTATCTGATCATGCATTTATGCATGCAATGCAATCTTCATAATCCGGTGTTCAATAATTCAAGATTCAAGAACTCAATACCCAAAAATTCAAGATTCAATTATATGGCTAAAAGCCCAAGATTTCAATTCTCGGTGTCACTCAAGAATCCATTCCAATATGATGTCGTATGCGAATCAATCGATATAGTTCAAGAATAATGATTCTCTCTTATCGTAATATAGTTCACTCTCATACATTTCAATGGTCATACGGGGTCTAGTCTAATACAAAGAGAGCATACGGTTTGATCATGTATATTTCAATAATCATGCAATTTCCAAAGGTCATATATAACCCGTTCTGCTCAAGACAAAGAAAAGCATACAATTCAATCACATTCATTTCAAAGAATCATCGGTGAACATTTAGACAAACAGAATTTGAGGAACCAACTAGGTTACTCACTTGTTACTCCGAACTCGCTGCTGAAGTCCCAAAGAAAGTCCGTGGAACAGCGATCCAATCGTGCCTTTATAACGCTTAAATACACCATTACTAATTGCCCAATTAATCAAGACAAGATAGGTATATGTCTCGGTGAAATGATGTACAATGCATGTTCACGATTTCCTGCTAAATCCCAACTTCGATACCTTTAGCCCAATTCCATTTTCTCACTCAATTTCTTGACAAAACCGATCCAATCCTATGGTTCACCCAATCTCCTATATTCATACTTCCTATAACAATTTCCTATCCATTGGGTCAAAACCTCTATTGCAATCTCCAATTAAAACTTCGATAGTCTCAATTTGACACTTATGTCATACTATGAATCACAATTGACCTTAATCTCTATAATTCAATACCATATAAATCAAATCTAGTTCTCATAATTATTCTCGCCAGTAGACCTCCTTTCCTATTTCATAACAAATGAATTACCTCAATTGGAGGTTTACACCAAAAGATATGCCCAATAAACCATAATTTAAGCCAATGAAATAGTTTCTCGCCGCGACGAAAGAGGCACGCCATGCCATGCGTCGTCTCTCTTCATGGCTCGCCGCGACGTTAGCCATAGGTTAAATCGCGACGTGGCTTTTCCTTTCGTCGCGACGTCTTGCTGCATCGTCGCGACCAATACATTTAACTTAATTCAATTTTATTCGTCGCGACGAAGCCCTAACGCTTCGATGCTCGTCGCAACGTGCGAAGACCAGGTCGTCTTCTCCGATCGATTTCCGCCATTAATACACATACCAACCTCCATTAAACACTCTATCTACTCAAACAAACCCCTTAAATGCCATAAATACTCAAATAACCAGTAATAACAACATTAAAGCCAACAAAACTTACCAATCGACGATAAATCCCAAATCTCAAAATCACCGTAACCCTAACTTCCTCAAATCACCGATTAACACTCTCCAAATCTCTCAATCCTTCATCAATCACAATAAATCAGTTGGTTAAGCCCAATAGAAGGGAAAATCATAAGGAAAGATCAAGAAATCCTCACCGATGAGAGGAAATCAAGAACGCCGTAGAGGGGGAGGGGAAAGCTCGCAATGCCTTAGCCAATTTTTTTTCCCCCAAATTTCTCAACCCTAGATATTTATAGACCTAAGTCTCCGAGTCAGTCCAAATTTCAGTCTCTAAATTTCAATGATTCCACATATTTATTTCCTATCAGAAAAATTCTAATTTTTCCATTTCTATTAAATAGTTCTTTCAGTAATATACAGTCAATCAGTCAGTCACCCATCTATTTTCGGTCCGAACATTTTCTCCCAAATTTCTCGAAAATTTCCTATAAACCACTAGTAATAACCAGTCGCTCATAACCAATATTAAATCAGTCAATTGAACCCAATCACTCTAATTCTCAATCAGTCCCCCAATCCAGTCAGTTCAGTCAGTATTCGGTTCACAACCCAGTCAATTTCCAGTCAATTCTAATTTACAATTAAATACCGAAAAATCATGAATGCATGTACCTATGAATATATGCATATACGGTAGACCAGTTCCTCTATGATTAGAGGCCAGAACATGCTCAGTCAGTAAATACAGTAAAGCCTATCAGTCAGTCCCAATATTACCATAATACCCTTAATGACAGTAACGGGATGTTACAATTCACCCCTCCTTATAAAAATTTAGTCCTCGAAATTTCATATACAGTCGATGAGGAGGACAGGAGAATTTATCCGCTCCTTTCGATTCCGATTCTCGCTCATATCCTTATAATTATTTGCCAATCCTTACATTCAGTACCAGAAACACATTTATCAATTCTTAACACTGTATCTTAATCCAATTCATTTTCATGACAGTCACATAGAGGCCATTTAATGACGAATTTAGTTTCCTTATCGATTCAACTCGTTGCCATAAACTGGGATCGCTCAACCCCTATTACAGACTCGCTTCACGGTCATTAGTAACTCAAATCAACCATAGTCTTCGACTATGTTCAGACAATCTCGATGGACTCCAATGATATCAGTCTCACGTTTGCCTCAGCAGTCACATCTGTTAGTTATCCCCACGAATAACTATTCAAGTTCACACTCTAAACCTTTTATTACTCTTTCGGTACATTCTTGTTGAAACACAACACTTTATAACACAGTTATCAGTCATTTCCTCAGAAGTTGACTCCTGAATCACCAATTTGTTTTGCTAGTCCTTTTAATGCACAATTGATTTGGAATTCTGATAACTCATACTACTTTCTTTTTGCCCTTTTTACCAGTTACCACGATTTCAGGTAATCTATCACAGTACAGTTTACGACGTTATACTTGTCCCTAGATACGCTAAATCACATTGCACTATATCAACTTACCTCATAATCTTTGCGGGGACATTTCACTAAATATTGCAACGTCTCTAATTTAGAACAACATGATTAACACTTAAGTTGAGCAGTTCTCCACATGTCTCTTTCACACTCATCAGTCATACTTTTCACACATTTTTCCCAACATTTTGTCATTTCCAGATAGATCTAGCACTCAGTTAATTCTCAACAATTCCAATTTTCGAATCCATATATTCCTTATACCCATCATTAATTCTTATAACTCCTCTAAAATCAATGGTCTCCCAGAAGAAACAATGTTTGCTTAACTTTCTCAGTTTCGTCATCACACATTTTGACACATATTCCTTTACCCAAATTTCCCTTTACAGTTCAGTAGGCCTATTACACAATTGGATTCCTTACATTCACATATTGCACATTTCCTCAGTAACAGATTCTATCTCTCACACGTGAGTTTCCATTAAAATCAGGTCTCCCAATGGCAACTTTTCGTTCCTTACAAATTCATTTCCAGACTATCCTTTCATTGTTAAATTTTCCAATTATAATCATCGAATCAACTCCGGTATCCACTACGTGAGCCATGTGGCCTCACTACGTCCCTATATCAATCTCAGGGCACTCCAAAACTGTTCGGTCGACCCAAACTAGGCACTCTATACAGGCCTTTTCCAATACAGTCGTACTTCCCAAAGGAGTACTTACCACTAATCCATTCATTAACCTTTGTCTATTCTCATGCAGTCTATATGCGAAATACAGTGCAATAAGGAAAGATAAATGAGTCCAAAATCCAGTAATACATATGCTTCAAAACCAAAGTTAGAAGCATACCCGCTATAGCATCCAGGGAATCTTGGGCCTCCTGCCGAATCATGGCATAGACCCTGGCCTGAGGTTGTTGTCTACTGTCCAGACCCTCAGACCTCACCGCTGATCCCTCCGCTCGACCTCGACCTCGGCCTCGGCCTCTCCATCCGAACCCACCACGGCTCTGCTGCACCGTGGTATTGCTACCAGATCTTCTAGTCATAGAAGACTGGGCTCCCAGTGTCTCTGGACAGTTCCTCACTAGGTGGTCCATCGAACCACACCTCAAGTAGGCTCCAGACAGCCATCGACACTCTCCACTGTGCCTCTTACCACAATGCTCACATAGAGGAACAGTCGCCTCGAACTTCTAGATCGACGCCACCACGACCGATCACCAGCAAAATCTGTCTCTCTGCTCATAACCGGACTGTCTAGTCCCTCCTGAGGATCTAAAAGATCTGCTCTGGCGTCTGCTATACCCTCTACTCTCATTGCTCTGATTGTCGCGGGGTCTCTTATTCTTGGTCTCCCGACCAGTCGCAGCTTGCCTCTCCCTCAGTAGCTGCTCGATCCTCACTGCTGAAGCCCTCAACTCAATGAAATTAATCATATCAGATCGAGCCAATAGGGTACGGATCTCTAGATTGAGTCCGCCCTCAAAGCGCCGACACTTGTCAGCCTCAGTAGCAACCACAGTAGAAGCATAGACCAATAGCTCGTTGAACCGCACCTCATAGTCGGCCACGGTCATCTGTCCCTGTCTCAGCTCTAGGAACTCCTGTAGCTTCATATCCAGATAAATCTTGGGCATGAAATTGTCCTTGAAGGCCCTCAGAAAATCATCCCATATCAAGATGCGGGCCACGATGGTACCGCCTGGACGATCCTCCACCACCGATATGCGAACCACATAATGAGAAACCGCGTAGTCGAAACGCTCATCCGGGTCACAGTCCATCTGATCGAGGACTCTCTCAGTCCTCTGTAGCCAGTCCTCAGCTTCCGCAGGGTCGGTGATGCCATAAAAGTCGACCGCCCCCTGCCTACGCAGTTGTTCATATCTCCGTTCCCGTCTCACAGGAACTCGAGGAGGCAACTCCTCTGGATGAGGCATCGGAGACACCCTACTAGCTCCTATCGATTCTAGGTCAGTGGGTGATTCAACTCGGTTTCCCAGTACGGATGACCTAAAATAGACAAGAAATTCCAATCAGTTCTGCTATTCTTACAGTGATTCCAGCCTAAAACAGACTAATCCCAGAAGATGCCAAACCATGCTCTGATACCACTTAATGTAGCGCCCCCTTACCGTAGGGTACACATCGGGACACCCAACAGGTATTCCACGATAAAGGCGCACTACCAGAACAATTTCCACTAATATCCACATGGCATCGCAGTAAAATAAATCACAATATAACCGAAATCAGTAAATTAAAAATCCAAAATGATAATCATTTTATACAGTCATCCAATGATAGAATAGACCAGTCTATCAGTCTCCTAACAAAACCAAAAAGGAAACTGATACAAACATCTATCCTAGGTCATCCTCAAAATGCTAACCCAGCTGACCGACCTGTGTGCCATCGTCTTTTGCTAGTAGCTCGCACGACAGGAAAAGAATATCTTCGGAGCTAGGAGTCTACTCTATCAGTCCTGAAAAATATGATGCAATTTTGGGTGAGTTTGCGAACTCAGTGAGAAACCATCATCGATGGTTCACTCAAATTATGCATTACGCTGCATCACGCGTACAACACAATTCAATAATATCAATTAACGATATCATATACAATTTACGATGAGTCTATACCAGATTTACGATGATCGATATCATTTTACAAGACTATACAACGATTTACGATGATAGACAATTTATAGCATTAAATACAATTTACAGTGATAACCACTTACAGTAGCATGCAACACTTTACAATATCACATCACAGTCTACAGTCAATCATGCCATCACGTAATCAATCATCATCACAATTCATCGACCAAATGTATGCAATGCATATGAGACTCTTTTCGATTATTGATGTTGTGCCCAAGTGCTCATCGGTGATCACTGGACGCGTCGAGTTTCTCCCCTCGGGCTAGGCGGTTAATGCATCTTAGGATAAATCCTCTCGGGCTCGAGGTCGGCCAAGAATAACTACGTAATGTTGATCGATGGGACGCGTGTGATTTCTCCCCTGCCAGGCCGGCGAGACAAAGTTCGAGCTCGAGGCTCTTTTCAGTGATATTAGCAACTTGGGACACATTCCATTATCTGATCATGCATTTATGCATGCAATGCATCTCAAGAATCCAAAGTTCAATAATTCAAGATTCAAGAACTCAATACCCAAGAATTCAAGATTCAAGATATGGCTAAAAGCCCAGTATTTCAATTCTCAGTGTCACTCAGTAATCCATTCCAATACAGTAATCGTATGCGAATCGGTCACATATAGTTCAGTAATAATACAGTTCTCTCTTATACGTAATATAGTTCACTCTCATACATTTCAGTGGTCATACAGTGGTCTAGTCTAATACAGTGAGAGCATACAGTTTGATCATGTATATTTCAATAATCATGCAATTTCCAGTGTCATGTAACAGCCCTGTTCAGTACAGTAAAAGCATACAATTCAATCACATTCATTTCAGTAATCATACAGTGAACATTTAGACAAACAGGAATTTGAGGAACCAACTAGGTTACTCACCTGTTACTTCCGAACTACTGCCTGGAAGTCCCAGCAAAGTCCGTGGAACGACGATCCAACGCGCCTCTATAACAGTTAAATACAGTCCATTACTAATTGCCCAATTAATCAGTACAATAGTGCATATGTCTCAGTGAAATGATGTACAATGCATGTTCACGATTTCCGGTGCTAAATCCCAACTTCGATACCTTTAGCCCAATTCCATTTTCTCACTCAATTTCTTGACAAAACTGATCCAGTCCTATGGTTCAGTCCAATCTCCTATATTCATACTTCCTATAACAATTTCCTATCCATTGGGTCAAAACCTCTATTGCAATCTCCAATTAAAACTTCGATAGTCTCAATTTGACACTTATGTCACACTATGAATCACAATTGACCTTAATCTCTATAATTCAATACCATATAAATCAAATCTAGTTCTCATAATTATTCTCGCCAGTAGACCTCCTTTCCTATTTCATAACAAATGAATTACCTCAATTGGAGGTTTACACCAAAAGATATGCCCAATAAACCATAATTTAAGCCAATGAAATAGTTTCTACTTGCGACCTTGCGCCTTCGCCATGACGAAAGAGGCACGCTTCCATGGCGTGAAACACGCCGCCATGCGCGTCGTCTCCTTCTTGACTCGCCGCGACGTTAGCTATAGGTTCGTCGCGACGTGGCTTTTCCCTTTCGTCGCGACGTCTTGCTGCATACGTCGCGACCAATACATTTAACTTAATTCAATTTTATTAAATCAGCGACGAAGCCCTAACGCCGATGCTCGTCACGACGCCATAAGACCGTGTCGCCTTCTCCGATCGATTTCCGCCATTAATACTTATACCAACCTCCATTAAACACTCTATCTACTCAAACAAACTCCATAAATGCCATAAATACTCAAATAACCAGTAATAACAACATTAAAGCCAACAAAACTTACCAATCGACGATAAATCCCAAATCTCAAAATCGCCGTAACCCTAACTTCCTCAAATCACCGATTAACACTCTCCAAATCTCTCAATCCTTCATCAATCACAATAAATCAGTTGGTTAAGCCCAATAGAAGGGAAAATCATAAGGAAAGATCAAGAAATCCTCACCGATGAGAGGAAATCAAGAACGCCGTAGAGGGGGAGGGGAAAGCTCGCAATGCCTTAGCCAATTTTTTCCCCCCAAATTTCTCAACCCTAGATATTTATAGACCTAAGTCTCCGAGTCAGTCCAAATTTCAGTCTCTAAATTTCAAAGATTCCACATATTTATTTCCTATCAGAAAAATTCTAATTTTTCCATTTCTATTAGACAGTTCTTTCAGTAATATACAGTCAATCAGTCAGTCACCCATCTATTTCCGGTCTGAACATTTTCTCCCAAATTTTTCAAAAATTTCCTATAAACCACTAGTAATAACCAATGTCAGAACCAATATTAAATCACCAATTGAACCCAATCACTCTAATTCTCAATCACCCCCAATCCAATCGATTCGATCGATTCTGCTCACAACCCAAATCGATTTCAAATAATTCTAATTTACAATTAAATACCGAAAAATCATGAATGCATGTACCTATGAATATATGCATATACGGTAGACCAGTTCCTCTATGATTAGAGGCTAGAACATGCTCAACAAGAATACAAGAAAAAGCCTATCGATCGGTCCCAATATTACCATAATACCATTTAATGACAAGATGCTTTAGATGTTACAATATTGTTCGTTGATGACATTATTTTAGTGGATGAAACAAAAGAGTGAGTTAATGTCAAGTTAGAAATTTAGAGGGATACGTTCACAAGTTTAAGGGTTTTAAATTGAGCATGGCTAAGATTGAATACCTAGAATGTAACTTTTCAGGCCATAAGGTGACTTTCGATACAGAGGTAAAGATTAGTTTAGAAGTTGAAGAAGTATTTTAGGTATCTAGGATCTATCATCCAAAGCAATAGAGAGATCAATGAAGACATAGTTTATCGTATTAGATCATGGTGGCTTAAATGGAGAAGTCATTAGGAGTTTTATATGATAAGAATAAACCATTCAAGTTCAAAGGTAAATTCTATAATCTAGAGATTAGGCTAGTCATGCTCTATGGGGTAGAGTGTTGGTCTATCAAACGTGTACATATTATAAGCTAATGGTGGCAGAGAAGAGAATACTCTGTTGGATGTATAACCTTAAAAGACATAAGGTCAATAATATAATGATAAGAGACAAATTAAACGTGATTAATATAAATTAAAAATTAAGAAAAACAAGACTTAAGTGGATTGGACATGTTGAAAAAAGACACCCTGAAGGTTCAGTAAGGAGATGCAAGAAGATTGTATTTAGAGAATGTAATTAAAAAAAAGGAAGGCCTAAAAAGAACTGAGGGAAGTGATCAAGAATGATATGACTTTATTGGAATTTACCAAAGACTTAGTCCTCAACGGAAAACTTTAGCGTACTAGAATACAGATAAAGGATATTACATATAAATGTCCTTTCTCATAGGTCTATTAAATATTTTCTTTCAAGTCTTATGTCTTATATTTAGAGTAAATATTTAATGTAAAGTTATTTAGCTAAAACTTTTTTTTCACTTAGTTCAAATATTTTATTGTAATGACTTATTTGAATTATTTATTTATTTGTCTTTTTTCTTGTTTGAGTATTTATTTACTTACTTTGTTATGTATTTATTGTATTATTATTATTATTATTATGATCATCATCTTTTATGTTTTTTTTCATATGGGTTTATTGAAATTAATCTCTCTACCAGTTAGAGGTAAGGCTGTGTACTACTGAAACTTTTCAGACACTGCATATCAGTGAAAATTTCACTGAGATATTGTTGATGCTGATGTTGTTGTTTGGTAGCCACTTGGCAAAAATACTAATATGCCATGATTCATCACATTATCTACATTAACTAAAAGCTTACTTTGTTAAGCTATTTTTGCTAAAATTTATATGTGGCACAAATATAATATGTGGTAGCATCTATATTAACAGTAAAACTTAACATCAAATTAAAATTGAAAGTTGGAACATTTTAACATTATTTTTAAAATTGAGCTAATATTACAAAATTAAATAAAATTTAAAATTTTATTTATAAGTAACCCTTAAATAATTTATATCTATAGATCAAAATTAACGATAACAATGTATCATAACCACCTAAATATTAGGAATATTAAAGTAATTTTATTTAACCTTTTCATACATGAGTTTTCAGATAACTAAACCCTTTTAACATATACTTTTTAATTAAACATTTAATATATAATTAATGTCTACTTTATTTAAATTTAATCATATTGGTTCTCTACCACTAATAATTGGAGATCTTAAGTCAAAGAATTATTTTATGCAAGTTTTACAATAATAATTTCTATACACACATAAATAATGTTTCAAATAGAATTCTCATATAAGATTAGTTTAGTGAACTTGTCCTTTAATAAGCACTTATATGTTTATTTAGGTATCTTTTGCTTTAGTATATAAAATCAATTGTTTCCTTTTAAAGAAGAAATATAATGTGTGGTACCCTTTTATACCCTATTAACGTTTAATTTCAATAGAATAATGATTAAGAACAATTAAAAGATAATACATAAATATAATATAAATCTTAGCATAATTTTATTTATAATGTATATTTATCTTATGTATTTTACTATATACATATGAATATGTAAAAGGTAAAAAAATCGTTATTGTATCACAAAACTACAAATAACCCATTAGTTAAAACAAGATAAGCATGATAAGATTTGTACTTTATAATTTAACGACAATCTGCTCGTATATGATCTATTAAATACAATACATCCAGTAAATAAATAATTTGTTGAGTACATAAATGTTTTAATTTTATTACATCAAGAAGGTAATAATCTACATTATTATTGGTTAGACTTGATGGATTATTAATTAAAAGTCTTTCCATTGATTTGATATAAATTTTGCATTAATTATACAACTTTTACATTTATGAATGCAAAATAATATATTGATTTATTAAAATTCTAAATAAAAATCAAATGCGTAATATAACATGCTTTTAACTATATTTGTAGGTAGTTTTATGCTGATGTTACAAGCGTTAGATTAGTTTTTCTATGTTAAAGTTTAATTTTCTTATTTTACAAATAAACTACCCTAATTTTACTATATTGTATTAATTAATTTCTTTTAATACATTAAAAGAATAAAATAGCTTAACTTCATCTAATATAAAGTAAAGTTAAACTCTTAACCTATTAAATCTCTATTGAATTTATTGTTCAAATTAACTTTATATGCTTATATGACTATGAGTTACGTTCAATATGGTAAAAGAACTTTTTATTAGAATATAATAAGAAAAGTATTCACCCTCACATGGGAATTAAAAGGACAAGAGTTAAAACAAATCAAAATTAGATTTATTAAGTATCTATACTAAGAGCGAATAGGATGGACGATCACACAATCCATCCCTATCGTCCATTTAATCCAACGGCTTATATTTTCTACTTCTAATGTTTTCTCTTCGCGCGATATACACGCAATCTTCTGACCCAATCTTCAATCTTCTGACGCAATCTTCTGATGCAATATTTTGTGAGGCGACCGTGCACGCGGCCGCTCAATGCATACCCTTGTGACTGCTTATATGTGTACGTATATGTTCATTCATGTTGTTTCCTTTCTCTCTCTTTGTTTTCCCTTTACGCCCTTGCCTTCCTCTGCTTTCTCCAGCTGTGGTTGTGCAAATAGTATCGATGGAAACCTCTCTTGGTGTGGTTGTCGAAGTGTTGTTGTTCTTTGTCGAAAGAGTATCGCCGTTTCTCTCATTGGTGAACAACATCGGACGTCCAACAGTGAACACCAATACTCTTTCGCAGGAACAACAACTGCGACTACCACAACAACTGTCACAGAGATAAGAGAAGATGAGAAAAGCGTAAAGAAGATTTACAAGTAACAGTTTCCAGTTGCTCTTAGGTTTTACTTCGTGTTACTTGTAAATCTTCTTTAGGCTTTTCTCATCTCCTCTTATCTGTGTCACAGTTGTCCTGGTTGTCGTAGCTGTTGTTCCTGTCGACTGTTGTTGCTGTTGAAAGAGTATCGGTGTTCACCAACTCGACGTCCGATCTTGTAACAGCTTCATCTCAGTTTTCAGTTGCTTTTGGTTTTCGCTTCATGTTGCTTTTTTTCCTCTGTTACTTGTAAATCTTCTTTAAGGTTTCAAAGCTTTTTTTGGTGTATACAGATGTTGTTGGAGCGTGTCTCCTGGTTTAGTCAGATTTTTTTTTACTCATCTTCTCTTATCTTTGTGACAGTGAACACCACGTCGGATGTGTTGCCACCCAAGGCCAACTCCACGTCTGATGATGTATTCCTAGCCTTGACCAACTCTACGTCGGACGTCGGATGTGTGGACCAGTTTTTGGGTAACACTCTGAAGTCTCTTTGTCTATGAAGACGACCTAGTGTAGATTTGGATATAAGGAGATTTATCATGTTCTCATCGTCAGTGTCATTCCATATTCTATGGATGATGTCTTCCCACCCTTGAGACAACTCTACGTCGGATTTGAAGTCTCTTTGTCTATAAAGAAGACGTAGTGCAGATTTGGATATGAGGAGATTTATCATGTTTTCAGGCGAGAAAAATATGAAAAAGGATGCCTCAAAGAAAGAAGGCGTAGTGCTGACTTGGATATGAGGAGAGTTATCATGTTCATCGTCAGTCTCAGTCCATATAGCGGGTGCTTGTGATCCAATAGGAAGATTGTAAATGCGTTGACCAAGATTGTATCTTGACGAATTGTAATATTAGATGGCATAATATTAGATCGCTTCCTGTTATTTTTAAAAGTCAAGATTAAAAGTAAAGACGAAGTGAAAGTCAGACGCTACAGGTGAACACGAAGTGAAAGTAAGACGATATAAAAGTAAGACGGAGTGAAAGTGAGACGATCAAAGTAAGACGATAAAAACTGTAAAAGGATGCCTGAAATAAAGAAGGCCTAGTGCAGATAAAGAAGGCCTTAGTTTGTCTGACATATCGCTTCGTGTTATGTTTTTTAAGTTAAGACGAAGTGAAAGTAAGTCAGTTTGACTCTGCTTCGTCTTAATTTCTATCGTCTTAGTTTGACGATTCTTACGTCTTAGTTTGATTCTGCTTCGTTAGTGCAGACAATAGGAAGATTGTAAATGCGCTCACCAGGACTGTATTTACAAGAATTGTAATATTAGATTGCATAATATGGTAACTACTTCATCTCGGTTTCCAGTTCGTCTCACATATCGTTTCGTGTTATGTGTGTTTTTTTAAAGTTAAGACGAAGTCAAGGTAAGGCGATAGATTTTTTGAGCTTTGTTACAGTAAGATAGCTCTACATAATTCGCTTTGTTACAGTAAGATAACTCTACATAATTCGCAAATTATTTTTCTCTCAAGTATGGCTCATCGTCTGCTTTTGCTTACGTCTCCTTTTGCTTCCGTTTGTTTTTGCTTCCGTCTGCTTTTCAACTCGACTTGGACCTATCGCTCAGTCAGGTTGCCAAGACAAGATCCTTGGAACCATAGCTCGGCCTCGACCATCGATCGGCCAGTTTGTCAAGACAATATCCTTGGAACCATCGATCGACCTCAACTATTGCTCGGCCAGGTTGCCAAGACAAGATCCTTGGAACCATAGCTCGGCCTCGACCATCGATCGGCCAGGTTGCCAAGACAAGATCCTTGGAACCATCGATCGACCTCTACTATCGATCGGCCAGTTGTCAAGACAAGATCCTTGGAACCATAGCTCGGTCTCGACCATCGATTGGCCAGGTTGCCAAGACAAGATCCTTAGAACCATCGATCGACCTCGACTGTCGCTCGGCCAGGTTGTCAAGACAAGATCCTTGGAACCATAGCTCAGCCTCGACCATCGATCGACCAGGTTGTCAAGACAAGATCCTTGGAACCATCGATCGACCTCCACTATCGCTCGGCTAGGTTGCCAAGACAAGATCCTTGGAACCATAGCTCGGCCTCGACCATCGATCGGCCAGGTTGCTAAGACAAGATCCTTGGAACCATTGATCGACCTCCACTATCAATCGGCCACTTGCCCAGATAAGATCCTTGGAACCATAGCTTGGCCTCTGCTATCGATCGGCCAGGTTGCCAAGACAAGATCCTTGGAACCATCGATCGACCTCGACTGTCGCTCGGCCAGGTTGTCAAGACAAGATCCTTGGAACTATAGCTCGGCCTCGACCATCGATCGACCAAGTTGCCAAGACAAGATCATTGGAACCATCGATCGATCTCGACTATTGCTCGGCCAGGTTGTCAAGACAAGATCCTTGGAACCATAGCTCGGCCTCGACCATCGATCGGCCAGGTTACCAAGACAAGATCCTTGAACCATCGATCGGCCTCGACTATCGCTCGGCCAGGTTGCCAAGACTAGATCCTTGGAACCATAGGATCCCAAGATAAAATCTCGGATCATTCGCCCTCATTATCGCTCGGCCTAATGAGCCCGATCGACGCACATCGAGTGCATTCATTCGCCACCTGCTATTCGAGAGGATCGTCTAATCTCTAACACAAAAAAGAGGTAATGAAAAATGAGCTTCTATTTCTTTGAATTAAAGTTCTGGTCACAAGCCCGACCAGATGAGCCTTACATGGGGAAACAATCACTCTGATCCTTCCAGAGGAGAGGAAGGGCCAGCACCAGGAGCAGCCGAGTCAGCAGAGGAAGGGCCAGCAGCCGAATGAGGAGGAGACAGCGGAGAGACATCCTCTTCCTCTTCTGAGCTAAGGTCCAGCTCCTCATCCGGAACAAAGGTCCGTTCTCCCTCGGCTCTCTCCCTCATTTCCTCCAAAGAAAGACCAAGAGCAGCGGGAAGTATCGGCTCGGCATAATCCTCAAACGAAGGACACTCTGACCCGTGAGGAACGTGAACCTCGTGGCACCTCTCCGGAACCAAAGGGTTAAGTCGCAAGCGAACTCTAAGCACTCCCCATGTAGGAACCGGCTTTTCCACCGCTTGATCGCCTCAACCCTCTGCTCTTTGAGGGATGATCGGCGACTTATCGTTCAATTTAAGAATTGATCCTTGGAAACCGATCAAATAAAATTTATACCAAGGATTGCAATACAGGATGCAACCTCGAATTAACTCTCAAGGAACCAATGCACTAATTGATCCTAGACTAGCCTAATGTTTGAATTATGCATGCAATGAAAGCAATAAAAGGGGTTTTGATTGATTAATCTAAAATTAAACTAAACTAAAGCAAAGGTAAATATTTTGGGATTTTGAAAAGATAAGGCAATTTAAATTAAATGAGACCGAAAACTATTAATTAAAACTCTCCACGAAAATGTGGCTCGTCATCATCGTTCAAAATAATATCGGGGTTTGAAATCCACTAAGTTTGAAAGCTAAACCTTAATAACTCGTTAAGTCCAAGATTTAATTAATCAACTCGATTAACTAAATCTTGTTAAAACCGATTAGTGTATGTATAGAATGATTAATGCAATAAATCAACCAAATAATAACACAACCAACTTAATCGAGACATAACTAAGCGATTAAATCAATTAATGCAATCATCCAACCGATATACATGAACTCCATGTATTTAAGAACAAAGATTCAACAATAATCAATCCATAACATAAATCAAAGTTTAACATCCGATTAAACTATAACCGGATTCAATCCATCATACAAAGGCATTCTCCAACTCGGAGTTGATACAAAATATAACGGAAATCTAAAACTAAGATCGATTACCCTATTAAGCTTACGGAACTCGCACCTTACTCCATCTTCAAGAGGTCTGAGACTTAGCCACGCATCACGGCGAAGAGTCCATCAACTTCTTTGGGCACCCGACGCCGCTGCTCATGACTCAGACGGTGAAGGATGAATGAATGGTCGCGACGAACTAAAGGCAGAGGAGAAGATGGTGAAAGTAGACGATGTCTGTTGCCTCTGAAACAAACTGCAAAAACCAGAGCAAACCAAAAACTATTAGACGAACAGAGGAAACAGAGAAGAAGAAAATCACCTCTGGAGTGCGGCTGCCTCCTTTTTGCCCTAAATGGCAAGATTTTATAGGAGGTTGTGCGGGTAGGGTCGAAACGATGGATTAATTTCCATTTATAGTCCGGTTACCCGATATTCGCTTGGGCGAATGGCTGTAATTCGCCGCATGGCGAATGAGTTTAGTCACTAAATCGCAATAATAAATTAAATACCATTAATTTGTTTGCGGCGAATGGAGGTCTTGGTTCGCTCCAAATAATCTTGCGGCGTGTTGACTTCTTGAATGTTGACTCCTTTGGTCCTATAAAATACAACCCATTTGCAGTATCAATTGTCCCAATAAAATTATGCGTAATTAATGACAATTGACAACAAAATACCGATAATGTGCAATTTATCAAAACTCAATATGCGGGACCAAAATAAGCATAAAATCATAGATCGAGAGTCAACAAATGCATAATTACTAAAGAAAACGGGCCTAATTTATAGTATAAATTTGGTCCAATCAAATTCCCCACACTTAAACCTTTGTACTCTGAACAAAGCTTATAAGAGTCAAAAGGTACAAGAGTAAAAGAAAATTCTGCCCATGCTCAAACAACAACCAAAATTGACTCAATCCACTTTATCGTAATTGAACGCAAAGAAATTAAAAAGAGTGCTAATAAAACAAACATTGAAAGAATTTAAGCACATGAGATTGAATAGCAGAGAATCACTCAGATATGATGTTTACGCTCAACTCACTTGTATAGTAGGGATATTTTCTCTCAATCTACTTAATACATCTCCTACCATGAAGCATGTATCAATTTTATTTCTCCACTACAAGGACTATCAATTTGAAGATCAAGAGGTCTTTAAGGGTTGTAATGAGCGGAAGGCTAAATGAATGGATGATGTGAGAAAAGAAAATATGAGCATGGCATAAAATGAGGGATCGATGTCGATAATCTATAATTGAAACTAGACCTCTACTAAACTAAATTTTGATTTTGATTTTTTTTTTGATTTTGATTTTTAAATCCCATTTGGGATTCAATACACATTATTATCCCGCTTTTGGAATAAACAAGACTAACTTTTTTTCACTAAAATAGAACAAACCGACTATTGACGCTATCTGAAAATAATGCATGCAAATGCTCATAAGAAGAAGGCTCAAAGGGCTAGCAAGGAACGGTGTTTAGGGGTTGGTGTTTGGGGAAAAATTTGAAAGAAAGAACGCCTATCATATCCACAAAATCTAGTCCATCAAGCTTTGAGTAAAAACGGCCTACAAGTTCTAGAAGCATGAACTAAGCGGATGCACACACAAAAATATGAAGAAAAATCTTTGGCTCGAATATCCTTCCAACAAGGTTTTGTCTCAATGATCAATCTCAAAACTTAAAACTTAAAATGCTACCTTGTTAGCATGCTCCCATTTACTTTGTTTTGAAAACTTCAAAAGTTAAAATTTTGCCAAAACCAATTATCGTTCAAGAATGGAGAGCATTTTCACAAAACTCAAGTATCGGTTTGAAACTTATAGGGGCTTTGCATGCGAGGCACAAAAGAACGAGTCTGAAAATGTTTGATCGAGTCCAAATTTATCAAGAAAAGCAACGGGCCCACAAAATTATGCACAAGTTTTAATAGGTGTACAATGCAAAATATAAAGGAACGGCTCCCCACACTTAAACATGGCATTGTCCTGATGACAAAAGTAGCGAGGCACAGAGAAACGAAACAAAATAGACAAAAGCAAATGTGGATAAATCATTAAGCGCAAAAATGTAATGTACAAAAGAGGATCCAAGAACTAACTAAAAAGTACAACGAAGAAAAGAAAATACAGAAAAAAAAACAACAACAAAAGAAAATAAAAAGCCTAGACTATGTGGCAGGATCGCCACCAAGGGCAAGATTAGAAGAGCTAGGAGCATCGGAAGAAGCCGGTGCTCGGGCGAATAGGCAGCCCGAGGTGGGTCGCAATCATAGTGAGCAGGGAATGCGTAGTGGCCACCTGAGTCTCGAAAGAAGTGAACCGGGCCTGAAGCTGAAGGACTTCCTCACGCAGCAGAGCCACCTCAGAAGGAGCGGGGGGAACAGAGGGCGGGGAGGGTTGACGAGGCAAAGCCTCGGGGGAAACAGGAAGGACGGGAGGGGGGGCTCTAGGTGAGGTGGGAAGGTGAGGAGAGGAAGAAGATGTTTGAAGCGGGTTGGGCGGGGAGGTGGGGTGGGATGGCATGTGGCTGACCTAAACGGACATAGACAAATGGAGAGGCAGGCGAAAAGGTGAGATCAATTTGGATGTTCCGGACTCGATGGGCCGGAACAGTCGAAATGAGATGGGGAAAAGGAGTTTGTGTTTAGGGTTGGTAGAGAGAACACACTGGGCGAAGGCGCTGAAATGGCGGGGCTAGGTCTACAGGACGGCCAACATCGCAAGTATATATATAGGGCACGCTCTTTGGGGATGTTAGAAAGATGGAGGGTCGGCATAATATTGTTACATATAAAATGTAACCAGGGACGAGCTTCAGGAAGGAGGGTGGTCCGACGGATGTATCGTTGAGAACCACGAGGTTGAAGCCACTGAGACCTCAAGAAGCAGAGAGTACCAATGACTTCCTCCCATGGGTAATTACGAGAAGGTCGAATATTGGCAATGAGGGACGACGGAAGATGGTAATGCTCACGGATAATTACGTAAGTGAAAACATCAGAATGGAAACACCCCAAAATTAATTCAGTAGGTGTGGGAGTAGCGAGCATATGAATAGTATTGGCGGACAAATGTGAGGTTGCCAATAGAATTAGGTTGAGCAAGGCCAGCTAAGTCTAATTCGAAAAGCTGACGGACAAAAGGGTTTGTTGCGGGGTGAGAGGAAATGGTTTTCCTTAAGTATATCTTGACCGGCAACACGAGTTGCCACCGATCGCACTCGTGGATCTACCGACGAGAAGGAAAACGGAAGGTTGCGAAGAATAATAGGTACGGTCCGAGGAATCGAGGTGGAATGTTGCGACTCGTCCGACACATTCTTCATTCTAGTCATGATCCCGCACACGCAAAAGTTAGAAATGCATAATTGAATAAGAAAACCACACTAATCAAGTCTCGGTCATTCGCCAGAACGAGCAGAGTGTTCGCGCGGCGAGAGGAGTCCTCATTTGTCGCAGCCAACAGGATGTTCGTTGCGTGAATCGGGCATCTTTGTTCGTGCGGCTAACACGAACGATCGCGCATCAAACTGAAACCTAAGTTTCGCCAAGGCGAAGTTATGATTTTCGCGGCGAATGGCGATTCTCATGAACGGCGTTATTGCTTGCTTAAATCTAACGAATAACGACGAAAATGGACAAGAGGAAGGAATAGGAACACTTACAGAAGGGTGAAAACGCAGTTGGAAGAAGATTGGAGGAGATTTGGAGCTTCAAACAGCAGAGGGCACAGAGAGGAGCGACGGCGAAGCAGCGAAGAAGGCGGCGAAATGAGGAGGGAAGGAGAAAGAAGAAGAAGAAAAAGGAAGACGCGGGAGACGAAGGGACGCGAGAGAGGAAAAAACCAAAAAGGGTCTCGGACAAAAGAGAAATCCAACGGTCCAGATGGGCAAAAATGGAATTATTCGCCGCGACGAGGCAAGCGTTAGTCGCGGCGAACAAAACAGAGAAAAAAAAAACCTACATGAGCCGCGGCGAACAGCGAAGTTCGCTGCGGCGAATCACCCAAAACAAAACACAAATTCTATGGATCCTACACAAATTGCACAAACATTCAATTTATCATCCACATATCAACAATTCTCTTCAATCTAATCATGCTTTATTAGGAAGAACACAGAGCTAACAAAGGGGAATCAAATTATTCAAACGGAAAGGGAAATCCTACCTACTACTCTAATTCTCTTGGTTAAATCCTCCCCACACTTAAACAATATAATCATGCTCAACAATACGACGCGTTGGTATAAAACATAGCACAATTATATAGTAAATGAAGGAAAGAGAAACCCGCACTCAAGGTGGGTCTTGTAGCTCGGTATGGACTATCGCTTGATATCCAAGCTCCATCTCGGCACTTGGTTGCTAGTCACTCCACGTCCATACTACACCCAGTTGTGCTCTTGTAAAATTGTCAAAAGAGAAACTTTCTCCAAAATATCGTCGATGGCGAGGATATAAAGTTTCTACAAATTGAGCGAGGCTTCATCAATAGAAACATCAAGCATGTGAACACCCAGTAAGGAATAATCTTCATGAGGATGCTTCATAGCTTCATACATATTGAAGCTAACTTGTTGATCACCAACTTCCATGGTGATCTCCCCTTCCTTCATGCTAATCATCGTGCTCGCATCCGAAGGAAGGGTCGCCCAGGATCAAGGAAGTGTCTGCATAACTTCGTAAGACATATCTAGAACGTAGAAATCTGCAGGAAACACTAATCCTTTCACCGGACCAAGATGTCCTCGATGATTCCCACTGGATGACGGAAGGATCTATCAGCCAACTGTAAGACTACAGAAGTAGGCTTTATGCTCTTAACGCCCAGGGCTTCATAAACAGATTTCGGCATTACGTTAATCGCCGCTCCCAAATCCAATAGAGCTCTTCCAATGGTCACCTTTCCTATAACACAAGGAATGGTGAACGATCCTGGGTCCTGACACTTCACCGGGATTTGGGGCTTAAATAAAGCCGACACATTTGAGCTTACTTGGACACGCTCGCTTCGGACGAAATTTCCTCTTGTTTGTGCACAAGTCCTTCGGTACTTGGCGTGGTCGACACTTTCTTAATCAAATCCAGCAGGGGCACGTTGACTTCAACCTTCCCAAACAGGTCAATGATTTCTTTTTCGTGTTTGAGCTCATTGACTCTCTTGCTCATCAGATACGAGTTCGGAAAAGGGAGGTCCTTTAAGTTGACTGGTTCATTTCTGCTCGATTTATCCTTATCAATTTTCTTCCTAAAATGCTCGATGATTGCTCTTTGTCCTCAATTGTTGATTGCTTCTTGTTCCTCAACAATTCTTCTTCACGATCACTCTCGATCGCACACACTTCTCTCTCACTTGAGGCGCTTCTTCAACCTCAATTTCCTCGGTGCATTCTTCTTCTTGGGAATGTCGAAATGCACTTTCTTTCCACTCCTCAACTCAATTGCATTTAAACTCTTGGGTTTATTACCGTGTTGGAGGAATGGATCCACCGCCCGAGCTTGGTTGTCACTCAAATTATTAGACAATTGGGTGACATAGGCGCTCATGTTCTCGACCTTGGTCTCCCATTGCTCCATGCGCTTCTCCAAGGCACTAAAGCGGGCAACATTCTTAGCAGAGTCCTGTTGGATGAGGTTCGCGATGGCGTTGAATTGATTTCTTTGTGGAAGTTCGCTCCTCTTTCATCAACGCCATCATACCATGCGTAAGCTGATTAGTGTCCTCTTTTGGTGGTGGTTTGCCGCACCAGCAACGCCACGATCGGAAACTGGTTTGTAGATGGTCCACTCCACTCCACTTGTTGAAAACGGTTGGGTGCTCTTCCTTCATTATTCCTCCAATTGAAGTTAGGATGAGATCTCCATCCTTCGTTATATGTGTTGGAGCACGGTCCCACTTAGAATTTTGTCCGCCTGCAAACAATGGACACTTCTTCATACCTTCCGGGACAGACGCTGGAAATGTGCATCACCGATCCACAAGATTCGCAACTAGGTGCGACCAGTTTAGTGGAAGGTGACGGGCGATGCACATTCAAATTCTTAAGCTCCGCCGTGATTGAGGATAATTGGGAAGTTATCCGATGTTCCAAGGAATCTACTTTCGATTCCAGGCTCTCCATTCTCTTAGTTTGAGCCGTCATGGCTCCTACTTCATTCACATTCCTGGAATCGCGGACACTATACTGTTGATGATTCAGGCCATCCTCTTTATCGTGGCCCAGCTTCGGCGCCGGTCGGTCAATCAACGAACCTCCCGACGCAAAGATCCAACATTCCTTTTCTTGATTCTTTACCCCATCATAAAAATATTGAACCAATTGTTCATCGTGGATTTGATGATGGGGCACCGAGATAACGATCTTGGAATCTGCTCCAAAATCATCTGAGGACTCGCCATAATCTTGTTTGGCAGAATATATCTCCTTTCTCATCGACGACGTCCTAGAAGCTGGAAAATACTTTTCCAGAAAAGCTTTCCGCAAGTTGGCCCAACTGTGATAGGCATTCGCGACATGCCTTGGGAGGCTCATATACCACTCCCGGGCCTTTCCTTCTAACGACAAGTGGAATACCTTCCACAGCACCTGGTCCAGATGTGCTCCTACAGGCTTCATACTTTGACATGATCATTGTGAGGGCACAAGATGCATATAGGGGTCCTCTCCCGCCAAACCGTGAAATTTGGGAAGGGAGTTAATCAATAAACCTTTAACTTCAAAATTTACGTCGAAGTTAGGGCAGGCAGCAGTGAAAGGATCGTAGTTTACGTCCGAGGTTGTAGCTTCTCGGATGGTTCTACGTCTGATGTTCGCATTGTTATCATCTACGCGTTCTCGTCACCGTTAAGACCGTGATCTCCATTTCGGGTGGTTGACCGATATTCTTGGTGTTCAGCCATCTCGATTCTAGTCGATGTAGTGTGCTAAGTCTTTCTTGCTCTCTTGTTTTTCCTAAGTTGTCTAAGGTGTCGCCAATTTCAGTTGAAAATGAACTAGCCTAAGTCTACGGGCATGCACAAGAGAAGTTCACCTAAGATAGCTCATTAAAACGACAATGGATAGCAAGGCTTAAATTCACTCAGTTTATTGCGACGATAGAAACTCATTGCAATTAATCGAATAAAATTATAAGTTTCATTGCGGCGAATATATGAACTCGCTGCGGCGACTAATGAACTCGCTGTGACGAATGATGAACTCGTCACAGCTAAGAAGCACAAACTAGCAAAGCAAACGAAATTAACTTAAAATTAAGCACAATAAACAAAAACAATCAGAATAAACACTTAAACAAAGCAGAATGAAATCACAAACAGGATTAACACTAAAAACACTTAAGCAGAACATAATAAAATAAATTATGCAATGCAAACAAAATGCAAACAACAAAAATTAAAATTAAAACAAACACTGGCTAACCTAGAGAATCAATTAATTTGATTCCCCGGCAACGACGCCAAATTTGATCGGCGGCTTATCGTTCAATTTAAGAATTGATCTTTGAAAACCGGTCAAATAAAATTTATACCAAGGATTGCAATACAGGATGCAACCTCGGGTCGACTCTCAAGGAACCAATGCACTAATTGATCCTAGACTAGCCTAATGTTTGAATTATGCATGCAATGAAAGCAATAAAAGGGGGTTTTGATTGATTAATCTAAAATTAAACTAAACTAAAGCAAAGGTAAATATTTTGGGATTTTGAAAAGATAAGGCAATTTAAATTAAATGAGACCGAAAACTATTAATTAAAACTCTCCACGAAAATGTGGCTCGGTCATCATCGCTCAAAATAATATCGGGTTTGAAATCCACTAAGTTTCAAAGCTAAACCTTAACAACTCGTTAAGTCCAAGATTTAATTAATCAACTCGATTAACTAAATCTTGTTAAAACCATTAGTGTATGTATAGAATGATTAATGCAATAAATCAACCAAATAATAACACAACCAACTTAATCGAGACATAACTAAGCGATTAAATCAATTAATGCAATCATCCAACCGATATACATGAACTCCATGTATTTAAGAACGACATTCAACAATAATCAATCCATAACATAAATCAAAGTTTAACATCCGATTAAACTATAACCGATTCAATCCATCATACAATTGCATTCTCCAACTCTGAGTTGATACAAAAATATAACAGTAAATCTAAAACTAAGATCGACACCCCTTAAGCTCACTTTAACTCAAACCCTTACTCCATCTTCAAGAGGTTTGAGACTTAGCCACGATCACGCAGAAGAGTCCATCACCGCTTTGGGCACCCGACACCGCTTCGCCATGACTCGATTTCGGTAAGGATGAATGAATGGTCGCGACGAACTAAAGGCAGAGGAGAAGATGGTGAAAGTAGACGATGTCTGTTGCCTCCGAAACAAACTGCAAAAACCAGAGAAAACCAAAAACTATTAGACGAACAGAGGAAACAGAGAAGAAGAAAATCACCTCTGGAGTGCGGCTGCCTCTTTTTTGCCCTAAATGGCAAGATTTTATAGGAGGTTGTGCGGGCCGGGTCAGAACAGTGGATTAATTTCCATTTATAGTCCGGGTTACCCGACATTCGGCCATGGCGAATGGTCGTAATTCGCCCTTGGCGAATGAGTTTGGTCACTCGTCGCAGCGAATAAATTAAATACCATTAATTTGCTGCGGCGAATGGAGGTCTTGGTTTGCCCCAGCGAATCTTGCGGCGTGTTGACTCCTTTGGTCCTATAAAATACAACCCATTTGCAGTATCAATTGTCCCAATAAAAATTATGCAGAATTAATGACAATTGACAACAAAATACTGACAATGTGCAATTTATCAAAACTCAATGTGCGGGACCAAAATAAGCATAAAAATCATAGATCAGGAGTCAACAAATGCATAATTACTAAAGAAAACGGGCCTAATTTATAGTATAAATTTGGTCCAATCAAGGGAGCACCGCAACTCTCTCAATATATCCTCGGTCCTATGTTTACCCTCCACCGCTGCATGGCAATCCTGGAGGAATTTCTTACTACGCTCCTGCTCCGTCTTGACCTCATTCTTCAAGCCCTCACACTCCTCAGTCATCCCATTGTAGGAAAATCCCGGTGTGAGCATCACATGCCCACGGTGCGGAAAACAAAATTTTTTGTTACGGGACCTTCCCGAAAGCCAGGATCGATGTGACTATATAACAAAGTCAAACCAAAATGACCAAAGGAGACCGTCTCTAACGGTATCCACGCAGAGATCGGAGAACCTAACCGGGACAAACCCTTTGACCCGAGAATAGCTAGAACAAATTAAAGAGTGCTAGCTCTTGCCTTTGTCCTTGGAGAGATTGGAATCACGATGGTGAAGAATGAAACTTGGAGAGGAGATGAGCTTAATGAGAGATGAAGATAGGATGATGAGAGAACACTTTCTCTTATAGGTTTTCACAAAACCCTTCCTTTTTCATTCAAAACTCACGAACCAACCTCATCAAGAGAGCTTGGTCTTTTATTTTGTTAAAACCAACGACCCCTTCTTCATTTTGTCCTTTTGTCATTTAATGCTTTTAATGACAAGGCATAAAATGGAGAAGGTTCTCCTCCTTTTCCATGTATAACATATATATATATATATATTAATTCTTTAATTAATTAATCATATATATATATATGTATATAATCGCTTGAAGTGGTCCACCTGCCACTGGGTCGGTCCTACCGGGTCCCAGTATGGAAAAACCACCGAAAACCTTTTTCAGCAATATCGATGTCGCGATCTCATCGGGACATATCTCGATCTCATCAGGATCCATTTAATCCAATTACTCTCCATATATTGGATCTCTATCCAAAACTATTTTACGAATTCTCCGAGACACTCTTATGCGTGTGACCCATTAGGTTCCTGGTTATGTTGGCCACTTAGATCAACACTTAATCCAAGCAAGTCATGAGCGGTATCTAGCAACACATCATGACCTCCAATTGACTGGAAAGTAATTGGTTTGACGAATGAACCTATATTCATCATGAACCAAATCACGAACCTTTTCATAGACAATTACCGTGCAATTCGTCCTTTCACCATGCTATACCCCACTTGGTTATGAGTATGGGCAAAGTGTCAACTCTTACTAGATCGACTCGCCAAATCTAGTCCAAGTGATTTCAGTTCTTGTCTTGGGACTCATTACTTAATATGTCAATGAAGACACTCTTCATGACATATGTACTCTGATAAGAGATTTCCAAGTAATGAACCTGACAAGAGGCCATGGGTATCATCTTCTGCTATCACAGAAGTGGTGAATCCTCTATTGGCTACTCAATTACCTTCGAATATCTCAAACTGTACCCAAGCACCCACCTACGAGCGACCTCTATAAGCCAACAAGGAATGGAGTCAAAGCACAGAATCAGTATCCAAGATATCCTTGAGTACCTCAAGTCTAAGGATACTTGTGATAAGATTATCACTGACATTAGAATAGGACATCCATGTGATGATCTCATAGCAGGTCATCCAATGTACTTACTACCTCTAGTAAGCATCCACATCTCAACCCTAAATATCTCATATTTACAGCTTCGAGATCCACCGCTTGATCAAATCAAGGAGCTTGAGATGTGCCGATCTTTCCGGATTACTGATGTCCAGCCTCAAGAATCCTATAACTAGGATAATTTAGATATCACATAATTGCACATGATAGGAATCTCGAGAGTATGGTCACATCATAATTTCCTTCATGCTATGTCATATATCAAGGACTTCATTAATTTGCTTATAGATCAATATCCATTCATAAATAATGAACATCAAATTAATGAAATATGCCTTTCTTTATTTATTCATAAAGTATGTACACAACTTTGTACAAAATGCACTAAAGGCGATTGCCTTTAGGGCACTACTCTAACACCCATCCCTCTCCAAAATCACCTTATCTCTCTCCTCCTCACCCGTAGTGAGTTGAACCTTCAAAGCACTCCTCTCCTCCTCCCAAGAATTCTTCTCCTCCTCAACTGAAGAGAGTTGAGCCCGTAAAATGTCTTGCCCCTCCTTCGCCTCTGCAAGTTCAGCTCTCAGAGTGTTAACTTGCTCGGGAAGGTCATGAACCTCCCGATCTATTGTCCGGTTCACATCATCGAGCTGATCCAGATGTTGATACATTTCAGAGGCATATACCATATCTCTGACGCAGCTGCGGACGAGACAAGCCATCAGCTTTTTTATTGTCCAGCGCGTCCAAAAAATCCTCATCCGCAGGAGGAAGGGCTTTCTGGGCAATCTACAGAGCCACACCAGCGTCTTTAAGCGACATAACTTTGTCAAAGCTGACCGCGAACTCCCATCGATCGCCACTGGAAGCTCGCTCCTTCCCTTTGCCCTTATCCAACTGGGGCGTTCCCTTTTTCCCCACTCTCCTCTCCTACTGACCAGACGACCGGCCGGTACTCCGAACGGTCCTCTTCCTTTTAAGTGGAGGCTCTGTCTCCTCCTCCTTCGAACCCGCTCGACCCGTACTCATTGGCACGATTGGCAATGCTGCTGACACGTCAGGACGATCTTCAGTGGGCGGAGGGGCTAGCAACACTGTAGAATAGCCTGTGACAATGGATCAGCAATATTTTGCTCTGTCTCTCTATCTGCACATCACCTCGACCAATGATCTCCCTGATTAGGTGATATCTACGGAGTACGTGTTTGGATCGTTGATGAGACCTTGGTTCCTTCGCCTGCGCAATAGCCCCATTGTTGTCACAATACAACTGTATGGGCCCATCACAGCTAGGAACCACACCAAGTTTAGTAATGAACTTCTTGATCCAAACTGCTTCCTTTGCTGCGTCTGAAGCGACAATGTACTCTACCTCGGTCGTTGAATCGACAGTCGTCTCTTGTTTGGAACTTTTCCAACTGACCGTCCCGCCGTTCAGTGTGAATACATAACCTGATTGGGATTTAGAATCATCCTTATCAGATTAAAAACTGGCATCTATATACCCGCTCACTTTGAGATCTCCATCTCCATATATAAAAAAAATATCCTTAGTTCTTTGCAAGTACTTGAGGATATTCTTGACAGCCACCCAGTGACCCTCACCAGGATCCGATTGGTATCTGCTCGTAACACTTAGAGCATATGATATATCGGGTCTCGTACATAGCATTGCATACATGATAGATCCTACTGCAGATGCATACGGGATCATATTCATGCGCATCCTCTCATCTTGTGTCTTAGGACACATAGATTTCGAGAGTGTTATCCCATGAGTCACGGGAAGGTACCCTCTCTTGGATTGCTCCATGCTAAACCTCTTTAGCATCTTGTCTATATACGTTGATTGTGAAAGACCAATCAATCTTTTTGATCTATCTCTATAGATTTTTATCTCAAGGATATTAGTTGCTTAACCAAGGTCTTTCATGGCAAATTGTTTGGACAACCAAATCTTCACAGATTGTAGCATATAGACATCGTTTCCTAGTAATAATATGTCATCTACATATAGCACAAGGAATACGATTGCAGTCCCATTAACCTTCTTATACACACAGTGTTCATCCGGATTTTGTGAGAAACCAAACTCTTTGATTACCTCATCAAAACGGATATTCCAACTCCTAGATGCTTGTTTCAATCCATAGATGGATTTCTGAAGCTTGCATACCTTTTCGCCATCATAGGAGATGAAGCCCTCAGGTTGTGTCATATACACATCCTCAGCTAGATTTCCATTTAGGAAAGCTGTCTTCACATCCATTTGCCATATCTCATAATCATAATGAGTGGCAATGACTAGGAGTATCCTAATGGATTTAAGCATTGCTACTGGGCTGAAGGTCTCGTCATAGTCAACTCCTTGTCTTTGACGAAAACCTTTAGCCACAAGCCTTGCTTTATAGGTAATCACATTACCATCCATGTCGGTTTTCTTTTTGAAAACCCATTTACACCCTATGGGTTTTATTCCTTCGGGTGCCTCAACCAAAGTTCATACTTGGTTTTCATACATGGAATCCATTTCAGTCTTCATGGCTTGAAGCCATTTCTCGCACTCAACTCTTCGTAATCTCTTCATAGTGGTAGGCTCATCATCTTCTACGAGCAATACGTCATTCTGCTCATTCACGAAAATCCATATCTCTCGGAATAGAGCGATCCTACGTGACCTACGAACTTCATGTGTTGTAGAAGGTTGAATCACATTTCATCCGTATGAGTCACGCTTCAAGTTCACGCAATGATTCGCTTCGTTCGAGCATCTTGAACTTCTTCAAGTTCTATCTTGCTCCCACCGCCTTCTTGTAAAAGAAACTGCTTCTCTAAAAGATAGCATGCTTTGAAACAAACACCTTTTGTTCCTCAAAGAGGTAGAATTGATATCCCATTGTTTCTTTAGATATCCTACAAACAAACACTTGTCGATTTTGCATCAAGTTTATCGGATCAGATTCCGCACATAAGGTGACAACCCCAAACTTTCAAATGAGTAAGATAGGTCTTTGTTAGTCCACATCTCATATGGAGTAACATCAATCTGCTTTTGATGGAACTCTGCTTTAGCAAGTAAACAATTGCCTCGATTGCATACCCCAAAAGGATTTTGGTAATTTTAAAGCCCATCATCGATCGTACCATGTATAACAAGGTTCGATTTCTCCTTTTGCCACACCATTATGCCGTGGTGTGTAAGGTGGAGTCCATTGAGATAAAATCCCATTATCTCCGAGATAATCCAAAATCTGTTGGTCTAAGTATTCCCACCACGATCGGATCGTAATGTCTTGATACTTTTCTCAAGTTGGTTTTCTACTTAATTTCAATTGTTTGAACTTTTCAAATGCTTCAGATTTGTATCTCATCGATATCAAAACCCATATCGAGAATAATCATCGATAAAGGTAATGAAGTAAAGACAACCACTTCTAGCATGGATGGACATCGACCACATACATCCGAATGTATTAGGTCTAATACTCCAATCGCTGCTCACCCTTTCCCTTAAAGGGTAACTTTGTCATCTTGCCTAATAAACAAGATTCACATGTGTCATATGATTCATAATCAAATGACCCTAAACTTCCACTCTTATGGAGCTTAGTTATCGTCTCTCATTTATATGGCCAAGCGACAATGCCATAAGTAAGTTGATTTTAAATTATCTCGCTTATGTCTTTTCGTGTCATTGACATTCATAATTGGATGTGACATATCTAATATGTAAATTCCATTGCATAATGTACCAGCACCATAAAGCATTCCATTCAAACTAATAGAACAACCATTGTTACTAAAATCAAATGGAAACCACTCTATTTAAACAAGAAATGATAATATATTCTTTGTTAATACAGTACAAAATAACATTCATCCAATTTAATTACAAGCCCAGTGGGAGTGACAAAAGTAAGTGCCTACTGCTAATGCAAAGAACTCTTGCTCCATTTCTCACACGCAGTCTAGTTCTCCTTCACGAAATCGCTCATCGTCTCGAGGCCCCGCGTATCATTGCATATGTGTGAGCCATAACCGTATCTAATACCCATATGTTATGGTCGAAATAGTATTAACCTCAATGACAAACATACCGAAGAAGTCGAGGCATGTGATGCCTTCTTCGCTTCAATTCTTCCAGATAGACTTTAAGCTTCTTAAAGGACCGGTCTTGCCACAATGGAAGCAAGTTCCTTTAGTGCGCCTCTTTGGTTTTCTTCGATGTACTTCCTTTTGGTTTCTTAGACCTTTTCTTCTTCAGTTTCTTTTTCTTGGAACCAGAAGGAGAGTCCACCATAAGCACTTGCTTGCTATCCTTCTTGATAGCTTGCTCTGCTGTCTTGAGTAGATTGATCAACTCAGGGATTGTCGTGGATATTTGGTTCATCCGATAGTTTAACACAAACTGTGAATAACTATCTGACAATCCAACTATAATTAAGTCAACACTTAATTCATAATCCATAACAAAACCTAAGACAGCCAACCTCTCAATATACCCATTCATCTTCAGTGCATACTGCACTGCAGATGAACCTGGAGTCATCTTAGTAGTGAAGAGTAGCCTCGAGGTCTCGAACCTTTCAGATCGAGCTTACTCATCAAAAAGCTCCCTAAGATGAAACACTATGGTATTAGCATCCATAGACTCATGCTGCTTCTGCAGCTCTGGTGACATCGAGGCAAGCATAATACAGGTAGCCATGTCACTGTCTTTGAGATGCTTTCGATATACTTTCTGATCCTCATCAGAAGCATTAGCAGCAGGTGGATCAGGAAGTGGAACATCTAGACATATCCCAGCCTCGATCGAGAACAATTTCGATTTCACGACCAATCGAGAAAATTTAGTCCAGTTAATTTGTTTGAGTCCATTAGTGAGCGCAAATTCACACTGGAAGTCATCTTCAATCAACCTAAAGAGAGAAAGAATGTTAGAATAGAATTACATGCATGATCATAAGGACTTGCATGACATGCATATGGCTCCCACCAGTTTCAAAGAATCCATAACCCTCAGTACGAATCCAAGAAACATTATGACAAAATGTCCTAGTGAGTCGATATCCGACATTCCTAAAATGACCTTGGGTTTACCCAACAAGCCACCTTAGGTCAATTGGTAGGTATCAGTCATACCAATTGCATCATAGATATCCGAAATTACTAAAATGACCTTGGGTTTACCCAACAAGCCACCTTAGATCAATCAGCAGGTATCGGTCATACTAATTACATCTTAGGTGCAATTATCGACTAGTGCTATCAACTCGTGATGTATGCACAAACATTGGGTTATCAACTCTTGATGCGCGTACATCTGATGTACACTACCCAATTTCGCCTCTGTCCACGTTAACCTTGAGTTTACTCAACAAATTAACGCTTCTAGTGAAAACCGACCATTTAATCCGAAAATCTTATTTTCATGGTTCTAACATATCCGTATAGAGTGAGCTTGGGTTTACCCAACAACTTGAACTCTATAAGAACTCTGGTTCTCCCCATATTAATGGAAGGCGTTAGTTTTCATATTCTATGTGAGGGATTTCAAACTCCGGTCTGATCCAAGCTGTAGGATTATAGTCACCATGACTATATGGAATGATTTAGGGCATTTGATCAATCACATTGAGTCTATACCTAAAATCATCCATCATCCCACCTTTGCATGTTGTAAGTCGACTTACCTGAACATGCAAGTCGACTTATGCATGTGTAAGTCGACTTATGCATGTGTAAGTCGACTTATGCTACTGTGTAAGTCGACTTATGCATGTGTAAGTCGACTTATGCATGTGTAAGTCGACTTATGCTACTGTGTAAGTCGACTTATGCATGTGTAAGTCGACTTATGCTACTGTGTAAGTCGACTTATGCATGTGTAAGTCGACTTATACTACTGTGCTTTTACAAGTCGACTTGTACCATTGAGCAAGTCGATTTATTTGACTACAGTTCACAAACAAATCGACTTGTGCATGTGTAAGTCGACTTATCCGAAAATACAAGTCGACTTATACATGTGTTAGTCGACTTGTTCATGTGGAATTGCTATCTAATCGGCTAATTTCTCAATCCGTGCAGTTCAAATTCATAATACCAAGTGTAATACACTTTACCTTGATGTACCAATGAAACACTTTCATTGTTGCTTACCATATATAGTCAAACTATACATGAAAAACTTGAAATCGATGAATACACTATTATTCACTTAGATTTTCAAATAATGTTGCGAATATCAAACTATCACCCTAAGTATCTCTAGGTAGTCTATATTTTATCAAGATTACTTCGGCACTGGTCACAAAATTGTGACGGCCAAAACAATCAGGATAAGGGAATATACTAACGAGAAGCTAATGAGACATATTTGACATCCGAAATTTTTTTTGGAAACCCAATTTCAAGAAAATCAGTTTGGCAAGCATACAAAATCAATGTAACATATTTTTAATCACATTAAAAATGATTCAAGGCATTGGAACTGAAAACTACACAATTAATCATTCCAAACAAAACAGCTCCAGCAGTTTTCTCAAAACTGCCAAGCTCTATGTTTTGCTTGAAAAACTCATTGAAACAATTTCAATAAATTATGAGAAAATTAAAGAGGTTAAAACATATTCACAAAATGCTCCATGAATTTTTTCAGGATTTATTTCCATCAAAAACTCAACCAACCTCAGCAACAAAGACAATGTAGAATTTGTGTTCCTCAACACAGTTATTCCCAGAAGCACACAATAAATTCTCAAATAAATAGTAAATCATCTCGAAAACATTTTTCCATCCTCATAGACATTCATAAACATCTTAGAGACATGTAGGTGAAAACAAATCTGAAATTTTTTTTTCTACAATTTATTCTCGAATTTACAAGCATGCCTGTTCATTGAATGTGCACAAACACAGCAACCAGAACATTAGGGAATAAATTAGAAAAACCATATCAAATCACATTGATAAATTCCGAGCTTCCACATACATATGCAACAACATCTTGTGAACATATCTAGGCAAGAAAATTTGAAAAACAATATCGCTGTACTGATTTCGTATTTAACATTTAGAACATGCATCATCGTCACAAGCAATAGGCAACTCCGACCTAGTCATGATTTCTTCGTTATATATGACACAAGTGGCTCTGATACCACTGTAGGAAAATCCCGGTGTGAGCATCACATGCCCACGGTGCGGAAAACAAAAATTTTTATTCCGGGACCTTCCCGAAAGCCAGGATCCATGTGACTATATAACAAAGTCAAACCAAAACGACCAAAGGAGACCGTCTCTAACGGTATTCACGCAGAGATCGGAGAACCTAATCGGGACAAACCCTTTGACCCGAGAATAGCTAGAACAAATTAAAGAGTGCTAGATATTACCTTTGTCCTTGGAGAGTTTGGAATCACGATGGTGAAGAATGAAACTTGGAGAGGAGATGAGCTTGATGAGAGATGAAGATAGGATGATGAGAGAACACTTTCTCTTATAGGTTTTCACAAAAACCCTTCCTTTTTCATTCAAAACTCACGAACCAACCTCATCAAGAGAGCTTGGTCTTTTATTTTGTTAAAACCAACGACCCCTTCTTCATTTTGTCCTTTTGTCATTTAATGCTTTTAATGACAAGGCATAAAATGGAGAAGGTTCTTCTCCCTTTCCACGTATAACATATATATATATATTAATTCTTTAATTAATTAATCATATATATATATGTATATAACTGCTGAAGTGGTCCAGTCACACTGGGGTCGGTCCTACCAGGTCCCAGTATGGAAAAACCACCGAAAACCTTTTTCAGCAATATCGATGTCGCGATCTCATCGGGTCATATCTCGATCTCATCTGGATCCATTTAATCCGATTGCTCTCCATATATTGGATCTCTATCCAAAACTATTTTACGAATTCTCCGAGACACTCTTATGCGTGTGACCCATTAGGTTCCCGGTTATGTTGGCCACTTAGATCAACACTTAATCCAAGCAAGTCATGAGCGGTATCTAGCAACACATCATGACCCCCAATTGACCGGAAAGTAATTGGTTTGACGAATGAACCTATATTCATCATGAACCAAATCACGAACCTTTCCATAGACAATTACCGTGCAATTCGTCCTTTCACCATGCTATACCCCACTTGGTTATGAGTATGGGCAAAGTGTCAACTCTTACTAGATCGACTACGCCAAATCTAGTCCAAGTGATTTCAGTTCTTATCCTCGACTTATTACTTAATATGTCAATGAAGACACTCTTCATGACATATGTACTCGATCGAGATTTCAAGTAATGACCCCGACAAGAGGCCATGGGTATCATCTTCGCTATCATGTAGTGGTGAATCCTCTATTGGCTACTCAATTACCTTCAATACCTCAAACTGCACTCCAAGCACCACCTACGAGCGACCTCTGTAAGGCAACAAGGAATGGAGTCAAAGCACGTAATCAAGATTCAAGATATCCTTGAGTACCTCAAGTCTAAGGATACTTGCACCATTGCTATGATGAGATTATCACTGACATTAGAATAGGACATTCATGTGATGATCTCATAGCAGGTCATCCATGTTAAGTCAAACCAGACTTCACGTATTAAATAATTTTGATGATAAACAAAGAGAAATATACAAATGAAAAGTAGATGGATGAATAAAAAGAAAATACAGAAGGAAGAAAAAGCAGAAGGAAGAAAAAGCAGAAGGAAAAAACAGACGGAAGAATATTAGACAAAACAAAATCGATTTAAGCTTTACTAAGAGAAAAGCGCATTTAAACAAAAATCGATTTGAAGCTTTACTAAGAGAAAAGCGAGCGATACAAAAATCGAGGCAAAGCTTTACGAAAAGGAAAAGGCGATACAAGAATCGAGACGAAGAAAGAAACATCGCTTTAAGATATTCTGAGTTAAACCGAATAACCGCTTTTTAAAGATTCAAGAAGCGAGATATTTAAGAAACAGTTGAAGAACCGATTATAAATAAGAGTTGAGATTGAAGGAAAACGAATTTTGAGAAAAGTGAATGAAACTCGAGTATTCAAACATCGACTATCTCGAGAAAAATTGTGAACTATTTTTCGAGTATACATTATTAAGAGCAACTCTTTTGTAAAAGCTCTTTATTAGTTTTCATTTTGAAAAGTGTTACAGGTAGCTTTGAAGAGGCTAAGAGTAAAAGAATACTTGTTGTTAAGAGTCCCAAGAGGCTCACCCAAAGAATACTTGTAAATGATCGGAGATAGTGAAATCTCATAAGGATATCGAGGATCGGGCGTAGCCTACTGGTTTAGGGTGAACCAGATAAATTGTCGTGTTTCTCTCTCTAACTCTTACTTTACTTAAATCGTAGTTCTCATTTTTATCAAAGGTTTTCAAACTAGTCAAGAATTGATTTAAGATAAATTTTCCGAAAAGAACAAGAAATTTTATCAAGGGATTAACGAAAAGTTTATCACAATTCAACCCCCCTCTTGGTGTATCTTGATCATATTATTACTCAAGATATTAACGTGTGATTTACTTCAATTGGTATCGAGCAAGGTGTTCAAGAATCACTCTAATAAAGTGTGAACTAAAGAAAATGGTGGAATCACACACGATATTGTCAAGGAGCCTCACCACCGACCTCCGGCAGATTCAATGGTGAAGACTACCACTATTGGAAGGATCGGATGAGATTGTTTATCGAGTCTACTCACATTGACCTTTGGGACATCATCGAGAATGGACCATACACACTGAAGATGATGATAAAAATCAATTCTACGAGAAAGATGGACGGTGAAGCGTAAAGCAAGATTTCAACTAAACTCCAAAGCGAAATTTTTCTTGAGTCAGTGCGATTGCGTAAGCGAGTATGACAAAGTTCATGGATGTGATATCGCCAAAGAAATGTGCGATACATTATCAATTGCACATGAAGGAACAAATCAAGTCAAGGAGTCCAAGATAAGTATTTTGGTGCATCAAGACGAGTTATTCAAGATGAAAGAAGAAGAGACCATTGATCAAATGTTTGGAAGATTCCAAACAATTGTTAATGGACTAAAAGCTCTTGGAAGAACGCATACAGCAGTCAAGACCATGTTCGAAAGATTTTGAGGAGTCTTCCCAAAGATGGAGACCCAAAGTAACTTCTTGCATAAGAAGCCAAAGACTTAAGCGCATCAAGCTTGATGAATTGCTTGGATCGTTGAAGATACACGGCAGAGCTTGATGCGGAAGATAAGCCCAAGAAAGAGAAGTCCATAGCGCTCAAAGCAAGTCAAAAGAATCACAAAATCCAGAAGAAGAAAAGAAAGAGGAACACATCAAAGGCTTTAAAGATTGAAGAAGCAAAGGATGATGATTCCAGTAAGTCAGAATCTGAATCGAGTAATGAAGACGATGAGCTATCTTTCATTTCAAGAAAGATAAGAAGAATGTGGAAAAAGAAGTCCAAAGGAAATTCAACATTTAGAAGGAACAGCGGCAAAGACGATGAAAAAGTTGATAAAGCATCCGTTACATGTTATGAATGCAAGAAGCCGGGACATTACAAGTCCGAGTGTCCAATGTTGAAAAGACAACCCAAAAGGAGTAGGGATAACAAGAAAAGCATGATGGCAACATGGGAAGATCTGGACTCATCGTAATCGACATACAAGTTCGAAGCGTCGTAACATGCTAACATATGTCCGTAGTGAAGAAGAAAGTGATGAGGAGGTAACTTCTAGCTATAATGATATACAAGATGCATACTGTAATTATTAGAGGATTCTCATGCTATTCTCAAACAAAGACAAGTCGTTGAAGAAGAAATATGTAGAAAACCTCAAACATACTCATGAGATAGAGAGTGAGAATATAAGGTTGAGAAAGCAAGTTGAGGAATTGAATAACAACAAAGTTGTAGATAGATTCAAGAGATTAATCAATTGAAATCGAGAATTAATAATCTCTCAATTGATCTAGCTAAATTTACAGATAGTACAAAAAGGATGAATGAAATGATAGGAAAATACGACATCCGAGGATAAAAGCTGGATTAGGGTTTACTAAAATAAGCCCCGAATTACGTAAAATCAATTGCTCAAAAAGATAAGAAAAGATATCAATCGGGTTTTCGTAAAGGTCATCAACGCTACATACTACACCTTATTATCATTCATTACATCATACTAACCCTAAAGGACCCAAGAGAATCTGGGTACCTAAAATAAGATAATATCTCCTACGTAAATCCTTCTTTGGAAGAACCAAAGCAAGCACCATTGGTATTTGGACAAGGATGCTCGCGTCACACGACGAAAACAAGTCTATGTTCCTAGATCTTCATCTGAAAGGAGGATCAAGAACTTTTGGAGACAACCAAAGCAGGAAAGATAATCGGGTTTGGTAAGATTGGTAAGAATTCCATGCATGCATTAACAACGTCTTACTAGTCGATGGTTTAAAGCATAACTTGATAAGTATTAGTCAATTATGTGATTACGGTTTTGAAGTTTCTTTCAATCAAAATTTTGTGAAGTCGAAACAAAGATGGTTCCATCTTCTTTTCAGCCAAAAGATGAAACAATCTTTACAAAATTGATTTAGACGATTTTCGGTCTCAAAATATTTCATGTTTTTATCTATCAAGATGAAAGACGATCCGCATAAAAACTAGGTCATGTCGCTTTAAACACATTTCAAAACTTTTGAAACATGATTTGGTAAAAGATTTGCCACAAATTCGTTTTGACAAAGATTTCTTTTGTGAAAGTTGTCGTAAAGGAAACAAGTTAAAACCTCTTTCTCTTGAAAACATTTAAATAACGTCATCTAGACCACTTGAGTTGTTACATATGGACTTATTTGGTCCAACAAGAACAATAAGTCTTGGTGGAAAGAAGTATGGACTTGTGATTGTTGATGATTTTACAAGGTTTTGTTGGATACTTTTCTATCACATAAAGATGAGTCTTTCAAGTGCTTTAGAAACCTTTCCATGAGGTTACAAAATGAAAAGGAATGTCTATAGCCAGCATAAGGAGTGATCATGGTGGAGAATTGAAAATGAGAAGTTTAGAGTATTCTCGAAGAAAATGGAATTTTCCATAACTTTTCTCGCCCCAAAGACTCCGCAGTAGAATGGAGTTGTTGAGAGGAAGAATAGGACGATTCAAGAGATGGCAAGAACAATGTTTGTCGAGATGAATCTTCCTAAATACTTCAAGGCGTAAGTCATCAATACAAAGATGCTACATTCGAAATAGAGTGTTCTTTGCGACCAATCTTGAAGAAAACTCCTATGAGTTGTGGAATGGAAGGAGACCAAACATTTCTTATTTCCATCCTTTCGGCCGCAAGTGCACTAGTCGAACACAAAGGAAGCTCTGGACAAATTTGATGCAAAGACATTCTCGTGAATTTTCTAGGCTATTCTCTCACTTCAAAGGCATTTAGAATCTTCAACCTCACCACAAAGATCATGAAGAAACTATTCATGTTAAGTTCGATGATAGCTCTCAACCCAATAAGGAAGAGGAATCAAGATGATGATCTTTATTCTGGTGCCTTTGACGCAGTTGGTAAGGAAGTATCTTCATCGAAACACCTCATGATGAAAAGATGTACATTTCTAAGAATTTTGAGTTAAAGAAAGATTGGAGATACAAAAGCTTTCATCCTAAAGAGTCAATTATTGGAGAAACCTCGGAAGGTGTAAGAACAAGGTCCAAGTTCGTAAGAGAAGCCAACATGGCATTTATATCTCAAGTAGAACCTAAGAAGATTGATGAAGCTCTAAAAAATGAAGCATGGATATTAGCTATGCAAGAGGAGTTGAATCAATTCATTAGGAATAAAGTCTGGTCTTTAGTTCCTAAACCTGAAAAGAAATCCATTATTGGTACTAGATGGATATTCAAGAATAAGCTAGATTTAATCAGAAAAGTAAGTCGCAACAAGGCAAAATTAGTAGACAAGGCTATAATCAGCAGGAAGGAATAGACTACAATAAGACATATGCTCCAGTAGCAAGACTTGAAGCAATAAGGATACAGCTTGCATATGTTGTTTGCCATGACATAAAGCTTTTTCAGATGGATGTAAAAGTGCATTTCGAACGGTTTTATAGATGAAGAAGTCTATGTCAAGCAATCTCCTGGATTTGAGGATATAAAGTATCCAGATCATGTCTACGCACTTCATAAAGCCTTATATAGACCAAACAGCCCCTAGAGCATGGTATGATCGTCGAGCTCATTTCTTATAGGAAATGGATTTACTAGAGGTAAAGTAGACAAAACTCTTTTTAGGAAAAACTTGAATAATGATTTTATTATTGTGCAAATCTATGTTGATGATATTATTTTGGAGCAACCTCAAAAGGTTATGCATGAGCTTTGAAAATATGATGAAAATGAATTTGAGATGAGCATGATGGGTGAGTTAAAATTCTTTCTTGGATTGCAAGTAAAGCAAACTAAGAATAAGATTTTATCCATCAACAAAAATATGTCAAAGAATTATTGTCTAAGTTTGATATATGCAAGCGTTAAAAGTATGTCTACACCGATGCATCCTTCAAACCCGTTGTCAAAAGACGAAAGTGGTAAGAAGGTGGATCAAACCCTATTTAGAGGATGATTGGTTCTTTGCTTTATCTTACAATGCAAGTAGACTGACATTCTATTCAAGTGTATGCTTGGTGCAAGGTTTCAGCCGATCTAGAGAATCTCATTACATTCAGTAAACTAATTTTGAGATATCTCGCAGTACTACCGATCTTTGCTTAATGTATGAGAAAGGTAAAGATTTCAGGTTAAATGGATATTGCGATCACGGACTATGCCGGTGATAGGATCGAAAGGAAGAGCACGAGTGGTGGTTGTCACTTCCTTGACCAAACACGTGTCATGGTCAAGCAAGAGACAAAGCTCGATTGCATTATCAATCGAAAATTTGAATATATGTCTTCCGTGAGTTGTTGTTCACAATTGTTGTGGATCAAGTATCAATTGGAGGACTACTCAATACAAGAGGAAGAGATTCCAATATCTTGTGACAACAAGCGGACGCCATCGACTTGTCAAAGAATCCAATTCAACATTCAAGGTGAAGCACATAGAAGTCGACATCATTTCTTGAGAGATTACGTTCGGAAGAAAGTCGCTATCTACAATTCGTGGAAACGAAATATCGGTGGCGGATATCTTCACAAAACCACTAAGTGAAGATCGCTTTAAAGAAATCGACGCAACCTCAATATGGTGATGTTAATGACCATTCATCCGGTTTTTCAGTAAGAAGAAAGCAGAATGACGGAGGAGTTAACGGACCATTCATCGGTTTTTGTAAAGAAGAAACAGATAAACGGAGGAGTTAACGGACCATTCATCTGGTTTTTCGTAAAAAAGAAAAGACTATGAAACGGTGGAGTTAAACGGCGTTGACGGTTTCAGACTTAAAACTTCTTTCACAAGGAAAAGTTTTAGAGGAAAAAGGTCACGATCATCGAGAAGTACAATCGTTCTAGAATTTGCAATAAAATCCTAAAAGCGATTTTGGGATTCCTACCAAATTCGAAATTACTAGTTCTCTGAAATCTCTCAAAATCTTCAAGCAAGTTCCTATTCAATGTAATCAAGAAGATGTATGTCGAGCCTATTTTATGAGTTGATCCAGGATCAGGATGGGGAAGATTGGTAAACTTCGAAGAACTAAGAAAAGAACAGATGGATATAGAGCCGGAGATAATGGCGGCAGGATGGAGAAACTTCTTTCAAATACGAGATGAAGTCTATCTCCAAGAAGTTTATGAGTTCTGGAAGAATACTAAATCAGTAGATGATACAATCGTGTCATATGTAGACACACACTCTGTTATTGTAACAAAGGAGTTAATGGAGAAAGTTACTGAATGTCCAATGGATGGAGTTCAACCCACTAATATGGTGAAATGGATGACAAAGCTTAAGATGAACGAAGATGAAGTTAGTCATCAACTCTATGGACATAATAACCTAACTGAAAGGAGAGCCTCGTGGCTGGTACCAAAGGCAAGGGTATTGTTCACGATTCTATGTGACTGTATCTTACCGAGAATAGGTTCAAGACATCAGGTCACTACCCTGGATGAACAATGCATCTTTCATCTTCTAAATCATCACCCAATAGATTTACCATATTTGATTTTTCAGACATGGTAAAATCTATAAAGGATACAAACACATGTCCTTATGGGATCTTTGTTGACAAGAGTGTTCAAAGAATCGGCATCGAGTTGGAAAGGGAATCGATGTAAGATAGGCATCAAAAGCTATATCGATTCAACAACTGTTGCTAAAATGGGTCTGAGATTTCCAGATAGAAAAGGAGCAGAAGCACCAAGGAAAGCAACAACTGAGGGGGAGCTTATACCTAAGAAATTCTCTATGAAGGAGAGAAGATCACACTCTCAGGAATCAAAGTTGAGAAGTGTTCGATTTTTTGAATCAGAAGACTTGAAGCGTAAAGGGGAACCTCTGGTGAGTGACATTCCTAAGCAAGCAAGAAGGTCACCCAGAACAGAAACTGTGCGACAGAAAGAAGCCAGTCCATCCAGAGATTCAAACCAATCAAAACATTATGATCGACAGAGATCAAAAGCTACAAAATCACTATCATCAATCCTTGAGAAAGATTCAAAAACTCAGTCTCAAGGAAATGGAGGAAAAAGGAAAGTAGAAGAACCTGAAAAGAAGAAAGCACAATCCAAGAGGTCACCAAGGTTAAAGAAAATGAGTGCGAGAAAGAAGAAAGTCCAACAACGAGACAAAGTCTAAGAAGGCAAGACAAGAAGAGACATTGTTTACACTACTGAAAAAGTCGATGCAAGTCTTTATTAGTCTTTGATGATCTTTGCTTGAAGTTAATATGGAAGTCGCCATCAAGCTTTGTGGAAACTGTTACGAGTAATATTAAGGATTCTCACAAAGTTCTTAATGATCCAATTTTTGAAGAAGTAGTTCCTACTACTTTTCAGTCTACACTTGTCCACAAACAAGTTGCTACTCATGTTATGGGTAAGAAGGCTACTCAAAAAGTTGTGAGTGTGATGACAAATGTTCCATCCAAGTATTTAACTGTTCAAAGAGAAAGTTGGGAACACAGATTGGTTGTAATAGAGGAGAAGAAGACCAAGTCTGCCATCATCCGAGACAAACCAAAGAGATATGTGAAAGCCTTCTTCAAATCGATTGAATATGATTATGGCATTTACATCCGCTGGATAGGGGTTACAAAATTTCTATGATCAATCAAGAGAGTTGGAAGAGAACCATATCCACGAGCCATTTAGAGAGCGTCTCACTTCTTATCCTATCTTGAGCGAAGACAAGAATCAAGGTGGTACCCGATCTTCAACTACCAAATTTTGTTGAACTCAAGTATGAGAAGCTGAAGCTAAAAGTTTAACCAGAGCCAGTTGTGGATGACATGACTTCTGATCAAATTGAAGAGGCAGTAAAATTGATTGATGAAGCATGTGAAGAGAAAAGAATTGGAAATTCTATCTGCGTATATCAAGATCCAGGACCAAGCCTAACTAAGGCTACAGCAGAGGATCCACAGGGAGGGACTATCAGAAAGGGTCAGTATTGTTCTGTTCTGATTGGCAACTCAGAATGTTGTTATACTATTTTATAGAACATTCTGCGAAATCGACCTCTGTGGGAGATCACCTCAATTGCAGAAGCTATGCCATGGTTCGGAAGGACTTATCAACGAATACATGATTCCTATGATCTTGATATTCATGAAAAAGCTGTATTTGTTCCTCCACCTCTCCTACAAATCATTGAAACAAATGTCTTTAACAAGGAAGCTTATACAACAACAATGGCTATCGTTGACAAGCAAGTTGTTGAGACAGAATCCTCGATTGCAGATGAATCATCGACTTTAAAGAAGGTGTTCGAAACTTGATAAGGATATGAAGAAGATTAAGAAGATGCTGAAAAAGTTGGTGAAGCAGATTGGGAAATAATTTTTTGATCAATAACAAATAGGGGAGAAGGAAAAGGAAGAAATCACCGAAGAAGAAAAGCGAAGTTATTTTTATCTCAATACTTCAGATAATTGATACTTTTCATAATTCTCTAATTCACAAGTATTTGTTATCATAAAAGGGGAGAATGTTAAGTCAAACCGGACTTCACGTATTAAATAATTTTGATGATAAACAAAGAGAAATATACAAATGAAAAGTAGATGGATGAATAAAAGAAAATATGAAGGAAGAAAAGCGTAGGAAGAAAAGCGTAAGAAAAAAGCAGACGGAAGAATATCGACTAAACAAAAATCGACGGAAGCTTTACTAAGAGAAAAGCGAGGCAAACAAAAATCGAGCGGAAGCTTTACTAAGAGAAAAGCGGGCGATACAAAAATCGATTTAAAGCTTTACGAAAAGGAAAAGGATGATACAAGAATCGATGTAAGAAAGAAACATCGCTTAAGACGATTCTGAGTTAAACTGAATAACCGCTTTTTAAAGATTCAAGAAGCGAGATATTCAAGAAACAGTTGAAGAACGATTATAAATAAGAGTCGAGATTGAAGGAAAACGACTTTTGAGAAAAGTGAATGAAACTCGAGTATTCAAACATCTCGACTATCCGAGAAAAATTGTGAACTATTTTTCGGTATACATTGTTAAGAGCAACTCTTTTGTAAAAAGCTCTTTATTAGTTTTCATTTTGAAAAGTGTTACAGTGTAGCCCAAGAGGCTAAGAGTAAAAGAATACTTGTTGTTAAGAGTCCCAAGAGGCTCACCCAAAGAATACTTGTAAATGATCGGAGATAGTGAAATCTCGTATGATAACGAGGATCGGACGTAGCCCACGGTTTAAGGGTGAACCAGGATAAATTGCTGTGTTTCTCTCTCTAACTCTTACTTTACTTAAATAGTAGTTCTCATTTTTATCAAAGGTTTTCAAACTAGTCAATAATTGATTTAAGATAAATTTTCTGAAAGAACAAGAAATTGTTATCGAAGGGATTAACGAAAAGTTTATCACAATTCAACCCCCCCTTCTTGTGTATCTTGATCATATTATTACTCAGTATATTAACGTGTGATTTACTTCAATCCAATGTACTTACTACCTCTAGTAAGCATCCACATCTCAACCCTAAATATCTCATATTTACAGTTTCTGAGATCCACTGCTTGATCAAATCAAGGAGCTTGAGATGTGCCAGTCTTTCCGGATTACCGATGTCCAGTCTCAATAATCCTATGACTAGGGATAATTTAGATACTGACATAATTGCACATGATAGGAATCCTTCGTGCTATGTCATATATCAAGGACTTCATTAATTTGCTTATAGATCAATATCCATTCATAAATAATGAACATCAAATTAATGAAATGTGCCTTTCTTTATTTATTCATGAAGTATGTATACAACTTTGTACAAAATGCGCTAAAGGCGATTGCCTTTAGGGCACTACTCTAACACCCGTCCCTCTCCAAAATCACCCTATCTCTCTCCTCCTCACCCGTAGTGAGTTAAACCTTCAAAGCACTCCTCTCCTCCTCCCAAGACTTCTTCTCCTCCTCAACTGAAGAGAGTTGAGCCCGTAAAATGTCTTGCCCCTCCTTCGCCTCTGCAAGTTCAACTCTCAGAGTGTTAACTTGCTCGAGAACGTCATGAACCTCCCGATCCATTGTCCGGTTCACATCATCGAGCTGATCCAAACGTTGATACATTTCAGAGGCATATACCATGTCTCTGACGCAGCTGCGAACGAGACAAGCCATCAACTTTTTTTTGTCCAGCGCGTCCAAAAAATCCTCATCCGCAGGAGGAAGGGCTTTCTGGGCAATCTGCAGAGCCACACCAGCGTCTTTAAGAGACACAATTTTGTCAAAGCTGACCGCGAACTCCCATCGATTGCCATTGGAGGCTCGCTCCTTCCCTTTGCCCTTATCCAACTGGGGCGCTCGCTTTTCCCCCACTCTCCTCTCCTGCTGACCAGACGACCGGCCGGCACTCGGAACGGTCCTCTTCCTTTTAAGTGGAGGCTCCGTCTCCTCCTCCTTCGAACCCGCTCGGCCCGTACTCATTGGCACGATTGGCAATGCTGCTGACACGTCAGGACGATCTTCAGTGGGCGGAGGGGCCAGCAACAATGTAGAATAGCCTGCCTCCATTGGCGGAGCGGCATTTTTGCTGGTTTCTGCCTCCTTCCTCTGTTTCTTCCCTTTGGGTTGCCTTTTGGATTTAGGGGAAAGGAAAGACCCGAAAAAATCGTCGATCCTTGCCATGAATGCACAACAATAAAAACAGGTCAGAAAGCGAAACCAATACTTACAAATACAGAAAATAGTTCAACCACCAGGAGTCAACCAAAGCGGGCAGTTTCCTCTCCTAGCCCGCTAATTTGGGGCGGGGGGTCGATTAGAAAGGAATTGGCCGAGGCCCCCCCGCGATATCCCAGAATTAGTCGATCGAAGTCATACCGGCCGAGCCCCTTAATACGACCGACTACCTCCCACTCCTCCCTGGTAAGAGATATGCTCGATGCATCGTTCCAACGCTAGGCTAAAGGGTACCTCCACGGCTGGTACTCAAAAGAAGATTTTGGGGTCCTCACAAAAAAATACTTCGTCCGCCAAGAAGTAATTTTTGATGCCGTTCTGACCGGGCGGTATCGAGCATCTCTATACTGCAAATGAGGGATCCCGACCTCGGAGCTCGAACTCTGATTCATCCTAAAAAAATGACGTAGGATGCCAACCGAAGGCAAACAGCCAAACTTATGGCACAACAAGGCCAGACCATTAATGAACCTCCAGCCATTCGGAGGAATCTGGCTCGGCATCAACTGGTATTCGACGCACACCTCGTCAACAATCGGGGCATACGGAAGCGTCATACCACCGACCGTGAAGAAACTATCAGAAATAGCAAAATACTCACTCAAATTGTTGTGGATCCGTTCATTCTCCAAGGCCAGCCTAGGCCCCCAGGACATAGGGATATTATTCCTGATAATCGACCGTTTCAGCTCCCCCACGGTCATCGACGATTTATCCCTCGGTGGCTCCTCCACAACCAGCCCATCCTTTCGTTCTCTCATCGAGATTTCTTCAACACCTCTTACCCCCGACACTGCCGCTACTTCAAGCGCCCCGACAGGTTGAGAGGCCCTCTTGGCGACTTCACCCCTAGGGCTAACCATACCTCTAGAACTGGCTGACGACATGCTTACTAAGACAAAATCTTTGAGAAAACTAGGAGGAGATGAGGAAAAACGACGTACCTATTTGGTGACTTGAGGTTGAAAATTTGGACGGCGGTTAAAAGAAAACTCCGGAGACTATGGGCAAGAAAACACAAATGAAAGCATAATGAAAGCCGGAGAACAAAACAGCTGTTAAGAAAATCTCTAGTCTATTGACCCTGAGTACTTATAGAAGATCGATAGAATGGACACTCCGATCAACGCTCGACATATGGAGAAAATCCGAACCAAGCTCAGACACGTGGCAGAATCTGAGCTTAGGTGAATTAGGGTTATTCGAAATCCGGAGCGGTGCAACAGTTGAAAGGACGCACGTGGCAGCTGCACAACGATTTACAAAAGGTTTCGTTTGATTACGAAAATCACGAGGCACGTCCGTCGATAATGATTAAATAAAGTACCTCCACGCGCTCAGCGTAGATGTTCATCCGAACTTTCTTGCTACGAGCTGTCACGCAATAAGTGTCAATGTCGATCGATCAGAATACTCAACCGATCGATCCTAGCACGAGTAGTCATGTACTATCTGTTGATATCCGACCGATCGGGCCTACACCGAGCTATCCCATAGACGAGCTACAAGATCTTTATGTACTCCTTCGAGCCTTCTCCTTGCTCAGACTCGAGGAGTAGGGGGCTTATGGTCGGGTCGGTCATGCTAGGCCCAAACTCACTCGAAATAACTCATGGACCGATCGATCCACCCCATAAGGACTGACCTAGCCCCTATCGGTTATGCTAGGCCCAAGCCCTAGTCCACGCATGCACGGTCCACTTGCAGGTCGAAGTCTCCCATGCATACGTAAAGACCTAAACCTAGCATCTATTCCATATATAAGGTACGACGTTGCCATAATTCAGGTATGAGATCAGAACCCTGACTTTCTCTACTTTACAGCAACTAAAACCCTCACAAAAAGACTAACTTGAGCGTCGGAGGGGATTGCCGGATTCCGACCCCCGGTGTGCCTTGATTTGTTTTGCAAGTATTCTATCACTCAAGACGACAACCTGGCCGAGCGAAGCCGATCGAAGTCGAGGCCTAGCGATGGTTCCAAGGATCTTATCTTGGCAACCTCGCGAGCTATGTCCATTGACATCGATGCCGAGCCATGGTTCCAAGGATCTTGTCTTGGCAACCTGGCGAGCTGTGTCGATCGACATCCAGGCCGAGCGATGGTTCTAAGGATCTTGTCTTGGCAACCTGGCCGAGCGATAGTCGAAGTCGATCGATGGTTCCAAGGATCTTGTCTTGGCAACCTGGCCAAGCGATAGTGGAGGTCGATCGATGGTTCGAAGGATCTTGTCTTCGCAACCTGGCCGATCGATGGTCAAGGCCGAGCTATAGTTCCAAGGATCTTGTCTTGGCAACCTGGCCGAGCGATAGTTCCAAGTCGAGTTGAAAAGTAGACGGAAGCAAAAATAGACGCAAGCAAAAGGAGACGCAAGCAAAGTAGACGATGAGCCATACTTGAGAGAAAAATAATTTGCGAGTTATGTAGAGCTATCTTACTATAACAAAGCCAATTATGTAGAGCTATCTTACTGTAACAAAACTAAAAAAATCTATCGTCTTACCTTGACTTCGTCTTTACTTCAAAAAATGTTCTAGCTGCTATAATAATGTCAAACACTGCCAATAGCGTATTGCAGAGGTAAGCAAACATGAGGAGAATTAGAGAAGACGACGAGAACAGAGATTGACGTTTCAATTCATAGGTGATAGATTTCTGGAGACCGTCATAGTTTTTTACTTCTGGCGAGGAAAGAGACGCTAGCCCCTAAAATGTATGAACCAGATCCAATAATCTTCTAAATGCTATAATAATGTCGAATCCTGCCAAAAACGTATTAAACAAGTAAGCAAACATCAGGAGAATTACAGAAGAAGAGCACCAGAATAGAGATTGACGTTTCAATTCATAGGTGATAGATTTCATTTTTTACTAGCGACAAGGAAAGAGACGCTAACCCCCACAATGTATGAACTATCAAATCAAATAACTTGTTTATGCACGTTTCTAGTTATTATACACGTCCTACTCCTGACAGGTTGACCTTCTACAGTCCTTTTCTCTTCTTCGGAAATTACTATCATTGCTTGCCTTTACTCTTCTTCCTAACAGGTTGACCTTCTACAATCATTTTCTCTTCTTCGGAAATTACTATCATTGCTTGCCTTTACTCTTAATAGAGATTGATGTTTCAATTCATAGCTGATAGATTTCTGCAGACCGTCATCATTTTTTACTTGTGTCCAGGAAAGACACGCTAACCCCCAAAATGTATAAACTAGACATTCAGATCTTTTTTTCTTGTATCGAATAATCTTGTAACTGCTGTAATAATGTAGATTCCTGTCAAAAACATATTGAAGAACTTAGCAAACATGAGGAGAATTAGACAAGATGTTTCAATTCATAGGTGATAGATTTCATTTTTTACTTGCCGCAAGGAAAGACACGCTAACCCCCACAATATATGAACTATCAAATCAAACAACTTGTTAATCCACGTTTCTAATTATTATACACGTCCTACTCCTGACAGGTTGACCTTCTACAATCCTTTTCTCTTTTTCGGAAATCACTATCATTGCTTGCCTTTACTCTTCTTCCTAACAGGTTGACCTTCTACAATCATTTTCTCTTCTTCGGAAATTACTATCATTGCTTGCCTTTACTCTTCTCTACGCATTCAGAAATAACCATCATTGCTTGCATTTTTTTTTCCATCCGTTTATCAATCAATCATTTAAGGGCCATTTCTTTGTCATCAAAATATTTTACATCGAAATTTGATCGCTAGCACGCCCTCCATTGACACCTTTATATTCTAACTTCTGACCTTTTCTTCTGGTGTCTTAACCCTTAAAGCAAATCTACCCTAATCGCTGAAAGATTTTCTCCACCAAACTTAACTTCTCTCAACTACCCTCTTCTTTTACTTATCAAATTCTCCCTTCTACATTCTGACTGCATTTATACTCCATTTTTGTTAAGCCCCCTGCTTATTCTCCGCTGCATTCTTCGAGTACTAAGGTATACATGCTTACCTTAAATAAATTTATTGAGAAATTTGCTATACTTATTTATTTATCTGAATAGATCGAATTGTCCTTTCTACGCTACGATTGTATGTATACTCCATTTTTATAGGTCCCTCCTTATTCTCTCTTGGATTATTCGAGTAGTAAGGTATGTGTAGTTAAATGAAATAATTTTTTTATTCTATATGGTTATTTTAATGGTTTATTATCATTTTGTTCCACATATTGTTTGTTATATCATAAACAAAATATTGTTTTTTACATGTTTACTATGAAATCATTTATAATATATATAAAATTTTATTGTTTGTATATATATATCGATATATCTATATAGATATATATTTTTATATATATATATACATATCTATAGCTATGTATGTATGTCTGTATATATATATCTAACAATTCATTTTTAGCCAACATCATTAATGGATTGATCAAAGATGTTCATATTATATCCATCCCTTGGGTTTTTAGATATGGATAGAAATGCTAGAAGATGTAAAAAATATGCTGAAATGGCAAATGAGAAAAAACAAGAATTGTTACGACGACGTAGAGAAAATCGATCTGCAAAAAACACAACTTCCGCTTCATCGACAGTTCAGCAAACAATTACTCCTCAACATCGCCATTCTTTTGTTAATATCGAACCTTCCACCAGTCAACAACCCACTCATGAACCTTCTTATCAACAAATACGTGACCGATGTATTGATATCCATGCTCATCACATAAATGAAGGTAATTTTTTTTCACTATATTTAGACTATTTCCGAGCTAACTTGTGCACATAATGATAATGTCGTTTTTATACGTTTCAAGGTATAAATCATCCCACCTTTCCTTCAAGATTAACGTCCTTGCAGAATTTACCTCTTGAACCTCAACAGCTACGTTCTGTTCCAGATTGTCAATACTGTAACGCAAAACAATTTCACCTTGAACCTCCATCATTCTGTTGCTTGTCCGGAAAAATTTCTATTGTTGCTCCTCAGATGCCTTATGCTTTAAAGTCTTTCTTTCTAAATAGTGATGAAGAATCGAAACATTTTAGAAAGAATGTTTGTACATACAATAACAATGTAGCTTTCACTTCCTATGGAGCCAGATATGATCGTGACCTCACAAAAAACACAAAGGGAGTTTATACATTTCGTGTTCAAGGACAAGTTTACCATTTCCTTGACAGTTTAGTGTCGACAAGCAATAAAGTATCCGGAATCTAACTTTATTTCTTTGATACTGATGAAGAACTACAAAAAAGGGTCAGTAGTTCTGATAAACTTCGTGAAAGTACATTGAAGTTGATTATGACAATTCTTGAAGATAACCCTTATGCTAGGTTCTTTTGAAGTCTTAAAGATATTCCGTCGCTTGAAAATCACCAGATTGTTCTCAGATGTTATCCGGGTCTTGATCAGCGCGTTTACAATCTTCCTACTGCATCACAAGTTGTTGCAATATGGACTGAGACTGGTGATGAACAACATGATAAATCTCCTTATATCCAAGTCGACACTCACTCAGGTCCGACCTATAGAATTCAATCTTATTATGCATGCTACGACCCACTTCAATACCCACTTTTGTTTCCACGGGGTGAATCAGGATGGCATCCTTGCATTAAGCGGTTAATGGCACAAGCAAACAGCACCAATGTTTCCGATGAAACAAGCATTGCTCCTTTATGCAGTTTTACTAAACCAGCTGAATTATTTGCTCTCGAAAACATAAGTTAGTTCTCTGCTTATTCCCTTCTTTCCAAAATATTTTGTAATTACGCAAAATTAATTTATCATTTTATTCTTACTATTACTAGTTACTGAAGAAGCGAACTCTAAACATGGCGTTGTATCTGCCAGAGAGTATTACTGCTATCGGCTTCAAATAAGAAGTTATGATGAATCCATGCTTCTGCACAGCTTAAGACTGCTACAACAATTCGTTGTTGGTTCTTATATAAAGATTGAAACATTACAGCTTGACTTCCATAGGAAAAAACAAAACGAGATACGGTCTGAAATTTTGCAGGGTGTTTTAGATAGCATTAATGTTGGTCAAACTGAAGCTTCTACGATTGGTCGGCGAGTTGTCCTCCCAGTTTCCTTTATCGGCGGCCCAAGGGACATGAAACGCCGTTATGTGGATGCAATGGCTCTAGTGCAAAAATATGGGAAACCAGATATTTTCATCACTATGACTTGCAACCCTACGTGGAAGGAAATACAAGAGAATCTTAAATTCCACGAAAAAGCACAAGATGCACTTGATTTATTGTCCGAGTGTTCAGTATAAAATGAAAATTCTAAAAAATGATTTGATAAAAAAAGGAATTTTCGGAGATGTTGCCGCATTTGTTTACATTATTGAATTTCAAAAGTGTGGATTCCCTCATGCTCATTTGCTTCTAATACTTTAACCACTATTTAAGTTGTTGAATCCAGATTCCTATGATCAAATCATATCAGCTAAAATAGCTAATCCTGATCACAATTCCCGGTTATATTCTCTTGTCATTAAGCATATGATCCACGGTCCTTGTGGTTTCATGAACAAGCAGTGCCCTTGTATGAGAAATGGTGCATGCAAAAGTCATTACTCCAAGGATTTTACTCCTTTCACTGTCCATGGTGAATACAGTTATCCGTGCTATAGACGTAGAGATAATGGAAGAAAAGTTAAAATTTTCAGACATGGGGTTGATAATAGATGGGTGGTTCCTCATAACCCATACCTTCTGATGTTACTTAATTGTCACATTAATGTTGAAATATGTTTGACTGTCAAGCTTGTTAAATACTTATACAAATATGTATTTAAGGGCCATAACCTTGTAAACTTTAGCATTGGCGACTAAGAAACCACGCCTCATATTGACGAAATCACAAGTTTTAGATAGCGTTAATGTTGGTCAAACTGAAGCTTCTATGATTGGCCGGCGAGTTGTCCTCCCAGCTTCCTTTATCGGCGGCCCAAGGGACATGAAACGCCGTTATCTGGATGCAATGGCTCTAGTGCAAAAATATGAGAAACCAGATATTTTCATCACTATGACTTGCAACCCTATGTGGAAGGAAATACAAGAGAATCTTAAATTCCACGAAAAAGCACAAGACAGACTAGATTTATTGTCCAGAGTGTTCAGTATAAAATGGAAATTCTAAAAATGAGTGATAAAAAGGAATTTTCGGAGATGTTGCGCATTTGTTTACATTATTGAATTTCAAAGTGTGGATTCCTCATGCTCATTTGCTTCTAATACTTGAACCACAATTTAAGTTGTTGAATCCATTCCTATGATCAAATAATATCACCGAAATACCTAATCGATCACAATTCCGGTTGTATTCTCTTGTCATTAAGCATATGATCCACAGTCCTTGTGGTTTCATGAACAAATAGTGCCCTTGCATGAGAATGGTGCATGCAAAATTCATTACCCCAAGGATTTTACTCCTTTCACTGTCCATGGTGAAGACAGTTATCCGTGCTATAGACGTAGAGATAATGGAAGAAAAGTTAAAATTTTCAGACATGAGGTTGATAATAGATGGGTGGTTCCTCATAACCCATACCTTCTGATGTTACTTGATTGTCACATTAATGTTGAAATATGTTCGACTATCAAGCTTGTTAAATACTTATACAAATATGTATTTAAGGGCCACGACCTTGTAAACTTTAGCGTTGGCGACCAAGAAACCACGCCTCATATTGACAAAATCACAAATATTGTCCAGATTGTTCAGGGCGAAAATGGAAATTCTAAAAAATGAGCTGATAAAAAAAGGAGTTTTCGGAGATGTTGCCGCATTTGTTTACATTATTGAATTTCAAAAGTGTGGATTCCCTCATGCTCATTTGCTTCTAATACTTCAACCACAATTTAAGTTGTTGAATCCAGATTCCTATGATCAAATCATATCAGCTGAAATACCTAATCCTGATCACAATTCCCAGTTGTATTCTCTTGTCATTAAGCATATGATCCACAGTCCTTGTGGTTTCATGAACAAATAGTGCCCTTGCATGAGAATGGTGCATGCAAAAGTCATTACCCCAAGGATTTTACTCCTTTCACTGTCCATGGTGAAGACAGTTATCCGTGCTATAGACGTAGAGATAATGGAAGAAAAGTTAAAATTTTCAGACATGAGGTTGATAATAGATGGGTGGTTCCTCATAACCCATACCTTCTGATGTTACTTGATTGTCACATTAATGTTGAAATATGTTCGACTGTCAAGCTTGTTAAATACTTATACAAATATGTATTTAAGGGCCACGACCTTGTAAACTTTAGCGTTGGCGACCAAGAAACCACGCCTCATATTGACAAAATCACAAATATTGTCCAGATTGTTCAGGGCGAAAATGGAAATTCTAAAAAATGAGCTGATAAAAAAAGGAATTTTCGGAGATGTTGCTGCATTTGTTTACATTATTGAATTTCAAAAGTGTGGATTCCCTCATGCTCATTTGCTTCTAATACTTCAACCACAATTTAAGTTGTTGAATCCAGATTCCTATGATCAAATCATATCAGCTGAAATACCTAATCCTGATCACAATTCCCAGTTATATTCTCTTGTCATTAAGCATATGATCAACGGTCCTTGTGGTTTCATGAACAAACAGTGCCCTTGCATGAAAAATGGTGCATGCAAAAGTCATTACCCCAAGGATTTTACTCCTTTCACTGTCCATGGTGAAGACAGTTACCCGTGCTATAGACATAGAGATAATGGAAGAAAAGTTAAAATTTTCAGACATGAGGTTGATAATAGATTGGTGGTTCCTCATAACCCATACCTTCTTATGTTACTTGATTGTCACATTAATGTTGAAATATGTTCGACTGTCAAGCTTGTTAAATACTTATACAAATATGTATTTAAGGGCCACGACCTTGTAAACTTTAGCATTGGCGACCAAGAAACCACGCCTCATATTGACGAAATCACAAATTTTCAAGAAGGCCGTTGGATTCCCCCCCGAAGCTTTATGGCGCATATATGAATTCCGCCTGGCAGAGATTAATCCATCCATCTATATACTCCAAGTTCACCTTCCGGATCAACAATCTGTTTCCTTTGCAAGAGATGCTAATTTGTCTTATTTATTAAGGAATATTGACTTCTCCAAAACAATGCTGACCGAATTTTTTAAGACCAATTCAACAAATCAAAAGGCTGCAGAAATGAAATGTCTATATGCGGATTTCCCCCAACATTTTGTTTGGAATCAAAAAACAAAAACATGGTCAGAAAGAAAGCGGAGAAAATTCATAGGACGATTAGTTACTGTTAACCCTGGAAAAGGAGAAAGGTATTAATTGAGATTATTGCTCACAAATGTTAGAGGACCAACATCGTTTGACCATTTGTTAACTGTTGATGGTCAAAAGATGAACTCTTTTAGAGATGCTGCACTGCAATTAGGATTGCTAGCATCTGACTCTTACATACAACAAACATTTGAGGAAGCTGCAATATTTCAAATGCCAACGTCGCTCAGATTGTTATTTGCTACACTCTTGTTTTATTGTTCGCCCGCAAATCCTAAGGAACTCTGGGAAACTTACAGAGACGACCTCTGTTATGACTACCTGTATGCTTATTCTTCCTGTAATACGTATACAACTCATGATATTACAAAGATGGCTCTTCAAGATATCAATAAACCTCTGGAACAAATGGGAAAAAGCTTAGCTGATTATCATTTCACTCAACATGTATTTCGTACTGATTACCGCCAGCAGCAGACTAAGGAAATAGAGAGTGAGATGAATATAGAGATTGATGAAGAAGACCTCTTATTACAATCAAAACTAAACAGCGTGCAAAAGCACATATTTGACTTAATAATGAATTCAGTTCTCACTTCAACGACTGCAAGTTTTTTATCGATGGTCCGGGGGGAACGGGAAAAACTTTCTTATACCGAGCTCTTCTTGCAAATTTACGATCACAGGGACATATTGCAATCGCAATCACGACATCAGGCATTGCTGCCTCAATTCTTCCAGGGGTAGGACAGCTCACTCAAGATTTAAAATCCCACTTGATTTCTCAAAGCAAAAAGTTTGTCAGTTGAGCAAACAAAGCAGTATTGCAAAATTGATATTTGAATCTAGTCTTATTTTATAGGATGAGGCTTCCATGGCAAAACGAGAAGCCATCGAAGCATTTCATAGCTTACTTCAAGATATAATGAACTCTGATCAGCCTTTTGGAGGTAAAAATGTTGTATTTGGTGGCGACTTTCGCCAAACTTTGCCAGTTATTCACCAAGCAACGAAACAATAACTCATTGATGCAAGTCTTCTAAATTCACATCTCTGGCGCCACATATCTAAATTCTGTTTAAAGACAAATATGAGAGCTATCTCAAATCCAATTTTTTGTGATTTCTTATTGTGGGTTGGAGAAGGCACCGAACCAATGGATGAACAAGATCAAATATGTTTACCAAATGAACTCATTATTCCTTATGACGACAAGGATGAATCTGTTAATAGGTCAGTTCTTTTTTCATTAAACAACATAGTAACCTTTTTCCGATTACTATTATACTTTCCTAATATACAATTATCCTCACTAGGTTATTGGAAAACGTCTTCCCTGACCTAAGCTTATATTCATCCGACCCATATTAGATGATAAACAGATGCATGCTATGCCCAACAAATAGTTGTGTTGATGAAATTAATGACATCATGATTCAAAAATTAGCAGGAGATTTGCTTTCATATGTGAGTTTTGACAAGACGGTTGATCGCAGACATCAAGCTGATTATCAAGATTTCCTCATTTCTTTGAACCCTAAAGGCCTACCTCTACATAAGCTTTTGTTGAAAGAAGGCTGTCCAATTATGCTTCTGAGAAATTTAAATCTAACTGACGGATTATGCAATGGAACAAGGTTGATATGCAGACAACTAAAAGATCATACAATTTCAGCTGAAATTGTTTTTGGACCTCACAAAGGAAAATTCATTTTTATACCTAAGATTCCTTTGCAATCTCCGGAGAACGAAAAAAATGGAATTCCTTTCATCAGAACACAATTTCCAATTCGTCTGTGTTTTGCAATGACCATAAACAAATCCCAAGGTCAAACACTTGATCATGTAGGAATTTTTCTCCGTCAACCTGTATTCTCACACGGACAGCTCTATGTGGCTCTGTCAAGGGCTCAAAGTCCTGAATCAGTTAAAGTTCTTATAAAACTTCAAATTTCCTCAAAGGTATATTACTTGTTTGTTTTCTCAATTCATATCATTCAATTTTATATGATTAATTCTTTGTCTTCCCTTGACCATCCAACATTTTCTTTCAGCATGGATAATGGTTTATTGATGAAGAATATTTTCCCTGGAGAGCAATCATGGTCTTGTCAAGTGATAGTCCAAGAAAAACAACAGGTCGTTGCTTCGGTTAATTCACCAACTAGAAGACAAAAGTTTGTCTTCTGCGATTCTGAGGTATATCAATTACACTTTCTTCCTTTTACATTTTATTAACTTATCTTTCGATAATTCCTTGATAATGAACAGGGATCGCAAGTTGAGAGTATCATATTCAACAATGATATCTAAAGAATTGGGGACATCTTACAGTCGTGTCAGGAATATATCATTTCTAATGCGATTGTCAAATCAATTCCCCCTCAGTACCAAACTCAATATTTGAAGATACAGTGGATTCTCACAAGCCGCACGGTCATCGAATCTGTCACACAAGACGATGCAATCGTCCCTCTGATTTTCAACTTCACACCTTTCCAGAGTCTTATGGATTATGTGGACAACAAACATAAATCTGTTGGTTAGATGGTTAATATATTTGTTCATACAATCTTCCATAAAGTTGACCGTTGCTGATTACATTAATCTTTAACATATGATAGATATTTTAGCCGTCGTCGTTGAAGTGTTGGAAAAAAAAGATGTGATGAGAGACGGAAAAGCTTCAACTATGCAAAAATTTGTTATCATGAATGAAGAGTAATTCTCAGTCTGTATCTTTGTTGCTATTTTGCGTTGGAAGTAAACAAATTTAACATCTTCTCGTAATGTCTTCTTCTTTTTTAGGCAACAAACAGTCATACAATCGCTTTGGAATTTTTTTGTTAAGAACGAGGGCTAGCAGATTATCGAATCACTTCACTCTCATTCGGTTATTGTTTGCACAAAGCTCAAAGTCAATATCTTTAACGATATTTTTTCCTTCCTCATAATAACACATCTTACTCTGTCCCTTTTTATTATATCTCAAATATTGATTTTCAAATGTTAGGTGTTACATTGTCAACGTGGTTCGACTCAGCCATCGTCGTTGACCCACCGATACATGAAGCTGCAGATCTCAAAAATTGGTAATCCATTATGTTACCTAGAACCTTTGTAATATTTTGTCACAAATTATATACCAATTTTAAAATTTCTTTATTTTCTCACCTATATAATTATTATGTTACAGGACACAACGAAATAACAGCCATATGAAAAACCTAATCAGTCGAAGATCATACTTCACATATAATCCTCGTATATCTTCTGGATCTCGCCAGAATATCACCAAGATTATGTCTCTACATTCTACCCCCAAGGTAATTGCTTCTGCGTATTCCAGTGAGATATTGAATTTAGAACTTCTTCCTCTGAACGTTCTTATCGATTTTTCCCTAGATATCATGGATTGAAGCCAAAATTTTTGCAAAAATTTTGGTATATGGCATGCAACAAATGTTTCCGCTCTACAGCTGTTGCATCTGGAGTTCTCTTCACTTGTAATTACTGTAGAGAAAACGAACAACAGAGCCAAGGTTTCTGACTTCTATTTGCAATCTTCCATTTATTCCTTATTCCTTCCGTGTGCATTCCGTAATTTTCGCATCACTTTTTTACTTCCATGTCACCTGCACTTCTTTTTTGTCCACACTCTTCCTTTTTCATTATTCTGACTTTATTGTACAGATGCCGATATGGCTTGGATTTGACCGACGATACCGGAACTATAACGACTTCCATTTTCGGCGACCTCGCTGAAAAACTATTGAACTTCACCACCGTTGAGACTATGAAATATTACAATGAGGTTATATTTTTCCTCCTTCTTTCATCTACATTTCCAATTTAATCAGCACAAAATATGTTGATGTACTTATTCCACTAACAATAGAGATTTTTTGTTTTACGTTATAAGAACATGGATCTCCCGTTGGAGAAACTGCACGCACAATTGAAAACCGATACCTTTCTTCTCCATGTGAAGCTAGCAAACACTCGGTCTTCAGATGGGGTGCAACGATTTACTGTTGTTTACTTCCACAAAATCGATGCCCATGAACTACAACAGACTTCACTTTTACCCATCTCGGGTCCTTTTTATTCTTCCTTCATCTTGATTTTATCTATAACATCATCTTTGATTATTTCTGTATGTGCCATTTAGTTTGCAGTGATCTCCCCTTATATCGCTTGCTTAATATATACTCATTTATGATATTTTCAGAAAAAATCCTGAATCTTCTTCATCGGCTAAACAATGCCTCGAAAAAAGATTATTCGATGCTGAACACAACTCGCTGTCACAAATGGATAAACCGATCAGCAGCAACGAATGTACGCCACAATCAGACGCACAGTCCACTACAGACACTCGTCGTAATAGGAAAAAATCCAGATTCTCATAAACTTTTAATGTCACATTGTGGTATCTTTTGAATGATTTCAGACAATTTTCACGCTAATCTACCTCTAGTTTAAGGTTTATTAAATTCATTATTATTATTCAACTTGATTCATATATTCGTGTTTTTTTATATAATCATAATAACGGTTCATGACATATTTGTTTTTATTAATATAAGCCAAAAATGTTTTTAAACCTAACTTTATAACCTTCGCGTTCAATTGCTTCTTCAATCTTCCTTCTTCAATCTTTTAAAAAATAGTTATTCAATTAAGTTCTGTAACTAACTCAAACTGATTCTTAATTCGGAAATGGTTTGCTTTCGTCTGCTTTCCATCGTCTGTTTTTGCTTCCGTCTGCTTTTGAATAACTTTCGTCTGCTTTTGCTTCCGTCTGCTTTTGGACTTCCGTCTGCTTTTGAACTTCCCTCTGCTTTTCAATAGCTTCCCTCTGCTTTTCTTGGTCTGTTTTTCATCGTCTCCATTTTTCATCATTATTTGTACTTCATCAAGTAAATATCCGTCTTTACAATCGCGCTCACCAGGATTGTATTTACAAGAATTGTAATATTAGATTGCATAATATGGTAAGATCCTTGGAACCATCGATCGACCTCAACTATCGCTCGGCCAGGTTGCCAAGACAAGATCCTTGAAACCATAGCTCGACCTCGACCATCGATCGGCCAGGTTGTGAAGACAACATCCTTGGAACCATCGATCGACCTCGATTATCGCTCGGCCAGCTTGTCAAGACAAGATCCTTGAAACCATAGCTCAGCCTCGACCATCGATCTCGATGCTCATCAACTACAACAGACTTCACTTTTACCCATCTCAGGTCCTTTTTATTCTTCCTTCATCTTGATTTTATCTATAACATCATCTTTTATTATTTCTGTATGTGCCATTTATTTTGCAGTGATCTCCCCTTATATCGCTTGCTTAATATATGTCGAGGCCGAGCGATGGTTCCAAGGATCTTCTCTTGACAACCTGGCGAGCTATGTCGATCGACGTCGATGCCCAGCTATGGCTCCAAGGATCTTGTCTTGGCAACCTGCCGAGCTGTGTCGATTGACATCGAGGCCGAGCGATGGTTCTAAGGATCTTGTCTTGGTAACCTGGTCGAGCGATAGTGCAACATCCCATTACCATAAGGCAAATACCCGAACACCCGAAGGACATTCAAGTACACACCTTATGATAATGGTATGTTGGAGCAAAAACATATCCGACTTACACATGGCAATCCAACCTACACATGACATCATCTAACACACTCAAAGTCATTAAATTTTAAAAACCATTCAAATCCTTTCATTCATAAAGCTTACACTGATACCACCAAAAGACTAAGCATAAAAGCTTATACAATATCCAACAAAACGACAAAAATAAGGCTAGAACACTTCTGGTGTCAGCTGACAGACCTCTGAGCCATATCTCTAACCAAAAGATTCCTTAAGTCCTGACTAAAGAACTAGGTCTCCTGAATCGTACCTGAAAAGCCACATTGCAAATTTTGATGAGTTTTGCAAACTCCATGAGTGAACCATCATCGATGAATTCACCGGATCATAAGCACACATCACATATTACACAAACATTCATAAATAGATACATTTATGATTCAAAACTCATACAATAGAGTATAACGTTCAATCATTGCCAAACAGATCATATATGAACAAATACATATGCATATGAGACTCACATTCGTTCTTATTGTTGTGACTGAATGCCTATCACATACTATTGCAATTGCTGGCCCGTAAGGCTCAATCAGAACAGAATCACGGAGCATAGCTCTACGTGCACACACATATATCACGGAGCAAAGATCTACGTGGAAGCGCTTCATATGGGCAATTCAAGTCACATATTCAACAGAACTCATATTCATCGGATCTAAATCCGACATTCAACTTTCGTTGAGGATTCACATAACATTCATAATCACGTTCAGAATTCCATAGCAAACAAAGTCACAATCAGAGCACTTCTAATACATTCCCAAATATTGATTTCCTCGGACATTTGAAGTCCGGAATTCATAATTAAATCGCAAGCAATAAAACAATATTGGAAGCTTAAACAAATCAGATTAAATCAATCCTAGGAAAACATCTAGGTTGACTCACAGTACGTTCCAATAAGCTATTGCCTGGATGATCCAGCAATGTCCGATTGGCGTCCGATATGCTCCTCTAAAATAGGCAAAATACATTCACAAATATCACACTTTGCACAATTGCACAAATGTTCTTTCATAAAAATATCAATGTATATAATGTATGCACAATGCATGTTCAATGACGATTCTGGGGTGAAATAATGTGATCCTTATCAAAAATCATTTAGGAATCAAAGCCCTCATTAATACCATGTATTCTTACAATTGAATTGGACCAAACAATGTCAAATAATTTCATAGCTTCATTGACCACTTCAGATTTTTCCTATAGAACATATTCGGGTCAACTTTCCATACTAAATTAGATCTGGTAAATGACCAAATTATACAAAACTTCCTTCTGTAAAGTTGTTCTCCCATTTCCTAGCTTTCTAAAGACACCAAAATCATTTAATTTGGATCAGTATACCAAGAGATATCCTCAAAATATTCCATATGGTTCATAAGTTCCAGAAAAAGTTCATACCTCAACTTCCAACCAAAACTTGAAACTCTTAGAGACAGAATTAAAACTCCATTTCTTCATAAAAGTTGTAGCCCTATGTCTCTAGTTTACAGGGAATTAAGAATCACCCAAATTGGATCAGTATATAGAAAGTTATGGTCAAAATACGAAAGCATATTCGAGCAGTCAAAGGATGGGTGCTCGTCGTGACGAGGGGAAAATATGAGGTCGCGACGAATAGCCCAAAAAATCAATTTTCTTGGGATTTTTACAACGTTCGTCGCGATGAGTTCAAGGGGGGGTCACCTACGTTGCGGCGAGGAAGAAAATGAATGTCGTGGTGAGGAAGAAAATGAACGTCGCGGCGAGGAAGAAAATGGACGTCGCGATGAATAAACAAAATAAGCTACACGTCGCGACGAATAAATAAAAACACGTCGCGACGTCTAGTTCTGCAACTCGTCTTCCTCGATTTCTTTTTCCAGATTTTTCACTTCTATACCCAAAATAATCTCTAAAACTTCACTCCAATTAATTCCTAATCCGGTTTGAAACATTTACATAAGATCAAACTCAAGATTCATTCTTAAACATCAACTTCACTTCTACTGATAAACAACGGACACAATGCATGCATGTATCATTTCGACTATCTCAAAACCCGAACAGAGTGTATACATTCATAGATTTTCAGGCACTCTTCTGTAACTTATTTCAATTTAAACAGATCTCATTCCCTACTTTGCTGAACACATTCCTATTTCACATATTCGACCATCTAGTTCATTCATCACCGAAACTTAGCTTCCATAACCTCACATGCATGCATTCATCTCCACTACAAAACATCATTTAACAACAACAACACTCAACTTAAACATAACTTACTTGAATCGGCTAAGAATTCCAGCAAGGAGGACCGATTACAAACAGCAAAAGTCCTACAGTTTTCTTTCGGATTTCAAGTGTTTCATCACCGAGAATCCTTGCATGCATTTTTCCTAACTCAACTCATACTCGTGTATACTATACACGCCTTACACGTGTCCTCTCTAACATAAGCCATTTGTCATACAATAATTAGTCCACATGTCACTCTATAATTGGCCCAAAAATTAATATATTTTTTTTCTAAAATCTACTAAAAATTCCAAAATGTCTTAAATAATATCAAAATCACCAAAACACATTTTAATCATAATTAATAATTCAATTGTACACGAAAATGTCAAGGAATGCATGTACAATCATATAAATGTGCAAAATTGTGCATGTCACAATTAATAATGCATGAAGTGCATTTTTCTAATTTTCCATCAATTAATCAAAAATCACAATTCTAGCCCTAGCATGGGTAACGGGATGTTACAGATAGTCGAGGTTGATCGATGGTTCCAAGGATCTTATCTTGAAAACCTGGCTGATCCATGCAGAAATCTTCCTCAAGCTCTGGAACAAATAAAGACGTTCCCAAGGCAGAGGCACCCAAACAGAGAGGAGATAATCAGAAATCTTCCTCAAGCTAAAGCTCTTATAACTACTTTGACTTTACTGTCATCTTATTTTTACTCTGTTTCATCTTAGTTTCTATCGTTTCATGTTTTACTTTTCGTAGTTGAAGTTTTTATAGTGTGTAGTGAACTATGTATTTCTCTGATTGTAATATATGTTGTTCTCAGTGTTTGTGTCTTGCTGGTTTGTATTCTTTCTTTTAACTTATGTGTTCCTATCATTCTTTCTGTTTTTATTAAGTCAGAATGTTGGCTGATGAATGCGAAAAATGTTGCTTTACGAATTGTGTAATTTACGCAAGATTTATCATCTGAAATGGGTCGGATGAATATAAGCTTAGGTCAGGAAAGACTTTTTCCAATAACCTAATAGTAATCGGAAAAAGGTTAGTATGTTGTTTAATAAAAAAAAGAACTCACCTATTAACACATTGTTACAGTAAGATAGCTCTACATAATTCGGAAAATAATCTTCTCTCAAGTTTGGCTCATCGTCTACTTTTGCTTGCATCTCCTTTTACTTGCATCTCCTTTTACTTGTGTCACCTTTTGCTTCCGTCTCCTTTTCCTTTCGTCTGTTTTTGCTTCCGTTTGCTTTTGCTCCCGTCTGCTTTTCAACTTCCCTCTGTTTTTCTTCTTTCCTCTGCTTTTCAGCTTCTGTCTACTTTCTTCACTTCGTCTTATTTTTGCTTCTCTGCTTCGTCTTATTCTTTCCCGTATTTTTACACAGATCAGCCAACAGATCAGCCTTGTTTGTCAATTTTTTTGCTAAGTTGTTGAAGATTTTTCATTAGATTATCTGTCCAGTATAAGAACATTCTTCATTCTAATATCGACTAAGTATTCAGCTTCCGCCTGTTTTTGTTTCCGTCTGCTTTTCAACTCGCGTCTGTTTTTCTTCTTTCGTCTGCTTTTCAACTTCTTACTTTCATCGTCTCACTTTTATTGTCTGACTTCTATCCTCTTACTTCGACATCGTTTTACTTTCTCTTCCTCTAACTTTAATCGTCCTGCATTATCTGTGCACGATAACAATATTCTTCATTCTAATATGCACTAAGGATTATTCGCTGGGATCGGTCCTTTCCCTGAAAAAGATTGGAAGTCGAATTGCCTAACCTTTCTCAGTCCAACTTCTCCTTAATTTCTCCTTCATGTTACCGCCGCTTCGTCTTACTTTAGTCTCCCCACTTCGTCTTATTTTTCTCTCAGGACTTCGTCTTATTTTTGCTTTTCCGCTTCCTCTTACTTTTCTCTCCGCGCTTCGTCTTACTTCTATATTTCCACTTCAACTTATTTTTGCTTCTTTGAGCTTCGTCTTGTTCTTCTTTATTTAAAGCAGTTGAGTTGATGTCATTTCCAACTCGCATTAAATTTCACTTACCAATTCTGTAATCCTTCTTGGAATATACGAATTGACTAATCCTTCTTGGAAAACATTAACCTCTTCTATTTCAACAAACAAAAAACAACCGTTCAGCTCACTAACCGATTCTTTTCTCCATGACTTTTTTTATCCCAATTTTCCAATTTATAATGTCTCCATAAATTTGTTAAATAATTATGACATTTATAGACTAATTTCATTATTTTAATGGCAGATATGAATTCCACCTGAGTTGATGTCATTTCCAACTCGCATTAAATTTCACTTACCAATTCTATAATCCTTCTTGGAATATACGAATTGACTAATCCTTCTTGGAAAACATTAACCTCTTCTATTTCAACAAATAAAAAGCAACCGTTCAGGTCACTAACCGATTCTTTTCACCATGACTTTTTTTATCCCAATTTTCCAATTTATAATGTCTCCATAAATTTGTTAAATAATTATGACATTTATAGACTAATTTTATTATTTTAATGGAAAATATGAATTCCACCTATTTCAACCGCTAAAGATATTTGAAAAAAAGCCATAAACATGCAATCCATCCCTATCGTCCATTTAATCCAACAGCTTATATTTTTTGCTTCTTTCTGTTTATTGAACGTTGTCTCTTCGCGCGATATACACGCAATCTTCTAACCCAATCTTCAATCTTCTGACGCAATCTTCTGATGCAATATTTTGTGAGGCGACCGCGCACGTGGTCGCCCAATGCATGCCTTTGTGACTGCTTATATGTGTACATATCTGTTCATTCATGTTGTGTCCTTTCTCTCTCTTTGTTTTCACTCTACGCCCTTGCCTTCCTCTGCTTTCTCCAGCTGTGGTTGTGCAAAGAGTATCAGCAGAAACCTCTATTGGTGTGGTTGTCGTAGCTGTTATTGCTATCGAAAGAGTATCATTCGTTTCCTCTGTTGGTGAACAACATCGGACGTCCAGAACACGGATACTTTCGCAGAACAACGATTCACGACTACCACGACATAATCGAGATAGAGAGAGAGATGAGAAAGCGTAAAGAAGATTTACAAGTAACAGTTTCCAGTTGCTTTTAGGTTTCGCTTCGTGTTACTTGTAAATCTTCTTTAGGCTTTTCTCATCTTCTCTTATTTGTGTCACAGTTGTCCTGGTTGTCGTAGCTGTTGTTCCTGTCGACTGTTGTTGCTGTCAAAAGAGTATCGATGTTCACCAACTTGACATCCGATCTTGTAACCGCTTCATCTCAGTTTCCAGTTGCTCTTGGCTTTCGCTTCATGTTGCTTTTTTTCCTCTGTTACTTGTAAATCTTCTTTAAGGTTTCAAAGCTTTTTTTGGTGTGTACAGATGTTTTTGGAGTGTGTCTCCTGGTTTAGTCAGATTTCCTTTTTACTCATCTTCTCTTATCTTTGTGACAGTGAACACCACGTCGGATGTGTTGCCACCCAAGGCCAACTCCACGTCTGATGATGTATTCCTAGCCTTGACCAACTCTACGTCGGACGTCGAATGTGTGAACTAGTTTTTGGGTAACACTCTGAAGTCTCTTTGTCTATGAAGACGACCCAGTACAGATTTGGATATGAGAAGATTTATCATGCTCTCATCGTCAGTGTCATTCCATATTCTATGGATGATGTCTTCCCACCCTTAAGACAACTCTACGTCGAATCTGAAGTCTCTTTGTCTATAAAGAAGACGTAGTGCAGACTTGGATATGAGGAGATTTATCAAGTTTTCAGGCGAGAAAAATCTGAAAAAGGATGCCTCAAACAAAGAAGGCGTAGTGCTGACTTAGATATGAGGAGAGTTATCATGTTCATCGTCAGTTTCAGTCCATATAGCGGGTGCTTGTGATCCAATAGGAAGATTGTAAATGCGTTGACCAAGATTGTATCTTGACGAATTGTAATATTAGATGGCATAATATTAGATCACTTCCTGTTATTTTTAAAAGTCAAGATTAAAAGTAAAGACGAAGTGAAAGTCAGACGATACAGGTGAACACGAAGTGAAAGTAAGACGATATAAAAGTAAGACGGAGTGAAAGTGAGATGATCAAAGTAAGATGATAAAAACTGTAAAAGGATGCCTGAAATAAAGAAGGCCTAGTGCAGATAAAGAAGGCCTTAGTTCGTCTGACATATCGCTTCGTGTTATGTTTTTTAAGTTAAGACGAAGTGAAAGTAAGTCTATTTCACTCTGCTTCGTCTTAGTTTCTATCGTCTTAGTTTGACGATTCTTTCGTCTTAGTTTGATTATGCTTCGTTAGTGCAGACAATAGGAAGATTGTAAATGCGCTCACCAGGATTGTATTTACAAGAATTGTAATATTAGATTGCATAATATGGTAACTACTTCGTCTCTGTTTCCAGTTCGTCTCACATATCGCTTCGTGTTATTTTTTAAAGTTAAGACGAAGTCAAGGTAAGGCGATAGATTTTTTGAGCTTTGTTACAGTAAGATAGCTCTACATAATTCGCTTTGTTACAGTAAGATAACTCTACATAATTCGCAAATTATTTTTCTCTCAAGTATGGCTCATCGTCTGCTTTTGCTTGCGTCTCCTTTTGCTTCTGTCTGTTTTTGCTTCCGTCTGCTTTTCAACTCGATTTGGAACTATCACTCGGCCAGGTTGCCAAGATAAGATCCTTGGAGCCATAGCTCGGCCTCGACCATCGATCGGCCAGTTTGCCAAGACAATATCCTTGGAACCATCGATCGACCTCCACTATTGCTCGACCAGGTTGCCAAGACAAGATCCTTGAAATCATAGCTCGGCCTCGACCATCGATCGGTCAGGTTGCCAAGACAAGATCCTTAGAACCATCGATCGACCTCCACTATCGATCGGCCAGTTGCCAAGACAAGATCCTTGGAACCATAGCTCGGCCTCGACCATCGATCGGCCAGGTTGCTAAGACAAGATCCTTGGAACCATCGATCGACCTCGACTGTCGCTCAGTCAGGTTGCCAAGACAAGATCCTTGGAGCCATAGCTTCGCCTCGACCATCGATCGGCTAGGTTGCCAAGACAAGATCCTTGGAACCATCGATCGACCTCGACTATCGCTTGGCCAGGTTGCCAAGACAAGATCCTTGGAACCATAGCTCGGCCTTGACCATCGATCGACCAGGTTGCAAAGACAAGATCCTTGAAACCGTCGATCGACCTCCACTATCGATCGGCCACTTGCCAAGACAAGATCCTTGCCACCCAAGGCCAACTCCACGTTTGATGATGTATTCCTAGCCTTGACCAACTCTACGTTGGACCTCGGATGTGTGAACCAGTTTTTGGGTAACACTCTGAAGTCTCTTTGTCTATGAAGATGACCTAGTGCAGATTTGGATATGAGGAGAGTTATCATGTTCTCATCGTCAGTGTCATTCCATATTCTCAAATTCATCAAAGAAGTTAACTTCAGGACTAGGAAATTTTATGAAGCACAAATTAAAAAACTTATAAATTAAGGTATCTTTATACTGCTATTTTAATATCAAATATAGTCATTTTATCTTATTTCTTCTCCCAAACGATGATTATTTCATTACATTTGCATATTATTTTTATTTAACTATGACCTTAAAATTTTCCCGACGTTTAAATTCAGTGGGCACTTTCACTGCGCATCTGCGCAGAGTTATTGTGCTAGTTTATACAAAGAAGACAAAATTGGGAACGTCTATATTTGATCCATAACATAAGTTTTTAAGGATTTTTTAAATATATTTTATCATTGTCTTATGATATCAACAATTATTTTTGTGTTATTTACTCCTCAAGCATGCAATTGTGCTATCAAGCAATCATTTTCACATTATTGTGTACTTATTTTCTCACACAAAGTATTGTGGTTCGAGTAAGGTAAGTTGTCAAGGTTTTTTTTCTTATCATAATTAGGTATTATAATTGTACGTCAAATATGGAAAGATTTATTTGTAAAATGAAGTTTTAAGGGTTATATATAAATATAAGATAGCTTGAAGTGAGAATGAGAAGTAAAGTTTTAGAGGTTTTGTTGTAAAATACTTTTAATATAGGAAAAAAAAATTGTGATTAAAATGGTTCTAACTTGGTTAGTATTATTTAGAGTGGATATTGGGTACTGAAGAAAGAAGAATAGGTTGAAAAGAGGAACAAGGAAGAAGATCTATTGTCTTTGTTCCAATAATACACCCATCTATTTGTTTTGTAGTATATTTTTTTACATTTACTTATGACTACTTAACATATAGTGATATCTATTATATCAATTAGTGGCATATTTTATGTAATGCAATAATTTTTTAAATAATGTTGTGGTATTTCTGGTATAATACAGTACTAAAGTGGAGATGAAAAATGAAATGGAGAACAAAACGATTTCTATAAATGCAATGACCTCAGGTAGCAGGATGGAAGATATTGAGATAAAAGAGGTACTTAAAATGGGAATAAAGTTTGAAAGCTTGCAAATTATTTTTGATTTCTACCAAAAGTATGTGAGGCACCACACGTTTATAGTTAATATAAGGCAGGGAAAGAAAGATAGAAATAGACACTTTAAAAGTAGAGTATTTGTATGTCATAGATGTGAGTCACATAAACTAAGAGGGTTGAATATAATGAAACCTAGGAGTAGCTAAAGAATTAGGTGCAATGCTTATGTATATTGTCAATTGGATAATGATATTTAAAGTATAATCAAGTTTGAAGATGTGCACAATTATAAATGCATAATGATAAATGCACAATGATAAATATATTTTGCTTGATATTTTATAGTTTTGTTGCATATTTGGTAATTAATTCATTCCAAGTATATTTATAGGTTATAATTGTCTTTATTGACCAAAAGGAGAAGAATTTAGATGAAATCATAGCATGAAAAGAAGATTTGAAGCATTTTGGACTTACCGGTTGATTAAGTCTCTATGAAAGTGTAAAGTCATAATTTTAGGAGTTTTGAGACATACACAGTCACCCCTAGTTTTTGTTATAAATGAAATGAGTGGAGGCAAATAGAAAAGAGCCAAATTATTAAATAGTTTTGAGATGTAAGATATCTAGAGAGGTGATGATTTTGATCAAGGGGTGAGGAAAACACAAAGAATGCAATTTTTCCATATTTAATATTGGGTTAATAATTTTATGAGTTTGAAATTATTATCTTAACACAATTTTTCCAATAATGTTTTATTAATAGGTAAATAATTTCATGAGTGAGGAATTATTGTATTAATTCAAAATTTTCAATTTGGGAAAATTTGCAAATATAGTTAATCATTTCATAAATAATTAACCAACTCAAGAAATGTATTATGCATCTAACATGGGGTTTTTAGTCTTATGTTAAAATATGGAGCAAATATGTTGAACGAGTTTAGCTTACATGTTATGGCACACGAGTGTATGATTGCTTATGTTTCCTAGTATATAGCCGACAATACGATCATGTTACTGGCTGTGTTAGGTTATGGAATATGGTTTAAAACATGAGCGTGCTTGTATTTGTTTTAATATGATTATCAAGTTAGTACTATAAGCATGGTCGTGTTAATAACTATGCTCATTTGGTAGTATTATTTATTGATACGTTAATAGTTAAAACTTGACATATTATGTAAATTTCATTAAATTCATGCTATAAATTGACCTAATTTCATAGAACTAAATTGTTGTTCAAAAAATATGTTAGGGAACTAAGATTCTAGTTGGCACTACATAGACACATTAACATGAGACTTCACAATGAAAATGAACTACTAAAGTCACAAATAAATTGTTTTAAACCTAAATACTTATACACATACATTTTTATTTGCAATTGCAAAATTTATGTATGTATGTGATTATAGGTACTAATTCTCATATTTAGCATCTAATCACATATATAAAGTCAAAAATATTTACATGTAGTTACTACTTCCCATTATGGATTAAATTTTATAGAAATATTAAAGAGATCTTATGGTATTTTAGGTATTAAGGCATAGTATTTTTTATGAATAGCCATCATATTGTTTCTAAAACCTATGGTATTTTTACACTAATTTGTGGTATTGACATACTAAATCTAATTTTGAAGCGATTTTTAATAGTATAATATTATTTGTGCGTAAAGGTTTAGTATATATTGTGCTTAGGTCTCGTAGAAGTTATATGGAGTTGTGGTAAAAGTTATATAGTCATTGTACTAATTGTACTAGTATATGATATTCATATATTAAAGATAAGTTCTAACTGATTTGTAAGGAGTGGTATTGCTTGCAATGAGTCATGGTTTTGATTATGAAGAGTTATGGTATTGTTTATATTCTTTTACGATGTTCATATACTAAAACTTGAAAGAAAAACACTTTCTTTTTATGGATTTTGTTTTCCCTCCTTTATCCATACAAAATATTTGATGAATTGCTTTTTCCCTTTGGGATATCTTAGTGCTCTATTTTAGTGATATCTTGTGTTCTAGCTTTCGTATCTCTTATAATCTTAAGTTTTTTTTGGAGAAAGAAAATGTTAATTAATTAATAAATAAGAAAATTATTACAAGAAAAGCAATAACTTAGGGGTGTACCCTTTACAATCCTGATATTTATATGCAAGGAGTATAGACTACTCGAGAGTAAGCATTACATTAAAAGTTCAGAGGATCAGATGTTCAGATGTTCAGAGAAGGTAGAATGTTTGCACTGCAATTCTGATTGAGATTTTTAATAACACTAGCTCCCTGATTTCATTGATGATCTCTAATTTTAAGGAATATATTAATGAGATTTTGTTTGCAATACGATTGAAATTCCTTTCTTTCAGTAATGTATAAACACAAAGCCCCAAAACTAGGATGTGTATCAACTTATCAAATTTCAAGTAAGTTGTCTAATTAGACAATCTTTGTGTAATATCTATGAGGGAGTTCCCTGGATCCAACCATAGATAACTACTCCTAGTGACGTATTTGTTACGGGAAAATATGATAGTTGTTATACAACTGTAACTAATATAAAAACATAACGGTCTCTCACGAGGGAATATGAATTAGCTAATGTTTGTGTGTATGCTTCTCTCTCTCTCTCTCTCCGGCTCTCTGTTCTTCTTCTAGACTCTTCTCTTTCTCCTCTCCCTCTCTCTTTAATTCTTCATTTTATTTAATAACATTTGGTATCAGAGCTCTCAAATCTGGGAGACGTCATGGTTGAAGGTACAAGGAATGCAGAATTACGTAAAATGGAGGATAATCTGAAAGGTTTGATGGAAAGAATGTTTTCAGAAATGAATAACAGAATGAAAAAGGTAGAAAAAGAAATGACGGCATTGAGGAACATGATGATACAAATGCTATAGAAAATAGGAGGAGATGCTGAACCAGTAGACCCGGTGTCTCAGAGTCACTCGGAGAGGTTGACGAAAGATGAGTTGAGCAAAGCCGGTCGGCTCTTTGAACCATATAAAGATATTGAACAGGAGATTAGCTCGTTGCAGCTTGATTTAGCAGAAGTTGTTAATGGGTTGTCCAAACCAGAAGGAAATTCCAGAATCAAAGAAGTTGACAAGTGGGATAAAACGGAAAAAGATCCAAAAGATAATACTACTTTGAACTATTAGAAACAGCATGTTGATTCAAAAGTGAAGAAAGCTACAAAAGTATCTGCTCCACAAGTGGTTGGGCCTTTAAAGGAGATGGAAGATCAAAAGAAGCGACATTTGAATGTGGTGTTTATTGGCCATGTTGATGTTGGAAAATCTACTACTAGAGGGCAGATACTTTTCCTTAGTGGTCAAGTTGATGAAAAGAAGTTTACATGGTTGTTTATTTTTTGTCTATTCTGTAAACCTTCGTAATCTTGAGGACAAGGTTTTCTAAAGGAGAAGGAATTGTGACGAAAAAATATGATAGTTGTTATACAGCTGTAACTAGTATAAAATTGTAACGGTTTCTCTCACGAGGGGATATGAATTAGCTAATGTTTGTGTGTATATATATATATCTCTCTCTCTCTACAGCTCTCTGTTCTTCTTCTAGACTCTTCTCTTTCTCCTCCTCTCCCTCTCTTTTCAGTTCTTCATTTAATTTCATAACAATATTGCCATATGTTGTTATTGAATGGACATTAAAGAGAATGTGATCTCTTGTTTCGTGCAGTCGACACAATGGACAAGTTTTATCAACTTATAGGTAAGGCATTCTATTTGTGGTTTTCTGTAAACGTTCGTAACCTTGAGGACAAGGTTTTCTAAAGGAGAAGGAATTGTTATAGAAAAATATGATAGTTGTTATACAGCTGTAACTAGTATAAAATTGTAACGGTTTCTCTCACGAGGGGATATGAATTAGTTAATGTTTGTGTGTATGTCTCTCTCTCTCTCTCTCTCTCTCTCTACGGCTCTCTGTTCTTCTTCTGGACTCTTCTCTTTCTCCTCCTCTCCCTCTCTTTTCAGTTCTTCATTTAATTTCATAACAATATTGCCATATGTTGTTATTGAATGGACATGTAAAGAGAATGTGATCTCTTGTTTCGTGTAGTCGACACAATGGACAAGTTTTATCAACTTGTAGGTAAGGCATTCTATTTGTGGTTTTTTGTAAACGTTCGTAACCTTGAGGACAAGGTTTTCTAAAGGAGAAGGAATTGTTATGAAAAAATATGATAGTTGTTATACAGCTGTAATTAGTATAAAATTGTAACGGTTTCTCTCACGAGGAGATATGAATTAGCTAATGTTTGTGTGTATGTCTCTCTCTCTCTCTCTCTAAGGCTCTCTGTTCTTCTTCTGGACTCTTCTCTTTCTCCTCCTCTCCCTCTCTCTTCAGTTCTTCATTTTATTTCATAACAGTATTGTCATATGTTGTTATTGAATGGACATGTAAAGAGAATGTGATCTCTTGTTTCCTCGTGCAGTCGACACATTGGACAAGTTTTATCAACTTGTAGGTAAGGCATTCTATTTGTGGTTTTCTATAAACGTCCGTAACCTTGAGGACAAGGTTTTCTAAAAGAAAAGGAATTGTTACGGAAAAATATGATAGTTGTTATACAACTGTAACTAGTATAAAATTGTAACGGTTTTTCTCACGAGGGGATATGAATTAGCTAATGTTTGTGTGTATGTCTCTCTCTCTCTCTCTAGCTCTCTATTCTTCTTTTGGACTCTTCTCTTTCTCCTCCTCTCCCTCTTTCTTCAGTTTTTCATTTTATTTCATAACAGTATTGCCATATGTTATTATTGAATATACATGTAAAGAGAATGTGATCTCTTGTTTCCTCGTGCAGTCGACACATTGGACAAGTTTTATCAACTTGTAGGTAAGGCATTCTATTTGTGGTTTTGAGCTTATTTTTTATTGCTATGCACAGTACAAAGGATATTCTAGAAGTTAAGGCCTTGCTCCAAACAATCTTATGCCAATCTACCTTGAAACTTCTTCTTATCAAGTCCTTGATGGTTTTGTTAGTAAAGTTTGTGGACAGGTTGAGCTGAGTTAGTGTGGAGTGATGAAAATGTTGAAATACTTAATGTGTGAAGAGATTTTAGGATTTGTCCCTGTCTTGACCAGTTATCAAACCATGGTGATACCAACCTGCCATTCCTAATTCTACATATCAACTTGTACATATCTCTAAACTTCAGTAGCCAGCCCGTGACCCATCTATGGCTTGTTCAAACCGAGCCGGGCGATTTTGCCGTCCCTATGTGAATTTCTTCGGAATAATATCTTTGAAAACTATGTACACCTGGAGGAAGATGGGCCTAGCATAGACGTGCTAGTGTGTACAAATATAAACAAAAAGAAGAAAATGTAGGTTTCCTTGAAAGGCTTTCTGGGGGTTGAGAGCAGAGAAAGAAGAAACACTTTAGCATGCATGTTCTGGATTTCTCATTTACTGATGGCACTCTGATTGTTGTGGCAGACATGAAATATCATCAACTTTTTCTGTTCCAAAAGTTTGTGTTGGTGTGACATACTGATATAGAAATATCAGAACATCACATATTACAATGCAGGATTGAAATCCTCCAGGTAAACAACTTTTGGCAGACCCCAAGGAAACAACCTTGGAGTGCAACACAATCAGCTCCACTGCGAGGACCAAAAGTAGTTTTTATTAGTTACACAAGTTAGTGCTAGCTCTCTAAAATATAGGTTTCTATAAATAAATATGCGAGATAAACGAAATTGTATAGGAAACCAAGGAAACGGGTAGCTTTTGCACGACAGGTGATGATACAACAAAGAGCACTTGTTAGATCATGCAAACGAGATTACTTCACCATACCCTATACCTTGTCTAGTGCCTTTAATGTTATGATAGTCCCTTATACACATAAATATTATGCGTCAATGAAGTAAGCAAGAGGCTTAATCAGCTTTTCATGGGAAGTTTTATTGCTTCGACTCTTTAATTTTAAATAACGAAACAGACTGAATTTATTTTCTCGCTAAATATCACGTGGTGATATCGTTGGGAGTATAAACAATGAATTGAGATGTTTTATTGGAGGAAGAGGAATGAAGAACAACAACATCAATCAAAGTGAAGTTTTCATGGGAATCAGAACACCGTATGGGGTTATCGTATAAAGACTATATGCGAGTCATTTGACCAAAACGAGATATGGCAAGATTTCTATAGATGCCGCAATTCAAACTCTATCAGGCTGCTGATGTCTATGGACTTAAACCGTGTTGAATATATCTTCTCTTTAATCATTACATTTCCTCTCTTGGGTTGAAAACTTAGAAAGTTCTGGAGGATGGACTCTCTTGTTGCTTGTTTAACCTACAAAACTTGCCACAAATATGGCGATAATGAATGCTACGTACTAACAATTCGAACCCTTAAATCAGGAAATGGAAAGTTCAATTCCTGTTTTAACCAGACCAAGTCCAAAAACACGATGCCAAACTCAAACCCAAATGTCATCCATTTTTGTCTGATTATCAGGACGATACCAAAACCAATTTTTTATCAACAGAAGAATACCAAAATAGATTGGCAAACTAAAAATATATATGACGACTTTGTCTCCTTTGTAACGAAGAATAAAACCTTTGCTTCCAACCTGTTATATATCCTCCAGGGGATTTTACTTTTGTCTTGTTGGCCATCCTTTCAAGTAGTGGTCTCGAATGCAAAAATGAATGTGCTTTACACTTTTAAAGTTCATATGTTTCCCTCTTTAAGTTCTTACTGTCATCTGAAGTCATTCAAAAGCTCCAGTGAGAAATGCAGTGTATTCAGAATGCTAACTTCAGAGTTCAGCCTCTATAGCTGATACTACCTATAAGAACATATTTTAATTTCAGTCATACTGGTACGACACAGGGCTAGAAAATAACAAAACAGAAGAAATAGGGAAAATTCTAATAAAAAGGACTGCAAGTATCTCACAATACTTTCTAAAAGACCGAAGGAGAATCTCCGATATGAATAAACTCTCTGAAAATTGTCGTGTCTCATTAATGAGGCTGATAAGCCTTTTTATAATGGATTACAGAGAGGATGCAAATCTGAAACTAACTCTATTCTAGAACTAACTCTAATTGTTAGTGGGTATCCCACTTATTTCACAACTGAAATAATAAACAACTATTTCTTATCCCATTCTTATCTGCCACGTCTACCCTTTCTTGAATAAGTAAACTTAAATCTATTAGGACTAGGTATCGTATCATTACTCCCCCGTTGGAAGAACGACTTGTCCTCAAGGCGAAAATGTGGGAATTGGGCAGCAATAGAGTCATACTCCTCCCATGTGGAATCGTCAACAGAGCGATTTTCCCACTGAATGAGTAATTCTAGTGTGTTGTTATTGGTCCACCTGTGATGCAGCACTCTCAAAGGGAATAGCAGCAACTCCATATCAGCAGATAAAGGTAACGGAGCTGGACTGCTGGAAGGGCTTTGGCCATAAGCAAGGCGCAGTAATGATAAATGAAAAATTGGGTGGATTTTGGCATCGGAAGGGAGTTCTAACTCATAGGACACTTGTCCTACACGGCGTAATACCTTGTAAGGCCCAAAAAACTTGGGGGAAAGTTTCTCAAACCGTCTTTTGGCTAGACTTTTTTGACGATAAGGTTGGAGACGCAGCCACACAACATCACCTGGTACAAATTGAAGATCTCTCCTATGTTGGTCAGCATGCAACTTCATACGATTTTGAGCCTTCAACAAATTTTCCCGCAGAATTTTGAGCATATCGTCCCTTAATACCAATTGTTCTTCTAATTCAGCCACCGAAGTTTCACCCTTAACATAGGGAAGGAGTGGAGGGGGGTCCCTCCCATATACTAGCTTAAAGGGAGAGTTTTGGGCTGATGCATGAAAGCTTGTGTTATAGGAGAATTCTGCCCAGCAGAGGAATCTACTCCATAACTTGGGTTGTTCATGAGTAAAACACCTTAGGTAAGTCTCCAAACAACGATTCACAACCTCCGTTTGGCCGTCCGTTTGAGGATGATATGCAGTGCTCATATTTAAGTGCGTTTGGCTTAAACGAAAGAGTTCTTGCCAGAATGCACTTAGGAAAAGAGAATCACGGTCTGAAACAATAGATCTGGGCATGCCATGCAACCTAACTATCTCTTGGCAGAATATTCCAGCGACAGACTTGGCAGAATATGGATGGGATAATGCAAGAAAATGAGCATACTTACTAAGTCGGTCAACCACCACCAAAATCACATCAAAGCCTCTTGATTTGGGTAAGCCAGTGATGAAGTCAAGAGATATATCTTCCCAAATACGTTCAGGAATAGGGAGGGGTTGGAGTAGTCCTGCTGGTGCGAGGGTTTGATATTTGTTTTGTTGACAGGTGATGCACTGCTGGATGAACTATTTGACTTCATTCTTCATGCCCTTCCAGTAAATGTGTGCACTAAGCCTTTTCAGAGTTTTCAGGTACCCGTTATGTCCTCCTGATGGAGTGGCATGGGTTTCTTCCATCAATTTAGTCCGTAAATAGTCTCTTTTTGGTATGACCAGGCGGGATTTGTAGAATAATCTGCCATTGACTAAACTGTAGTTGGAGAGTAGGTCTGGGTTTTGCTGCAACTTATCAATAATTGCCTTTGTCTCCGGATCTTCCAGCAATGCTTGAGGTAATTGATTAATGTCTTCTACCATAGGAATGACAATTTGCATCAATTCTACAGCCTGTGGTTTTCGAGAGAGAGAGTCGGCAGCTGCATTGTGCTTTCCTGATTTGTAAATGATGGTAAAGTCAAATGGGAGTAGCTTTATCAAAAGCCTTTGTTGGTTGGAGTTCAACACTCGCTGATCAAGTAGATGCTTGAGGCTGTAGTGGTCAGTCTGCACAAAGAAATGATGACCCAACAAGTAGTGTCGCCACTTTTGAATAGATAAGACCAAGGCTAGGAGCTCCCTATCATAAGTGGGCTTGAAACGGTTGGAAAACGAGAATCCTTTGCTAAAGTATGCAATAGGATGCCCCTCTTGCATCAACACCGCCCCTACTCCATTCATTGATGCATCACATTCTACTGTAAAAGAAAGTTGAAAATTTGGCAGCTTCAATACTGGCGTCGTAGTAAGAGCGACCTTCAGCCGTTCAAAAGCCTTTTGAGCTTGGTCAGTCCATTCAAAAGCCCCTTTTTTTGTTAGGTCGGTCAGGGGATGAGCAAGCATGCCATAGTGTTTTACGAACCGTCGATAATAACCCGTAAGGCCCAAAAATCCACATAATTCCTTAACATTGTTGGGGACAGGCCAATTCAACACTGCTGCCACTTTTTCGGGTACTACCTCCACTCCTTGAGCTAAAACAATGTGCCCTAAATAATCTATCCGAGATTGCCCCAAAGAACATTTTTTTGCATTAGCAAAGAAGGACTGCTGTTGTAGTACCTGAAACACAATACGAAGATGCTCCAAATGTTGTTGGGCTGTTGCACTATACACCAATATGTCATCAAAAAATACAAGCACAAATTTTCGTAGAAATGGCCGAAACACATCATTCATAATGGATTGAAATGTAGCTGGTGCATTCATAAGGCCGAATGGCATCACAACAAATTCATAGTGCCCCGAATGGGTTCTAAAAGCAGTTTTATGAACGTCAGATGGCAGCATAAGTATTTGATGATATCCAGAACGTAAATCAATTTTTGAGAAATAGGCAACCCCATGTAGTTCATCTAATAGCTCATCGATATTGGGAATAGGATACTTATCTGGTGTGGTGATTTGATTAAGGCGTCGATAATCAATACAAAGGCGCCAAGACCCATCTTTTTTGCTAACCAACAGTACCGGACTAGCAAACGGGCTAGAACTAGATCTAATAAATCCCCTGCTCAATAATTCTGAAATCTGGGTTTCTATCTCATCTTTTTAAAAATGTGGGTACCTAGAAGGCCTTGAGTTGGGCGATGGTGAATTTGGGAGCAATGTGATGGCATGGTATCTTCCACGGCTTGGAGGTAATGACGAGGGTGCTGTGAATACGTGGGCAAATTCATCAAAAATGGTCTAGGCAATCTTTGTACCAATCTCATCCTCCTCTGCTTCATGTGTTAACACTAAGCTATGGAGACGCACTGGAGTGTTGGTCTCAGGCACAATTCCATGCAGTTTGTATTTTTTACCAGCTACCCAAAAGATCATGAACATTTTATTCCAATTGGCCTCAACCGTGTTTAGTGATGCTAGCCATTTAATTCCCAATACTAGATCAGAACCACCGAGGGAGAAAGGAAAGAAGTCCTGCTTGATAATTAAATCAGAAACTTTTACCTCGAGGTCTGGACATAAACGATTGCATTTGACTGTACTTCCATTCCCAATTTGTACTCCAAACATTTGAACATTCTGAATCGGTAATTTTAATTCTTCAACCAATGCTTCTGATATGAAGTTATGGGTGGATCCACTGTCCACCAGAATCAGAACGCTTCGTCCCTTCACCAACCCCTCAAGCTTCATAGTGGCCGCCGAAGACTTTCCAAGGATCGCATTGAAGGAGATTTCGGCTTCAATACCCCCTAATGAGCTCTCGTTTTCGTCCTCGACAAGTGGCTGTATTATCTCCTCATCTTCTTCGGTAATTTCCATAAGTGAGAAGTTAGAATTGCAGCGGTGTCCGGGTCGAAAAGTGGCCCCACAATGGAAACACAGCCCCTTATCTCTCCTTCTCTGTCTTTCGAACTCCTCGGGCGTTTGTTTTACTGCTGTCGCCGCGGTACTGCGCTGCACTTGAGTCACTAGAGTCTTGGACGCCGAAGGATCAGACACGGCGTTTCTGGGAGAAGCTGAGTTTGGACGGTATTGAGAGGAGAAGGTCTTGGGTCCCGTAGTTAACTTCAGTTTGTTCTCATATTCTAGGGCCAAACTAGCGGCTCTATACACCGCTCGGGGTTTGTGTAGTTGAACGTCCGCCTTCAATTCATCTCGAAGACCATTTATGAAGACACCCAACAAACAGTGTTCAGGCCAATTTTTGACTCACGAAGACCTGCGAGAAAACTCGGAGCGATACTCTGCCACTGTTCCTGTTTGACGAATACTACAAAGGTACTCATCTGGGTTCTGATATTCCGGAGGTCCATAAGTCTCTTGGAGAGCCTTTACAAGCTCTTCCCAGAACTCTATAGTGCGTTCATTATTTACCCAAGAGAATAAATCAAGAGCGTCCTCCTCCAAATACATTGATGCAACATCGACCTTCAAATCCTCTGGGGTATCGTAATACTTAAAATATTTTTCTGCCTTTAATACCCAGCCTCTCGGGTCACCACCACTAAATTTAGGGAATTCAATTTTTGTGTATGGCAATTTGCGCCTATAAGATGCTTCCGGATCATCCTCGCCATCAGCTTCCCCATGTGAACGATGTGTACCTCTGCGGCTTCTCTCAGATGCAGCCTCAAGAGAGGCTACACGGTTGGCCAGTGCTTCAATACTCTCAAGTCGCGCAGCTATGGTGGTAAGAGGATCACTATTGCCTGTAAGTGGGTTTTCATTGTTTTCGGGTGGGTTGGTGTGACGGGAAGTTCTAGTTTCAACCATGAGCTCTGATACCAATTTGGTACGACACAGGGTTAGAAAATAACAAAACAGAAGAAATAGGGAAAATTCTAATAGAAAGGACTGCAAGTATCTCACAATACTTTCTAAAAGACCGAAGGAGAATCTCCAATATGAATAAACTCTCTGAAAATTGTCGTGTCTCATTAATGAGGCTGATAAGCCTTTTTATAATGGATTACAGAGAGGATGCAAATCTGAAACTAACTCTATTCTAGAACTAACTCTAATTGTTAGTGGGTATCCCACTTATTTCACAACTGAAATAATAAACAACTATTTCCTATCCCATTCTTATCTGCCACGTCTACCCTTTCTTGAATAAGTAAACTTAAATCTATTAGGACTAGGTATCGTATCACATACATAATTTGCATCCAAACCAACATTAATGTGATGCTACTGCCAAGGACTATAAATCTTATTTTACAAAAAATGGAATAAATGTAGAAGTAGTATGACCAGTAATCTTAATTGATATTATGTGTTTAGTCTTAAAGATAAAAGTTGCAGAAGTATAAGTGATTTATTAGGTACCTTCAAGAAAATTTTTCTAGGAAAAGGCTGGCAAATAGCTGCAGAACCTTCATTTAAGAGAATACATGCAAATATTTGACAGCTAAAAGCTGCATAGAATGACGAATCTGAGATGTTCATATACATTATTTCTCATAGACGAGTTCCCTTTAGGAGAATAGAAATGTCTACTGATATTAGCCATAAACTTTCATACAACATGCTTCTATTGTATGACCAAGAATTATGGTCAAAACTCTCAACATTGTGAAGACAAAAAGCACAGTTTGAGTGGTATGCCTAAGATCACTCTTTTACTAAGATTCGTTCACCTTTCATCATACAACTAGAGCCCATTGGTCATCAATATGCAAAGACTACGCATCAAGATGTATCTACTGAGCATCTGTGCCCGTAGGTATCAGTAAGATGATTGTCACTTATCCATTACAAGGCCTCTTTTGCGTGCACTCATCTTATTCTTCTGAGTCTTGCTCTGCAACAGAGCATCCATTCTCAAGTTTGCATGTTTGATTGTAATCAAGTTTAGATAGCTCAAATTTCAAGCATCATTGACAAAATTTTTCTTGGGTAATTATCTGACAATAAATGCCAAAAAAAGCTCTTTAAACTAATAAATGCTTACCAAATATCAGTATACTTATCCAATACAATATGGCCCTTCTCACAGCCAAAAACATTAGATAAACAAGAAGAAAATGAAGCATCTGATCAGAGGGAAAGGATAATTAAAGGAGAGGAGCGACTTTCTTTTCTTTTCTTTTCTTTTTTTTTTTGGGTTAAGGTAGTTTTCTGGATGCAATTTATTTTGTTTGAAAGCCCTCAAAGAAAACATCCAGTCCTACTACATTGAACTCAGGAGATAATGTAAGGAGTTAAGCCCTTAACAAAAGGAAATATGATATTTAAACAAATAATCCAGACTTTATAAGTACTAATGTTTACCCGTCCAAGAAACCAAAAAAACAACAAAACAAAACTTCATTAGCACTCAATACCCACTTCTGCAGCTCGTCTAGGCTTGTTTTTCCTTCGGCTCCCATTTTGTCGGAACCCAACCATCTTCATTGCACCATCAGTAGTTAACCTTGTCCCATTTCCATCTTCCTCTTTCATGGAAATTGTATTTTCTATGGAAATTGTATTTTCTTTGACATGGTCAGACATTTTCCTCTTCCTTCCATTCCCAGCAGATTCCAAAGTTTTAACATCTTTCCCTGAGATTGAATCTATTCCATTATCAATATGTTCCTCTATCTTCTCAAGTTCTTCTTCTCCAATTTCTTCTTTCATGGGTTTTATCGACTTTCCTCTTATTTTATAAGTGGGAAAGTTTTCTTCTTCATCATGTCCATTATTTTCATGCGAAGCAATAAGAGTCTGTTTCTTCCCTTTTCCTCTACCTCTTCCCATAGTCCAAAATGACCTAGAATCTCATAAACTAATACTTCTGCATGGAGTTGACTGTGATAAGGTTAGACTCACAGTCTAAGACTACAATCTATAACTGAGATCAAACCACCAAATTTGAACATAAGACATATAACAAACTTGATATTCTAGGGCATACATTATAACTCAAAATTCTTTTATTATATAGTTTAAGCAATAATCACATGGCAAGATTTTCAAGTTTCTCAATGTTATTAATGCCTATAAATCCAATAAACTCCTTATGGGTTATGGGGTGTTCCTCCTTTTAATGTTGTATGGGTTCTTCTATCTTTGTTTTCATGTTTTCTCTCCTTTGGCGATTTTGATCCACTCATGAGATGAGGATAAATAAAGGTAGCTCATGCCAACTTATTCTACAAACTAGTTTATTGGCTTCTTGATTGTTTGAACAGGACTGCAATGTTAATGTCCTTAACACCACCAAATAAAAAGAAAAAAAAACCATGAAAGATGTTTCACAAGTTCAAGTTCGGTGGAGGTTAAACCTGATTCAGGAATAGTCTAAGCACGAAATCCTTACTTCCCTTCTTATATAGTTCTGAAAACGAAAAATCAATTCCTGATTCAAATTCATCAGCAAATTGGTGATAAAATAATGGGGGAGGGGACAGGGACAGGGGAGTTGAATCATATGGCATGACATGCACCGCAATTTACAGTAGGCGACATCATAAATTGTAAGCACTGGAGCAAACGCATTCCACTAAACAACTGAAACCTACACCGTATCTATATAAACTTTACGCCCAAATAGTCCGTATTATGAGAGATCGTATCTTCTATCCTATCAACATAAAATGCAGTTCAAGCTATTAAAGAGTCAAACGTATTGTTCTGCCACTTCATCCAACCAAAAAGACAATTTTAAACTGTTAATACATTGACCACATTGCAGAAACATAACTTTATTTTCTCTCAACCGCTGCTGAAAGAATAGAGAAGAAGCTGACCTTGTAGATATCCCCGATCTGCATATTTTGTTACACGATGCCCACTTCTTAGAATCTCATTACGACAAATAAGAACCACATTTGACCAAGAAAATGAAATGGCTTGCTAAAGTGAACAAGCAAGAGAGAAAATAAATGGGGAAGCTATGATCTGAATGAGGATCTAAAGATGATCCAGATTAGAAATGAAGTGAGAAAAGAGAAAGCAAGTGAAAAGGTTGAAACTTAAAACAGGCTGACATTAACCAAGTTCGACGGCTGATAGTTAAACCGGGGGCTGAGATAACTGAGCAACGAACTATAAAATGGAAGTGAGTGAGCTGGAACCGGAAGATAGCAAGAAGTGTTGTATATATGTTTTGTATTTTTTTTTAATTACTACTTGACATTTTAGAAGGGTTTTAATTATAAAAAAATATTTTTAAATTATTTATATTTAAACTAATTTTCGTTTGAATTAAATAAGTCTTTTGTTGTATATAAAATTTTGACCCTAAATTTTAAACAATTGTATACATAAAAACGATTTAAACTCACCAACTTCATTTAAATCAAAAGAGCTCCTTATCAATTCACTGCCACTCTAAGATTATATATACACGTTTTGTTATTCGAAATCCGATTATCAGTTATTAAACAGTGAAATGAAGAAAAAGGGTCAAACGAATTCCTAACTAAAATTTTAGGATCTCTTTCATTTGATATTTTACACCGTTGAATGGATCCATTTTCTTCCTTCCGTGCACTTGTTGGGAGGACCTGACCTTGTAGAGTTAGAGCCACATCCTTTGAATTTCAGTGAAAAAGACCCACACATGAAATAATTTATTGGACAATATCAAAAATTATATAAAAATGAAGCTGAAATGTAATGTCAGTATTTGCAATTTTCAAAAAGAGAATTGAATAACTCCATTTCCCAACATATACAGAAAGTTTATTTTATTTTATAAAACTAATTAATTAAGGAATAATAATAATAATAATAATAATAATAATAATAACAGCAAAATTTTCTCTACCATCAATAATTAGCCTGAAATAAAAAGTTGTGGTTTATTTTATGGAACTTTGTGGCTAAGAAAATAATAGAAGAAAATCTAAAAGTTTAATACAATTAATGTGGGATAGAATTTTCTGCTCAATTTATAAGTGGTACTTCTTAATTACTTCATAATTTATAAATAAAAACATAATGATATAAAATAATTTGTGCTTGGAATTAAATTTGATTATAATGGTGTTATCTTATTGAAAATATGAAATGTGATTTTTTTGAATTGCTTAAGGCAATTAATATGATGATTGTTATTGGTAAACTTCCTTTCACAATATTGAATTACTTGCATTTAGATATGTTATGAGCCTTGCTTCTTGCTCAACATATCAACCAATTAGTGACATATTTGCTTGGCTTCTGATAATTGGAAGAATGAAGTATTAAAGGCGAATAATGCTTGCATTACCATTCATTATATTGATAACAAGCGTAAGTTGCAGAAAAGGATAATTCTTTTTAAGACATCAAAACCTCCTTTTGGTAGATTATCACTTACCAATGAAGTACCTCTTTGCTTGGCTCAATAGAAGGTTGATAAGAAGATTTTATCAATCTTATTAGACGATGCTTCTTATAATGATACTATGGTCAACTTTCTCAAGTTTTACATTGTTATAAGTAGTTCATTACTTTATAATGGACAATTTTTTGAAGTTAGATATTCTTGTCATATTTTGAATTTTATTATAATAGGACTAATTATAATAAAATTCATTGAGGCATAATTAGATAATGAAATTTTTATTTTTTACTTACTAATGGGGAACTATGTAAAGTGGAAGTTCTTCAGAAGTTATTGAAAGTATTTTATGGAATGACATTATTCTTTTTAGTTTAAATACCCATCATCAAATGTTTACTTGAAAAGTTGTATAAAAATTTAAAATATTTAAATTATGTCATAGAAAACCCTTTTCTATTTATGGTTAGCATAATCTATGATATGTTGAAGAAATTAAGTATATTTAAATTATGTCATAGAAAACCCTTTTCTATTTATGGTTAGCATAATCTATGATATGTTGAAGAAATTAAGTATAGGTTCGAGTACTACTCTTCGTTATTGTCATGTGCTAATGTTTAGGACACCTGCTTCAAATTGGTTTCTATTTACATTTGCTATTCTATAACCTTATGATAATTCTACTACATCTATTGTTATTGAATAAGTGAAAAGATCTTACTCATGATGCTTAAGTGTTACAAAAGTAATGTAGAAGGTAACATCACTAAAATATTGAATCATTTACTAGTTCAAATAACAGTAAATGAAGTAGTGGTTCTTAAGAATTTGATTACAAAGAGTATTTGAGGTCAATGGTCAATCCTAAACTTAGTAATATGGGTTAGATATTTATTTGAAAGAGTATGCCATAGATTCATATATTGACATTAATATATTAGATATTGAAATGTGACTTCTAAAAGATTTTCTACTTTTGAGTATTTTAACTTGAAATCTTTTAACTATTCCTACTTTGCTCTCAGAATATGCATTTGGTTTAACCAGAAAAGATGTTAAATCCATCTCAATATTCACTCAAACTAAATACAATAAAATCTCTCAATATTTTTGGAATTGGATGATCGTAGAAGGTCTTATTTTAGGTGATTTAATCATGTAAATAGTTTTAAATTTTTGCTTATACTTTTAAATTACTTATTACATTTCAATTATTTGTTATAGGAAAAGATGGAGATTTCTTTTTCCAGTGATGAGGATCGAGAAAAGATGATGACTTTCAAGAACTTTAGTGTAGTTTATTATAGATTTTGTAAAAATATAATTTTATTTTAAAACCATTTTATGCTTATTTTCATTTGACAAATGATAAAGTATGAATATTAAACTTTACTATAATTTTATATATTAAGATATAAATCAATATTAGTGTGTGATAATCATATTTTATATAATCATTAAATTTTTAAAGGTGAAAACTTATGAATTCGGTTCAAATTTTATTAGAATAAGCCAAATTTAAGTTTGAAATTAAGTTTATTTTATAGGTGGGTTTAATATGAATTTAAATTTTATTTGGACATTAATTAAACCCAACCTATATATCAATCTAATTCTAATATTTTTGTTCATGTTTTAGGTGATCATAAAACAAACTATAGGTGGTTAATGATATTCAAAACATACCTTAATGTTAATTTTATATATAACTGTAATGTCACATTCAACTTTTAGTTATTAAGTTCTAAAAAGTTTTATAGAAAAAACTAAAGCTCATAATATAGTATAGTATTTTAACTATAAGATGAAAAACTTAAAAAATTATTCATACAATATAATAAGTTAAATATATATTCAACCCAAAGTTATGAATACCGTATTGAACTCGATGCGGATTGAATTTCGAACGGCAATCTGTCTTGATCTTGATCGATTGTCGTAACGTTCGATTAATTTTATAAATTTATGAAATAGTACCTAAAATTTTTAAAAATTGCAAAATAATCCATATTGATATATTATGCAGTTATCTTGTATACTTTACTAGTTCTTGTTTACATAAACCATGTTTTCAAAATCTTAGTAATAAATAACAATGACAATTAATATGAAATAACAATAATTTTAAATATTTTACATATAAATAATAACCACAATTAATATAAACGAAGAAAATCATCATCATACAATTATAAAATTAAGAATAATACAAAGTATTTAAAATATTACAATAATACAATTTCATCATTTTAATAAATAATATTATATCAAAAGATTCAAAACATCCGATAAAAAGAACAATAAATATTACAAAAAGAGTTGATGATGAAGAAACAATCAAGTAGAAGTTAAACCTGAAACAAAAATATTACAGTTACATTACATATATACAATTTAACATAAACATCAAATACAAGTAAAATTAAAAAAAAGGAAAAATAAAAACTTAAAATTCAATCGTCAATGGGAGGATACCTGTAGAACTGCACTAACCCCAGTGATCATTTGATACAAAATCCTCATCATTGAGAGGAAATTCATCATCATTATCATTCAAATTTAATGCACCAAATGACATGTCAATGCTTTTCCATTCAAGATTATCTTTCAAATCCAAATCATTCACATCAACCAAATTGAGTTCTTCAGAAACCCAATCCGCCAAAACATCAATATTATCAATGGCAATTGGATCATTTGAACTATTTGTGCTATCAAGACTCCTAGTAAACAATTAACTTTAATTATTCGAAAATTATAAGAAATTATATTAAAATTAACAATGAAAATAATGAAAATAACATACCTTTCCCGAAACTTTAAATTGTAACGAACATAAATCGAGTCATTCAACCTCTTATGCTCCAATCTATTCCTTTTCTTTGAGTGGATAAATTCAAATGCACTCTAGTTTCGTTCACACCCAGTTATACTCATACATTGACTTAAAATTCGAATCGCAAACTTTTTTAATTATGGAACACAATTTTCGAATTGATCCCACCAAGAAACTGCAAGTTATAAGATAACAAAAGTAGTGTTATAAACAAAATAAAGTGATAATTAATTTTCAACAAATAAGAAATAGGAAATAAATAATACCTGGAGAAAGTTTTCCTTTTTGTCGAATAGCAATTGACATTTCAAAATCTCCATAAGACAATTTATAAAGCTATATTTGTGAGTTTAAAAGATCTTGCATTGCGTCATGAGGAATAGTTGTTGTAATTATGAAAAGCATTCCTTTACTAACTTCAACTTGCTTTGTAAGATCCAGTCTAAAATACATATTAGGATTCAAAACTGTCCCAACTGCAAACAATGGAGAAGAAAGTTGTCTTTCCCTTCTCTCATTAATGATTGAGAGATATGGTGTGTATAAAGAAGACCTATTTTTCATATTAGCCTTGATTGCTTTCGTCGCTCCCTCTATATAATCAAAAATGTAACCCATTGTGGCTTTTTTTCACTATCAGCCAACCGAAGTACCCTCACCAAAGGCTCACAAACTCAAATAACAAATTGATATTGCAACCAAATTCTCTATCTTTCAGTATAATACTACAAACCTCCATTCCAGCATTAGACCTAGCATGCCAAGATGCAACCCACTTATCACCTGTAAATATTTGCCTTAACTTCTTCTTCATCGAAATAAAAGATTGAAGTGATAAGAAATTTGTTGCAAATCTTGTCACAGCAGGACGACACAAATTCCTACCATTGATAAATTTCCATCTCATCAAATTCAAAACCCATACACGATTATAAATGAATTTTGTCACCTTTTTATTCTTCTGCATAGTCTCATCAATAACAGGAAAATATCTAGGATCCTCTATATTCTCCAGCATTAAGTCAATGCAATGTACAACACAAGGAGTCCAAAAAAATAAATTATAGGTATTCTAAAATCTTTTCCCTATCACTTTATAAGCGGAATCATTGTCAGTAATAAATTGAACGATGTTTCTCGGCCTTACTTCATTCACAACTTCATCAAATATTCCAAACAAAGTCTCAGCATTTCTAATAAGACCAGATGCATCAATAGATTTCAAAAACATAAAGCCATTTGAAGAATAAACCCAAAATTTTATAATAGGCTCTTGTCTCCTATTTGTCTAACTATTACACATAATTGAACAACCATAAGTACCCCAACTCACTTTTCTTTCAGCCAAATAAGCTCTAATTTCAGAAACAACAAAACTCAAAAGTTTACCTCTTAAGTCATCAATCGATGGCCCTTTGTATCTTGGACCATAAGAGGCTATTGCATCCATCATAGGTTGATATTAATAAGACTGAGAAGCATTGAATGACGAACCTATATCATACCACTATTTAGCTACCGCCATATCAACATTGTGAGACGCATCTCTTGATTACATTGCACTACGAATTGAAGATTGGGCTCCAGGAGTTGTTCGTGGTGCAAAGAAACTACTCACCTACCTTTTTCTCTTCCTCACATCAGTTTTTCAGGATCTTAAGGCTGAGATGGAACACTACTAGTACCACTACCACTACCACTTCCACCTTCAACATTTCCATAATCACCATGGAAACTAGAAAACAAACTTCCACTACCAATTTCAAAATCCAATCTTCCCCTTCTATCTTTCTCAAATTGATATTCATCAAGTAATGTTTTCATCTGTCACTTCACATCAAGATTTACTTTTTTACATGCTTCCACATCTCCTTTAACCCCAGCTAAATGCCTTTTCAATCAGGTAATTTCTTCACCTTTCAAATGCTTGTTACAAAAAAAAAATAGTATGATTCTTTTGATCGACAACCGAACCAGCGTGAGCCCAAGCTGGATCATTGTATCTTTCTAAACTAGGTTGATCGGGAGTATTTGCACTTCCTTCCATTTATCTATACACAAAAATAAATAACACATAATTTCAGTACACAATGACAATATGCATATCCATTTTATATAATATAACTCATTCTGTATAAGTCAAAAGCTAACAATTCAAAACATTCAACATATATAATAAGTAACACAAAACATACTCCAACAATTTCAAAACAATCATAATATCATTTCCACTTCCTTCCATTTCCAACAATTTCTAATTCTAACAATCACAAAACATTCATTATTGTTTTTCCATTCCTAACAATTTCTAATTCAAACAATCACAAAACAATCATAATTTTATTTCCATTTCCTTTAATTTACAACAATTCTCAATTCCAACAATCACAAAACATTCATAATTCCATTTCCATTCCAACAATAACTAACAATTTCTAATCCTAACAATCACAAAATAATCATAATTAGATTTCCATTGACAACAATTTCCAATTCTAAGTTTCTAACAATCACAAAACTTTCATAATTTTATTTTCATTTCATTCCATTTACAACAATTTCCAATTCCAACAATCACAAAATATTCATAATTCCATTTCTATTCCAACAATAACCAACAATTTCCAATCCCAACAATCACAAAACAATCATAATTTCATTTTCATTTACAACAATTTCCAATTCTAAGTTTCTAACAATCATAAAACTTTCATAATTTTATTTTCATTTCCTTCCATTTACAAATTACAACAATTCCCAATTCTAACAATTACAAAAAAATCATAATTTCATTTACATTTCCTTCCATTTTCAACAATCACAAAACATAATACAACAATTTCCATTTTATTAATTTCAAATAAATTCCAATTACAACTGTCACAAAACATACATCAACAACTTCCGTTTCCATCAAGTTCCAATTTTCAACAATCACAAAACATACATCAACAATTTCCATTTTATCAATTTTCAACAATTTCCAATTTCCAACATTCATAAAACATACATCTACAATTTCTATTTCCAAATTCCAACAAATTCCAATTACAAAAATATTTTACTTTAATATGTTCATATTTCAATGATTTAGTTTATGAATTTGTAATGTACACTAGTAATTGTTATACAAAATTGTAATTCACAACCTAAATAATTTTGGTATTAGGAAATAATCAAACAACACATCTTAAAGATAAGGTAAATAACAAATTTGGCTCAATGTTTATTATTTAAAAAGCAATTGTAAAAGCATCAAAATTCAAAATGGGTGAATTTGGTTGGTTCATCATTCATGGTTGTCTTATTTTAATTTTAATTCAAACTTAAAAATTTTACATATCTAAAAATAATAATTAGAAATTTGATTAGTTGTCTGTTTTATAATCATATAAAGACTTTCATTTCCTCTCTCTTATGTCTTGTGTGGACTGTGGACTCACAATTTCTTATTCTTACACCTTAGCTTAGATGTCCTTAATTATCATGATTCATGAGTCATGACTCATTCCCAACCAAATACCAAACTGAACAACATGAATGAACCAAACCCTTAACCAACACAAACTGACATTTATTTCAAAATTTAGATACACAAAAACAACCAATTCAATTCAATATTCAGAATTTCATTTCATACACAAACATAACCCAATTCATTTCATACACAACATTTTCCAACAACATCGGATCATCCGTGCATCATGCCATCATCGAATCATCAGACACTCCAATTCATTTCATACACAAGTCACAACCCAATTCATCATCGGATCATCCTCCAATAACAACACAAAAACTGTCAACACTCCAACCATCTCCAACACCATGCATCATCGGATCATCCAACCAAAACACAATGCAAATTTGAATTAAGTAAGAAATTTTTGAAATAAAAAAAACTCAAAAAACCAACTCGGGTCTTTGACGGGTCGTCGGGTTTTGTCATGAGTTAGTGTGTTGATGTGTCTCCGGTGGCTTCAGTATGGTGTAGTGGTGCTGCGGTGTAGTGGCTTCAGGTGGAGAACGTGGTGGTCGGTGACGTCTTCGGATCCCCATAGAGGAGGAAGTGTCTTCGATGCCAAGGGAGGATGAGGCGATGAGCGAAGGAGGATGACTGCTAGAACAAACACGGCGAGGCGACGGTGAGAAGAGGAGAAAAGGCGGCTCTACGGTGAGAAGATGAGAGAAGAAGAAGCTGACGAATAGTCCAGATCCAGAAGCTCGGGGGGGAGGGGGGTTGGGAAATTTAGGGTTGATTTTTTAAAAATTGCAATCTAGTCCCTCCTCTTTCGAGAGTTTACTGTATCGGCCGATACCGATCGAAAACCACCAGTACCGGCTGGTATTTTAGGCCGGTCTCATGGAGTTTTTAGCTGGTATGGTACGTTTCGGTCGGAACTGCACGGAACGATACGGTACTCATAAGGCTGATTCAACCATCGAAAAAAGAAAAAGAAATACAATAAAATTCTAAAGCATTGTTATAAAAAAAAGAACAATTTGCTTAAAAATGAATTTTGTTATGGATATTCCTGTATTTTAATAATTCATATCATAAAATGTTTTGGTATATTTGTTAGTAGTGTGCCCTAGGCCAATGGATAGTTGTGATTCATGTATTAACATTATGACTTGTTAATAATATATTATGAGGTATTCCTTTTATATATACATGTATGTCGTTTATGTAATGTGATTTACGTTCCATGAATAGTATTAGGCTTATGTCATCAAGTATATGACTTGATAGTAAAACCATAAGCATTAGAAACATTATTCTAAACTGTCCCTAGTCGTTCGTTATTGATGGAACAATAATGAATCAAGGATAATATGTGTTCTGATTGATGATCACGTTTTACTGATCATGGATATTAGTTATCAAATCAGAAACTTAGATATATGTTAGAGAACATATATTGGACTGATCCACAAAGAGAACACTACATGGTTTCATGTCATTAGTGATTCTTAATATGGTTTGACTTTAGTCCTTTGACCTGAAGTCATCATGGTTCCCTACATGAGAAATTTGGTGTTTTGATATTAGACGAAGTTATTCTTAACCGAATAACAAGTAGTCTTATGTTGGACATCAAATGGATCATGCGGAGGGATGTGAATGAAGTAGATAGAATTTGTACCTCTCTTAAATGAGAGAGATATCATTTGGGCCTCTTGACAAGTGTGACTGAAGAAATGCATGGCCGTGCTCAAATGAATTGATGAAGAGTCATCAATGTCATTTGTTATAATCAGTCAACTTAGGGATCAAGAAACTATAATCAATCAAAGGTTGACATGTACCATGCCTTGTGATTAATCTTGATATCGTGTTACAAAAGGACTGAGCTTATAACCATGGTTACAGGTTAAATTGAATTATCGATCCTCATTTGATTTGGGTAGTTATAATGTCTTGCTAGAGGCCACTTATGACTTATGGGCCTTGAAGTGTGATCAGGTCCATTGCCAACATCAAATGAGCCTACAGGGTCACACACAAAGAGTGATGTGATTTGGGCTTATTCTATTGGGCCTAATTTATTAGGCATTGAATAAATATATGTGGATATATTTATTGGGTTAGATTGAATCAAGTTTTTAGGCTTTTATTATATGAGATATAATGGGCCGAAACTCATTGGGTTTCAATGGGATTAGGTTTTCTCTATAAATAGAGAAGCTTAGGTCTCATTATAGCATGACACTATTTTGATACGAAACCCTAGCCACCATCCGAGAGGAAAATCGTGTGGCATTCGGAAAGAGTTTCAGGACGTGCTAGCACACCATAGCCGTAGCCCGGATCGTGCATACTCATGTGGATACCGGTAGAGGGCATTCGCGTATTGCAGTGTCTTGGAATCCGAAAAGAAACAACCAATCCACAACATAAAGATATTTTCGTACATTCTGAGTATTTCGGTTATACTTCACGTTGTTGTATGATCTTTTCCGCAGCGTATTGTGAATATTCGGGCCATACGCAATCCAATAATATTTTACTGTATAATTTTAAAAAATCATGTATGTCATATAAGTTAACATTTGATTATTAGCTAAATTTATCATGTTGGTTTATTCCTTACAGTCAATCAATTAGTTATAGTTTAGTGATATAACTATTTAAAACCATTTTTATCTTATACATATTTAAATATATAAAATCCATACGATTAATATTCAGTGAAAATGAAAATATGATCAAATCACAATTATGAGATTCATATTGCATTTGTGTATTATTCATAAATTGTTCCTATTTTTTAATTGAGGCTAGAAATTAATAGAGATTATAAAGATTGGCACACATTATATTTTTCCTTTTAGAGGAAGTAGTTAATCTCATAAATTAAAGAATAAAGATACTTAAACAAAAGTATAGGTGCTTATTAGAGAAAAGTTTACTAAACTAACCCTATATGAGAATTCCATTTGGAACATTATTTGTATATCTATGAAAATTCCTATTATGATAATTGTATAAGTAATTCTTTGACTTAAAATTTCTAAAGTTATCTCATATAAGGATTGCCATATTTTAATAATAAGTATGACTTGTTCTCATTAAGAGTAGTTCAATCAGTGGTCATTCGATATACCATAAACTAAATAGAGGTAGTTGAGTGATCAATATAGGTTTCGTCACTCTAAAATAATTGTAAAAATGTTCTACTAATCTTGATTAGTATTGATTCTAGAAATCCTTGGCTAAGATTGAATGACATTTCAAAAATATTTTTCAAATGTCATTAATTGAATCAATTACTAATAGTGGAGAGTTGACATGATTGGACTCAAATAAAGTATATATTATTTCCATGCTCTATGTTCAACTAGAATATTGTAATAATTGAAGATAGACATAAAGGTTAGTCAAAACCATTATGACATTCCTAAATATTCACTACAAGAAAAAAGATCTGAATAGCGACGGAGATTTAGGGATCGATAACGTTTCAACGATAATTACCAATGGAATAAACTACTGTGTCGGAAAAATAAGATGGGAAGTAAAATTTTACCGGCGACATAAATGATGTTGGTAAATGACGTTGGTAATTATGTTTGTAAATTGTTGTCTAGGAGCTGAAACAAAATGACGTCATTTGGTTATCCCGAAACGGTGTCGTTTTTACTAACTTAGAAGCTAACAAAAACGACGTCGTTTGGTTAAAATCCAAACGATGTCATTTTATAAAATTATAAATGTTTAAAATATAACCAAAACGATGTCGCTTTATGAAGTTGCAAACGTTTAAAAAATTAACCAAAACGACGTCGTTTTGGTTATCGTTTTAAAGCTTCAGAAGCCCTCCCCTCTCCCACTCTCGCGTGCGCCCGAACCTTTTCTTCTCCTCTCCTTCACTGTCGTTTGTGGCCACCGTCTCCAGCCATCGTCGCCGTCTATTCTTTCCATCGTCGTCGAGGCTTGCGTCGCCAACATCCTCTGCTCCGGTGGTGTTAACCGAAGATAATGTTGTTTGGAAAACCTTCGTCTCCTTCCTCTACAATCGGTGGATTTTGTTTTTAGTTAATATGGAGTTGTTGTTTGATTTTAAATATTAATTAGTGATTGTTAATGATAGGGTATGTATTTCTTAGAGATTAATGGAAAAAATTTGAGATTTTGTGTTGAATTAGTGATGAAGAATTTTTTGCACACCAAGTGTTTGACAAAATGCATATAAGTGTTTGTCTTGAATTGTTCTTGAACTTTAATTATTGGTGTTGTTTTGCAACAAGTTTAGAATATATGTGTTGATATATTATAGTTGTTCATACGATTGTTATCTTGTTATGATTTTGAAATTGTAGTTTCAATTTAAAAAAATAAAATAGCTTATAATGTTAATATGACTATATATTGATAATGCTTATGTATAAGATAAATTATTTTTAAAGAAATAAAATTTTTAATCTTTTGTATATTTTTATTTTGTTTTATTAAATTAAATAATTTAAAATTAAATATATATTTGTTTAATTATTAAATCAAATTTTATTTATAATTTATATATTTTAAAGATATTTTGAATTTAATTAAAGCATTTATTAATAATTATTAAATTTAATGACAAATATTAAATACAATTAATAACTAAAATTAATTAAATAAAATTCTTATTAATAAATAATTTTAATTAATAACTAATATATTGGATAATTATATAATATATTTTAGTTAGCAATAGGAAAAATTATTTTTACTACTTTCATAATTTTGAAAACCGGTTGAAACTAAAATTAAAATCAAAATAAAAAATCAAACAAACATTTTAGACCAAATAAAAACAGAAAATTAAAGAAAAATGAAAATAAACAAGCTTTAAAAAAGTAATAATATTTTAATACTTCCAAATTATATAAGCTCATTTACATTATATCACTAAAACCTCCCTTTGTCATCAAATTTCTCATAAATTTATATAACTCGTTTTAGATAATTTTAATAAGAAGTTGTTTAATAATTCATATGATACGTCAATTTTGTTTAAATATTAATAATACATTTATTTTGTGTTCAAATAAACAAACAATATTACTTTTAATTATATTGCTATAATTTATTATATTGTTATAATTAAATGGATAGTAATTAAGATCAATTTAATTTAAATATGAATAATACATTTATTTTGTGTTAAAATAAACAAACAATATTACTTTGAATTATATTGGTATAATTTGTTATATTGTTATAATTAAATGGATAGTAATTAAGATCAATTTAATTTAAATATGAATGATACATTTATTTTGTGTTAAAATAAACAAACAATATTACTTTGAATTATATTGGTATAATTTGTTATATTGTTATAATTAAATGGATAGTAATTAAGATCAATTTAATTTAAATATGAATGATACATTTGTTTTGTGTTAAAATAAACAAACAATATTACTTTGAATTATATTGGTATAATTTGTTATATTGTTATAATTAAATGGATAGTAATTAAGATCAATTTAATTTAAATATGAATAATACATTTATTTTGTGTTTAAATAAACAAACAATATTACTTTGAATTATATTGGTATGATTTGTTATATTGTTATAATTAAATGGATAGTAATTAAGATCAATTTAATTTAAATATGAATAACACATTTATTTTGTGTTCAAATAAACAAACAATATTACTTTGAAATATATTGGTATAAGTTGTTATATTGTTATAATTAAATGGATAGTAATTAAGATTAATTTAATTTAAATATGAATAATACATTTATTTTATGTTCAAATAAACAAACAATATTACTTTGAATTATATTGATATAATTTGTTATATTGTCATAATTAAATGGATAGTAATTAAGATCAATTTAATTTAAATATGAATAATACATTTATTTTGTGTTCAAATAAACAAACAATATTACTTTGAATTATATTGGTATAATTTGTTATATTGTTATAATTAAATGGATAGTAATTAAGATTAATTTAATTTAAATATGAATAATACATTTATTTTATGTTCAAATAAACAAACAATATTACTTTGAATTATAGTGATATAATTTGTTATATTGTCATAATTAAATGGATAGTAATTAAGATAAATTTAATTTAAATATGAATAATACATTTATTTTGTGTTCAAATAAACAAACAATATTACTTTGAATTATATTGGTATAATTTGTTATCTTGTTATAATTAAATGGATACTAATTAAGATCAATTTAATTTAAATATGAATAATACATTTATTTTGTGTTCAAATAAACAAACAATATTACTTTTAATTATATTGTTATAATTGTACTTTTAAACTTAAACCTATGCTTTATATCTACGGTTTATGTAATAAGCTCATCATATGATAATTTATCATCTTAATGATCATTATCATCACAAGAATAAGAGTAAAATGACCTCATCATTATTAATAAGAGTTAAAGCGTTACTCATTTAAATGAAATAAGAATACATATTAGTAGTAAATTTTTTCATATGAAATAAATTATTTTGTACATTAACATGTTCACTTTATTCTCTTTTATATGATTGGTGCCTTCATATATGACTTCAATTGTATGTTATTTTCATGAGTAATTTTACATATAAACAACATATCAAATTTAAACGCACATATTCGATAAAAGTAGTAATTCAAAATCTTTTCAAATGTTTCTTAAATAATATTTTGACTATCAAAAGTGTTTTATTTAATTTTATAAACTTATCCTAATATCAACATGATTATGATAAAGTATATGTCCTAATGTAAATGATAATGTGATGATTGATTCTGAGTCATTGAAATGAGGAATTTAAATATTATAAGAAATTTACATTGGTTGAATTATAAATGACATGCTTGATTTTCCTAAACTTTGTTTAAATCAAATTATTTTACTGTTGATTAGAATTGACAACATGTTAATGTATTGACTATGATTGACAGTGTATGGGGGTTACAAATTGGTTAATTTGTATTGGGAATTTCATAATTATAGATTTTGCGATGTAAATGTGGACTGCATTGAGAATAGATATATAGTTGGCAGACCCAATATGAGTTGTGATTATTGGTCGATATTGTGATTTTTTTTCAGGATTAACCCTTCTTGCAGAAGGGGGATGTCCATTTTGTAGGAGAAACTCTGCCGAAATTTTAATAGGATCTTCGTAAATTGTGACATCACCTTTTTTATTTCAGGATATTAAGAGCTTCTTAGCATTAAATGATGATTGAATATAGTTAATGACCTTGATTGATTTAAATATTTCATGGCGGTTGATATGTTATATAGGAGAAATTCTTTCTAACTTATGAACAAATGTGTTCTTGATTGTAGGAACTCTTTTGTTTCCGGTATATTCATTTGTAGCGAGTTTGAAGAGAAGCTTTACCAGGTATTTAAATCTGTCTTCGGCTTCATCAATTGCCTACATTTGTGTGTCGGTTCAGGTAAGTGAATATGTTGTTGTCTATGTTTTTTTGTAGTAGGTTTATTTTGGGTTTTGCTTTGTGGAATGAACTTCACTTTATCATTGAAGTAATATAGGATGCGTGTAACTTATATTATAGTTGTAGTTACCTTAAATGGTCAATTCGTTATTTATTTGATTCTTATTCCGTCGTTATTAATTAGCTTCTCTTAACTTGTCATGATCGAAATTTTTCACGCAATTTGCGAAAACTAATGATATGTTTAAACAATTTATTAAAATAAGTATTCATATTTTGATGAATACTTATAATAGAGCGCAGTTGTAAATATTAAATATAGGACTTTAAATGATTGAAAAAATCATCTCACATATATGATTAGATGTAACATCCCATCACCGATGGGAAGAGTATTTTGGTAAATTGGGATGAGTTAGGAATGTTTAAATATATCTCAGCATGCACATGCATCTTATAGCCTCTATATAAATATGAATGTTAATTTTTGCACATGCACATGATTGTGCATGCATTCATGACATTTCCCGGCATATGTATCTAAATGAAACTTTTTGTGAATTATGTGATATTGGTGTTTGAAAAATTGAATTAAAGTGCTCTAGGTGTGTTTTACATTTTTAGAGATTTGTGAGAATTTTTCTGAAATTTTTCGGGGTACTTACCCGGATCGAAAAATTTTCAACTGGCTGATTGAGTGGGTTTCCTGTACTGAAAAGTACTGCCTAATGACAATGGAATATTGGATAAAGGATTTTGGGATTTTTATTTGATCCATTAGCATTAGATAGAAGATTTATTTGTATTAATGTTCTTTATTAAATAGGATTAAATTGATTTTTTGTCTTTTTTCCCATTTAAAAGCCAAGTGTCCTCCTCATTTGATCTTTTTGTCTTCTTTCATTTATCACCTACGACACTCTTCCTTGGGAAAGACTTAACAAAATCACTTTGAAAGCTTCTTTTTCTCTTCATCCGTAGCCTCCTCCTTTCCTTCCTCCTTTGAGTGTTTTCTTTTCTTCTGCTATACAAAGCTTCCCTTACTACTTACTTGCTCTTCCTTCCTTCTCATGCAAATCCAACTTAGGCCTTGAGTTGGTGATGATATTTATGATGTTTGTGATGACCTTGGGTGAGGAGTAAAGTAGGAGTTGGTGTGAACTTGAAGATTTGAGAAAATTAGAGCTTGCAACTTGTTTAGGTGAGAATTGATGTTTATGTTCTTTAACTTAGTTGTTAGATGCATTAATTGAGAGTTATTGTGCATGAATTATGACTTATTGTGTATTAATTTCATAAAGCTTATGGTTTGCTTGTTTGGGTACAAATTCATGTTTGTGTGAGGATGAGTGAATGAACATGGTTTACATTGATTTTGGCTTGGTTTTGGATTGATTTTTGGAAGGCTAGATGAATGGAAAATTAAGGAAAGTCAATTATTTGTGTGCTGCCAAATCTTGACTATTGATTCAAGAAAATGTTTTGATGAATTTATGGCTGAATTAGAGGTCCAAATGGATGCATATTGATGTAGGTAAAGTGATGAAATGAAAAGAGTTGAGGTAGGGATGAAATCTGGAAAATGTGACTTGGTATAGGTTTCAGATTTTGGCTCATAACTTTTGATATAGTTGTCCAATTGAGCTGAGGTTTGTTTTAAATTAAACTTAAGAAGTATGGCTATATTTCATATGAAGGAGGTTTTGTCCAATTCTGACCTTAAGGATTTTAATTTTGGCATGCAAAGTGAATTGTTAGGTGCTGTGTGAACAGTATCCGAACCTTGTGACCTGAAGCTTTGATGATTTTTTTAGGATTGAATTGGATTGAATTTTCAACTTTGGTCTTCATGAAAGTTGAAAATTTTTGTGTTATATTTCTAACACCACTAAGTATGAATTTTTTTTATTTGTACGTTGAAAGTTATGGTGTGTTAATGTTCAGATGGTCATTCAGCTGAAAATGTGTTTTGTGTGTAAGTGACTTTATTTATATAGGTTTTGTGCTATTTATGTTCTGGTATTTATTTGGGACTTTTAGTGGTGAAATTATCTTTAGTGACCTTATGGAAAGTTGTAGAGGATTGTTGTAGCTTTCTAATGAGATATTTGGTGTGAATTTTGGATGTAAGGATTGTTAGATATAAATTTGCGAAGTTTTGTTATGGTTTAGGTTAAATGCTGATTTATTAAACCCTAACAGGGCAACCACTTTAGTAAGAGGATTTGACCTAGTTTAAATGGGAATTTACTTTGAAGTCCTTCTTGAGAATTGTATTATATTGTCTGAGCTTTTTGTTGCTATATGGTATGTAATTTTTTGACAATGGGTTGGAAAGTTATGAATTTTGGAAGAATGTGTTGCTATTGAGGATGATAGATCTAGACAGAAACTTGGATTGAGAAATAGATTTGTTTAGAGATTGAATTTGCTTCCAAGTTATTCATGAAACTTGTAGAAAATGTTTTGATCTTTCTTTGACATAAAACTTGGAATTTTTAGCATAAGGAATGGAAAGATAGGATTTTTTTTAGTAGAGTGCAGTTACTGTTCATATGGTAGTTTTACTGTTTCATTAGGCAGAACCTTTGTTTGTATTTTTGACCCTTTTATAGATTGAATTGGCTTGGGGGTCTTCTTGAAGATTGTAGAAAATGTTTAGAGCTTTCTAATGGTGTATAATGTACCTTATTTGGAGTTAGGAGTAAGAAGTTATGAGGATTGGAAGAACACAGTTACTGTTCATATGGTCATTTATGGGCAGTAACTTTGAAGTAGTTTTTAGCACCTTTAGAGGTGAGATTGGTTTGTGAGCCCTTCATGGAACTTGTAGGGTTTCTTGTTATCTTTCCAATGAGATCTTGTTTGTATTTTTTCGATAAGTGTGTAAAAAGTTATGCATGTTAGAAATTCAGATAGTGGAAGAGAGGAAAATAAGTCAAACTCTATTATCTTTTGTTTTGTCCTAAAGCTCCTTTTGCTTATATCTTCGTCATCCGACCTCCGATTGACCTGATTCTCGAGGCATCGGATTCATAAGACAATTATCTACCTCTCCATGTAGAATTGTGGACTTTGTGGGATTTAATTGAAATTTAGGGATTGAACCCAAGTGAGAGAATTGAGTAAAGTTTGGCAATATCCGGACCTATAGAGGTCCAAATTGAGTAATTATGGTGTCTATAGGTTCCTAAGACATAGGGAAATATTTTGTGATGTGAATTATAGAATGGTATCGGGAATGTCATGGACATGCATTGTACACGTTGTAATTGTTCCATGTTCATTGTTTGATACTTCTGAACATACATTGAGTAATGTGTGATTATTTTGCTTGTTATAGAGGCACAGTTGGAACGTCATCCCACAGACGTTGCCGAGACTTCCCAGCATTAGCTCGGAAACTATTTGGTGAGTAACCTAGATGGTTTCTCAATTATTAATTGTTTATAATTTCGCACTTATAACACTGTGGAGAATAATGGTGGGCCTTGCGTTTGTCTATGCTAGTTCCGGACCGAAGGTATCCGATGTGTTGGGAGAATATGACATAGAAGTGTTATATGTGATTTGGAATGTGATTAATTGTGACTACTTATGTGAATGTGGTAAATTGGGACCGAATATGATGTGGACTTTGCTTTATATTGTCATATGCATTCCATGCATAATGCATGATCAGTAATTGTCAGTTGTGACTGGAGCAGCCACCGAGAGCTTAAAGCTTAACATATTTGAGCCTCGAGCCCATAGTGCATCAGAGCCTCAGGCTCAACGAATAATGCGCCCTTATTGGGACAGTTTAGGCGCTCGATCACAACAACGTAATAAATTGAAAAAAAAGGGTCACATACGTATACATTTGACTGAATATCTATGATTTGAGTGAAAAGCCAAAGGCTTTGTGTTCAAGTAAATAATCATGTGGTACATATGAATGAGTTATTATGCTATACTGTGATTTTTTTGACTATGCATGAATTGGGTGAACCATCGATGATGGTTCCTCACTGAGTTTGCAAACTCACCCAAAATTGCAAATTATTTTTCAGGACCGAGAGAGTAGACTCGTAGCTCCAGAGAGACTTTTCCTGTCGTGTAGATCGAGTTGGCAAGAGAAATCATGGCTCACAGGTCGGTCAGTTGACACTTTTTGAGGGATGACCTAGTTAGGGTTTTTGTATTTGATTTCCTTTTTGGAGTAATGTACAGAAAAGGAAAAACTGACAGTTATGTAAATTACTGCTTTTGATGATATGAAATGAGAAAAATTTATGGGTACAAAAATTTAGTGATTTTCATATCGATGCTTTATGATTATTGATGCCATGTGAAGTGTTAGTGATTGCTCGTAGCGTACCCTTTTCGTAGGATATGTATCGGGATGACCTACGGGCGTCCCGGTGTATACCCTATGATAAGGAGGTGCTACATTAGAAACATGTACGTGAGATCTTTAGTATAGGTTCGTTTTGTATATTTGAACCCATAAACTTTAACGCAAATTTCGTCATGATTGAGACTGTGAGGATAATCGATGAAAAATATGAGGAGCTTAGGAGTCACTACCAGAACTTGTCCCGAGTCACATATATTATCTTAGATGTTCTGTATACTTTGGCGAGCATAAAGGATACTGACTATGGACTCACTGTTTTACATTAACAGCCTTGCAGAAATGAGTTATGTTGACAGATCTTGGATGTATAGACGATCAACAGATGATGGTTACATTAATCCTGAATTTGTTGCTGGAGTTGAAGCCTTTATTCATTATGCATGTTCTCAACCTGCATATATGGATTGGTTGAAGATCAGATGTCCATGTAAATAGTGCAATTATTCTCATTATACACATGATTATGTTATAAACTAATTATATTATTGTACTATGACTGCAAGAATTATTCTCATTACTAAATTCAAAGTTATGATGTGAAACAAATCACTTGATTTCCCTTTACATATATTGTGTAAAATATTATATTTAGAATCAAATTTTTATATTTTAAGGAGAATTCCATAAACAAAGAATTTCAGGTAAAAATATACGACCAAAGAGACAACGTGAGTTCATGCGGCCCAGGCTCAGAAGCATGTTTGGAGGGACTTACTGTGAGGGTGGCCCATCACAGACTCTAGCTACAACTGAGTCACCTCCAGTGCCTACAGTTGCAGGAACATCATCACCTGCAACTGTTGATACGCAACTATCCAATACTCATATATCTTCCAATATAGTTATGGAGGATGAAGGAGACGAGATCCGCCTTGGATATGAGGATCTTGATGGAAGAAAGTATATAAAAATAACAGATAAAATATAAGTGAAATAGCATAAAACACTATATATGTTTATCATTAACTTATATGTTTAAATTTTTGCAAATTTTTGAACTTATTTGTTCTTATATTAGGTTCATTCTGTCTGGACAGTGTTCAAGACATATGACATCTACATTTAAAAAGAGGATTGATCCTGAGAGTTATATATGGAAGAAGATCTCTCAGGCCACAAAGGCATTTTACTTTTAGGAGTTTGAGGTACAATATGCAATTAATTTTCTTTTTTCATTTTTTTTGTATACATTAATAACATACATATGAATAGATTATAAGTTATCGAATTTATTCCTTTTATTTTCAAAAACATTTTTACTAGAGTTCTAATATCGACGGGAGAATACATAGTGTATGGGAGTCGCGAGCTCGTACACGTTATCGCGACTTTATTAATCAGATACACAATGCTGGTGTACGACTCTCTTTTATTTCTGAGCCCACATGGACTCGTTGGCAGGAGTACTGGAGATCACCTGAGGCAATGATCATATCGAGCCGTAACTCCACCAACAAACGTGGTAGGTTAGGGGCAGACAGTCTTCCTGTTCATAGGGGAGGATCAATTACTCACCGCAAGTATGCAGAGAGACTTTTAAGAATATAAATATTACATTTATATTCTCAATTTTTACTTTGCTATACTTCAATGTAAATTGATGTGTGAATGTTGTGATGAATATATATATTAGTAGGCCTAATGACCATGACTGTGTCGAGTAATTTGCTGGTATCATTTATAGCTGTGTTGAGTACTTCGCTTTCTTGAACATGGGGTAATATCATAAAAACAGAATAGACTCTGTCGAATTTTTTTTTAAATTCTAGTTTAACTTAATCATAACATTTTATTGTTATGCAGAAAAAGTCTATGGACGTTAGGCCTACACCCTGTTAGTTGTTTTTGCATACTTACACTAAGAAACATGACGGTGTGACATTCATCAACAGCCGATGTTGAGAACTCAATGTATGTGAATTTTATAGTTTAATATTCAATCTTAATAATTATCACTTACTAATTATAATATTAGCATTACCTCATAATAGGATCAAATACAACAAATAATTGGGCAACAGTCACAGGATGAACAAGCTATTGATGAAACCCAGGCATATTTTGATGTAGTGGGTAGTAGGGACAGTCATGGAAGGATCTTTGGCTTAGGATCATATGCCAACACATTTTATTCCCAGTCCTTTATGTCCACTATAGCAACATCTAGTTCACAGCCGATAACGCAACGTATCAATCAACTTGAGTCGACAGTTCAGACTTTGATGGAAGTAATAAGTAAGCTCCAAAATAACATAGACCAAATGAGATCGAGGGATAGCGACTCACATCAACCATGCTCACCAGGGCAATAGGATTGTTGTTGTCATTAATTTGGTATTAATTTATGTACTATTTAATGTTTTAATTATCAGTTAGGAAACCTTTTTTTCTTTTTCTGATCATTTAGCTTTCTGTTTAAACAAATTCATGGGTTGAAAAATCCAAAATTTATATAAGGATAATTTATAATTGTTGACATTGAAATCAAATTTCACGCCCAGATTTTCAAAAAATTGTCATTCAACAAGACATTTACAGAGAGTTAAAGGTGACCTTAGCGATTTTACAGCTTCCACCTTTGGATTAAGCAATCAAGGTTATATTTGAAGAAGGTTCACAATTATCGACGGTTTTTCGTTACCGTCGGTAACTTGAGATGCCTCAAATTACCGACGGATTACAAAAATTGTCGATGAGGATTGACATATATTTCGACAGTCTCCGTCGGTATATTACTACCAACTATACCGACAGTTTCATTAAATCGCCGGTAAACATTACCAATGGTTATCCTCGTATCATTGGTAAAATATACCAACCACTTCTGTGCCGACGTAAGTGTCCATCAGTCTATTCCATTGGTAAATATCATTTCTTTATATCTGATGTCAATATATTTGAGAATCTAATAGGTCACACACAAAGAATGAGTTAAAGAGAGAAATATTTTAATCAAGTTAGATTTCTTATACTTTATGATTAATATGAGATATTTAAAAAATAAAGATCAATATTAGATATTGAATCTTATTTGAGAATATAAATCTAATTAAAGTTTAATTGAAATTAGAATTTAAATTTTAATTAAATTACTAAAATATATAAAACTTATTATAAATAGGCTTAGATTTTAAGATAGTTAGCATTTCTTATCTAATCATCTCCATAATAATAGTGGAGTTCTCTTGACACATTTTATAGATACAATTAGAGGGCAAATACTTAGGCGGCTACGGTGATTAACATAAATCAATTTTTAGAAACGAGAGAAATGACAAGAAAATTATCAAGCTTTGAAATAAGGTATGAATTATAATTCATACTTTATAATATTTTATGTATTAAATTTTACAGAATTTAAGTGATCTTGGCTTTAGAAAATGAAAAAAAGTTTTGTAATTATTCTATTACACATCGACTTTAAATGTATAATTTGATCAAATTACTTAATTGTTGATTTAATTAAAAATTAAGGTTTAAAACTTTTTAATGAATTTTATAATATTGATTAGAACACTATTTAAATAGGGTTTTGTTTTAATTTTCTAGAAGTTAAAATCAAAACATGAGTGCCTCCTTGATTTTGATTTTTTACAAGTTTGGTTTCCTATTTGCTATGATTATGAAACTAACGACTTCACATACTTCCATTTGATCTTTACCTTTTTCAATACTTTATCACTGTAGTATCTTACTCCCGCAAGACTCGAACCCGACATCGATGGGTGATGTCCAAGTCCGTGCCCCACGCGGATGGCGTGTTAGAACACTCAGTCATACAAAATCGATATTTTTTTTTCTTTCATTCATTTGAAACCAAAAACACACATAATACGCGGAAGTAAATCAACATATAGGGCTCACTTTATTTCATAAATATTTTCAATTAACTCAATACACTTTTCTATAGCCATTAGGGCCCTTTCACAATCACAAACACTTTCGTCATAAAATGCTTTACATTACAACACGAATCTTTTTACAAAAGTTCCAAAGCATACAATCTTATACAAAATTGGAACAAAACACAAATGCAGACGCGAACTGATCCCAACCCCTAACCTTCACTTGTAAGCTGTTGGTATACTCCTGTTGGCCTAACGAGGTATTCTTCAGATCCTGAAAAATAATTGCAAATTTTGGGTGAGTTTTACGAACTCAATGAGTGACTATCATCGATGGCTCACCCAGTCACATAATACATGAATCACATATCATATAGAATTTCACATTCACGTTCATATTTAATTCACTCAAACAATCATATTATGCATATGCCATTTGTATGGGATTCACATTCGTTCTTATTGTTGTGACTGAGTGCCTATCACACACTTATACAATACTGGCCTGTAGGGCTCAATCAGAACATAATTATAGAGCATAGCTCTATGCACAGAACACATATCACAGAGCATAGCCCTATGTGCACAATTGGAAATCATGGTGCAAGACTCTACGTGGAAGCGCTTCTTACTAGCAACTCAAGTCACAATGCCTTTATCTGAACATGAATTTTATGAAATGCATCAATCACATTTTCACATATCATCGAACCGTAGTCTGGCATTTGACATCAAGTTGAGAATCAATCTTTCATTCATATGCAAATGCATATTCAAAAACACACTTGTTATTGGACCGTGGTCCGGCATTTAGAAATCACATTATGCATACTTATTTCATCTCATTCACATACAATGAACACTTCAATATTTCTTTCATGCAACACATTCATCGGACCTCTTGTCCAGAAACCAACACAATCAAACACTTTCACATAATCATTTAGAATCAATCAAGATCAAAACGGTCAAACGAAGTAAATAGTAGAATGAGATCATCTAGGTCTACTCACAGTACGCTCCAGATTAGCATTGCTTCCAAATTCTTAGAACGCCTGAATGCGGACACTTGATTTGCACAACCTATTTATGAAAGACACATATTGCACCTGCATCAATAATTGCACACGTATAAACATTTATTTATGCATAATGTATAAATAGACTATGTACAATGCATGCTCAATGACAAATTCGGATACTTTAACAAACTTCATATCATATGCACATACCCATTTCATAACTTGATCACTCATCAATTCCTTAAATCACAATCTTAATCCCTTAGCATTTCATTCATCAATCCCAATAACTCACCATGAATGGCACATTAGATCTCCTCATACCTTTTTTCAACAAATATCAATGTTCTAAATCATTTAGCAGTGAACTAACGATTTATGTTTCAGTTTATGCAAAAAATACATAAGCATAGCAAGCTTACTTGTTTGAAGCTCCAAAATCCTCAACCATCATAAAGCCCTAACTCGCATGTAACTTACGTACCCCATCTGAAAAGTTGACAGAGAGGTTCGGTCTTTCTTGGAATAGAAGAAGAAATATCCAAGTGGAAGTAAGGACAAACGGAGAAAAGCAAGGTTTAACTTTGGTGAGTATTTCCAAAAAAGCTCTGGGTTGGAGGAGCTTTAAAGAAAAAAGTTTCGAGAAAAGATAAAGACAAGGACCTCAACTTGTCTTTTAAGGCAATAAATATCTTAACTTTAGCTAGGACACCTATCCAATTCTTATCCACTTATCCACTTTGCTTTATTGGAACTCTCTTAAGTATAATTTAGACTTAAGTTTATGACTTAGTAAAACCACCGTAATCACAAGTCATAACCCCTTACTCAGTTTCAAATTTTTCCCATAACACCCTTTCGGGTCTATGGTTCGCATTAAAATCAGAAGGTGGAACTGAGACAATTTGGTCAAACTCTCCGTTAGAACAGTGTTCCTCTATAACTCCTCTTTCCGCCAATACCAGAATTCACTCTCTTTGGTTCAGTACATTGGAAAATATGCCTTTAGCATTATCGGGTTGTTCACATTCAAAACAATGTATTGTGCCTAACTTCCATTCAAGGATTAACATTTTAAAGGCTTAATCCTAATTGGACTCCTTGATCTTCAACTTTCATGAAGACACAAGGACATATTTTTTTAATTGACGGAATGATCGAAAATGGAACAAAAGATAGGCCCTTCGGAAAAACAAAAGGAACAAAACACAGAAGATAGTAAAACACAGAAGATATCAAAAGATAGACGATATGTTTCGTCAAAACACAAAAGATAGCGAAACATAAACAATATCAAAATATAGACAATGTGTTTCGTCAAAACACAGAAGATAGCGAAACACAGACGATATCAAAAGATAGACGATGTGTTTTGTCAAAACACAGAAGATAACGAAACACCGACGATATCAAAAGATAGATGATGTGTTTCGTCAAAACACAGAATATAGCGAAACACAGATGATATCAAAAGATAGACGATGTGTTTCGTCAAAACACAGGAAACATAAATGATATCAAAAGATAGACGATGTGTTTCGTCAAAACACATAAGATAGCGAAACACAAACTATATCAAACAATAAACGATGTGTTTCATCAAAACACAAAAGATAGCAAAACATAGACGATATCAAAAGATAGAAGAAGTGTATCGTCCAAAACACAGAAGATATCAAAACACAGACGATACAAAAGACAGAAGAAGTGTATCATAAAAAAAACAGAAGATATTTGTGCACAGTAACACAGAAGAAGTTTGTGCACAGTGACACAGAAGATATACAAAACTCAAACGATACAAAACACAGAAGAAGTGTATCGTCAAAACACAGAAGATATTTGTGCATAGTAACACAAGAAGTTTGTGCATAGTAACACAGAAGATATACAAAACTCATACGATACAAAACACAGACGAAGTGTATGGTGAAAATATAGAAGATATTTGTGCACAGTAACACAGAAGAAGTTTGTGCACAGTAACACAGAAGATATACAAAACTTAGACGATACAAAACACAGAAGAAGTAATGTCATCACATAGAGGAAGTGACATCATCACATAAAAGAAGCGAAAGGCAGAAGATGTAAAACCCAAACGATACAAAACCCAAAAGAAGTAGCGTCGTCACATAGGAAAAGTGATGTCATCACATAGAAGAAGCGAAAGGCAGAAGATGCAAAACCTAGATGATACAAAACTAAAAAAAGTCACGTCATCACATAGAGGAAGTGATGTCATCACATAAAAGAAGCGAAAGGCAGAAGATGCAAAACCCAGACGATACAAAACCTAGAAGAAGTGACGTCATCACATAGAGGAAGTGATTTCATCACATAGAAGAAGCGAAGGGCAAAAGATGCATCTTCCCTTATAAGGACCATAATTTCCGATTTAGGTGCCCAACATTTTCATACTATATACTGCTGAAAAATTAAAGAAAGACCTACAACTTTCCAAGGGATACATTTTACCTAAGTCATCCTAGATTAATCTAGAATTTTCCTCGAATACAGAACATGAATTTTCTACATTCATCCAATGTTCTGCACCCAGTTCTCAACTTCATCACAACCTTTGAGATTCTTAAAGACATAATTTAAATTCGATGTCTTCATAAAAATGTAGCCATATGTTTCTATTTTAATCCAAACAAATAATCTTCTCATTTGGATAACTAGAAGAAAAGTTATGGCTAACAAACCGAAGCACACTCAGTGAACATTTTTCAGACCACTACCAATTTTGTTTCCAAATCTCTCCTTATCACGACTCACACCAAGATCACTCTTTCTACTTCCTTTACTTCTCATTTCCTATAAGAAAATCACAATCATACCTAGAAGTTGTCAACGAATGTATGTACAATTATTTTCATGTGTGCAAGGATTAAAAATCCACATACGTGCCTAACACTTTGCTGAGCATGACATGCAAATTTTTTGAACTCTCACATTGTTATTCTCTCCATTAGAGAAATCTAAATTCTAATCCTTAATATGGGGGGCATATGTTTCTAGTTTAATCCAAAAAAAGAATCATCTCATTTGGATAACTAGAAGAAAAGTTATGGCTAATAAATTGAAGCACACTCAGTGAACATTTTCTAGACCACTACCGATTTTGTTTCCAAATCTCTCCTTATCACAACTCACACCATGATCACTCTTTCTACTCCCTCTACTTCTCATTTCCTTTAAGAAAATCACATTTAGAAACAATCATACCCGAAAGTTGTCAACAAATGCATGTACAATTATTTTCACGTGTGCAAGGATTAAAAATCCACATACGTGTATACTGACACTTTGTTGAGCATGACATGCAAATTTTTTGAACTCTCACATTTGTATTCTCTCCATTAGAGAAATCTAAATTCTAATCCTTATTATGGGGGTGGGATGTTACAATCACGCCTCCATAAACTATGGTGTTTCTCTATTTTTCTAAAAACATATCAAGCTTGCCTTGTGATGAGCATATTTCTAGAAATTGAATGCATGTTTAAATCAGAATATGCCTCCCATAGCTTTTTCATTATGTTATGGAAAACAAAATTATATATACCCTAGCTATGTTCTAGATTTATGCTTTATGTGTGCGTTGTTCTTGGATTTGTGTGTGCATTGTTTCTAGATTTGTGATGGTGTTTGGTTGTTTGTTTTTAGGTCAAAGGAATGGTTAAAGAATGCCTCCTGCATTGAACCTTCACTAACAACAAATATAATTGCTACTGAGGGAGTGAATCGCTATTAGTTAAGGGTGAAACTCGCCTAGAAAAGACGAAGAGCCTCAAGCATATGAAGAAGCGACAATTACACAAGTAGTGAGCACTATAAAACAAATGTCGTTTAGTGACAGATATTAATGAAAAAAAACCTTTGGATTCTGTTGGTAATATATATTGGTGATGGAATTAACCAACGGATAAAGACATCGTAAAAATGGCCGTAAGTAAATTCACCAACAAATAATTATGTAACCGTCAGTGATTATATTGACAGTTGGTTATAACCATCGATAAATTTACCTACAAACGTTTTCTTTCCGTCGAAATATTTGCAAATGGTATTGGTTATTCTATTGGTAAATTTATTGCAATATTACCGATGGTTATGATTGTCCCATCAGTGAGTATATCGACGGGTCAGCAAGTCCTGGCGGTAAAGTTGACAATGGGCCGTCAATATTACCGACGGTGATTCTTTGTTCTATCGGTAAATATCATGGATTTTACTGATAGTTTGTTATGTTTCATCGGTAAATATAATAGATTTTACCGACGTACTTGTATTTTTTGTTGGTAAATATTTTTAAAATTTTTTAAAAAAATCTCGACATTAAATTTTATTTCATGATCTTATGGTTAATGCATAATTTCAACAATTATGAATTATCTATGTATAATATTTTGATTTGTTTATATATTTTATTTGTTTAAATGAAAGTTAATTGATGATATAAAGTTAAAATTACATTAATTGATAATAAAATATTAAATTGTACATAATAAGTACTTGTAATTCAAATGAAATGACTACAAGTATACTATTTTCTTGGTGACCGTGGATGCTCTGAGATGCTACCCCTCCCCTTTAACTCATCCATCTCATTACGAAGCTAAGTTATATACTCCATTGATTGTTGCAATTGAGTTGCCAATGTTTCCACTGTGCTTCGAAGCTCATTGACTTCATTGGTTGTCGACTATCTACTAGATGTTGTTGTATTGGACGTGAAGGCTTGCGAATAACATGTGTTCGCAAATGAACCTAACCCGAAGATCCTTCCACGACGATCCGTACCACCAACTGCATCAAGGTATGTTTGACTCTCATCAACAGCTTCAGAGTGCTAAGACTATCATTGAATGCTTTCTTGTACTTGGTCTTATTAGGAGACAATGTTTATATTAGTAAGTGATAATTATTAAGAATTAATATTAAAGCATAAATTTCACATACATTAAGTTCTCTACATTGGGTGTTGATGAATGTCACATTGTCATGTTTTTTAGTGTAAGTGTGTAAAAAGAGCTGACAGGGTGTAGGCCTCATGCCCATGGACTTTTCCTGCATAAGAATAAAATGTTATAAGTCAACTAGAATTTATAAAAATTTCAACAGAGTTTCCTCTATTGTTATGATATTTACCCCCTATTGAACAAAGAAATTTACTTAACAACACACCTATATATGACACCAGATATTTATAATATTATCATTCTCCATAATACACATTTTCATTCCAAAATTCACACATTAATTTAAATTGATATACAACAAAGTAAAAAAATCAGAATATAAATGTAAAGTGTAAATACTTATAAGTCTTTCTACATGCTCATGGTGAGTAATAGATCCATCCGTTTGTGCAGAAAGACTCTCTCCCCCCGGTCCTCCACATCTGTTGGTAGAATTATGCTCTAAAATAGACATTATCTCAGGTAATGTCTATTGCCAATGACTTCATATTTGTTCATAAATATAAGGCGATCGTACACCAACCTTGTGTATCGCACCAATAAAGTCCCGATAATGTTACGTGATCGTCTCTCCATACTTTATTAATGATCGTGTCAAATTCAAAATCTCAGAAAAATTCTTTCTAAAATAAAAGGAAAAATTCGATAAATACTTATAATGTAATGATATTTATCTAATTAATGTATAGAAATCATTTTAAAAAAGAAAATAATAATTTTTTGTTGTACCTCAAACTCCTGATAGTAAAATTCCTTTGTGGCTTGAGATATATTCTTCTATACATAACCCTTAAGATCAATCTTCTCTTTAAATTTGGATGTCATGTTTCTTGAGTATGGTCTAGACATGATCAACCTAATATAAAAACAAATAACTTTATATCATTTTTAAAATTTAAAACTATAACCTAATTATAAACATATAGTGTTTCATTTATTTTCACTTATTGATTATTGACAATTGTGATGTAAGTTCTTCCATCAGGTTCCTCAACTCTAGGTTGGTAGCGACCTCCTTTATCTGCATTGTTTACCCCTGATATCTCTGTCGCTGTAGGTGTAGTGGATGATGTAGGGGTGGTGGATGGTGTAGCATCAGGTACGGAAGGTGATGCCTCATCTATAAGTGTAGTAGCTGGAGGGGGAGGAGGTGATTCAGTTGCAACTGCAAAGTGTGATGGTTCACCTTGACAGTAAGTACCTCTGAATCATTGTCTAAACCTAGGTCACATTATATCATGTTTTCTCTTTGGTGGCATATTTCAACCTGAAATTCAAATTTGATTGCATTTTTTAGAAATATAAGAATTTGAATTCAATATTTTACACAATATATTGAAAAGGAAATAATTAATTTACTGAATATAATATTCAGTTACAAACACAAATTAATCGATATCATCACTTAATTGTAAATTAAAATCATCTTCTTTTTCTGAAGAATAAGAATCAAACTTAGGCTCCTTTTCAGATCTCCAGCCCTTGCAATCCGCTCCAGATGAAATTTTAACAAATTCATTAGATGGATCGTTCAAAGGTTCATTATCGTCATATGTGACAGATGCATTTATTTCATAAATATCTTCCTAAAATGCTTCCCTTTCTATTCTTTGTTCTCTTTTTTCATGTGATTCAAAAACAGCTCTAGGTTTAACTTTGCAAACGGCCAACGCCTGAATTGCTTGCATTGCCAACACGAAATGTTCAAATTGTCTCAATATTCTTTGGTTATTGATTTTAACTAGATTGTATCGGCTATACACTTTTGTAACAACATTTGGAGTCGGATAAAACCAGTTACACTTAAATATCACATTTCACATGATTAACAATACAGGGTACTCAATTTCAACTATCTCAATAATTTCACCATAATAATCAATCAATTCTCTCTATATGCAAACTCCACTATATATTGTTGCCATGCTATGACCATAATATTCTGTATGATATTTGTATCAATTAGCAAAATACACCGGATATGATTTAATAGTTCACAAAGTTCCGTTTACAAGATCACACGTGAACTTGTTCTCTATTAGATTTTCTAATACCTACACAAAGAAAGTATTATATCAAAGAATATAATTCATTTAAACACTTAAATCTTATAATTCAATCATTTTAATATTTGTAAGTGAAAATTTACATATTTCTAGAACCATCAAGGAAAGTGTCTTCTAGCTTCTTTATTGATATCATCCTGTGTTTTGTTAGGCATTAGCTCACGTAACAATTCCTTGTATAATCTAAAGACATTATTATGTATTTCAATTATAAACAACATTAAATTTCAAAACCCAAATAATCAATTTCAAATTTTTGCACGAAAGGTTGAACCTCTTGATAGTTTAATAAAATATAACCATGGGTTGCCTCAATTTCTTCCTCTGTTAACATCTTCTTGTTGAATGTCTATATGTTCATCTAGGATATGTGAAAATGGATAAGTTACCATCAACATCACTCATTCCTCCCCCATCGTCATTACGAGGAACTTGTCTTTCTCTTGTGTGAACATGCGACTCAAAATAATGTGAACAAAATGTACTAGCTTTCTATACTAAATAAGCATTACATATTGAGCCTTCAACTCTAGCCTTGTTTTTGACATTTTTCTTCAAGTGATACAAATACCTATATTAGCGAATAGGGTTATTACAATTTAATTGTTAAAACATGTTATTACTTCAATTATAATCATTTTGTTGAATTACCTCTCAAATGGATACATCCATCGATATTGAACTAGACCGACTAGTTTTTCCTCACATGCTAAATGCACAGGTAGATGCTCCATATAATCAAAGAAGCTTGGAGCAAAAATCCATTCTAACTTGAACAAAATTATTGGAATTTCCCTTTCTAGTTTTTCCATTTCAACCAACTTGATTTTAGATGATGTTAAACTTTTGAAAAACAAACTTAATTCTGTTATTATTTCCCAAACCTTATTCGGTAGCAACTCCTGAAATGTTATTGGAATTGGCCTTTGCATAAACACATGACAATCATGACTTTTCATCACAAATAATTTGTATTTCCTTATGTCTACATACCTTGCCAAGTTTGAAATATAACCATCGGGAAACTTTAGACTTTTCAACTATTCACGCAATATTTTCTTTTGTTTTTTGTCCAAAGTATAACATGCTTTCAGATATTTACCGGTGTGAAAGTCTTTATGTAACTCATTCCTTCTATAAAAAGTTGCAAATAAGCTCTTGATTTTGCATTGCCTTTTGTCTTCCCTTCAATGTTCATTATGGTATTGAACAAACTGTCAAAAATATTTTTTTTCAATATGCATCTCGCCTAGATTATGACTTATTAAATTAGTTTTCCAATATGGCAAATCCCAAAAGATACTTCACTTTCTCCAACCAAAGTTTTTACTAATGCTTGTATTAACTTCATCAGCTTCAAATTCTGTAAATTTTAGCAAGCTTAATTCCTCAATCTCTTGTAAAATCTCTTCACTAGCTTTTTGAGGGGGAGGAGGTGTTTTTATCATCCTATTCTTAATGAACTTTTGTTTATTGCGTTTATATGGATGATCTGGAGGAAGAAATTTCCTATGATTGTCAAACCAACATGCTTTGGCCCCATTTGGAAGATAAAACGCATCAAAATCATTGCCACAATAACGATAAGTCAATTTTCCTGTTGTGCTCCATCCAAAACATGGTATATGCCAAAAAATCACTAATGGTCCACATTAAAGCCGTTGTTAACACAAAATTTTGTTTCAGAGAGACATCATATGTCTGAATACCATATTCTCGAAGATGTTACAATTCATACATCAATGTTTGTAAGATTACATCAATTTTATGCTTTGGATTTGTAGGCCCTGGCACAATCACTATCAAGAACATATATGCCTCTTTCGTATATATCCATGGAGGCAAATTATAAAAAATAATTATGATTGGTCATGATGAATATTACTGGCCGAATTAATCAAAAGATTAGAATCCATCGTCGATAATATGAATATACTAATCATCAAATCATAAGAATCTGCCGAAATAATTCAAACATGATCTTAACAAGGATCTGTACTAGAATTACAATTACAACATGCAACACTTAACTGATTTTAATGGTTGAGAAGGTTAGTTTAGATCCAAAAGTAGTCTCAATCCAGATTGGAGGTCATATGGAATTGGATGGGTTTTATATTAATAAGAAGCCCAAATCTTCCAAACTCGGCATTTGAATGAAGTAACAAAGGGAGCGGGTTAGAAAAAAAGATAAAACATAGACTTTTATTATAAATTAAGGAATTTTAGATTTTTTATTTTTAATTTTAATTTTTAAATATTCTTTTTAGGTGTCAATTAAAAATGACAAAATATGGGCAATAATACTATAAATAGTATACATGAACTAATGTAAATATTATTTACACGACTCTTCAATTCAACTCATAAACTTTAATTGAACTAATTAAATTATACTCAATTTGATAAAATTTAAATCAAATTTAATTGGTTTGAATTGAGTTTAATAGCTAAATTAAACTAATATATTAATAATATTTAATTAGTTCACATGTACTTATCATATTGTTTGTACTTCACCAATATTTTTAAAATCAAAATCAATGAGAAGAGATTTTTAAAAAAATTAAAATTAGTATTTTTGAGAATTTAAAATATCAAAAATTTTAAAATTAAACTATAAAAAGATATATATCTTTTACTTGAATTAAAAATAAAAAATTAAAAAAACAACAACATTACGAAAAGGCATCTGGACAATAGTCTAAGAAGCAACCAGGGAAAAGAAGCCTTAATCCATATGCCTAACATCAAAAGCACGGAGGAATGACTCTTGTTAAGATCCAGGTTTGCTTGGTCCATACGCAAACAGGACCTTAGATACAGGCAGTGACGTAAAGCATAGGATGTGAGCGAGAGAAGTATGAACTATGAAATAGAATAAGAAATATCGTAAGTTGTAACTAATAGCCCTGGAAATGATGAAAGTAGTACGCAAAACTCACTAAAAAACAAAACCCACTTACCTCAATTGATGAATAAACAAAGACACAAAAGGAAGCAGTACACAAAAGCATGGGAAGGATGAAGGGAACCGAACAACAACTGAGGTAGAATGAAAATGCAGAAGGAAACCGAAGCACACATAGGAAGAAGATGGATGCAGAAGGAAGAAGATGAATGGCGAGAAGAAACCGAAGCCCATACACGGCGACAGAACGGGCAACTAGAGAGAAATGGGTGGAGGAGAAAATGAACATCGACGGACGCGCAGAGGGTGGATAGGTTTCATGGGTAAGCAGCTTTAGTTTAACGAAAATGACATTGTCTAGTGACGACGTCGTTTTCGATCTTATCGTTAAAGTTGAAGATGAAGCTAACAGTGGTGTTTATATTTTAAATTTAATCCTCTGTTGGTAAATCATCAACGGAATTCAGTTCCATCTGTCACCCTAATTTGACTACGTTTTATTAAATACATTACAATCGAAGCAAACGATGACGTTTAACTTTTAACTTTACCGACAGAATATGCTTTTGTTGGTAAATAACGATACTTTTTTGTCACTTTTTATTCGCGCCTCTTTTATTGACAGTAGTTTTTATTCTGTTACTATCAACGAGATAATTTCTCATCCATTTTTACCGACAAGTGTTTTGTCCATTGCAAATTATCATATATTACAACAATTCTACTAACATAATGTGATTTTCTGTCGGTAATTATCAATAATATTGTTTCCATCAGTAGTTTTCTGTCGGCAATCAATAATTTTCTTATAGTGGAGAGAGGAGGAAATAGAACCAAGAGGTAGAAGAAAACAAAAGGGGCAAAAACCCTAAGAGGGAGAAAGAAACCCATAGTGGGACAAATGTGTCTGGCGCATGCACATTCTGCTGCCTGTAGTATATAAGCCAAACAACCCCACTTAAATTTTGTTTTTCTTTTAGTTATTTTTTTTAAGTATTCCTTTTATTTAAATTTATTTAATCAATATTAAAGTGGTTTAAATATCTAATAAATTTGGAAAATTATGTTATAATTATTTGAATTTTTTTCAATAGGTTAATTTTATTAGGAATATTTTAAATTTTAGTTTATTTTTTCAAAGAATTGAATTATTATATTAAGTTAGTTATCAAATCAATAATTAGAATCAAACAAAGTTTTAAAAGGATTATCTTTCATAATTAAATTATGTTAAATTAATATTATAACACCCCTTTACCGTAGGGTATACACCGGGATGCCCAGAGGTCATTCCGGTACATATCCTACGATAAGAGCGAGCTACGTTCAATCACTATATTCACTTCATAAGGCACCATAAGAAATCACAATATTATTTTTTTTGGCCAACTATTCCTCATTTCATTTTTCCAAATTGAAAGTCTACATTGAGTCTTTCAACCTTTACTACATGTACATGAACAAAACCTAGTACAAAGGTACTACATGAAAGAGGGAAATATAACAAATCTATCTAAGCCATTTAAAAATCTCAACTGACCGACCTTTGAACCATGACTTCTCTTGCCAACTCACAATCTACATAGTAGTAGTAGCTAAAGTTGTCTCTCAGTCCTGAAAAAATAACGTTGCAATTTTAGTGTATTTTGCGAACTCAATGGGGCAACCATCATCAATGGTTCACTCAATTCATTAAACACATCAATTCATATCACAACTATTTCACAAATTGGCATTTCACATAAGTAACACGTTTTCACTTAAGCATAAGCCATTCTGTATTTTAATCAATCAAACATACTTAACGAGATGCATATGAAATTCTTATGAGATACTTTTCTAATTATTACGTTGTTGTGACCGAGTGCCTGAACTGTCCCATATAGGGCTCATTAAACGTTGAGCCTAAGGCTTTGAATGACTTGTGAGCTTAAGGCTCAGTTTCACTCGTTGAGCTTTAAGTTTTAATCAGTGGCTACTCTGGTCACAACTGCCATTATCTGATTATGCATCCATGTATGGAATGCATCTACCACAATCAACCATATTATAAGCACATAGGTCTTCACATTCACATACAATCAGCACTTCAATATCTCATTCTACCTTACACAATCATCGGACCTTCTGTCCGGAATCCACAATCAAATAAATTCAGTTATCATTCAAAACATGAATTAGGCAAACAAGTAATTAAGTGAGACCATCTAGGTTACTCACAGATTGCTCCCGAAGCTAATGTCTGGAAGATCGGGCAACGTCTGGAAGTGAACATTCCAGTTGCTCCTCTATAACAAATAGCATACACGATATCACAATTTGCACCATTAAGAGTGTTCAATAATGCACATGTATGAAATGAATTATGTTATCCCCATACCAAAAATCATTTAAGTATAACTAACACTTAGGTTTACGCCTCTTTAGAACCATTGAAATCACAATTCATTACTCACTGGCTTACTTTCAGACTTTCCAAAACACCCTTTTGGGTCTACTATTCATATACAATCAGAAGGTGAAATTGAGGTAATTTGATCATACTCTCTTCTATAAAAACGTTCCCCTAAGTCTTATCTTTTCATTGACATCAAAACCAGTCAACTTGGTTCAGTAATATGGAAGATATACCGCAAGTATTTTCGAACTGTTCCTAATCAAAACATTTTTCTATATACAAATTCCATCAAGAAATTAGACACCTTAGAAACTGAATCAAGATTAAGCTTCTTCATGAGATTTGTAGCCCTATTTCTCTAGTGTACTCCATCAAAATATCATAAAAATACTGAAGTATGTTTAGTAGAATAACACCAGTTCATACTCCTTTAAGACCACACTCACTGCATCTACCCCACTCTTTTCACCTAGTATTTCCCCATTCATTCTATATAGATATGATTCTTGACGGATATGTAGATCAATGTCTTACGAATCTAATGGTTTAAGAATCAAATTATTTGGATGTCTAGAGAAGAAGTTATGGCTAAAAGAATCCAACATGTTCATGTCCTTATGTATATTGTACATGCCTCAGCGCAATTGCCATAACTCTGACTAAATGTATCAGAATGACTTCGTTTTGGACAATTAGAAAGAGAAATTTGAGATCTAAAATGTTTATGAAGACCTCAAAGGCTAATTCTACCGTCATTTTCTTCCGTCTCATTTCTATTGTCTCATTTTCTTCCGTCTCATTTCTATTGTCTCATTTTCTTCCGTCTCATTTCTTCCGTCTCATTTTCTTCCGTATCATTTCTATCGTCTCATTTTCTTCCGCCTCATTTCTTCCGTATCATTTCTTCCGTCTCACTTTCTTTCATCTCATTTTCTTCCATCTCATTTTTTTCCGTCTCATTTTTTTCCGTCTCATTTTCTTTCTTCTCATTTTCTTTCATCTCATTTTCTTCTGCAGAATGTCTCCACTTATAAAGATCATAACTTTTGACTCCAATGTCCATAATTTTCATACTATATACCGTTGGAAATATATAAGAAAGATATACAATTTCCCAGAAGGCATCTTGGTTAAAATCTGTTTATATCAATCCCAAATTTGCCCCTAAAGTCAGAAGACGAATTTTCCCAATACACACCAACGTACTAGACCAACTTCATAACTTCATGAAATTTTGAGACTTTTAGAAATAGAACTGAAATTCAATGTCTTCATAAGAAATGTAGCCATATATCTCTAATTTAATCCAAATCAATAATCATCTCTTTTAGACAACTATAAGAAAAGTTATGGCTAACAGACTAAAGTATACTAAGTGAACATTTTTCCAGATTTTTAACCTTTCAATATTTTACATCACCGAAACATCAAAAAAAAATTTCAAAGACTAATTTAACACTATAACTAAATTTATTTCCTCCCAACCACCCAGTATTTATGAATAAACATATAAATGTCATTTTCATGCAGATGACAGTAATTTATCAACTTTATTTCACAAATCCCCAACTCTAAAGGATTTCTTCACCACTTACCTGCTGAAAACTCCAAAATCTTTAAGCCCTAAACTCCACACGCTTTACGTACTTCACTGAGTACAATGACCAACTTCTCATTTTTCTTAGGGTAGAGGACACAAATGGCAAAGTAGTTTTGATGAAGGAAAGGAAAAACACAGAAGTCTCTTAGAAAGTATTTGATGGAAAACTCTGTGTTTCCAAAAGAAAGTTTGAAAAAGATGATAATAAAGAAGGAACTTAGACAAGACTTAGCCTGTCAACTCTCAAAGAATAGTAACCTAATTCTAGCAAGAGTATAAAAGCCTAAGTGACACTTGTCACTTTCCCCATACCTAAGTGCTAACTTAGTTTCTTTTGAAACTAACTCCCTTAACTATCATTTTTACAATCCAACTATCTCCAAAGCTTCTTTTTTAATTTATTTTTCCTATTTTCTACAATTCTCAAAATTTATTCCTATTTTCTCCAAAATTCAAAAATACCATACTTCCACTAATCACTAATATTTCCCATATGAAACATAAATAATTCTCAAAAAGTCACAAACCAATCCAATTATACCCAGAATTATTCATGAATGCATGTACAATTATTTTCATATGCAGATAAATTCACTAGTCATATATATGTATATGGCATACTATGCATGAGCATAAAGAAGCATTTTTAAACCTCTCATAGATCTCTCACATTTACTATTCTAACCCTCCCACAAGTAATGGGATGTTACAACTCTCCCCTCCTTAAAGAAATTCCATTCTCGAAATTCTTACCTGTTTGCTCGAATAGGTGGGGATATTGTCTCGTCCCTCAACTCAAACTCGGAATCTGGACTTATCTTCACTTTCTCCATAAGCTTGACCATAATAGGATCTTTACTCTGTACTCTTTTGATTCTGTCATGTAGCATTGGATTCAACTTTAATGTAGCAATTAGTGCCTGATCTTGCTCCAGATTTAGCTTTACATTTAGAGCTCTCAAATGAATCAGATTAGGTAACCTCGATAACTGAATCTGAGTTGTACTGATATTGGACTTCCTGCTCAAAGAATCTACCACCACATTAGCTTTCCCCGGGTGGTACTCAATAGTGCAATCATAATCTTTCAATAATTCAATCCATCTCCTTTGCCTCAAGTTCAACTCCTTCTGACTCAATAAATACCTCAGACTCCTATGATCAGTGAATATCTGGAAAGTCTCTCCATACAAATAATGTTTCCAAATCTTTAGAGCAAAAACTATTGCAGCTAGCTTTAAATCATATACTGGATAATTGATTTCGTGAGACCTTAATTGTCTCGATGCATAGGCAATCACCTTGCCATACTGCATCAGTACACATCCCAATCTTTGATGCGACGCATCACTGTACACCACATATCCTTCGGTTCCCAATGGAATAGTTAACACCGGTGCGGTATCCAACCGATGTTTCAGCTCCTCGAAGCTCTTCTAACACTTCTCATTCTATTTAAACACTACATTCTTCCTCAAAAGTTTTGTCAGAGGAGCTGAGATCAGTGAAAACCCCTTGATAAATCTCCGGTAGTATCCAGTTAATCCTAGGAAGCTTCGAATCTTCGACATATTTTTCGAAGCTTCCCAATTCATCACAATCTCTACCTTCTTTGGATCTACCTGTATGTCATCTCCAGTCACTATATGCCCCAGAAATACCACCTGATTCAGTCAAAATTCACACCTGTTGAATTTGGCATACAGTTGCTTCTCCCTCATAATATGTAAGATGGCTTTCAGATGCTCAGCATGCTCCTTTCTACTCTTCAAATACACCAAGATATCATCAATGAACACTATCACAAATTGATCCAGGTAGGGCTGAAATACCTTATTCATCAAGGCTATAAAAGCTGCAGGGGCATTAGTCAGCCCAAACGGCATCACTAGGAACTCATAGTGCCCATATCTGCTCCTGAATGCACTCTTAGGGATATCATCCTCCGCTATCTTCAACTGATATTACCCTGATCTCAGATCCAGCTTAGTAAATACCTGAGCTCCCTGCAACTGATCAAGTAAATCATCAATTCTAAGCAACGGATACTTGTTCTTCACTATCACCCGATCCAGTTACTTATAATCGATGCACAACCTCAAAGTCCCATCCTTCTTCTTCACAAATAGCACTAGAGCTCCCCAAGGTAAAACACGAGGCCTTATGAAGCCCTTTTCCAATAACTCCTGCAACTAATCCTTCAGCTCCTTTAGTTCCACAGGTGCCATCTTATATGGAGGAATTGATATAGGAGCAGCACCTGGAATCAGATCAATTGTGAACTCTATTTCCCGATCTAGTGATAAACTAGGTAACTCTTTTGGAAACACATCCAAGAACTCCCTAACCATTGGAATGTCCTGTGCACTCTGCTCGACCCTAGTTTCAATAATGTGGGCCAGATAAGTCTCGCATCCTCCTTGCATCAACCTCAAAACACTCGTGAAGGATATCATCCTAGGTGACACTACCTGACTAACTCCTCTGAATACTACCCTCGGCTGACCAGGAGATTCCAATATTACCTCCTTGGTGTAGCAGTTCATAATGGCCCTATGGGCAGTAAGCCAATCCATGCCTAAGATGACATCTATCTCCCTCAACTATAATATAATAAGGTTTGCCTCCAGCTCTACTTGATCAATTTTAATCAGGCATCCTTTGCAGACCTCTCCTAAAACAGTAGTACTACCTAGAGGTGTACTCACCTCTAATCCATACTGTAGTAACTCCCTATCACAATGCAATCTACATGCCAAATGTGGTGGGATAAAGGAGTGTGTGGATCTTGGATTTAGCAGTATAAAAGCCTCAAAGTCATAAACAAGAAGCGCACTTGTTACCACATCTGATGAGTCTTGGGCCTCCTACCTAGTCATGACATAAACCCTGGCTTGGGACTGTGGTCGGTTGCCCCGCCCCTCAGTCCTCATGGAAGAACTCCGAGCTCTCCCTCTGGCTCTACCTCTGCGTCTTTGTCCAGATCTACCACCTCTGCTCTACTGCACTGTGGTATTACTCCCAGATCGCCTACTGATAGCAGATTGAGCCCTTAAGGTAGCAGGACAATCCCTAATCTGGTGATCCATGGAGCCACATTTAAGGCAAACTCCAATCAATCTCCAACACTCACCGTTATGCCTCTTCCCAAAGTGCTCACAAACTGGAAACTGATTCAGAGCCGTACCCCTTCCACTACCAGTATGTGAAAACCTACCCCTCTGCTCAATTTCTGACTGTCTGAATCCATTTGATGATCTGAATGCTCTGTTCTGGCGCTTACTATAGCCCCTGCGAGAACTTGCCTAACTCTCACTAGACCTCTTCCCTCTAGACCCTTGCCTAATCTCAACTTGTTTCTCCCTCATTAGCTATTCAATTCTAATTGAAGCAGCTCTCAGCTCACTGAAAGTACCCATATCTGACCGTGCCAACCTTGTTCTGATCTCTATATTAAGCCCATTCTTAAACCTCCTGCACTTGTCTTCCCCCATAGGGATCAGAGCAATAGCATAACCCATCAATTCATTGAACCGAACCTCATAATCAGCCACTGACATCTTGCCCTGCTTCAATTATAAGAACTCTTGCATCTTCATGTCTAAATAGATCTTGGGCATATAGTTGTCTTTGAAGACCCTCAAAAAGTTTTCCCACTTCAATTGGCAAGGCCTGGTGGTACTGCCTGGAATAGTCTTCCACCATTGGTAAGCTAGGCCCTGCAGTAATGGTATAGCATAATCAAACCTCTCATCAGGCTTGTAGTCCATCTGATCGAATACTCTCTCCGTCCTCTCTAACCATCCTTCGGCCTCACCAAGGTCTGTGCTGCCATAGAAGTCCACAGCTCCCTACTTTCGTAGCCTATCAAACCTCCTCTCCCTTTTCTCGGGAACTCTAGAAGGCAACCCATCAGATCGAGGTACCGAGGACTCCCTACTGGCTCCTACAGATCCTTGGTCAGCTGGTTGATCAATCTGATCACCTAGAGCGGATGACCTATAACAAATAATAACTTCAATCATTATCCGCATTTTTGACGATATTTTATGCTTAGCATTCCTATATGTCCCAACAGATGCCAAACCATGCTTTGATACCACCTAAATGTAGCACCCCCTTACCGCAAGGTACATACCGGGATACCCAAAGGTCATTCCGGTACATATCCTACGATAAGAGTGAGCTACGTTCAATCACTACATTCATTTCATAAGGCATCATAAGAAATCACAATATTATTTTTTTTGACCAACTGTTCCTCATTTAATTTTTCCAAATCGAAAGTGTAACACCCAAGTACCCCCTGGGAGGATACATGGATGCCATCCAAGATAGGACAAACAAATCAAAACGTTTCACACATGCATTTTTAAAAACTAAACGTTACACACATATAATACATCTCATAATTTCAAAAACAAATCAAAAGAATAATTACAGGCCTAAACAAACAAAAAAAAAATACATTTTCGCGCAACACAAAACTCAGACTCTTTTGGCCATCATGGATGACTTGTCCCAGCTTAATTTCTTCGCTCAACCTACACGGGAAAATCCATCATATAAGCATATAGCTTAGTGAGTAATAACTAATCTATATTAACTGATTTCAATAAACAAAAGAATGCATTTCGTAATGATTTTTATACTAAATGTAATCTACGTAACACGTGAGATCCTTCGTAATCGTAATATAATTTAGTTTATGTCGTAATCAAATGATATCGTAATACAAAACAAATCAAACTATAAATCTATTAATGTATGGGTAACGAGACTTATACAGAGATACCATAGTTAGTATCAACAGAGAGACATATGTCTCGATGACAGAGACACCAAAGTGTCAAATAACAAGAAGCGATTCTGAGACCCTTTTAGGCATGCCTATTTACCCACAACTAGGACTTAACAGTTTTAAAACAGAACAAGGTCATTTCAGACATTTCATGTGCAGGCAAATAGCACTCACAAAATTTATCATAAAACAAATTACTTACCTAAAGTACTTACTGAATTTTTCTACCTATATTACCTATCAAATTATCGACCAGACATTTACCAAAACCGCCCTTCTGCTTATTGCCTCAAGTCCCGCAATATCCGGCAGTGGTCGTTCCTCTATAATAGGGAACACAGATACAAATCACTATTGTGCATGATTAAAAATTCACCAATGTATGATGGATATGTAGGATGCATGTTCATGACAAATTTCGGGACCAAACCCTAAATTCTTAACTTAAATTATTAAATCCTTGATTGTTAATTAAATCTGAAAATTTACAAATTTCACATAAAGAGGTAGAGAATTTTCTTACGAATCCAACGCTTCGAGAATCAGGTCATTCGGAGGTCGGATGACAAAGATATGGTCAAAAGAGTGAAGTTTATCGCACACAAGTCGACTTATACTTATACCAGTCGACTTACATAACACGACAAGTCGACTTATGCTTACACAAGTCGACTTATCCATTAAAATACACACAAGTCGACCTATACTTACACAAGTCGACTTATATAACACCACAAGTCGACTTACACTTGCATAACTCGACTTATTGAAGAGCGGAGATGACATTTCATGCAAAACGTTGATCTAAATCGACTTATACACCACAACAAGTCGACTTATAGCACTGTTCATCGTCTTCTTCACCAAACCATACGAAACAACAGAATTTTTTTTCATTTTTCTTTAACTTCATCACTTTAAAACTAACCTATTTAGCATTTCTAACCTATCAGAATCATCAGAAACAACTTTATACTCCCAAGATCACAAAACTAATATTCCAACTTTCTCTCTCTCTCTCTCTACGGTATACTTTCCAAATTCATATTTTTATCCCTTTTTCTTGGTTTTTTTCCAACTTAATCACTTCTAGACATCTATTATACTTGTTTATACTCATTGAAACTTACAAACAATTCGGAAATAATTCTAAACTTCAACATCATAAATTCAAATCCTCATCTTCACTTTCTCACACTACTAGGTATTGTTTTTCACCTTTCTTTCACTATGAAACTTCCACAAGTTCGTATATCTATATTTCTAGGTCTTAGTTTATGTAAACCAAGTATGTAAAACAATGTAAACAACATAGTCATTGTCTTCTAACTGAACATAACAGATCATATAGACATATACATATATCTCAATTTTCAAGCCATTCATGCATGTAACTCTTTATTCTAAACACTAAACATTAACAAAAGCACTTATCACAAAGATCCGAAGAGTGACTCAATTGATGCTTCATTCGTTAGTTGGTGGAGAAACAAAGAAGGAATTGGTAAAGACTAAAACAAATAGGACTCTTTTAACTCTTCCATAACTCCACCACATTACCATTGGCGATAAGCTCAGACATATAGACAACTATTATAAACGTGTCTTCACTATTATCTAAATGTCACAAACCCAAACTGCCACATGCCACTATAGTAGTAGTTCATTAATTTATTTATTATTATTTTATGAATAAACTATTCTTGTTAAATAACCAAAAACATTGTTTTGAATTCTTATAACAAACAAATACCTAAAAGTTCCAGACAATTTCCGAAAATTCACCAAAATTCCATCATAAAATAATGACTCGTAAAATAAATTTTCAACTCAAAATTAATTCACCATCAATTTTTAAAAATATTTGAAGTATACAAAAATTACTAAAATTATATTAATATTGTCCAAACAATTCAGAAATCTCATTAAACCAATTTACCCGAAAAAATGTCATGAATGCATGCCAAAATACTTATGCACAATTTAAGCAAATATTTAATAAGCAAATAACTAAATAATTTGTACTAAATTCCTTTAATATTCTAACCCCTAATTTGGGGCGTTACAACTCTTCCCTCCTTTAGAAATTTTGTCCTCGAAATTCATACCTGATTCGAATAATTGCGGATACTGAGCCTTCATGATTTCCTCTGGTTCCCAAGTTGCTTCCTCAATTCCATGATGTTGCCAGAGAACTTTTACTAACGATACTGACTTGTTTCGGAGTTGTTTCACTTCTTTGGCTTGTATGGAAATTGGCCTTTCTTCATACGACAAATCTTGTTGTACCTGAATCTCTTGCACCGGAATCTTATGTGAGGTGTCAGATCGGTATCTCCTCAACATAGAAACATGAAACACATCATGCAGTCTGGCCAATTCTCCAGGAAGAGCTAACTGATAAGCTACGGTCCAACCTTCTTCGTAATTTCATAAGGCCCAATGAATCGCGGACTGAGCTTACCCTTCTTCCCAAACCGAAGTATGTGTTTCCATGGTGACACTTTTAGAAACACCTTATCACCCACTTGAAACTCAATATCCTTCCTTTTTAAATCAGCATAAGACTTCTGCCTATCACTGGCAGCTTTCAATCTTTGTCGAATAATCTGAATCTTTTCTTCAGTATCTTTCACAATTTCTGGCCCGATCATCTTGTTTTCACTCAACTCCGTCCAACATACCGGAGTTCTACACTTCCTACCATACAATGCTTCATAAGGTGCCATGTCAATGCTCGTCTGATAACTGTTATTATAAGCAAACTCCATCAAAGTCAGATAATTATCCCAACTCCCGGGAAACTCTAAGACACAACCCCTCAACATATCTTCCAAAATCTGTATAACTCGTTCAGATTGTCCATCTGTCTGGGGATGGAAAGCAGTACTAAACTTAAGTCGAGTACCCAATGCTTCCTGCAAACTTTTCCAGAATCTCGAAGTAAATCGGAGATCACGATCAGAAATAATCGATAATGGTACTCCATGCAGTCTTACAATCTCATTCACATATAAATCTGCAAGCCTATCCAATGAATAGTCAGGACGAACAGGTAGAAAATGAGCAGACTTGGTGAACTTATCCACAATAACCCATACCGCATCATGTTTCCTTTGAGTAAGAGGAAGTCCAGTAACAAAGTCCATGGTAATATTATCCCATTTCCATTGAGGAATAGGAATAGGATTTAACAAACCAGATGAAACCCGGTGCTCACCTTAACTCGCCGCATGTCGACATTTTGCTACATAATCCACAACATCCGCTTCATACCTAACCACCAAGAATATCGCTTCAAATCTCGATACATCTTGTTTCCACCCGGATGCATAGTAAATCAGACATGAGCCTCAAACAATAACTTCTTTTCAATTCATCATTCACCGCACACACAACCGATCCTTATAATACAATTCACCATCACCTGCGCATGTAAAAATCATCATTTACCTTCCTGAGTAGCCATGATAAGTTGTTGTAACTTATCATCAGCTCTTTGAGCATTACAAATCTCCTGTCTCAACATGGGCCTTACTAACAGTTGAGCCATCAAGGCTCCATCAGATCCCAACTTTCATCCAGTCTGCTTCAGTGACAATGCTGAGATGGTCTTTCGACTCAAGGCATCAGCTACAACATTAGCCTTATCCGGATGGTAGTCCACAATACAATCATAGTCTTTAAATAATTCAAACCAACGTCGTTGTCTCAAATTGAGTTCCTTCTGTGTAAGCAGATACTTCAGACTCTTATGATCTGTGAAAATTCTACACCTTTCACCATACAGATAGTGTCGCCAAATTTTTAAGGCAAACACTACTGCTGCAAGTTCCAGATCATGTGTAGGGTAATTCTGTTCATGAGTCTTTAGTTGCCTAGAAGCATAAGCAATTACCTTTCCTTCCTGCATCAATACACAACCTAAACCAATTCCAGATGCATCAGTATACATAACATACTCCTTACCAGCCGTAGGTTGAACTAATACAGGAGCTTCAGTAAGCATATTTTTCAACTGATCAAAACTACTCTGACATCTATCAGACCATTCATACTTCACTCCCTTCCGTAAAAGTTTAGTTAAAGGGGATGCTATCACTGAAAATCCCTTAACAAACCGACGGTAATAACCAGCCAGACCCACAAAACTTCTTACTTCTGTCACATTCCGTGGTGGCTTCCAATTAACAATTGCCTCTATCTTACTAGGATCAACTCTAATTCCTTCAGAAGAGATCACATGACCTAGAAATGATATCTCCTGCCGTAAATCACATTTACTCGGTTTAGATACAACTGCTCTTTCCTTCGAGTCTCAGAATACAATTCGGAGATGCTCACTATGATCATGTTCATTCCTAGAATAGACCAGGATATCATCAATAAACACCACAACAAAATGATCCAAATAAGGCCTGAATACTCTATTCATCAAATCCATGAACGCTGCTGGAGCATTAGTTAACCCGAATGGCATTACTAGGAATTCATAATGTCCATAACGGGTCCTAAATGCAGTCTTCGGTACATCCACATCCTTTACCCGAAAGCTGATAATACCCCGATCGCAGATCTATCTTTGAAAACACGCCTACATCTCTCAACTGATCAAATAGATCGTCAATCCGTGGCAGTGGATACCTATTATTCACTGTGACTCTATTTAACTGCCTATAATCGATACACATTCTCAGTGTATCATCCTTCTTCTTGACAAACAACACCGGTGTGCCCCATGGTGATACACTGGGTCTAATAAACCCTTTATCCAGAAGTTCTTGTAACTGCAACTTCAACTCCTTTAACTCAGTAGGAGCCATTCTATACGGTGCTCTGGATATAAGAGCAGTACCAGGCATGACTTCAATAGATAACTCCACTTTTCTTTCTGGAGGAAGCCCAGGTAGTTCCTCAGGAAAGACATCTGGAAACTCATTCACTACAGGAATCTCAAGCAGTTTCTCCTTAGCACCATCCTTCTGTGACTCAAGTACAAAAGCTAGATAAGCTTCACACCCCTTCCTGAGAAGCTTTTGAGCTCGCATAGCAGATACTACATTAGTCAGAGCACGTGTGCAACCACCACGAAATACAATCTCAGACTGGTCGGGCCTCTTTAAGAAAATTGTCTTCGCTTTACGAATCGACATCGCTGATGTTTAGACAGCCAATCCATACCCAGAATCAAATCGAATTCATGAAACGACAACTTAATCAGATCCGCTGCATATTCACTTTCTTGAATCTTAACAGGACAATTCCTAACCACCTGATTCACCAACACACTACTACCCAGAGGACTAGTTACATGCATGTCATATTCTAATTGATCTATAAGCATCTCCTTATCAAACATTTCTCCAGAACAGATATATGAATGTGAAGATCCAGGATCAATTAATGCATACAATTCAGAACCAAAGAGAGAAACCATACTAGCAATGACATCTGGTGCATCCTGATCCTCACGAGCTTTCAGTGCATAAGCCCGAGCTGAAGTAGAAGGCACAGCTGGTCGATTCACAGTTTCTGAGTGCGAGCTCGGATTAGCCCTGCTCTGATTATATCCGCCTCGTCCTCTTCCTCGACCTCTGTTCCCAACTGAAGCATGCGAAACCTCTCCACTAGCTTGTGCCATCCTGCATCGCTCGGAGGGCAATTTGCAATCATATGCTCCGTACTGCCACAACGAAAACATGCACCTGTAGCTCTCCAGTAGACACCCCAATGGTGAATAGAGCAGTGTGGGCACTCCGGAGCACCAGAACCTCGACCCCCAGAGGAACCCCTACTAGAAGCAGTCGATGTAAGAAAGTTTTGTTGCCTTCCCCTCATCACAGATCTCTGAGCAACTCTCGGTGCAGAGGAAGTACCTTCCCGACTTCGTTTCCCCGAAGACTGACCTCCTCTATTAAAGCCTCTTCTCTGACTTCTTTCTTTCCTGATCGTCTCTTGTCTTTCTACTTTTATTGCAGCCTGTACCAATTGATGGTAAGTAACTTGTTGTAACATAGAAAACGCTGCCAGATGCTCCTTGATCGAATCATGCAATCCTTCCTCGAATTGATGACATCGGAACTCTTCAACAAGACAGATTCAGGGGCATACTTACTGAGCCGATTGAACTCCCGATCATACTCAGCAACAGACAAACTCCTCTGTTTCAGATTCAGAAATTGCTTCCACCGATCCTTCCTGTAAGCTTCCGTCACGTACTTAGTCTTAAATTCTTGGGCAAAGAATTCCCAAGTCAGAGGCACCGGTAGCTGAGGACTCCGAAGAACAAACTTCCACCATTCATAAGCTGCTCCCTGTAGAAGGGAGACAGCACAGTGAACCATCTGCTCTGCTGGACAACTAATCTTGTCCAGTACCCTCTTCACCTTCTCAATCCAGAACTCGGCTCCTTCAGATTCCTCCAGAGAAGTCCCAGAAAATTCTTCAGCCCCATACTTCCTTAGCTGATCAATCGGAGATTTAGGTGTTGTCATCCGATGCAGCAAAGTCATCATATCCTGGGACAGCTTAATCAAAGCTTCTCCTTGAGCTGGAGGAGGAGGTGGAACCTCAACTTCACCTCGATTGACCCTTGACGGTCCAGGTATTTCAGAACGAGTTTGCTCCAGCTGATTACTCTCAACAACTTCGTCAACAAATTCGTGAGATCCTTCCATCGTAATTTCTAAAGACAAAACATGAGACACCGCATTAGGCCAAAACACAACTTAGACACTCAACAGAAATCAATAGGCAAGCCGTGGTTAAACCAGAACCACCTAAACTTGCTCTGATACCAAAAGATGTAACACCCAAATACCCCCTGGGAGGATACATGGATGCCACCCAAGACAGGACAAACAAATCAAAATGTTTCACACATGCATTTTTAAAAACTAAACGTTACACACATATAATACATCTCATAATTTCAGAAACAAATCAAAAGAATAATTACAGGCCTAAACAAACCAAACAAAATACATTTTCGCGCAACACAAAACTCAGACTCTTTTGGCCACTGCGGATGACTTGTCCCAGTCCTTAATTTCTTCGCTCTGAACCTACACGGGGCAAATCCACCGTGCTAAGCATATAGCTTAGTGAGTAATAACTAATCTATATTAACTGATTTCAATAAACAAAAAGAATGCATTTCAGAACAGATTTTTATACTAAATGTAATCTATGTAACACAAGAGATTCTTCGAATCGTAATATAATTTAGTTTATGTCGTAATCAAATGTATATCGTAATACAAAACAAATCAAACTATAAATCCATTAATGTATGGGTAACGGACTTATACAGAGATACCATAGTTAGTATCAACAGGAGAGACATATGTCTCGATGACAGAGACACCAAAGTGTCAAATAATGTAGCATTGCAGACCCTTCTAGCGTGCCTATTTATCCACAACTAGGACTTAACGGCTTTTAAAATGTAACAAGGTCATTTCAGACATTTCATGTGCAGGCAAATAGCACTTACAAAATTTATCATAAAACAAATTACTTACCTAAATTACTTACTGAATTTTTCTACCTATATTATGTAATCAAATTATCGACTGTAGACATTTAACAAAATCGCTTCATCGCTTATTGCCTCAAGTCCCGCAATATCCAGCAGTGGTCGTTCCTCTATAATAGGGAACACAAATACAAATCACTATTGTGCATGATTAAAAATTCACCAATGTATGATGGATATGTAGGATGCATGTTCATGACAAATTTCAAGACCAAACCCTAAATTCTTAACTTAAATTATTAAATCCTTGATTGTTAATTAAATCTGAAAATTTACAAATTTCACATAAAGAGGTAGAGAATTTTCTTACGAATCCAACGCTTCTAGAATCAGGTCATTCGGAGGTCGGATGACAAAGATATGGTCAAAAGAGTGAAGTTTATCGCACACAAGTCGACTTATACTTATACAAGTCGACTTACATAACACGACAAGTCGACTTATGCTTACACAAGTCGACTTATCCATTAAAATACACACAAGTCGACTTATATAACACCACAAGTCGACTTACACTTGCATAACTCGACTTATTGAAGAGCAGAGATGACATTTCATGCAAACGTTGATCTAAGTCCAAACTTATACACCACAACAAGTCGACTTATAAAGACTGCTCATCGCCTTCTTCACCAAACCATACGAAACAGCAGACTTTTCTTTCATTTTTCTTTAACTTCATCACTTTAAAACTAACCTATTTAGCATTTCTAACCTATCATAATCATCAGAAACAACTTTATACTCCCAAGATCACAAAACTAATATTCTAACTTTCTCTCTCTCTCTCTACGGTATACTTTCCAAATTCATATTTTTATCCCTTTTTCTTGGTTTTTTTCCAACTTAATCACTTCTAGACATCTATTATACTTGTTTATACTCATTGAAACTTACAAACAATTCGGAAATAATTCTAAACTTCAACATCATAAATTCAAATCCTCATCTTCACTTTCTCACACTACGGTATTGTTTTTCACCTTTCTTTCACTACTGAAACTTCCACACGTTCGTGTATATCTATATTTCTAGGTCTTAGTTTATGTAAACCAAGTATGTAAAACAACAAAACAACATAGTCATTGTCTTCTAACGGAACATAACAGATCATATGACATATACATATATCTCAATTTTCAAGCCATTCATGCATGTAACTCTTTATTCTAAACACTAAACATTAACAAAAGCACTTATCACAGAAAGATCCAAGAGTGACTCAATTGATGCTTGATCCGTTAGTTGGTGGAGAAACAAAGGAAGGAATTCGGTAAAGACTAAAACAAATAGGACTCTTTTAACTCTTCCATAACTCCACCGTCATTACCATCGGGCGATAAGCTTGCATGTAGACAACTATTATAAACGTGTCTTCACTATTATCTAAATGTCACAAACCCAAACGCCACATGCCACTATAACCGTAGTTCATTAATTTATTTATTATTATTTTATGAATAAATTATTCTTGTTAAATAACCAAAAACATTGTTTTGAATTCTTATAACAAACAAATACCCAAAAGTTCCGACAATTTCGAAAATTCACCAAAATTCTGTCATAAAATAATGACTCAGAAAATAAATTTTCAACTCAAAATTAATTCACCATCAATTTCTAAAAATATTTGAAGTATACAAAATTACTAAAATTATATTAATATTGTTCAACAATTCAGAAATCTTATTAAACCAATTTACCAGAAAAATGTCATGAATGCATGCCAAAATACTTATGCACAATTTAAGCAAATATTTAATAAGCAAATAACTAAATAATTTGTACTAAATTCCTTTAATATTCTAACCCCTAATTTGGGGCGTTACAGAAAGTCTACATTGAGTCTTTCAACCTTTACTACATGTACATGAACAAAACCTATTACAAAGGTACTACATGAAAGAGGGAAATATAACAAATCTATCTAAGCCATTCAAAAATCCCAGCTGACCGACCTCTGAGCCATGACTTCTCTTGTCAACTCATAATCTAACAACAGTATAGCCCCTCAGTAGCTAAAGTCGTCTATCGATCCTGAAAAGACTACGTTGCAATTTTGATGAGTCTTGGGAACTCAATGGGATAACCATCATCGATGGTTCACTCAATTCATGCAACACATCAATTCATATCACAACTATTTCACAAATTGGCATTTCATATGAGTAACACGTTTTCACTTAAGCATAAACCATTCTGCATTTCAATCAATCAAACATACTTAACCAGATGCATAAGAAATGCTTATGAGACACTTTTCTAATTATTATGTTGTTGTGACCGAGTGCCTGAATTGTCCCATATAGGGCTCATTAAACGTTAAGCCTAAGGCTCTGAATCACTTGTGAGCTCGAGGTTCAGTTTCACTCGTTGAGCTTTAAGCTCTAATCGGTGACTACTTTGGTCACAACTGTCGTTATCTGATTATGCATCCATGTATGGAATACATCTACCACAATCAACCATATTATAAGCACATAGGTCTTCACATTCACATACAATCAACACTTCAATATCTCATTCTACCTTACACAATCATCGGACCTTCTGTCCGGAATCCACAATCAAATACATTCATTTATCATTCAAAACATGAATTAGGCAAACAAGTAATTAAGTAAAACCATCTAGGTTACTCACAGATTGCTCCCGAAGCTAATGCCTGGAAGATCCGGCAACATCTGGAAGTGGACGTTCCAGTTGCTCCTCTATAACAAATAGCACACACGATATCACAATTTGCACCATTAAGAGTGTTCAATAATGTACATGTATGAAATGAATTATGTACAATGCATGTTCATGACAATCTCGGGTATCACTCCATAAATTCTTCTCAACACCATCCCCATACCAAAAATCATTTAAGTATAACTAACACTTAGGTTTATGCTTCTTTATAACCATTGAAATCACAATTCATTACTCACTGGCTTACTTCCAGACTTTCCAAAACACCCTTTTGAGTCTACTGTTCACATACAATCAAAAGGTGAAACTAAGGTAATTTGGTCATAATTTCTCCTAAAAAAGTGTTCCCCTAAGTCTTATCTTTCTATTGACACCAAAATCTGTTAGCCCCAAAATTTTTTTTTATTTAATTAAGCATGATTAGGCAAATTAAGTAAATTATGTTAACATTAATTAAGGTGACATTAATTAATATATGATAGCATTAATAAGTTAGTTGAAGAATTAATGAAGTTAGATATGTTAGTTGGACTTAAATGAGTTAGGTGAGATTTATGTGTTAATTGGGCTTTGGGTCCAAATGAAATAAGTTAGTTAGGTGAATTAAATAAGATGGGCCTAAGTAAGAAATGAAGTAGAAGAAGAAATGAAGTGAAGATGGGCTTAGGCTTTGTGGGCTTGAGTGTAGGAAAATGAAGGAAGAAGAAGATGAAGGAAGGAGGAAGAAGAGGGAACCAATGGGCTTAAGTGAGTGAGCCCAAGTGAGAATAAGAGGAGGTATAAAGAGGTGAATTAAATGAGTTGGATGAGAGGAAGAGTGAAGAATCGTGAAATAGAGAGAAAGGAGAGGGAGAAGTCGTGCGTGGAGGAGAAGGGGGGAGAAAAAGAAGAAAAATGTTAGGGCTTGATTTTCTTTGAGATTAAGGAAGATTTTGAAGAAAAGTCAAGAAGGAAAAGTCAAGAGGAGAAGCCAAGCTTCACATTGAACCAAGAAACCCTTTGGTTTAATCAAGATTTAAGGTAAGTCTTTGGTTTAATATTAAGTTTTTAGATGGGTTTTTGGTTAGAAGAGTTAAGAACCAAGTGGGTTTAGTTATCCTCTTGCCAATTTCATGATTTAAGCATTTAGGTTTTTCAATTTCTAAATCCTATGTTGATTTGGGAATGTTGTTGGTTTTTAATGAAGAGAGAAGAGGAAGAGAAGAGGAACAAGAATTATAGCAAGCTATTCAAGGAATTATCAAGGATTTAAGGTGGGTTACACCTTTACTTTTATATTTATGAGCATTTAATGTAAATTTAATTATGACATTAATAATGGTTGTTAATGCTTGTGTTAGTTATGGACGAATGATATTTATGATGTTTATTGCTCGTGTTGTTGATATTGACGATTGTGTTGAATGTTAGTATGGTTGTTGAAAACCATAACGGATGATATGAAAGATTGATGTTGTGGTTGTTGGATGATTGTAAATGGATGATATGAAGGATTGATGTTGTGGTTGTTGAATGATTGTAAATATTATGCTATGTGATCATAATGTTAGAAAATGTAAATTCTAGGATGATGGGTGAATTAGCCTAGAGAGCTAAATGAAATGAATATAATGAAAATTATGAATTTTGCATGAATGATGCATGAAAAGAATGATTTTAATGAAAACAATAACTTGATAAGAACAATCCAATTTTATTGTTATGAAATGAATTATGCTTTGTATGGGTAAGGTAATGTCCCAAGAACCGCCACGTGCACGCCGACATGAAAAGCCTTCGCCATTTGCCTGATTGAGGCATAGGATGATCCGATATCGGACTCCTCAAGAATTGCCCACATTAGGTCATTTGATGAACTTATGTGGTTGCCATGATTGGACTTACCGAGCCATTGTTGTGTTTGCCATGAATATGCATGAATTGTATAAGATACGTGAATGATGGAATGATTGAAATTGTTATGAATGTATAAATGTTTGAGTTATGCATGTGATGTGATTTCCTTGGAAAATTGATAAATACATGAATCAAGGATGTGCTTGTTATATAAACGTAAATGTGTTACCTACGGAGCATTAGCTCACCCCCACAAATTTCAGGAAATGAGCAGGAACCCGAGGAGCGAGCATAAGGCATTTTACTCCAAGCAGTTCTTTTGTTATTTTTGGGATTTGAAATCATTTTTGTAACATCAATGCTTTAGTTGCATTTTAAGGAAATGATGTATTTTGAAGCTTTTATGTAATTGGGCTTGAAATGCCCACTAAAGCATTGTATGAACATGTTATGATTGAATGATGATGAATGAATGAATGAATTTGAAAGTAAAAGTATTAGATCATGAATGTATTTGAGAAATTTATACTTGTGTGTATGGAAATTGAATCATGGTGATGGTTTGGGTATGAATTGAGAATGTCTAGAAAACTAAGAGTGTGTTGCTGCCCTTGAATGTAGAATTTATGTGCAGGTTATGGTCTAGATTGAAGATTTTGGGTTAGGAATAAAATAGGGAGGTGCTGTCAAATTTTCTTAAAATTTGACCGGACATCGCCCCGACATTTGACCCTCTTCGGGTTTGATTTAGATAAATGAGTCTTCATGAAGTTTGTAGTAGAGGATTAGAGCTTTCCAAGGGTATATTGTTTGTCTCATTTGGATCTAGGGTTAAGAATTTATGAGGATTAGAACACAACCAGTTATTGTTCATTTAGCCATAGCAATCGTTACATAGGTATTAATGGAGCAGTGACCTTTGAGTGAATTTTTACCTTATTAAATGATGGAGTTAGTTTTAGCATCCTTCATAAGATTTGTAGTTCATCTTCTTACCTTTCCATAGAGGTATAGTATGCACCAATTGGAGCTAGGGATAAAAAGTTATGAGTCTTGAAGATGATGATTCCAAGTGGTCTTGAAAAGAGAGGTTCGATGATCGGAAGGTGTTCCAGTCGACTAGGAGGGTTCCAGTCGACTGGAAAGTGTTTCAGTCGACTACTGGAGGGCGGAGAATATTTCTCGAAGTTCCAATGACTGGAAATGTTTCGATGACTACAACCAACAAATACCGTCGCCCCAATCGACTAGCATCTATTCCAGTCGACTAGGATCCTTAGTCAAGTGTTTTGGGCTTGTTAGAGGCCGAATTTGGTTTTGTGGTCTTCTTGAGAGTTGTAGACCTAGATGTCTAGTTTAAAATGGTCCAAGAACGAAGTCATTCCGACACCTATAGTGAAAGTTATGACATTTGCGCCAAAACATGTTTGATAGGAGTCAAAACATGAACACGTTGAGTTTGTCGGGTCATAACTCCTTCGTCCGACCTCCAAATGGGGTGGGGTTTGGACCATTAGATTCCTAAGACATATGTCTTGTTATCAATTAAAATATGTAACAATTGGAGTTAAAATGAAAATGTTTGAATAAAAGTAAGTGAATGGTTGGTTAAGAATCCTGCAAGTCTATAAGTACAAGTTTCAGATTATGAAAGTCGGGCTCCGGGAGCGGGATCCCGACAAATTGTGGTATCAAAGTAAGAGGGTAAATGGTAAGTTATATGCGGTTGGGTCTTGGATCCAACAGTTGGGATCCGGTCTACGGGTCGGGTCGCGACATCTGTGGTATCAGAGCGAAACCGGGTTTACGGTTTCCTAGGAACCCTAGTGGAATGTTTAAAGGTCACGTCATCATGCATTTTTCTACATGAATTACATGACTTATGTGCATTGTTTTAATTGCATGCAATGCAATGTTGTTTTCAAATGAATGCATTGAATTGTTTTGAATTGATTTACATGAATTGAATTTGTTTCATGTAAACTAAAGATTTTCACCAATTTTTAAACTTGAAGGAGTAATGCACCTCGAAGGAGAACTCGAGGAGCTCCAAATCGACCTAGCTCACAGCATGGAAGTGCGGATGAATCGTGACGTTCCACGTGATGCGGGGACTATCCTCGTGATCGACTCGATGCACCCAAGTGTAACATGAGGCGCCCGCGCCTCCTCCTCAAGTAAACCGATGGACCCCGCTTCTTCCAAGCTTTTGCCCAAAGTTTACCTATGCCATGGGGCAAGGAAGGCAGGCTCCAATGCCAGCTCCAGTGGAGAGGAGCGGTCAGTATGATAAGCTCCGGAAGTATGGAGCGGTCGACTTCAGCGGGACCACTAATCCCGAGGAAGCCGAAGCATGGCTGAAGAGGACCGAGAGGGTCCTGAAGCAAATGAGATGCTCTGAAGAAGAGAAAGTTGATTATGCAGCAAGCTTGCTGCAGGGGGATGCACCTGACCGGTGGGAATCAAGGTGCACAGCAATGATCGAAGAACCCTCGATCTTGACATGGAGGGAGTTCTTAGAAGCTTTCCGTGGGAAGTACTTTTCCATGGTGTATGTTCAGGAGAAAGTAAGAGAATTCCTTAATTTGACCCAGAGGGAGCTGAGTGTAGCAGTAGTATGAGTGAAGTTCACTCGGTTGTCACGATATCAGCCAACATCGTGGCAACTGAAGTGGACAAGTGCAGAAAGTTTGAGGTGGACTACACCTAGGGATTCGGAGAAAGTAGTCATCCACAATTTCAGGAATTATCAGCAGCTGGTGGATGCTGCATTGCAGGCTGAGAAGTTAGAAAATATCAAGGCTGAGGTAACCAAGAAGAGGAAGAACAGAGAGCAGTTTTCAAAGAAAAGCATGAGTTCCCTCAGATTTGCAAAGAGCACTAAACGGGTCATGCACAGAGTGAAGTGGGCAGAGGGGCCCCACAAAGAATAAACAGTTTAGAAACAGTCGAGGTAAGCTTCTAGTGTGGCAAGCCCAGATGGTCGGCAGAGGCAATCCTCGCAGTGATCACTGTGGTAGATTTCACAAGGGGGAGTGTCTGATGAAGATAGGCGCATGTTTTGGCTGTGGTCAGAAGGGGCACAGAATCAAGGATTGTCCACAGTGCAAGCAGAAGGGTTGATCTCAGCCCCAAGAAGAGCGAGACAAGGGCATCTAGGCCACCCAAGTGGGTAGTTCAGGAGCTGCAAGGAAGACGTATCAGGCAGGAAGGCCTAGAGGCCAGGGTCAGGCACCGGCGAGAGTCTTTGCCATGACCAGAGAGGAAGCTGCAGCCGCCCCAGAAGTAGTAACGGGTATGGCTATGCTATTTGATGCACCTGTTTATGTATTGATTGATACCGGGTCTACACACTCATTTATATCTGCAAGCATGAATTTGTCTGCTGTGTGTCCTGAGATTTTGGATAATATGCTGGTTGTTAGTACTCCTTTAGGGAGTAAGGTAGTGATAAGCCTGATCTATAAGAATTGTGAGCTTAGTATCGAGGGTGCTAGACTGGTAGTGGACCTACTACCGCTAGACCTTCAAGGGTTGGATGTCATCTTGGGGATGGATGTCATGGAGAGGTATAAGACGGTGGATTGCGCCTAAAGGAAGTTGAATTTGATCCGGAGACGATCGGAAGGTAGTCTTCAAGGGGACAGAAACCGCCAGGTCGAGGATTATTTCAACTATGGTAGTGACAAAGATGATGAGCCAAGGTGTGAGGCCTTCTTGGCGCATATAAGGATCCAGAGGTCAATGTAGGAAGATTGGAGGATTACATTGTGGTGAGGGAGTTCCCAGATGTATTCCCGGAGGAGTTGCGAGGATTACCGCCGGTGAGGGACATTGAGTTCGAAATTGACTTGATTCCCGGAACCGCGCCGATCTCGATACCTCCTTGTGATGGCTCCGATTGAGTTGAGAGAACTTAAGGAGCAATTGCCGGAGTTATTGGAGAAACAGTTCATCAGGCCGAGTTCTTCACCCTGGGGAGCTCCGGTCCTGTTTGTTAAAAAGAAAGATGGCACATGGAGGATGTGCATAGATTACAGGAAGTTGAATAAGATGACGATTCGGAACAAGTATCCTCTGCCGAGGATAGATGATTTATTTGATCATTCACGAGGAGCAAGGGTCTTTTCAAGATTGACCTAAGATCGTGATATCATCAACTCCGGATCGTGGAGTCGATGTTAGGAAGACGACTTCGGGACCCGACACGGGCATTATGAATTCAGAGTCATGCCTTTCGGATTGACCAATGCTCCAGCTGCCTTCATGGATCTGATGAATAGGGTGTTTAATGATTTCTTGGATCAGTTTGTCATTGTGTTCATTGATGACATTCTGGTCTATTCAAAGGATGGAGGAGAGCATGAACAGCGATCTCCGGGATAGTCTTGCAGAGGCTGAGAGAGCAGAAATTGTATGCCAAGTTCAGTAAGTGTGAGTTTTGGCTTCATGAAGTAGTATTCCTTGGACATGTGATTTCCAGTAAGGGAATTCATGTCGATCCCAGAAAAGTGGAAGCTGTAGTCAATTGGCTGGAGCCAAAAACAGTGAAGGAAGTGAGAAGTTTCTTAGGCCTGGCAGGGTATTACAGAAGATTTGTAGAGGGGTTTTCTATCATAGCTGCTCCGATGACCAGATTGTTGAGAAAGAATCAGAAGTTTGTCTGGAATGATGATTGTCAGAGGAGTTTCGAGGAACTCAAGGACAAATTGACAAGTGCTCCAGTATTAGTTTTACCCAGTGGAGATCAGGGCTATACAGTTTACAGTGATGCTTCGAGGAAGGGTCTAGGATGTGTGCTGATGCAGGATGATAGGGTAATTGCTTATGCTTCAAGACAGTTGAAGCGAAGATGAGTTGAATTATCCGACTCATGACTTGGAGTTAGCTGCGATGATCTTTGCTCAAGATTTGGAGACACTATTTGTATGGGGTTCGCACGAGTTTTACCGATCATAAGAGTCTCAAGTACATCATGAGTCGAAAGAGTGAATCTGAGGCGAGAAGATGGTTGAGTCATTGAAGGACTATGATTTAATGATTGAGTACCACCCAGGAAAAGCAAATGTAGTGGCAGATGCTTTGAGCAGAAAGTCGTCGATGGCTCATGTTCAGGCAGTCTACTTGCCTCTGTTGGAACAGATGGCTAAGTTGAAGATTAGTTTGCAGCAGGATGAATCCGAGGGTGTTATTGCACAATTTAGAGTGAGACCTATCCTTAGGGAAAAGGTTAAGGAGTTGCAGGAGCAAGATGTTGAATTGAGTAAGTTGAGAGATGAAATACAGAATGGTAAGCAGTCAGTGGTGCAAGTAAGGGATGATGGATTAATGATGGTCGGAAACAGGTTATGCATTCCGAATGATAAAACAGTTAAGGATGAGATCATGGATGAGGCACACAATACGCCTTATTCCATGCACCCAGGCAGCACCAGAATGTACAGAGATTTGAAGGAACATTTCTGGTGGAAAGGCATGAAGAGAGATGTAGCAGATTATGTGAGTAGATGTCTAGTGTGTCAGCAAGTCAAGGCTGAACACCAGGCACCTTCAGGCATGTTGCAGCCATTGTCCATTCCTGAATGGAAATGGCAGAGGATTACAATGGATTTTCTGATGGGTTTGCCTAAGACCAGCAAGAAGCATGATGCCATTTGGGTAATAGTGGATCGGTTGACGAAGTCATCCCACTTCGCAATCAAAGAGCATGATTCACCGCAAATTTTAGCCGAAAGTATATTGATGAAGTGGTAAGATTGCATGGAGTTCCGGATTCCATAGTATCCGACAGGATCCTAGGTTCACATCCAGATTTTGGGAAGTCTCAGAAGCATTAGGAACTAAGTTGAATTTCAAGATCGGCGCTTCATCCTCGACGGATGGCGACCGAGAGGACAATTCAGACTCTAGAAGGGATGCTTAGAGCATGTGTAATGGACTTCAAAGGAGCATGGGATGATCACTTGCCGTTGGTCGAATTTGCTTACAACAATTCGTACCATTCGAGCATACAGATGGCTCCTTATGAAGCCTTGTATGGCAGAAGATGCAGGACTCCCATATGCTGGGATGAAGAGGGTGAGAGGAAGCTAGTGGGACCAGAGTTGGTCCAGATGACGGTTGAAAAAGTTGACTTGATTAAGCAGAGGCTTAAGGCAGCCAAGGACAGAATGAAGAGTTATGCGGATGCCAACAGGAAGGAAATGGAATATGCAGTGGGAGATAAGGTGTTCCTTAAGGCGTCTCCATGGAAGGGAGTTATGAGATTCGGGAAGAAAGGGAAGTTGAGTCCTCGGTATGTAGGACCGTATGAAGTTATGGAGAGGATTGGTCCGTTGGCCTATAGATTGGCATTGCCGCCCGAATTGTCACAGATCCATGATGTGTTCCATGTGTCGATGCTGAGAAGGTACAGATCAGATCCTTCTCACATCATTCGAGACCTCGAAGTTCAAATTGAGTGATGATCTCAGTTATGAAGAAATGCCTGTGGCAATTCTGGATAGCAAGGATAAGATCCTCAGGAACAAGACAATCAAGCTAGTCAAAGTCCTGTGGAGGAATCATGCAGTTGAAGAGGCGACGTGGGAACCTTTAGATGCAATGCAGGAGCAGTACCCACACCTCTTCAATCAACCAGGTAAGAATTTCGAGGACGAAATTTCTTAAGGGGGGGAGAAATGTTAGCCCCAAAATTTTTTTTTATTTAATTAAGCATGATTAGGCAAATTAAGTAAATTATGTTAACATTAATTAAGGTGACATTAATTAATATATGATAGCATTAATAAGTTAGTTGAAGAATTAATGAAGTTAGATATGTTAGTTGGACTTAAATGAGTTAGGTGAGATTTATGTGTTAATTGGGCTTTGGGTCCAAATGAAATAAGTTAGTTAGGTGAATTAAATAAGATGGGCCTAAGTAAGAAATGAAGTAGAAGAAGAAATGAAGTGAAGATGGGCTTAGGCTTTGTGGGCTTGAGTGTAGGAAAATGAAGGAAGAAGAAGATGAAGGAAGGAGGAAGAAGAGGGAACCAATGGGCTTAAGTGAGTGAGCCCAGTGAGAATAAGAGGAGGTATAAAGAGGTGAATTAAATGAGTTGGATGAGAGGAAGAGTGAAGAATCGTGAAATAGAGAGAAAGGAGAGGAGAAGTCGTGCGTGGAGGAGAAGGGGAGAAAAGAAGAAAATGTTAGGGCTTGATTTTCTTTGAGATTAAGGAAGATTTTGAAGAAAAGTCAAGAAGGAAAAGTCAAGAGGAGAAGCCAAGCTTCACATTGAACCAAGAAACCCTTTGGTTTAATCAAGATTTAAGGTAAGTCTTTGGTTTAATATTAAGTTTTAGATGGGTTTTGGTTAGAAGAGTTAAGAACCAAGTGGGTTTAGTTATCCTCTTGCCAATTTCATGATTTAAGCATTTAGGTTTTCAATTTCTAAATCCTATGTTGATTTGGGAATGTTGTTGGTTTTAATGAAGAGAGAAGAGGAAGAGAAGAGGAACAAGAATTATAGCAAGCTATTCAAGGAATTATCAAGGATTTAAGGTGGGTTACACCTTTACTTTTATATTTATGAGCATTTAATGTAAATTTAATTATGACATTAATAATGGTTGTTAATGCTTGTGTTAGTTATGGACGAATGATATTTATGATGTTTATTGCTCGTGTTGTTGATATTGACGATTGTGTTGAATGTTAGTATGGTTGTTGAAAACCATAACGGATGATATGAAAGATTGATGTTGTGGTTGTTGGATGATTGTAAATGGATGATATGAAGGATTGATGTTGTGGTTGTTGAATGATTGTAAATATTATGCTATGTGATCATAATGTTAGAAAATGTAAATTCTAGGATGATGGGTGAATTAGCCTAGAGAGCTAAATGAAATGAATATAATGAAAATTATGAATTTTGCATGAATGATGCATGAAAAGAATGATTTTAATGAAAACAATAACTTGGATAAGAACAATCCAATTTTATTGTTATGAAATGAATTATGCTTTGTATGGGTAAGGTAATGTCCCAAGAACCGCCACGTGCGTCGACATGAAAAGCCTTCGCCTCCTTTGCCTGATTGAGGCATAGGATGATCCGATATCGGACTCCTCAAGAATTGCCCACATTAGGTCATTTGATGAACTTATGTGGTTGCCATGATTGGACTTACCGAGCCATTGTTGTGTTTGCCATGAATATGCATGAATTGTATAAGATACGTGAATGATGGAATGATTGAAATTGTTATGAATGTATAAATGTTTGAGTTATGCATGTGATGTGATTTCCTTGGAAAATTGATAAATACATGAATCAAGGATGTGCTTGTTATATAAACGTAAATGTGTTACCTACGGACATTAGCTCACCCCACAAATTTCGTGAAATGAGCGGGAACCCGAGGAGCGAGCATAAGGCATTTTACTCCAAGCGCTTCTTTTGTTATTTTTGGGATTTGAAATCATTTTTGTAACATCAATGCTTTAGTTGCATTTTAAGGAAATGATGTATTTTGAAGCTTTTATGTAATTGGGCTTGAAATGCCCACTAAAGCATTGTATGAACATGTTATGATTGAATGATGATGAATGAATGAATGAATTTGAAAGTAAAAGTATTAGATCATGAATGTATTTGAGAAATTTATACTTGTGTGTATGGAAATTGAATCATGGTGATGGTTTGGGTATGAATTGAGAATGTCTAGAAAACTAAGAGTGTGTTGCTGCCCTTGAATGTAGAATTTATGTGCAGGTTATGGTCTAGATTGAAGATTTTGGGTTAGGAATAAAATAGGGAGGTGCTGTCAAATTTTCTTAAAATTTGACGGACATCGCCTCGACATTGACCCTCTTCGGGTTTGATTTAGATAAATGAGTCTTCATGAAGTTTGTAGTAGAGGATTAGAGCTTTCAAGGGTATATTGTTTGTCTCATTTGGATCTAGGGTTAAGAATTTATGAGGATTAGAACACAACCAGTTATTGTTCATTTAGCCATAGCAATCGTTACATAGGTATTAATGGAGCAGTGACCTTTGAGTGAATTTTACCTTATTAAATGATGGAGTTAGTTTTAGCATCCTTCATAAGATTTGTAGTTCATCTTCTTACCTTTCCATAGAGGTATAGTATGCACCAATTGGAGCTAGGGATAAAAAGTTATGAGTCTTGAAAGATGATGATTCCAAGTGGTCTTGAAAAGAGAGGTTCGATCGGTGGAAGGTGTTCCAGTCGACTAGGAGGGTTCAATCGACTGGAAAGTGTTTCAGTCGACTACTCGGAGGGCGGAGAATATTTCTCGTAAGTTCCAATCGATTGAAATGTTTCGATCGACTACAACCAACAATACCGTCCCAGTCGACTAGCATCTATTCCAGTCGACTAGGATCCTTAGTCAAGTGTTTTGGGCTTGTTAGAGGCCGAATTTGGTTTTGTGGTCTTCTTGAGAGTTGTAGACCTAGATGTCTAGTTTAAAATGGTCCAAGAACGAAGTCATTCCGACACCTATAGTGAAAGTTATGACATTTGCGCCAAAACATGTTTGATAGGAGTCAAAACATGAACACGTTGAGTTTGTCGGTCATAACTCCTTCGTCCGACCTCCAAATGGGGTGGGGTTTGGACCATTAGATTCCTAAGACATATGTCTTGTTATCAATTAAAATATGTAACAATTGGAGTTAAAATGAAAATGTTTGAATAAAAGTAAGTGAATGGTTGGTTAAGAATCCTGCAAGTCTATAAGTACAAGTTTCAGACTATGAAAGTCTGCTCGGAGCGGATCCCGACAAATTGTGGTATCAAAGTAAGAGGGTAAATGGTAAGTTATATGCGGTTGGGTCTTGGATCCAACAGTTGGGATCCGGTCTACGGGTCGGGTCGCGACAAAATCACTCAATTTGGTTCAGTAATATTGAAGATATACCTCAAGTATTTTCGAACTGTTCTTAATCAAAACAGGTTTTTTATATACAACTTCCGTCAAGAAATTGGACACCTTATAAACTGAATCAAGATTAAGCTTCTTCATAAGATTTGTATCCCTATTTCTCTAGTGTATTCCAAATGAAAAATCTAACTGGAATCCTAAAGATCAAAATATCATCAAAATACCGAAGTATATTCAGTAGAATAACACCAGTTCATACTCCTTTAAGACCACACTCACTGCATCTGTCCCACTATTTTCACTCAATCTTTCCCCATTGATTCCAGATAGCTATGATTCTTTGTGGATATGTATATCAATGTCTTACGAATCTAATGGTTAAAGAATCAAATCATTTGGATGTCTATAGAAGAAGTTATGGCTAAAAGAATCTAACAAGTTCATGTCCTTATGCATATTGTACATGCCTCGGCGCAATTGCCATAACTCTGACTAAAGGTGTCAGAATGACTTCATTTTTGAACTATTGGAAAGAGGACTTCGATATCTACTCCTTTTATGAAGACCTCGGAGGCTAATACTACCGTCTGACTTCTGTATCATCTCACTTTCCTTTCGTCTTAGTTCTATCGTCTCATTTTCATTGTCTCATTTCTATCGTCTCATTTTCTTCAGTCTCATTTCTTTCGTCTCATTTCTATTGTCTTATTTTCTTCCGTCTCATTTGCTTCCATCTCATTTTTATGGTCTTATTTTTTTCCGTCTCATTTTTTTCCATCTCATTTCTTCCGTCTCATTTCTATCGTCTCATTTTTTTCCATCTCATTTCTTCCGTCTCATTTCTTCCGTCTCATTTTTTTCCGTCTCATTTCTTCCGTCTCATTTTTTTCCATCTCATTTCTTCCGTCTCATTTTATTCCATCTCATTTTCTTCCATCTCATTTTCTTCCGTCTCATTTGTTCCGTCTCATTTTTTTCCATCTCATTTCTATCGTCTCATTTTCTTCTGCAGAACATCTCCACTTATAAAGATCATAACTTTTGACTCCGATGTCCAAAATTTTCACACTATATACTGTTGGAAAGATAAACGAAAGATCTACAACTTTCCAGAAGGCATCTTGGCTAAAATCTCTTTATATAAATTCTAGATTTGCCCCTAAATTTCGAAGATGAATTTTTCCCAGCAACGTACTGGACCAACTTCATAACTCATGAAAATTTGAGAGTTTTAGAGACAGAACTGAAATTAGACGCCTTCATAAGAAATGTAGCCATATATATCTAGTTTAATCTAAATTAAGAATCATCACTTTTGGACAACTAGAAGAAAAGTTATGGCTAACAGATTAAAACACACTCAGTGAACATTTTTCCAGATTTTTAACCTTTCAATATTTTACATCACAAAAACACCAAAAAAAAATATTCAAAGACTAATTTAACACTATAACTGAATTTATTTCCTCCCAACCACCCAGTATTTATGAACAAACACATAAATGACATTTTCATGCAGATGATAGTAATTTATCAACTTTATTTCACAAATCCTCAACTCTAAAGGATTTCTTCACCACTTACCTACTGAAAACTCCAAAATCTTTAAGCCCTAGACTCCACACATTTTACATACTTCACTGAGTACAATGACCAACTTCTCATTTTTCTCATGGTAGAGGACACAAATGGCAAAGTAGGTTTGGTGAAGGAAAGGAAAAACACAGAAGTCTCTTAGAAAATATTTGATGGAAAACTCTATGTTTCCAAAAGGAAGTTTGAAAAAGATGATAATAAAGAAGGAACTTGGACAATATTTAACCTGTCAACTCTCAAAGAATAGTAACCTACTTCTAGTAAGAGTATAAAAGCTTAAGTGACATTTGTCACTTTCCCGATACCTAAATGCTAACTTAATTTCTTTTGAAACTAACTCCCTTAACTATCATCTTTACAATCCAACTATCTCCAAAGCTCCCTTTTTAATTTCTTTTTCCTATTTTCTACAATTCCCAAAATTTATTCCTATTTTTTCCAAAATTCACAAATACCATACTTCCACTAATCACTAATATTTCTCATATCAAACATTCATAATTCTCAAAAAGTCACAAATCAATCCAATTATACCCGGAATTGTTCATGAATGCATGTACAATTATTTTCATGTGTAGATAAATTCACTAGTCATATATATGTGTATGACATACTATGCATGAGCATAAAGAAGCATTTTTAAGCCTCTCATAGATCTCTCACATTTACTATTCAAACCCTCCCATAAGTAATGGGATGTTACAAATATAATGAGATTATATTAATTAAGACGAGATCTTAATTTCCAATTTTGAAGTGACTATTTTTCTTAATATGATTAAAATTAATAATTATTTTTATTTCTAATTAATTTTAGAAAGATTTTTTAGAATAAGTTCAATTATTTTCAATTAAATTTTAGAATAAAATTAATTATTTTCATTAGATTGAAATTAATTAATTAGACTCCTCAAAATTATGGAAAGGGTTTTCTTAAGTAATTAAGAAAGATATTTCTTGATTAAAGTTTATTTATTTCAATTTGTTTGAGATAAATTAAATTTATGATTCTAATTTATCAAAGAAAGAATTTCTTATTAATTAGTAAATCAATATCAAAATAAACAATATAAAGGATTTTCTTAATTAGATTTGAAGTAGCTTATTTAATTTTGAAAGTATTTTCCTTTTAATATTATAAAATAATTTTTAATTAAGGAAAAGTTATTTCTAATGAGAATAGAATTAGTTTTCTAATTGGATTATAATGTGTTAATTATATAATTTTGAAAAAGAATATGTTCTAAATTATAATAAATAAGCAACGTAATTTAATGAAAATTATTTTCTATTAAATTTGTTAGAGTAGTCAAGATAATTGGAAATGGTTTCTAATTTTGCAAATCAAATTAAATTTCTATTGGAATAAGAAATTAATTTATTTAACAATAAATGAGTTTAATCTAATTTGATTATCCAAGTCATTGGAAATATTATTTTAGATTATGAAGATCAATAACTAGAATTAAGCAAAGCTTGATATTTCATGCATATGATTTGATTATATTGGCATGAGAAATTGCATGCTTTATATATATATATATATATATTAGATTATGAAGATCAAAACTAGAATTAAACAAAGCTTGATATTTCATGCATATGATTTGATTATATTGGCATGAGAAATTGCACGCTTTATATATATATATTGGGTGTATATCAAAATTTTATGTTTTATAGGTATGATATTTTACATGCAATTTTATGTTTATTAAATTCCTTATTAAAATATTAAGTACTTGTAACCAAAAAAAAATTAAGTACTTGTTTTGAACATAATTGTTACCTTTTATTATTATAAGAATAAACTAGAGTTCTCTTTATTGTTAGGCTTAATAAGCAAACTTAAGGTCGCTTTAACCCAAATATGTTTAGCCTTATAATAATGGGTTCTACTTAATTAAATTTATGTGATTTGGATTAACAAATTGATGATTACATGAATATGAAGGCATGTTTAGGAATAACATATAAAATTTGTTTTGGAAAGAGTTGTTACCTAACAGATCTATGAGTCACATGAGATGTGATTGATAAAGTTGTTATCTACCCAATTTAAGTTTAATTGGTTTATTGAGTGAACTCAAGACCAATTAAATTTGAATAAAATCTTAGCCCACTAATGAGATTAGAGTAATCTTTACAAATAGTAGTAAGGACTATCACTTTTAATAAAATAATAGGAGTAACCAAATATATGATTAAAGTCTTGATCTTATTTGGTAGTCATAATATATAACCAATACTTGTTTTTCTTACATTTATATTTTGTTCGAGTGGAATTTACCTTGTTTAGTATAATTGAAACTAAGAGTTAATGAACCAAATTTCTTGGATATAAGTTTTGTTTGAGAAGAGTTATCAAAGTCATAAAGGAAATTTATATGTCCATTATGCCTTTTGCTATTAATTCCTATTGAGGATTTAGCGAAATATTTTTAAAGATATGTTAATATCATGTACATAACAAAATGTAATCATATTTTAATTGACTAATATCTTATAAACTTTGATTACAATATGTAAGATGTATGTCAACATCCCGATAGCAAGATATAAGAAATTGCATGAAGTAAAGCTAAAAGGTATAGTACATTGGTAAAATTGTTTCACTCAATTTAGCCTACTAAAAGCATATTCATGGACATTAACTAAAAACTTTGTTATAATATGATCATAATTTTCATTAGAAGAAAACGTTTGCATGAAGTTTCTTGCTTATACCTAATAATAGAAGTCATATGTATTTCTAGTTTATGCTTATGAATATTTGATATTGAATTTAAATTCAACATTATTACAATGTTGAGCGATGATAGGACAACAATGTTAAGTAAAACTAATTGATCTAAATTTATACAAATATTTTGTATATGTTGGATCAAGGAAGACTTATGCTTAACATAAATTGCAAAAATATAAAGTTAGACACCAGACTATTTTTTATACAAGTTTGGTTAAATCAATGTAATGAGAATCATATATTACATACAAAGATAGATGTATACTTTTGATTATGAACTATATAAAACTTATGAAACTTGTTAGGTTGAAGAATAACCAAATCAACCTTTGGTGAAATGATGATGATGTTATTGAATTGTTAAATATATACATATGATGTATTGGATAGAATAACAATTCATTAAAAGATGATACTTTTATTTCGTTAAATATACTAATGTCCTATATGATATAGTCATATGAATAAAATGAAATATTGATTTCAATTTGTTGAAAAGTTTAAATTATTTAAATCCAAGTAGAAATTAAACATTGAGAATGATAGAGCACTTCAATGAGATCGACGTGATGAGATTGGAAATTTTGGTTATCTATAAAGAATGATTTTCAAGTATGGTTTTGTATAAGGAGAAAACTATAATATGAGATATTGTATAATGCAATATTTATTTTTCTATAGCTAAGCTTAGTATTGCAGCTTACCTTTGAAAGTTCCAATTATAATAATTAATTTCATATTAGATACGAAATGTTAATACTTTAAAAGATTCAAAATAAATGACTTTGAGATGTGAGGCTTAGTTGAAGTATATTACCCAAGAAATTTAGAACTAAATTAGATAATAGAAGATTACAAGGTTAGATATAATCTTATAGATGCATTAAACAAATTATTTGTTTTAATGAATATTTATAGGAGAATAGTTTTCATGATAAGTAATAAAAGTAAGATGAAATTTGAAAAGTTCAACTCTCATAACAATATATTCAATTGAAACTAATGCCTTTGTTGATGCATTTGATGTATAGTTGAAAGGCTATGAGAAATTAGAAGATTTAATTTTATGATGAATTTAAATAGTTTATTTTAAAGATGATTGTGAATTTTACGATAAGATAAGTGGAAGTATAGTAATCCTTTTCAATAGGAGTATGTAGAGACATATTTTTCATAGAGAGAATGATAATTTATATTTTCATTTAATTGTCTAATAACAACTCTTATTGGATAAGAAGAGTAAAAATTTAATTTTAGACTAAGATCTATATAGATTGAAATTTGTTTACCTATTCTAATCTAAGTCTTTGGATAATGTACCAAAATGTTTAGTATTTGAGTTATTTAATACTTGTAAAGCATTAAAAAATATCTATTATTCTATATATATGAGTGGATATTTGAGTTCAATTTTATAAGGATATTAACTTTACAAGAAAATCCTAGTAATATTATATTTGGAAAAATATTATTTTGAGATTTGAAAGGTTCTAATGTAGCATTAATTGCTAATAATGCCAAATACATTTTTCATTTATTGGAAATGATTAATTGAATCAAAAGTTCTTTAATAAACTTGGTATAGTTCCTTTCATTGTTCGACAGAATATATTATAGAACATTGAAGCCTTTAGGCATACAAAAGAAGCTAAGGTTTCATTAAAGATCCAAGTATGTATTAATTTACGTAATTTCTCTTAATTATGATAATAATTAAGTTGAAAGTCATAAGATTTAAGCAAGTGCTCATTTTAGAGAATATTGTAGAATTCTTTTATGAACCACCATCTCAATAGGAACATGATCATCATATGATGATATGATAAGATACTCAAACGATTGAGAAAGTGGGAGATTGTTGGTTTGTACTTTACAGTCATTTTGTTAGTTGTAGTTTAGTAACATAATTATTTAAAGACATTATTTATTTTATACATATTTAGACGAATATGATAAAGTCCATGAGATAAATATAAATTACAAATAAAATTATGATAAAATTATAATTTTGAGATTCATATTACACTTATATATTATTATTAAATTATTCCTAGTTACTATTCTATTGAGACTTGACAATAATAAAGCATTAAAAACTAGTTTATATTATGTTTCTTTCTTATGAAGGAAGTAGTCGATCTAATAAACTATAATATAGAGACTCTTGAACAAATGTGTGGTCTTTATTAGAAAACAAGTTTATTGAATTGATCCCATATAAAAATTCCACTTGGAACATTACTTTTATACTTTAGAAATTCTCATTTTAATCATTGTCAAAGAAATCATTTGACTTGAGATCTTTAAAGTTATCTCATATAGTGATTACTATGTTTTGATACTATTTATAACCTATTTTAGTTAAAGATAACTCAAACAGATAATCATTAAATATAACATGAACTTTGTGGAGGCAAATGAGTGATTAATATAACACTTATTATCCTAAAGTAATTAGGAAGAATCTTTTATTGTTCTTTGATTAGTATTAATTCATGAAATCCTTGACTAAGGTGAAATAACACTTGAACAATAGTTTTAAATGTCATTAATTGAATCAATTACTAATGATGGAGAATTGACATGATTGGACTCAAATAAAATACACATTATCACTATGTTCCATGTTTAATCGAATATTGTATGATAAAATAATTGAATTATACAAAAAAATCATGTATGGAAAGGTTAATTAAAACGAATTTAACATTCATAAACATTTGGGTGGACATAATGAGTTACTAAACATCAATTTTGATATATAGATATAAATTATTTAATTAGAAAATTAAATATAGATTAAAGCTAATCTTAAATATGATTTATGATTATAATTCATATTAATTGCTAACATATTTATGAACCTAATGGATCATACACAAAATACGAGTTGAATAAAGAAAATATATTTTAATCAAGTTAGATTTGATTATAAAGTTTGAGAAACTTTATGATATGAGATATTTAATAAATAAGAATCATTATAAGATATTAGATCTTATTGGAGCTTAATTAGTATTTAATTAGAATTATTTATAATTTTAATTAAAATTTAATTTTAATTAAAATTTAAATTGAATTAAATTATTAAAACGTCTAAAACCTATTATAAATAGTATTAGAGTCCAAGAGAGTAACTTAACCCTCTCTACAATAGTTTTAACGTTGTCATATTATATTATGTGGATATTGTTAGAAGTCTAACACTTATGCGAATATGGTAGTTAAGATAAATCAAATTTAAAAATGGTTCAAAAGAAACGATAAAAAGTGTGAATTATAATTTATGCTTTTATTATATTTCAAGTATTAATCATTTTTATAAAATTTAAGTGATATTAATTTCGGAAAATTAAAATGAAAAATTTTATAATTATTCTATTCTATACAAATAACATCCTGGTCAGATTTTCCATCATGTCCAACCTCCAAAACTTAAAAGGGATATTGTTTAGGATGATCATTGAAATAATCTAGCATAGTTTGAGTTGAATACTTCTGTTAGATAAACTATGAACAGATCATAACCACTTAGATCATGAAAAACAGGATCATTCATATGTGGATAAAACACAAATTACATACTTGAATGAGTGTTAGGATTCCACTGGTTAGAGAACACCGAATCTGCAATCCAACGTTTTCTATGTCCAAAACGAAAATACACGAAGTCCTCTTATTTCAAACCGTTGGCTTTGCCTTTTAAAGACAACATGAGAATAACTACCATTAGCAGTTATCCTTCCACGTGAATTGTTTAGACCCATCATGGGTGGAAGAAAACCATCATCTCCCACTCACACATGAGGGGTTTAAAACAAAAAAAAAACTCTGCAGAACTCATACTCGTTCAATAACCAGTGTGACCAGCATACGACGAGAGCATATTGCCATACATCTGTTAGGAGTATATGACATCTCGATTTAACGAATTGATCCTAGGACTTATGAGTCCTTAAGTATACATTGTATGCTATACCCTAGGTCATATCTCGCATTTGCATTTTTTCCTTTTGATCTCATTTAGTTTCTTAAGTCATGACTGTATTCAAGTTCTCTACTAAAGAGACAATGGCCATCTATGAATACTTTTTCATGCGAATCAATGAGCTAAATTAAATGACCTTCCTCTGTTCTCAATTCTCTTTTAAATTAAATTTAATTTGCTTTCCTAGAATTATTCCATAAGATCGCATCATTCATGATCTCTCGAAAATAATCTAAAGTAGCAAACCTTAAATTCAATTCTCAAGAATGAAACAAGAGTCATAAGGGTATATGATGAGGTTCTTCTTAACCTCAAGGGTCTGACACAATGTAAGATGAGATCTTGTTACTTACATTAATCCCATTTGTGGTCAGTTGAGCACACGTGGTACGAGTCATGTGCTACGGTATTTACCCACTTCGTTTGACTTGAACATCTTTTAATCAAGAAATACCATACAGATGATAGTTCAAACATACTCAATGTTTAACTTGAGTTTACTTATCTACTCACAAATTTATTCAGAACTCACATCTGGCAACGTAAGACAGATATAGTGATTATTAAATCACTTTGAACCAATTTCCTTGCGGCATTTATGGTTTAAGTTTCGCGCTCTCAATTATCACCTAGATAATAAACTTTAAACATGCCTTATCTCTAGCGACCATAAACACTAGAGGTGATTTCCCGTGTGAGAGGGCCAATCTCTAATCTGTCTCATATACTTATGATTCATCTCAAAATATATTTATACATAAAACACATATATTTATGAATCAAAGGATACACAATGTATAATCTTCATCATACATTATATCCAAACAAGTGACATTAAACTGAGTGAACATACATAGAGAAATGTTTTATCAGTACATTTCAACATCTACGCAGTCCTAGTGACTTTACATGCCCAATAAATACATCTCTATAAAGTGGCTTTGTCATTGGGTCAGCTATCATATCTTGCGTAGATATATATCTCATGTTCACTTCTCCTCGTGCAACTATATCTTTCACATAATTGTATTTAGTATCTATGTGCTTTGTCTTACAATGAAATTTGGGGTCTTTTGTATAAGCGATTGCTGCTTGACTATCACAGTTGATGGTCACTGGATTAATTTCGCTTTTAGTGACTCCTAAATGCACAAGGAATCGATGAAGCCATACAGCCTCTTGTACTGTAGTTGAGAACGCTATAAATTCAGCTTCCATTGTGGATAATGCAACGCAGGATTGTTTCTTACTTTTCCATGATATTGCTCCATGGTTTAGCAAGAATACATATCCTGAGGTAGATTTTCTTTCATCTAAATCTCCTCCCGATCGCATCAGATATCCTTGTATACATAGATCATTGCCTTGATAACACAATGCATAGTCCACGGTTCCCTTCAGATACCTCAATATTCTCTTTACTGCTTTCCAATGTGCTTGACCTGGATTTGACTGATATCTGCTTACCATCCCAATAGCATAACAAATATCTGGTCTTGTATACATCATTGCGTACATAAGACTTCCAACTGCACTAGTGTAGGGAACATTCTTCATTTGTTCCCTTTCTTGTGGCGTTGACGGGCAATTACTTTTACTAAGGCCTTCATTCTTAGCAATAGGATTATCAATTGGTTTGCAATCTTGCATACGAAATCGTTCAAGAATTCTTTGAATATACATCGCTTGAGAAAGCGATAACAATTTCTTTGAACGATCTCTTGAAATCTTGACTCCAAGAATGTATGCCGCTTCACCCATGTCTTTCATTTCAAATTCAGATGATAATCATTCTTTGATTTGCTTAAGAAACACACAGTCATTACAAGCAATCAATATATCATCCACGTATAAAGATAAAATCGCGAATTTATCTTTGGATCTTTTAACATACACACAATGGTCTTAATCGATCATTTGAAAATCATACGAAATGATTACGTTATGAAAACAAATATACCATTGTCTTAAAGACTGCTTCAGGCCATAAATTGATTTTAATAAACGACATACTTTATTTTCATGACCTGCCTTGATGAAACCTTCAGGTTGTTCCATATAGATTTCTTCATCTAGTTCTCCATTGAGAAAAGCAGTTTTTACATCCATTTGATGTAATTCAAGATCCATAGTGGCTACTGTAGCCAGAATAAGACGGATTGAAGCAAACTTCACAACAGGTGAAAAAGTTTCCTCATAATCAATTCCCTCCTGTTGCGTATATCCTTTTGCTACAAGACGTGCCTTATATCTTTCGATATTGCCATCAGCTTTTCGCTTAATTTTGAGAACCCACTTGTTCCCAATTGCTTTACGTCCTTCGGGGAGGTCAA